>WOXC01007527.1:0-737407 GCA_011680675.1 Gymnobelideus leadbeateri
AAAAATGTAAGTGGATTTTCCAGATCACAGAGGCGCCATGCCCCTAGCCCCTGTGAAGTAGAAGAAATAACTGTATACCAAACTAACGCTAGTTCATGAAAGTTTCCCCAATAATGCCAACCCCTTATTGATCTCTTCTCTGATCTTCTAGGATAGTTTTTGTCTGTAGCATTCAACTGAAAACTTGCTTTACATAGTGTTAAATTCTTTTGTTGTTTCAACTTATCTTATCTCTTCGACCATATTGAAAAAAATTTCAAGAACAGATACTGTTGGCTACACTTCTCAGCCATCTTCCACAGTGCTGGACCAATACAGAGTAAGTAAACATTAATTTTTTCCTTGATCTGATCCATTCATTCCCATAGCCCAGCATGTTACTCATGGAGCTAAACATTTGGATCTTTGTAGATTAGCAGAGGTTATTCCTTGAATTCCCACAAAAGGAAATCCTATCAATGGCACCATTGTAATCGGGTATGGTAACACGTAAAACTAACGTCCAAATAGCCTTGTAGCCTTGAGGCCCTAACACCCAGTTATCCAAAGTTTATCAGGGTCCTCCAAAACTTTGTAAAAGCACTATTAAATAAACTAACTTCAGCTAAATCCCTTCTAAATCGATCCCCTCGTGGGGCTAAGTACTACAAAGGAAGAGCCAAAGCTATAACTAAAGCAGGACAGCTGGGTCTGTGCCCTAGGATGTCGATATTGAGAAGGTTCTAATATCAGTTATACTCTTTCTGTAGCATAGAAGCAAATGAACTCAGGATAACTAAAGAAGACAAATTAAATAAAATAGCAGAGACCTACTGGCGTCCTGTACTTTCTTACTCTACCCTCAAAACAGTCTCTCCCTTCTTAAAGAATTTGTCTTAAAAAGTTAACTTGAAGGCACATTTCATATGACTTGCCCTGATAATGTTTTGTGAAGCTTGTTGCAGATGCCAGAATGACTAGGCCTGGTTCTGGTCATAGTACAATATCTACATTCTGACTTTTCCTCTCTCCATTTTAAATGCTACTCAGGTAGCCTGGGCATTTCGGGGGAAGTTATTTGTTGTTAGCTCAGTTTAGGGGAGCTTTTTTGGTATAACTTTTATTGAGGCTAACAGCTTTGTCATTACCCTTTGAATGTAGTATTTTTAAAAACTTAATTTATTTTTAGTTCACAACATTCAGATTCACAAGCTTTTGAGCTCCAAATTTCTCCCCTCCCCCCAAAATGACATGCAATCTGATACAGGCTTTACATATAGATTCACATTAAACGTATTTTCACATTAGTCATGTTGCAAAGAAGAATTATAACCAATTGAATGAACTATGAGAAAGAAGAAACAAATAAAAAAAGAGAGAGAGCAAACAGTCTGCTTCAATCTGCATTCAGACTCTGCAGTTCTTTCTCTGGATGTGGATAGTATGTTCTATCATGAGCCTTTTGGAGTAGTCTTAGAATTTTGCATTGCTGAGAAGAGCAAAGTCAATTAGAGAGAGTCATTGCACCATGTGGCTGTTACTGTGTACAGTGTTATCCTGGTTCTGCTCCCCTCTGAGTGTAGTATTTTTTAAGTATTTGCCTTTTGCTAAGGGAAAGTTTCTCAGATTAGGGTTTCCAGGTAATGGGACCCTAGACAGAAAAACTGGAAAATCAAAACAAAGTAGAAAAGGGAAGATATGGAGCTTTGATGTGCCAGCCTGAAAGGGTAACCACTAGTGAATATATCTTATCTCCCCAACTGTATTGTAAGCTCTTGGAGTACAAGGAACTATGTCCTCTTGACCCCTGTGTTTGCTCATTTCACACCAGTTAGGCGTCCAGAACAGCATAAGGATACGGAATACCCAAGCATATTGAGATGCTCAAAGAGGAGGTGTGAGTTACAGCAACCAAGATGGCTTAGTAAAAAGAACCTTGGTTTTTAAAATCAGAAGGCCTGTATTAGGATTGAAATCTATCTTAGTACTATTGAAACTTAGCTTTTATGCATCTTAGCGATGTAACTTGGCCACAGAGTCTATTTCACCATCTGTAAAATGGGTATAATAATATATATGCTACTTCCTTTGCAGGGTTTCATATCCTGAGAACTAGAAGGGACATAAAAAAGCTATATTGTCTGACTCGCTCATTTTACAGACAAGGCAACTGAGGCCAGAAAAATACATGACTTGCCCAAGGACATGTGGGTTAAAAAAAAATGACAAATTCAGGACTTGACTTTCATGAATTCTAGGTGGTGAAGATCAAATGAACTCTAAATATTGTGTGTTGTAACTTTAAGATGCTATACAAAAATGACATTACCATTAATATTATTATTATTGGCATTATTAAAAACACATTTAGTCTTCTTCCCAATTTTTCTAGGTCTAGTCCTGCTAAGCATATATTTTTCTAGGACTAGCCTGCATATCTTGTGTTTCTCCCAAGAGTGTGGTGAAAAAAATGTGACTGTTAGACATTGGCAGTGATTCTTACACTCAGCATTGGTCAAAGCAGATGCCAGTGGTGGAAGAACTAGCCCTTTATGCCACAAGGATTCTTGGATAAAAAAAAAAACTGGTGGTGAAAGGACAGAATGTTATAACTTGTCCTTTATCTATAAAATTCACAACTAAACAGTTAAACTACATATTGTAAAAGGGAAGCTTAAGAGATAAATTTTGGGTAGCCCCTTGCATAAACACTGTGAGCCTTTTCACTGGAGTGTGCCTTATGAGGACAGATATTTCTCCTCTGAACACCTGGGGGGTATGAGGGAGCATCTGTGGATGCTTTTTGCCAGGTGCAGAAATATTTTTAGATCAGCAGTGCAAAAAGTATTACTTACCAGACAGCCCAATCAGGGTGGGCACTAAGGCATAAGGAAGCAACACCCTTTAACTAGAGCTAATAAGTAATCACCTTCTCTAATGGCCAGTTCATACCATGTAGTTACATGTGGAAGAAATAGTGCAATGCAAACTTTCTTGGATTGTAGATTTTATAACTATACAATACAACAACAAAAAGATTGATAGTATTTAATCTCCTGGAGGATAAGTTCTTTGCTCCCTTTCCCTTCCCCCTTTTTTTAAGATTAAAAAAAAGTCAAGCCCTAATTGAAATCAGAACTTGGTACCCTATTAGCACACTTTTGGCAGCTCTCAAGCTTGGCATTGTTTTCTGACCAGCTTACTGATTAGTGTTAGTACTAATCATCTGTGTGGGGAAACATGACCCAGAGAGAGGAGGGACAAAGGCAACAGCATGGGGAGACATTGTTAGAATAATTCACGATGTTTTCAGCAGAAATCACTCAACCTAAATCTGCAACCACAACAGATGCTTTTGCAAACCAAATCCTGGGCACTGGCAATGAGGCAAAGCGGGCTTTTCTTAGCATTTGGCAAGATTTCTCCTATGCTTTATACCACGCCTTGAGCCCAGCTCTTGGCCAGAGGGTGGACAGGCTGAGGGAATGGGTATTTGCCACATCTAACAGGGATACTGATTTGTCATTTGGTCACTGAGTAGTGTAGAAAATGAACATTTTTCGAGGGATTAGGACAGATGTGGACTCTAGCACACAGGACTCAAGTTTGGGAGATTCCAGCTCAAGGCAGTGGCAAGTGCTTTGGGTTTGGAACTAGAGAACCCAAGTTACTCTGCAACTTCCTATCTGTATAACCCTGGGCAAATCCCTTAACCTATCTGGCCTCAGTAATGCAAATCTGCAAAATGAATGGGTTGAATTAAATGCTTTTTATGATCTCTTCCAACTTGAAATCTATCGAGTCCATGACCAATATATTGATCCTGTGATACAAGGTTCCATTTTCAGCCTTGGTTTAGTGGAGTGCTTTGAAAAATGTGTTTGGGCTCTCAGTTTTTCCACCTAAAATTAAGAGTGGAAATCTTATGCCAATAAAATGTTGTGTGGAAACGAATTTTTTAAAAGTTGTGGGGAGCAAACTGGGGGAATGTCTTAACCAGGAAAAGTTGTAAATAGGAGGTACGTTCAAAACTCACACATTCAGATAGATTGCCCACCCACAATTTGCAAAAAGAACATTTTTCAAGAGAGATTTTTATTCCTTTGACATGCCTCCTGAAGCTCAACTGGGCTAAGTTGTGGAAGAGTCCTACTTTAATGAATAAGTAGTGTTCTTCCTCAAACAGTGGGTTAAAATCTCAACTCTCCAGATGCTGTTCTCTTTTATTCCCATTATGATGAAAAATATAGTTATGTGGCTTAAATGAAAATGATATATTCTTAGAAGTACCCTGGAAAATGATATTTTCTAGTGATATAAATACAAAAGGTAGACAGTTTTTGATCTCAGATTAGATTCTAAATAGTAGGAAGTTAGCTAGCTAGTTGTTGCTTTGTTCAATTAGTCATTTCTGACTCTCCATGACACCATTTGGGGTTTTATTGACAGAGATACTAGAGTGGTTTGCCATTTCCTTCTCCAGCTCATTTTACAGGTGACAAATTGAGGCAAACAGAATTAAATGACTTGCCCAGGGTCATGTAGCTAGTAAGTGTCTGAAGCTGGATTTGAACTCAGGTCCTCCTGACTCCAGGGCCGGTGCTCTATCCACTTTGCCACCTAGTTGTGTGTGTGTGTGTGTGTCTGTGTGTGTATGCACACATGTGAGTGCACGTACACACACACACACACATACTCATACACACTCATATATAGAAGTGGTGACTAAGATCAAGAAAGTTCTAGTTTGAAAGTCACAGAAATTGTAAGGTGATCCATAGGTCAATCAACAAGACTTTCCAGAAGCAGTGATAGAATTGATTTGATTACCATGCCTAGAGGAAAAGATAGGGATGTAGGGGCAGGTTTATAGATGTAACTAGTTGGTGCAATGGATGACAGAATGTGGGACTTGGAGTCAGGATACCTGAGCTTGAATCTTGACTCAGACACTAACTGGGCAAGTTACTTAACCTCTCTGTTTCCTCATCAGTAAAGAGGGGATTGTAGTAGTACCTACCTCACAGGGATGTTGTAAGGATCCAATGATCAAATCAAATATAACATGATTTGCAAACATCATAGTCCCATATAAGTGGTACATTCAATGATGATAATATGCACATGGAGGCAATGGCAGGTAGAAAGATGGGATGTAGGGCACTCTCTATTTTTAGGCTAGGTAGATCTAATTTGCTAGATGGATTTCACCAAAGGACTCTGTGCCGGGGCAGAGGTTTTAAAGTGAAGTGGATTGATTGTCCCTGCAACTGAAGCATGATTTCTGGAGGTCCAGAAAGTATAATTGCAGGTAGAAAGAAGTAGGACAGTAGCAGAACAGATGGCAAGATGCCTTGCATGTGAAGAATGATCTGTTCTGGAGCCTGTTAGATTTAGTGAGTTAGGTTAGTTTACACTCACTTATTCATCTCTTAGATGGGTTTTCTCTCCGGGAAAGCAGAGTACATCCCATCCACCCTTGTGTAGCTCTTCTATACCTCCTTTCATTAGTTCACCATGACCAGAGAGGTCCCCCTAACATTTTACAAACTTTCTTTCCATTCTTTTAACATCATGAGGATACTAGGACGCCTATAGATTCTCCGTCAGTTATTCCTTACTCTTGCTATGTAACTGACCTATTTTTTTTTGCTCATACATACCTTTGACTTCCTTTATATAATTTCCTTAGCAGAATTCTTTGTTTTAATGTGTTGCCTCCTGTCCATGGTTCCATGTTCTTTTCCATTACCTTTTGGTTGATTCACAACATCACTTCTCCAGACACTGGTCTTCCATAAATCACAGTCATATATCACTGGAAGAATATGGATATTAAAGCAAGGGGGGATTTTTTAGGGAGAAACTTGAGGTCAATTACAGAACTTTGAAGTTTCCCCACAGTCAGTGAAGTCCTCCAGATGACTCTGCAGATGACATGATCCTGAGTACATTAAGCTCTGGAACATTTCAGCTTCCTAAATGAGATCTCTAATTACTCATAAGAATCTGACCTGATTATCCATGCAGAGGGGAAGGACAGAAAAATATTCCTTAATCTGTTAAGTTTCTTTGCAAACCCCCATTTCAAGTATAATACACAAGTCAGTTTTAGCCTAGATACAGAATTAGACTATCCTATCAAACAAATCATCTTATTCAGCCCACTCATTTTATGGAGGAGGCAATTAAGGTCCAAAGAAGGAAAGATATTGTCTGGATTTGTGCAGATTGATGCATTTGTTCAAATGAAACCCAAATTAATAAGGCTTTGTTAGGCTGTTAGTGTTTTGTTTTTAAAACAACAAGAAGAAGTTGGTATGCAAAGCATAAGAGGGAATCGAGGGCGTTGCTGCCTTAAAACAAAAACAAAAGTAGACTCACTCACACAATAGTGATGGCATTATATAAATATAGAAAATGATAGAGCACTGGGCTTGGAAGACCTGAGTTCAAATCTAGCCCTGGGCACTTACTAACTGTATGACCCTGAACAAGTCACTCAACTTTGTTTCATTTTCTTCAACTGCAAAATGGAGATTAATAATAACATTTACCTCCCAGATCTATTGTGAGGATCAAATGAGGTAATATTTATAAAGTGCTTAGCTTAGTGTCTGGCACACACATAAAATAAATGTTTATTCCTCTTCATCTTTAATAGTGAGAACTATAACTTTAACCTTAGTATTCTTGCCCAAGCAAGACTTTGGAGGACTTGGAGTCCTGAATTCTCTCCTTTCTTAGATTCTATCTGTCACTTTGTACAGCCTTCTATTGGTTGTTCATTTCTACATTGAGTTTAGTATTGTTGCATGTGTCTTATATCCCCAACTGAATTGTAAGCTCTTTGAATCCTTCTGTGTCTCTTCTCAGTCAATCACTCATCATTTAACAAACACCTACTATGTGCTAGGCACTGTGATAAATGCTGAAGATACAAAGGAAGGCAAAATACAATCCCTTTTCTTGAGGAGCTCACAGTCTAATGGGGGAGATAACATACAAACAATTATGAGCTATATATAGGATATATTGGAAATACTCAGCAGATGAAAGCCACTAGCAGTAAGGGAGATTGGGAAAGACTACAGGCTGAATAATTCATCACATTTCAGTTTTTGGCTTTCCTTCAGATGACTCCCAAAGGACATTGTCCTCTTCTGATCACCTCACGGTGCAGTAGAAAGAGTAGTGGATTTATGGTAAGAGGATTTGAGTTCAATTTCTGACCCTACTACTTACCTCCATTTCCAAGGTGTTTAATAATCTCTCTGGGTCTCATTTTCCTTCTTTATACAATGATGTGATTTGGTTAGATCATTTCTATGGTCACTTCTAACTTTAAAGCCTATTCTTTTGTATTCCCCCCCTTCTAGGTGATTGAACTTAATATGTGTTTAATAATTGTTTATTGAATAAAAGGAGTTGATAGTGCTTGGTTTAGGAACAAGGCAGTTCGAACTCAAATGGTCTTTTACAGGTTTACAGAACTTATATTACCACCATGATGGAGTGTGGAAGTAACAGAGTCTAGAAATGTAGATGAGGAAAGTCAATGTTCAGTCTATTATCTATGAATATGATTCTGCTGCTTCAGAAAAGGCACCTGTGAATAGAGAGGTTGGTTTTGCATTCGTGGTCTTTTGTCTGGTCAACCACATGACCCAAAACATCTACTTTCATGAAGCTAGTCTGTGTTTAGAGATGTAGTCTGTGGTCTGGGTGCATGGTTCAACCACTTGGATCATGTGGAGCTGAAATCAACAACATTAGCACACCAGGGCCTGTGTTCTAACCAGCTGAGCTAATGAGTCTGGAGAAAAGCCAATGAAACACTCCCATCTTTGGATATCTTAGTCATGATTGGATGTGTTTCTGGGACTCTGATGCCACAATCTGGATCACATAGGGAATCTGGAAAGCCATTTATTTGTATGGTCAACTCATTCTCTGTTGTTGGAAGGCTCCCACCCTTTTTCCCCAAAAAGAATCTTAGCTCATTCCATTCCTTTGGCTATGTGTCAGGGCCCCTCCCTTTAGCTGCTTATATATACTATCTTTTAGGACTTGGTTGAGAGAATAGCAGGAATCCCAGGGCGTACACACAAATTGATACAAAGCATCAGATAGGTTCTTTGAGTGGTTGTGGCAAAAAGATTCATCATGATTTATGCAATGTACATTGGGAGACATCTGATGTGAAGTCAACAACTGAAGCGTAATGAATAATTCAGCATATGGATCAATCACATCATTGCACTTGCCATGTTATTACTATTTTTACGTAATTGCAAAGTGAAAAATAAATTGATGTCATAAATAAACATCTGTCATTTGTCATGAAATGGATCTTAGAATTATAGGGATAGTCTTTTTCTCCCCCAAGTAACTACTTTGATATTGTTCATATAATTAAAAATTTGCACTCAGAAATGAATCTTTTAATGTGTTGCTAACATATACACCAAGTGGAATTATTACGTCAGCATCTAAAGTGGTACCAAACAGAACACACCTACATCAATTCCTTAGTTTGGAAATCCAGCCCCTCCCTTTTTGGCTTGGATCTGGACGACTTGGCTTTTGAAATGCTACCTAATAAGCATCCTATCTCTCTACCTGATAGTGTTGAACAAAACTTTATTTAAAGTACATTTATGTGAATGTTGCCCATTTTAGAATGGGAACTCTCAGGGGAAAGGGAAGAGGTCTGACCAATTTAGTCTATATAACACCTCATACATGAGACCCCTTGGCAAATACAGCATGAATCAGAGACCACAGAGTTTTTCTCTCCTCTTTTAGGTGCTTTGCTTATCACATTCTGTCACCTTCAAAATTTAAAATTGTGGTTTGTTAAAAGTCAGATTAGAAAATACAATTTGTTATAGCAAGTTCTATAATGACATTATTTTTCATTACCGGATTGATTTTTTTTTTCAGTCTTTGTGATACCCCACCCCCCCCCAACCAAAAAAAAAAATCATCACCTGCTAGTCAACTTTTGCATCAACTGATTTCAAAGGAGCCTCTCCATTTAAGTATGGTGTTTAACTTGATGCCCAAACAGTCTTTTATTGGGCTGTTATTCACAATTCTGATCTGGGAAAGACTTAACCAGAAAAAGATTAAGTCTTCTGACTCTTATGGGAAAGACCCAGGGAGTATCAAGACCACTGGTGTTTCTTATCTGGGTTGGGCTCATCTCAATGAACCTCTCCTCTTCTTGACTTTGTCCTTCAACATGCTGAACATCAAGATTGTGCAGTAAAATGTTCATTTCTTAGGAAAATTCAAGTTCCACTCTGTGAGCTTTCCAGAGAAGAATGAATCAATCTGTGGGCAGAACTGACAATGGAAGCTGATTAAAACAAATGCTATGCAATGCCCTGCACTTGCCGTTTTAATGTTTGTAGATGATTGCTTTCAGGAAAAGATGCAATGATTTTAGCACAGAAGTGACAAAACATATTCATTGTTCCTTTTCTCTTGGTAAACTCTTTTCAGAAGGGAAATGAATCCATATTGTATCTCAGTGATCAGAGAGGGAAAGACAACCTTATTCCAGTGCTGACCAGCTGCCAAGAGGCCAATGGGCATTAATAATATTGGCTGAATTAGATTGATTGCCTGAAACCGATTCTTTTCAATCCCATGGAATTTGAAGGTATACAATCATTATTGGAAATAAATGAATGAATGTAAATGCATTCATTAAACACTTACCATACACTAAGCACTGGAGATACAGATAGAAAAAAAAGTGAGGCAAGACTTGTTCTTAAAGGACTCAGATTCTGTCTGGAGGAGACAATACAGGAGGGAAATTCCAGCTGCAGGGATGATGGAAAGGCCCATAAGTCCCAAGGGTATATAAGTAGTGTAGATAGCAAGACTCAGGGAAAGTCAGGGTTTGCTTTGCCCTTTAGTGCAGAATGCTAGTCTGATGCTTTCTCCTGATTCATCCCTTATCAAAATTGTGAATAAAGTAGATGCAGTTTCTCTTCTGTGCCTTTCCATTTCCCTGTGTAAGTCTCCTTCCTCAATACCAATTCCTTGCCCCAGTTCCAGTTCCAGTGTTCTCATCCTCCCTGAAACCTCCACCCGTCCCTCCCCCCAGCAATATCCCAGATAGGTCTGACTTTTCAAAACAGTATACCACACCACAGACTCTCTGCCCTTCTACAAAATGCATCTGTTCCCTCAGAGAAAGAATATTGTGTTTGCCATTTTAATGTTTGTAGATGATTGCTTTTTTGGAAAAGACACAGTAGGTTTAGCCAAGAGGTAACAAAACATTCATTGCCCCTTTTCTCTTGGTAAACTGTTTTAGAAGGGAAATGAATCCATATTGTGTCTCAGTGATCAGAGGTGGAAAGTCAACCTTCTTTCTGAGGTGTAAACTATGATTCATTAAGACACCTACTCTATTCCAATCAGTTTTAATCAGCTTTATATTTTACATAAATAGTATAGGGATAATTAGATAAGATAAGTTCTTATAGTAGGCCTCAAACTTTAATGTAATATTCACTATTTGTCTATCAGTTATGAAGCTTACCTGTGCAAACAAAAGAATTCTGACAAAAATATTTCCATTTTGTTTTATTTAAATTCTATGTCCAATCCCAGCATATGTAGGATGCCTTGATTCTTTGGAAAGTCACCCAACTTATTTTTGTACCTCCAGACCTACCTCTCTTGTCCAACATGAGCAGGTTACCATCTTATGACCACTCAGCCACCAGAAATGTCTCTTGCCTTGCCCACCTTAATATTTGGCCTTCAAGAGCAAGGTCTATCAACCAGTGAAATTCTGTATTTTACCATATTTTATTTATTTACCAAATTCTATATTTTACCATACCTCTTTTGCATATTTTGGTATCAAATCCTGTAAAAACAAGGTGCTGGGGACAATGGGCATCTCAGATTATGAAGAAGATCTGCAGGAAGATCTCCATTCATTAGAGGGGATCGTGGATCCCTTTAATAAAGTGCCATTGGCTCAGAACTCTGCCTTAGTTTCTTTCATTGTAGGTTGGACAATTTTAAACACCATAGAGCTGACCAGCTGTCAAGAACCATAGAACCTTAATGTTGTAATGACTTTGAAAATCATCTTCTCTTTTGGAAATGGAGGAGGCAGAGGTCTGGAGAGAGGAACCATTTTGCCTGAGACTATAGAGTTACTTAGTGGGAGACTTACCCTAAGATATAAACAGGTGATAGGGATTTAATTCATACTGATATCCCCAAGGGCCTTCATGTCATCCCCAGTGAATGAGTATGAGCACTGGGGCCTTAGGGGAGATTTTTTTAGTACCATCCCTTCTAATCATTTCAGTAGAGCGCTGGCCCTGGAGTCAGAAGGACCGGCCTCAGACACTTAACACATACAAAAAAAAAAAAAAAAAACTAGTGGTGTGACCTTGGGTGAGTTACTTAACCTCAATTGCCCTCCAAAAAGCAAAAAAAAAAAAAAAAAAAGAGTAGAAAAGTTTGGTCTAGTGAATAGTATGCTAAACTTGCTGTCAGGGGCTGAAAAGCTAGAATATTGTTGCTTCAGGATTAATGTAGAGATGACTAGGCCTCTGATTCTCTTAGGACAATTTTCATCACCAAGCCAAAGAGAGAAGAGAAGCCTGGATTATAGTCATCTAATGCTCTGAGGTAGTTTCCAGAGAACCATCTGAAATAATGTGAAATGAAGTGCTTTGTATGAACAGCAGGAGGTAGGTGTGGGAAAAGACAGGGAAAAAAACCTTGGCAGTATCCCTTATAGAAGTTTTATTAAAAATAGATGAAGAAAGGAGTGAGTTGGGAGAAGGGGGATTCTTTTCTCTATCCACCTCCTTTGGAACACCTCTAAACACTTCCTGACACTCCCTCTCACACACAGAAAAATAATCTAATGGCATACTGTAGTTCAGAGGTGTGTGGGAATGTTAGGGAATCTATAATTTTGTGAAGCAAATTGTCATGAATGCCAAAAGCATTTCATTATATGCTGGAAGTTAAGGAGAATTTTTCCTTAGACTGATTATTGCAGGTGTGTCACAAGCACTCCATTTCCAAGTCTCTCAGCAAGCAACTTCGAGTACACTATCAACTCTAAACCAGGGGTTCTTCACTTTTTGTCTGCGAAATTTTTTATTTGAAAAGAAAATTCTGATAAAATATTTTTTCAGTATAATTTCAGTATTCAGAATTTCAGTATCCCCTTTATATCCTGTGCATTTTATTCTGTGCATTTAAAAATATTATCCTAAGAACAAAGTCCTTAGCAGACTGCCAAAGGGGATCCCTGACACAAGGTTTAGAAGGCCCATGTTATCTCTTTCCATTCATGGCTAAATCATGGTGAGGCTATGGAGACAAAGGAAAACACAGGAAACTGTTTGCTTGTGTTCTTTCATCTGGTGATGGGGCTCTTGCGGAGGGCAGACTGCCATTAGAGAGGCCCACCTGACCCTTCTATCCATCTCTGTGCCTCTGAAACTAAAGAACTGTATAATCCAATATTGAGACTAGGTGAGAAGGGATTTAATACAAACCAGCAATTCATCCCTAGTGGGTTTTCTGATGCTGAATTTTGTACAGTCTCATGAAAAGCTCCAAAGACACTTTCCTGATGTGTATAATGGGGTCATCTTAAGGACACATTTGCTGGACTTCAAGCTTACACAATTCAGCTCTTAGCTTCTGGTGCTTTTTTTTTCTTTTGCATAAAGTCATCAGCAAATTCTACTTGGTGATTGTGCCCACATTAGCATAATGATATGCTTTAATTTGATGAATAAGCATGTGTTTCCCATAACAAAGTTTTTTAGATCTCTAAATATCTCCATCAAACTCTTTTTTGTTATTGTTGTTTAGAGAAATAATTGTGGATCTGTACTGTTGAAACCAAAACATAAGTGAAATTTCTTGTCCTGATGTTTCTAATTTGGTGGATGTCTGCTTGGTGACTGGCAAAAGTTTAAACTTAGCCATGCAAAAAAAAAACAAAAAAAAACCACATCCGGTTTGACCACTATAAATACCAACATGGTTATCGGGGATACCAATGTTTCCAAATTATCCTTGACATGGCATTGGAAGGAAACTTAGAGGTCGCTGAATCCAACCCCTTCAATCTGAAGAATGAGAGCACAGCACACAGCAATGTCCCTCAAACCACACAGGTCCTAAGTGTCAGAGCTGAGATCTAAACCCAGATGCTTTGTCTCCAAATCCAGTTCTCCCTCCATTGTACCACTGCGTCCTGACTGATTATAAAGCAATACAATGAAAAGTATCAGATAGTATTAGTGATTCCATATTGTGGGAAACGGGAGGAACAGAACCCTAGTCTGGGGCAAGGTAGCATATTCCTTTTAAACAGGTCACTTAGTACTTTAGGGTTCGTAGCATTTTTCTTACAACAAAGCTGAAAGTGGAAAGTAGTGTAGGATTATCTCCATTTTATAGATAAGAAACTGTGACAATTGAAATTATTCATCTGAAGCAAGTATCTGAGACGCTTTCTGATCCCAGTTCTTAGACTCCATGTTCATTCTTTTCTCCACTAACATCATATGCTGTGATATAGTAGAATTGGAAAGGGATAACTAATATATTGGGCAGCTCGGTGGTGTAGTGAATAGAGTCCCAGGTCTGGAGTCAGGAAGGCACATCTTCCTGAGTTCAAATCTGGCCTCAGACATTTACTAACTTCATGACCCTGGACAAATAACTTAACCCTGCTTGCCTCAGTTTCTTCAAATGTAAAATGAGCTGGAGAAGGAAATAGCAAACCATTCTAATATCTTTATCAAGAAAACCCCAAATGGGGTCACAAAAAATGGACACAACTGAACAATAGTTAAAATATTGGATAACGGAGTCAGAATCCGGAAAAGGATTTGATGAACTCTAAAGCATTGAAGCAAGTCTTATGAGAAGAGATGGAATAGGAAGAAATGTGGAAGCCTGCATTTGACATTAGAGTGTGAAAATGCTGGGAAAGTGTGGGGAGATGGGATATGATTGTGGGGGGGAAGCACAGCTGCTAATAACTGTCATATTTGCCCTAGACCTCTCTAAGGAGCATGTGGGGGGGGCAAAGAGGGGAGCAGGAAGGGCCAAGATTTCAGAGTAAAAGCAGGAAATTGTTTGAGCATGTGCCCCAACCATCTCCAATACCTGTAAAAAATGACTCTAAACAAATGTTAGAGCTACAGAATGAATCTACAGAATCTACAAAATGACTGAGTAAAATTAATCTGCTGAAGGCAGACTGGCAGGCCAACAGGAAGGGTCTATCTAGTCCTGTGTGGGCCATCCTGGTACAGACTGGCCAGAGCCAACATCAGGGGACTGAATGGCAGCTGGGGTGGTTTCCAGACTTCTCAATACATAAACACCAAAGAGAAAGTTAAAGGTCAGTGGGGAAACTGTTGGATCTGGGTGAGAGAAGAACGTGGTCCGGCTCCTGAGGCACCTGTGGCTGCACAGCTGGGCAGTTGTTCCTGAGTTCCAGACCTACAGATGGTGGGGGGACCAAGTATTTGACAAGAGGGCAATTGTAGGAATCTCTTTTCTGGCCCTGAGGCAGGATTCTCTTGCTTTGCCTTGCTTGGATCTGAGTGGCAGTCTTGGGTGGAGGTCCTAGAGTGAGGAGCACTGGTGTGACAGAGCTTGTGGCAGCTGTGGAGAGAGAGGGCATCCTCTTCACAGTTCTGAGACAGGTACCTAGAAGATGCTACAACAACTGTGCAAAACCCCAGAAATTTAGGATACAGCATCCTCCACTCTGGAAGCAGAGTCCTACCTGGGCAAAGACCTCAAAAGTCAAGTAATTGACTGGCAAAATGAGCAAACAGAGGAAAAGAAATCAGACTTTAGAATATATATGTATGTATGTATGTATATATATATATATATATATATATATACATGTATGTATATATGTATGTGTAGGTAGGCATATACATAGAGGGCACAGGGTGAGTTGAATATGAAGAAATGATATCTAAAAAATAAAATTAAGAGGTGAGAGAGGAATATATTAGAAGAAGGACAAAGGGAGAGATAGAATAGGGTAAATTATCTCACATAAAAAAGGCAACAGAAAGCTGTTACAATGGAGAGAAAGAGCATGAAGGTGAAAGAGTGAAAGTCAACCTTACTCTCACTGGACTTGGCTTAAGGAGGGAATAACATACACACTCAGTTGGGTGTCTTAGCCTGCAGGAAAGTAGTGGGGAAAGGGATAAGAGGGGGGATGATAGAAGGGAGGGCAGATTGGGGGAGAGGGTGGTCAGAGGCAAACACTTTTGAAAAGGGACAGGGTCAAAGGAGAAAATGAAATAAATGGGGGGTGGGATAGAATGGAGGTCTTTCACAATATGACTATGTGGAAATGTTTTGCATAACTACACATGTATAACAACAACAAAAAAAGCTGCATTAGGGCCTATCATCTACACTAGCATTAGACATTAGCTCCTGACCATATAAGAATCATAATAGGAAAGAGTTAAGTGGAGAATATAGAACATAGGGGGTGAGTCTGTGCATGAAACAAAGAAAGGGAGTGAATTCAGTGAGTCAGAGAAAAAGCAGCAATACAGAGAATGGCATACATTAGGGAATATTGGAAACCTTGGAGGTTTGTGCCTTTGTATAGAATATTTGAAAATTAACCCTAACATTATAGCATGAGCAATTGAATTACTCTGAATTAGACTAGAGACTATACCCATATCAGGTAAGTGAGCAGTGTATATGTTGGGTGGACTTTGAGATATGATCTCGTTTCATGTGTGCTTTCTCCATACATGGTGACTACAGCTATTTTGGGAGCAAGTAGTGGGTTCCCATTTCCTAGAAGTTTTTAAATGGAGACTGAGTGACCACTTGTCAGCAGCGTTTAGGATGGGATTCCTGGTCAGGTATGAGTTGGGCTAGATGGCCCATGGATCCTTGCCAACTCTACAAATATGGAATCCAACAATGTGACCCGAAAACTCATGACTTTATCTCTTTGATAACCTCAGTTTCCTAATATCTAAAACAAATAAATTGGACCAATTAATCTCCAGGACCTTTTTCAGTTCTAATAGTTTGCTTTGTGAGCCAGTTAGAGCAGGCTTTGTGGAAGGGATTAGATTTGAGCCACATCCTGAAGCATTCAACAAAGAATGATAGGAGTGATCAAGCAAAAATAGTATTTCCATCATCTAATATTGTTTTTTTTTTTTAACTGGATGCTATGTTACAGGTTATGAAAAATGGAAAATACTTTTTTCCTATGTAATCCAGCATATGATATCATAATACATAGGAAATCATTATTCAGAGATACTCTAGAATTTCTTGCAATAAAATGTAATAAGGTACTTTGAATTCCACTTCCAGAAGGGTAGAGCCAATTTTCTGTAGCCTTATTTTGGATGAGGTATTGAGGTAGATGGATATCTAGATATATCTATAAATTACTATATAAATACATAGATAACGGATGTTGATTTAGTTACATATCTTTTTATATATTTCTACAAGTGAAACTTAAAGTGTCATAGTGTCATGTTGCATTTTCTTGAAAGAAAACCCAGAGAATCTCTGAATAATTATTTATCATGCCAGATTACACAGACAGACACATACACACACACACACACACACACACATACACACACACACACAAGTTTTCTTTTTTCCCCCCCTGGATAATGTAGAATCAAGCTTAAAAAGTGCTATAAAGATAATAAATAAATAGATATAGATATATCTGTATACATGTATCTCCATCTATGTGGTCTTTCAGAGTGCATATACATAGGAACGTAGGCAGCTAAGTGGTGCAATGGATAGAATGCTGGGCTTGGAGTTAGGAAGACCTGAGTTCAAATCTGGATTTTAATAATTATCTGTGAGATCTTGGACAAGTCATTTAACCTTTGATTGTTTCAATTTCTTCATCTGTAAAATGGCCATAATAATAACACCTTACACTAATAATAACACTTAACATTAAAATAGTATTTGGAAGTCTTGAATTCAATCAATGGTTGTTTTTCTTTACTGAGAACATAATTCAGACAACCAAACTCAAAACTGCCTTTAATGGGTCAATATTGACTTGGAGGGAGGTTTCCATTATAGGCCCCCAGGGATTTGTTCTTGGTGCCATTACATTCAATTCTATTTATCAATGACTTAGATGAAGGTTAAGGGTTTTTGTGAGAATCAAATGAGATAATGTTGGTAAAGCTCTTCACGGAGTACCTGGCCCATAATTCTTGTTGTTCAGCCATTCATTTGTGTGATCCCATGGACCATAGCATGCCAACATTGTCCATGGGGTTTTCTTGGCAAAGATACTGAAGTGGTTTGCCATTTCCTTTTCTAATGGATTAAGGCAAACAAAGACAAAGTGACATGTCCAGGTAACAGAGTGGGTAAGTGTCTAAGCCTGAACTTAAACTTAGGTCTTCCTGACCCCAAGACCAGCACTCTATCCACTGAGCTGCCTCCTGGTCCATAGTAGGCACTATATCAATGTTTATTCCTTTTTGTTCCAGAAAGTTATTGTTTTCCTACTCCCAGGCTCAATAATAGCCTCTCTGGACCCATGTTATCAGGGCCTTGCTACTCCTTCTACTAATAGTAGGACTTGAACAATCATAATGAGTTGATGTGGGTGGTAAATCTTAATCCATCAAAAATGAAAAGCATTCCTTACTTCCCCAAACAGATCTACAGAGCATGAGGTGTATGTAAAAATGCACTCTCTCTTACACATTACATATCTGGAAAAAGAAATTATGATTCCTAGCATTCTTTGAAACCGATTCAGCTTTACCATTTGACATGAATTAAAGCTGCCCAGGTACTAGAGCTTTATTTGGGCTAAAGAATGAGCTTTCAGCTTTATTACATTTTGGCGGGGCTGTACTTATAAACTGATATTTGCCCGCATTTCTGCTGCCAGAATGATAACCTGTGACTTTTCGTTGACTAAATTGCAATATCTAGGCAGCAAAGGCTGCGGCCAGACTGTGTGTGCATACGAATGGGTGTTTTTTATTCCTCTCAGGGAGTTCTGTATTTCAAGGGCTTTCCCCTTTAGGGAGGCAGATAAAATACTTGATCACACTCTTTGGTGAAAGAGACGCCTTCTTCAAGATGTCTGTTCAGCTGCTCTACAGCTGAGAATCTGGAAGACTTAAATTAAATTATTTTTTCTGCCATTTAAAAATAAAGAAGGGGGAGGCGCACAAACAAGAAATTATTGCATCTGGTTCAACTTCTTTGCCAAATTCTTCATTTAATTGTTTTGTAATTTGAAGAAAACCACAAATGACAAGATGAAATTGCTAGGAATATAAATACCAGAATTTAATTGCTAATGTCAGGATTTTTAATTCCCAAACCACAGTAATCTGAGTCGAAGTTTCTGACCAAATAACAACGCCCCTCCCACCTTCAACTCCCTCCCTCCAAAAACAAGAAAGCATTGGATGCTTCTGCTGATTTCTCTTAGTCTCCATGGTCCCATGGCATTCATGGAACTTCCTTCATTTAAAGGAAGGGGGAAAGAAAATGAATGTTGACTCCTCTGACATCCGTGGATGTGAGCCCAGCAGCTGTGAGCACCTCAGATGGGCTCCAAGACAAGGTTCCTCAAGAAAAACAATTACATCAAGCCACAAAATCCAAAGTAAACCCAACCCCTGGGAGGTCAACTTTTAAGCCACTCTTAGGCTTGAGCAAGTTCAGTCCATGCCCCATGTCATTTGATGGGGGCTCTTGGTTAGTTGGTTGATGACACATGTGTTTGTCCCAAGTCTGGCCTACAAGCTACAGACAGTACATGGTCTAATGGGCAGTCTTCTGGACCAGAAGTCAAAGAAACTTGTGTTGGATTCCTAGTTGCCAACTTAGGCTAAGCCACATCACCTCCAGGAAAGTGAGTAATGTGAGATCAGGGGAGGCACCCAGCAAAATTTATAAAAATAAGTTGTTTGGCTTTTGATGCCCTTACATTTCTGTCATAGGTACTCCTCTCTCTCCCCACCCATGTGGTGAGTACTCCCCATGTAGGAACACCTGGTACTCATTGTATAACTCTGAAAGGAATCCTACCAGCAGGGACAAGGACAAGCTCTGGGACCTTTTCTTTAAATGTCCTCTGATGAGAACTCACCCACCAAGTGTCCCAATCCCTCAGGCAATGCTGTGTTGGCTAATAAAATCAACTAGTGCATAATAAGTTGTTATTGGCTAATAAAGGGGTTCCATGCAACTGCCTCACCAGATGACTGATTTGATTAACAGCTTCCATCCAAAAGAGGAACTGATGAAAGAATTTCTGGCAGAGTCCAAAGGGAAATATTTGAGGACAAGTAGGAGAAGCCCCAAATGATATCCTAAGTATATTATAATTTAGAACTGGAGGAGACTATAGAAATTTTGTATTTCACACACTTTAGGCACTTAAAAATGTTTGAGCATTTTTGTTGAGGAAATAGAGACATAAGAAGTGAAATAACATGTCTAAAGTCACATGGGTTAATCTTAAGTAGCAGGTCCTGGATTCAGACCCAAACCTCCTGATTTGAGGTCAAAGAACCTGGGTTTCCTAACCTGGATTAAAAAGTTGTCTTTGAAGAGGTGGTTTGAAGGAATCACTAAATATTGTACAGTGAGAGATATGGAAGCTCA
Organism: Gymnobelideus leadbeateri; assembly: GCA_011680675.1. NCBI lineage: Eukaryota > Metazoa > Chordata > Mammalia > Diprotodontia > Petauridae > Gymnobelideus > Gymnobelideus leadbeateri. The sequence goes on from WOXC01007527.1 coordinate 19,696, forward strand.
AAGAAGCTTTTTGTGATGTTATAATGTCATAAAAAGTTAACTGTGTACTTTTTTGGGGGTGCTGTTCTGCACCTGTAATTTCATTAGTGTGAATGAATTTTCAGTGTGGAAATTACCTCTGCAAACACAAATCATCAATTCTTCTGTAATTACTATTCTTAGGGTATTGTCCGGGACACTAGGAGATTAAGTGACTTGCCCATGGTCTCACAGCTAATATGTGTCAATAGTAATATTTGGACTCAGGCCCAAAACCAACCTTTTACCCACCTTTCCTTGTAGACATTATCATTTACCATAGATCAATAGAAATTAATTACCTAGTTATAGGTTAGTATAAACATTTGGTAGGTATTTTTAAGTCATGAGTGGTAATATTGTAAGTAATTTCTATTTCTGGTAAATACGTGATAGTGAAGAAATGAAAATGCAGTCAACTCTTCTTTGTCAAAAAGAAAGCAATTTGTGGCACAGATAATTTCAACTGTAGCTAATCTAAAAATTCTTTCTATTTTATTTTGAGACGCAGGATTTCCTAAACATTTACAACAAAGTTGACTTGTGTTCTTTTAACATATGAACATATGTCTGCTTAAAATGAGGGAAAATAGTCAAACATACATGAGGCAAAAGGCAAAAACCTGGTTCACATTGAAAGTATTCAACAAGTAGTTAGTTCATCTTTGAATAATGAAAAGTCAGTTGTAATATAGTGTGTGACTTATAAAGCTATATTTAAATATGAGTAGAATGGGCAATCCCCTTCTAATTTAAAGAGGTTTCATTCATTTGGGTTCTTGAGTGACACTTTGTTAGTTGTTTTTCCCTCTTTGGGAGCAAGTGCTTTATTAGTGTTTGTTGGGATGAAGATGACAGCATATTTACATTGTTAGAATATTAGATAAAAGAGTATATATGCATATGACTTCAACTGGTCTGTGATCTAATTTATGTTAATGCTTCCTCAAACGGGGCAGATTCCAATACATCCCTACCTGTTCATACTATGTAACTCTTGTCAGTGAATCCCCATTAAAATATGAGCTCCTTGTGGGCAGGGATTGTGTGATTTTTATTGTTGTGTTCTCCGTGCCTACACGGAGACTGGTACATCACAGACATTTACTAACATGCTTGATGAATTTAGTCTTCCTATAATTTCTCCAATGAGAATTACCTCTGAATTTAGGATCTCTCTGCTAGTTTCCTTGACAATTTTGTTGTGGTTGTTCATTTGTGTCTGACTCTTCATGACCCCATTTGGGGTTTTCTTGTCAGAGATACTGGAATGCTTTGTTATTTCCTTCTCCAACTCATTTTATAGATGAGGTAACTGAAGCAAAGGGTTAAGTAACTTGTCCAGGGTCACACAGATAGTAAGTGCCTGAGGCCAGATTTGAAAAGGAGCCTTTCTCACTCTAGGCCCAGCACTCTATCCACTGTCCCACCTATCTGGGTACAATATTGTAACACATAGACTATTCATCTATTATCCTACATTATTGCTATATGAGTAGCCCACTTTTTTCTGGTTTTGTATCTCTTTTGTATCTTTTATACTGCTCAATTGCCAGACTTTCCCATCATTAATATACCGCAATGCATTTCCTCCTAATGGAGGCATTTCTCCATTGCCTTTTTTTTTAAACAGTTGGGGTTAAGTAACTTGCTCAAGGTTACATGGTCAGTTATTTTTGTGTGGGTGCCAAGTAACTGAGGCCGGAACCGATTCCGGGTCCTCCTGATTCTGGGGCCAGTGCTCTTACTTACTGTGCCACCTAGCGGCCCCACCATTGCCTTTTGAATTACCAGCCATTTCAGTTTCTCAGATGTTGTGGAATATCATGATTTTCAACCATTCAGCATTGTTGTAAGACTAGTTACCATTAGTGGTGGGGAATATTATTTCAGAAAGAAATTTTCAATTATTAAAAAAGCTACATAATTTACCCACCAAAAAAATACAGCCTGTTCTCTCTCGTTCTCTCTCTCTTTCTCTCTCTCTCTCTCTCTCTCTCTCTCTCTCTCTCTCTCTCTCCAAGCTTATTGTTTATTTGACAAGTCATCTGATTCTTATCAATTAAAGTATGGAAAAGGGAAATATACACTCCTCCTTCAGAGGTATTTACCACAGTCATGGAGTCCTGTTTAAAGAAAGATTCTTTGGAGTGGGGGTAGGGGTGAGGTAAAGTTATCCTATTTATTGGGTGATACTGTGCTGATTACATCAAGTCCCAGAATATTACAAGGGCCTCCTAAATGAGATCCATAATCACTCAGAAAAGCTTTACCTAATGATCCACACAGGAAAAACCAAATGGATGAAGAATGACAAGCAATATCTAAGCCATGTTCAAAAGAAAGTTAAAGTGGAGATAAGTGTGAAGAAAAATCAAGGAATGTTAAAAATTATACATATAGGTAAAGTGTATACGTTATTATAAGAGACTTTGTTCCCAATGATCTCCCAACCTCTCTACTCCCTACACTTCCTAGTCTTTATATAAGTTCTCCTTTGTTATCAGATTTGGTCTCTTTTATATTTTTTCCAAATCCTTTTCATAGGCTTATCAATTTATAGCCAGCACATTTATTTTACAAATGAAGGAACTGGAGTCCAGAAAGGGGTGTGTGTGTGTGTGTGTGTGTGTGTGTGTGTGTGTGTGTGTGTGTGTTTTAGAGGGGAAGGTGTTGAGGAACGGTAAGGATATTATAGTGGATAACCTGATCTTTACATATATCTATCTTCTCTACAAGACATCTGGTTGGCTGTTGTCCTTCATTCTCGAAGAAGACCAAAATGACATCACTATGCTAGGGTCAAGTTGCAGTGTGTTCAACTGTGGCTGATCAGACCAATATGATCTTGGAACACTCTACCACAGGTTGGGCACAAATAGTCCCTGTGAACATTTGGTGGATTCTCTAAATTGGAGCATCTCATGTTTCTTTTGAGCTGTTTCAATTCTGCTTTGCTCACAGAGCACAGCACTTTCTCTGATGTGGGAACACCATGCTGAGCGGTCCTGTGCCAGTGTCTCCCATGTCACACAATCAGTTCCAAAGTTCTTAAGAGAGACCTTGAGTGTGTCCTTGGGTCGCTTCTTCTGACCACCATGGGAGCACTTGCCCTGTGTGAGTGCTCCATAAAATAGTCTTCTTGACAAGCGTATATTTGGCATTTGAACAACATGGTCAGTCCATTGGAGTTAAGCTCTCTGAAGCAGAGTTAGAATGCTTGGCAGTTTAACTCAAGGAAGGACCTCAGAGTCCTGTATCTTATCCTGCCAGGTGATCTTCAGAATCTCCCTAAGACATTTCAAATGGAAATAATTCCATTTCCTTGCATGGAGCTGGTAGACTGTCCAGGTTTCACAGACATACAAAAATAACACTCATATATGTATACACACTTGAGCATATCTGAGAAAAACAACTCATAATCAACTTAACAATCACCTGTCAGGGTTTACTCCCTCCCCCCATATAGAATCTAATCTTCCTAAAGATGAGGATAATGTGAACTATTTCTCTTGTAATTCCCCTAGTATGTTACTATGCTGGTCTCATAATAGGTTTTCATTAATTAATCATTCATTTATAAGAAAAATTGTGAACTGGGTTATTTTTCCTGGTTCTGCCCTCGCTTGACAAGGACTTATTGCTTCTCTGATTCCTCTTCTCCCATGGAAAGTTGTCTTTTTTTATCTGAGGATGCTAAAGTATCCAAGGTGACATTAATTTATCTGTGTTAATAGGATAAATTGAGAGGAGAAAGATACTTCTTTTCCTGTCCCACCAGGGTTTTCTTTCCCTTCTTAAGTAGTACACATTTTAACAGTGGCCTTCTGGGGACAAGGTACTTGCCTTGATTTTATCATCCAAGGAGGTGTCTAAGTAGGAGAGCAAAACTATGGCAAAATAGGCTAATGAGAGAGAAACAGAGGAAGAGAGAGAGAGAGTGAGAGAGAGAGAGAGAGAGAGAGAGAGAGAGAGAGAGAGAGAGAGAGAATGTATATATTTTGGGCAACAGAGTGTAATGGCATTCCTCAAATCATAATCACACATACACATATACACACACAAACACACACACACACACACACACACACACACCTATCAGAGCACTGAACTTGAAGTTAGGAATCCTTGAGATCAATTCTGCTTCAGAAAAATGACTCCCTGTGTGACCCAACAATTCATCTAATCTCTCTTGGCTTCATTTTCCTCATCTGTCCATGAGGCTAATAACAGCCCTTTATCTTATGAGATGGTCATGAAGATCAAATGAAATACTGAAATAAATCTTAAAATTTTACATACATCTTAGTTGTTATTGTTACTACTATAGAATTCTTCCCTAACATCCCAGGAGGACCTCTAGATCCCAGAAGCCCCTATTGCATGATGAGAGGAATAGGTAATTAGTGGACAGAGTGCTGGATGGAGCAGGAATCTTATTTTAGACACTAATTACCTATGTAACCCTGGACAAGTTGTTTCTGGACCTCAGTTTTCTTACTTATAAAATGGGGATAAAAGCACCTATTTTATAGGGCTGTTGTAATGGTCAAATGAACTAATATATGTTAATCATTTGGCAAAACACAAAGTGCTAGCTGCTATTAGTATTACTATTACTACTACTATTATTAAAAGTCTATGTAACTATTACCTTCCCTTCCATGTTATATCCAATGTAATTTTCTTGCCAAAAAGCAAAACAAAACAATACTCTGGCATGAACCTTTTAGCCCCTTCCCATAGTAAGGGACAAATGAGGCCCAAAACCATGAAAGGAAATGCAGCTGTCAAGGTGGTGATAGAAGTTAAAAAGAGAAAGGAAAAATAAACCAATGTAGGGCTCTCCCTCTGGATCCAGGGCTGCTGTTACTCCAAATGCCAGGAGCTCAGCAAACCTAAACTGAGCTATAAAATATGAAACATAATGAATAAAAATTGGCGCCCACCCATGTGTAACTAAATCAAATCAAAACAAAGCTCAGCTAATTGGCAGCTGGCACCAGAGGTGTCAGGAGATGCCAGCTGAGAGACTCCCACCTAACTTTCCATTAAAAAATAATAATCATGTATTGTTTGTGACTTTAAAGTGCTTTGGAATAAATACCAAATTGATTGGAGATGTTTCCCTCTGGCTCCCCTTATTCCCTACTCCCATTCCCTGCCTCCCACCCACCATGAAACTGGGAAACTACAGAGGACCAAGGAGATTTCTTATAATACTGGAAATAGGGAAGGGAGCCCCATAGTCAGTACTTTCATTTTCCAACTCTCCTATTCATTTAGGCAACCAAGGAAGGGACCACTGTATGCAAAAGTTTATTGTGAGCCTTGCAGAATATAGATGAAAGAGGAAACCTGGTCCTTATTCTTAAAACAAACAAACAAACAAACCCTTATAGTATAATGGGAGAAATAACTTGAAATCTGGCTAAATTTCCAAAAAGGAAGAAAGGTACAGATATAGAAAACCAAATGCATAGGAAATTACCATGAACAGGAAAGCGTTCGAAGAGGTTCCCACTTGGGATTAGTATTGAAAACTTTCATGAAGGAGATAAGTTTCATGAAGAAACAAAGTTTAAGTGAGACATGGTCCCTGCCTTTATGGACTTGTGGTCCAATAGAAGAATAAAAGACCATCAGAGATACAACATATTATATGATAACTGTATTGGAGTTACCAAAACCAGTTGGGGATGGGATATAGCAGCACAGGGGAGAGGCTGATAGGAGCCATAAAGGTCGTCTGACCACTTCTCAGTATCCTTTGCTGCCTGGGTTTCCCCATCCATATAATGACCCCTATGGGGTATATACATCAAGGTACTGTCCTGGACCCCCTTTCTATCTCTTGGTGATCTCATCATTTTTCATGGACTTAATTATTAACTCTGTGCAGATGACTTCCTCAAAATCCAGTGTGAGCCCTAGTTCTGTGTCTTGGAGAAAGTGAGAGAGACTGCACAGCCCTCCCTCACTTAAATCCAATTCACTTGCAAGTTATATCATCACTTTCCTGGTGTCATGGTTCTTTTTGAGAACAAAGGATAAACAATGTCTTGTTTCACTAGTTGTCTATTGAATATTTCAAACTGGTTGTCCCAGAACCAACTCAAACTCAACACTTCCAAAACAGATCTCATTTTTTTTCTCTGTTTGGAGCCTACACCTCTTCCATACTTGCCCATATCTATCAAAGGTACAACCATCCTTCTTGTCTCACAGATTCATAGCATTGGTTTTATTGTTGACTCCACTTTCTCTCAACCCACATATCCATTCATTTGCCAAATATTGCCTTTTCTTCCTCCCCATTAACTCTCAAATGATTCCTTTTCTTTTCTCACACAGCTCCTGCCTAAATTCAGGCCTTCATCGTCCCTCACCTAACATATTTCAGTGATCCCTTTGCCAATCTCCCTACCTCAAATTTCCCCTCATGCCACTCCAATCTTTCCTCAGCACAACTGGTGTGGCAATTTTTCTTAAGTACAGATCTGACCTTTTCACTCCCCTACTCAAACTCTAGTGGTTCTCTATTATCTCCAGGAAAGAAAACAACAACAACAACAAAACTCTTCTGTTTGTCTTTTAACATCCTTACATCCTGGTCCCAAGACTCCTTCAACATTCCTTCCCTTTTCATATTAGTTGGCCCAGGCAAAATAGACTTCTCTCTATTCCTCCCATATGACACTCCATTTCCTATTTGTGTTGTCTTTGCATTGACTGATCTCCATGTCTAGGATGTATTTCCTCCTCACATTTGACTCATGGATTCCCTCACTTCCTTCAAGATAAAGCTCAAACATAACGTTTTCCACTAGGTCTTTCCTGATCTCACCACCTGCTAGTGTCTTTCCTTCCTAAGTAGCCTGCATTAGTTCTGCTTTTATTCTCTATAAACTCTTTTATATACACATTGTCTCCCCAATAGAATGTAGGTTTCTTGAGAATTAGGATTGTTTCATTTTTACCTATATATTCCCAGGGCCTTGCATAGTGTGGGCCCATAGTCAGTGCTCAATATATACATAATGACTGCTCAATGTACTGTTTGAGGTGAGAAAAGGGTATTTCCAGAGGAGAGTGTCTCTATTGGCACACTAGGGGAGGGCATTGCTCCTGCCTTCCTTTTCGATTCTCTGCCAACCTGAAATGCTATTCTCCGCCTTCTCCAGAGACCTACCTTCCCTAGGACTCCCAATGGAGCCTCAGGCCAGTGTACCATCATGCTCAAGGCACAGATTTTTGGTTTCCTGAGGGATTCCCCCCAATATCAGCACCTATTACAATGCCCAGGCCACCCAACACTAGTTACAATACTAGGAAGTACAAAACAGTAACAGAGTCACACTCCAAACTCACTTTCTCTAAGAAAAGACTTTCCTGATTTTTCATTTCATTAAATTGATCACATTCCCCTTCATTTATTCCATGCTATTTTGCAACTTACATATTTGTTTTATAAATATATATGTCATTCCGTAAGGTTATGTCCCTATTGTCTTTGCTACTAGATTACAAGCCCCATAGGAGCAGGAACTCCATCCCCTATTGCTATCCCTTCCCAGTGCCCAGTGCTCTGCTTACTATTGCCACTCACTCCATGTTGGATTGATATAAGGAGCACTGAAAACATTGTTAAGTCTCTTTAAGGACATCAGCACAATCCGTATTCTGCCTCTGCCTTTTCTTTTGATTGGAGACAAAAGAATCCTCCTGGAAATCTCCCTCCCTTTGCTTGCTTGTGACTAGCCCAAACGACCTCCTCCAAGGCAGAGACTCTGTAGGTAAAAGGTATTTGTTCATTTTTATGAATGTCAGTCTCTTGACATTCATGGTAAATAGACAAGTTCTCAGTCTCTTGACATTCATAGTAAATAGACAAATCCTTCAGTAAATGACAATGGTCCCCAGTAGCACATTAAAAGCTCTTGGGGATAAACACTCAAGGGTAGACAGATCAGGCTCAACTTTCAAAGCCCTCTGCATTGTGCTTGCCTGCAAAAAATAAAATAATAATAAAAAAAAGGTGCCAGCACCTGATATAGCCCTCGACTGCAGCATTTTTATAACCCTCATCTATATTTAAACCTAGTATTGGCTGGTCAGGAACTGGACTGGAACTCTCCCCTAATTTATTCCTGTAACCCCCACACTCTGGCCTCAGTGAGTGAACTGTTTAGAAGTTTCTGGTTGAAAAGACAGATTTCGTTGATATCACAGCCAATTCTGACTAAAAGCTTAGCTGTCAAAGGTAAAACTTGTCACCTCCTTGCTCCCCATTCTGGTGGTCTTCTCTCTGGGCCCAGTGTCCTTACCTAGTGACAGACACCCTAGACCCTGGATCTTTCTTGTCCTATCTACTTCTTCCCTAATAACTTAATAAATGGGTACCAGTCCTCCATATTGTTTTATATGAACTCTGTGGGGCCTTTTCTTTTTTTAATTCAGATTTGGGAGTTCATTGGGAGGTAAGGAACTTTCAGGGTGGAAACTCCCTTTCAGAAGAAGTTCACTAGCTTCTTTATAAGAATGTTAGAGAATTGCCTGGGGCTAGTGAGGGGTGAAGTGATTTGACCATGGTAATAGAGTAACTTTTCATCAGAAGGTTCAATTCCATTAGGGCCCCCTCAGACCACACTAATTAATTATTTTGTGTAGGACTTGATCATAGTTACAGCATTACATAAAACCCAAGCGTCATTTTTCTCATCTGTAAAACAGGGATAATGGTATCTGACTAACCCTCTCAGAGGAGAAAAGCATTGTACCTGCTACCAGGTACTTTAGAAACGAGAATCAGGTAGGCATTACCCACTGGGTCCAGGAATTTCCTAGTGACAGTGAAGGAACTCTTGGATAGGAACATTCTTTAGCAGTTGGGGGAGGGGAGTAAGAAAGCAGGAAGGGATCGAACATACTGTTCCCATGAGGGAACACCCAGAGCAGGGCTTACTGGCCAGGACTTCTCTCTTGGAACAGTTAGCTGAATGAGCTTAACAGGGATGTGCACACAGTCTATTGGCATCTTCTATGGAAAAGCTATTTCCCTGAGGGCTATGGGATAAACTCCACTATCCCATAGGCTCATCGTGGCTCCTAGGCAGGCACTTTTTCAGATAGGAAACCTATAGGAGAAACATATAGCAACCTATAGTACAAAGATCAGATGAATCAAACCGGTCTGGCTAGATAGCCATTCTTATAAAGGAGAGATCCTATCCTATCCAGGAGGGCCTGAACATTGATAAGGCAGGAAAAGAATCTCATTTCAGGGAGGAGTCTTCCTTTCTTTGTTACTAGGGGAATAGAGAAGGGAGTTTCCCACAGTACTGTGGACATACATGACATAGTATGTGATTCACTCTCCCTTTGGATAGTCCTGGTGTCCCAAACTTAGCCTTGCTTTTTCCTGAGCTCCCTAGACCTTCCTTGTCAGGAAGGGCCTGTCCTTTCTTGACTGTGAAGTTCCTTACCTTGAAGGCAAAAGAGCTACACCCCATCTACCCTTAAAAGCAGGATTCAGTTGCAATAGTCAGGGCCTTGCCAATATCTATTTGATATATTAAAGTCCAAGAAAAAGATCTTCCCTAAGAAAACAACACCAGGCATCAGTAATGATTCAAAACACTATCTATGGGTAACATTTCATCATGTCAAAATTGGTACCAGGTGTTCTTTAGAGGGGAGAAGTGCTATTGTGACCAGTTTTTGAGTGGAGTTGCGTGATTTAAAAGGGGTACGCTATTCCCATTCTCCCCATACCATCCTTCCACATCATGCTACCCATCTACCCCTGGGCCTTGCCTCCTTTGATAACTTCCTTGTCATCAACATCATTAACAGTGGTTTCCTCACTGGGGGTATTAGCCAGGTTTTAGGGAGCGCCAACATTCTCTGGAAGGAAATCACTGCCTGAGTCAGAGCCGAATGCCATAACAAGATCTCTAACAGCTGCAGCAGGGATATTTTGGCAAGCCATGAAATCCTAGGATGAATTTTTTTTTAAGTACTCTGGTTCTTGGGCCTGATCATCACTGTCATTTATTTTAACCTGCTGATCTCCTTCCTTCTTCAGTTAGACATACTAGTGAAACACCCTGCTGGGCACTACAAGGGTACGGATGGGACACAGTCTCTGCCCTACTGGAGCTTACAATCTAGTAGGAAAGCATGACAACTATACAAAAAAGTAGTCTTAAATAAGGTACTGCTTTTCATAGCAATTGTGGAAATTCATTCAAAATATTAACTCCTATGGGCAAGCATCATAGATATAGCAAAAACCAAACAGCCCCTGCCTTTAAGTTCTTTACAGGGAAATAATCTCTCCTTCCACACCCTAGCTTTATTGCCTTGGTTTAGTATATTTCTTCTAGTGCCCAAACTAGAATTATAATGGTTCCAATAAAGAGGAACTAGGAAAAAATATTGGACAGAAATCAAGTTAATTATGGGAGAGAAAGAAAATGTTTCTGATCTGGGGAAAAACAAAAGGGTGCCGTGTTCTGGGTTATACGTTCTGTCTGGTTGTGGAAGTAGAATTTCATAGTTCAGCTCTGTGTTCATTTGTTTCCCGAGCAAAAAACTCTGCTATCCCAGCACTCAAACGTGTGAAGGACTGATCTATTTTCATCCTCTAGAAGACTAAATAATGAGGTGTCTATTGTATAAAACTTGGAGAAATAAAGAGGAAGGAAGAATAGCACTGAGGCTCTCCCCAAGAGGCGCCCTTATCATGAAGGTTTAGGCTGGAGGGCCCAGAGAATCGCTTGGACATGAACAGGTCATCTCCTAAGAATGAAAAAAGCAGTAATTGAAGTAGTGGCAGTGGCAGCAGCAGCAGCAGCAGCAGCAGCATCAGTAATGATAACCATGAGTATAATAGTAACTAGTATTTATATAGTTCCTTAAGGTTCTTAAAAGTACTTTATGTATTTTTCCCTCTATTTCTTGGGGGTTTTTGTTGTCTTTTTTTCCCTCCTAATAGGACTAATGCTGAAATTTGTTTTAGATAATTTCATATATGCAATGGGTTTTGTATTTCTTACTTTCTCAATTGGTGGGGAGGAGAAAAGGTAATTTAGAACTAAAAATAAAATAAAATTGAATATAAGAAGACAAAGAGATTTACAGATATCACATCTGACTGTTCATGACCCCATTTGGGGTTTTCTTAGCAAAGATACCAAAATGATTTGTTATTTCCTTCTCCAGTTCATTTTATAGATGAGGAAAGACAGAGTTAAGTGACTTGCCCAGGGTCACACACAGCTAGTAAATGACTAATGCTGAATTTGAACTCAGGAAGATAACTCTTCCTTACTGTATCCACTGTGCCACCTAGGTACTGTCTCATTTTATCCTTATACAGCAACCTAGGGAAATAGGCACCAATATCATCCCTATTTACAGAAGAGGAAACTGAGGCAGACAGCTTGCATGACTTGCCTGGGGTCACACAGTTAATATCTGAGGCCCAATATGAACTCAGGTCCTCCTGACTCCAAGTCCAGTACCCTATCCATTGTTTACTTAGCTGCCTGGTATTCTTCAGATCTGACAGCTTTATCATAGCAGGTCTTTCATCTTTCCTTGACAAAGGCCCAATTCTCTTGCCTATATAATTTGCCAACTTCTCCTTCATGGCCAACACTTAATCTGCTACAAATGATGTAGCTTCTTTAACCCATGTTCAAAACCTTCAGTGGATACCGCTACATACAGAATAAAAAGCCCAGGGTCCCTAGCCTGGCATCCAAGGTCCTTGACAACCATACCCCAACTTCTTTCTCCAGCTCTCTCTCATTCCCCTATAAAAACCATCCATCCAGCAAGGCTGGTTTGACTTCTCTGAGCCTCCGTATGCCAGTATCCTCTTGCTTTTGAGCCCTTGTTCCCACTGCCTGGCATTCCCTCCTCCTCTCTTATCAAATAAATCCCTTCTCATCTTTAAAGGCCTGGGTCTGGCTCAACCTCTTCAAAGCCTCCCCAGCCTTTCCAGCCTAGGCTGAGCACTCCTTTTCTGAATTCTTCCAATGTATACAGAAGCAGATACAGGACTTGGCCCCTAGATCACAGCTTTGGAGCAGGGACGGCCCTTCAGGGTCTTCTAGCTAGAAACTTCCATCTTCTCAGGTGTGTGAATTGAATCCTAGAGGGATAAAGGGACTTAGCTAAGGCCACACAGGCACATTAAGCAGCAGAGCTGGGCTCCGTGCCTCTAAATAGGGGCCTCTTTCTGCTACCCGACACTGCTTTACACCTGACTGGATTCCTTCTTGAATTCTCTAATTGTGTCAATAATAATAAATAACAATAACAATAATAGCACCTACTATGTGCCAGGCATTGTGCTAAGTACTTTACAATTATCTCATTTGATCCTCACAACAACCCTGGGAGGGAGGTGCTATTATTATACTCATTTTAGTAATGAGGAAACTGGAGCAAGCAGAGGTCAAGTGACTTGCCCAGGGTCACACTGCTAGTAAGTCTCTGAGCCTGGACTTGAACTCAAGACTTCCTGACTCCAGGCCTGGCACTCTGTCCATTCCACCCCCTGACCGCCAACAAGATTGTAATTTCTGCCTAGAAGGATATAACAATATTCTTCATTTATTAATGCTATCCCAGATATCACTTAACATTATGTTAAGCAGATGCTCTCTCTCTCTCTTTCTCTCTCTCTCTCTCTCTCTCTCTCTCTCTCTCTCTCTCTCTCTCTCTCTCTCTTTTTTGCTTTTTGGAGAGCAATTGGGGTTAAGTGATTTGCCCAAGGTCACACGGCTAGTTTTTGTGTTAAGTGTCTGAGGCCGGATTTGAACTCAGGTCAGATGCTCTCTTGCTAGCTCATTCTCATGGACTTTGATTTCTTCTTAGTCACATTTCTTCTATGTTTTTATATTTGGATAAGTGGTTGGCAATGAAATTAACTCCTTAACAGCTAACTTTAAGGTTAGCTCATTTGATTTTCTCAAGAACCCTGTGAGATTGACACCATTATTAAACCCATTTTACAGATGAGGAAACTGAGGCTGAGAAATGTGGTCCAGAGTCACTAAGTTAGTAGCTGAGGCAGGATCTGAACTCAGGTCTTCCTAATTCCAAGCCCAGTACTCTCTAGATACTATACCACTAGCTAGATAACCTGTTGAGTGAACTATGAGTTTTGGTTACCTGTCTGATGTAACTTCAAGAAACAGATGCCATAATAGCCCCAATTAAAACTAGAAACATAGTTACATTATTAAGTAGAATACATTGTGATATTTTTGCGTGTTGGTTATATTTCTAAACTTTGGGAAAAAGTCTTATTAGATAATACCCATACCTTGTTATCTGTATAAAATAAGGGATCCTGGAAAGAATGTAAGGGGGTAAGTCATATACACTGGATATCATAACCTGCATAGACAAGATACTCCCATTCCTATCCTATTCACTAGGGAAAGACAAACATGTTTTCCATCGAAATGGAACTCTTCTTAGGAATAACTGACTCACAGTGAAGTTACTGTGAAGACTTAATGCTGATATGAAGAACTACTTTAAGGCCTTCACCAACCTTTGGGGGGGGGGCGGGCTGAAAGGCAGGAGGGACTTGCCAGGCTTGTCTGAATCAGCTTGCACTTTCACTTCCATGGTACAGAAAGGATGCAAGCTACTTCCTGAAATATGCTGCAGTCTTGAGTCATCATTATCATAAGACTAAGGACAGCATAGCCTTAATTGAGACCCTCAGCCAACTGTAATTCCCTAAACCCCCAAAGCAGAGATCCTAAAGCAGAGGAATGAAGTAACATCCCAGAAGCTTGTATGCAAGGGGTAGAGACTGGATTGTTTCCTGCACAGCTCTGCTCACAGAACAGTCCTTAGTGAAGGCCTGGGAGAGATTTCCTCTGGGGAACTCCAACAAGCATGAATTAGAGGTTGGGGGAGGGAGGGAAGTCTCATGCTCAGCAGGAAGGGTAGCTTGAATCCTTTCAGGTGTTGCTGAATAAAAGCAAAACCATGGATACATCACTGTGTGCAGTAGGTGATGTCTGTACGAAGACTAAGGCACTGTTTCACTGTGGTACAGTCTGGAAAGGTGGGAGAGACTATTCATGCTGCCCACTTCGGCAAATGCTAAGCATACATAGCATTGACTTGCTCTGGGCCAGGGCAGTCACCTCTCACCACTCTAAAGCATATTTTGAGCCTGAAAGTAATTCTTCTTGGATGAACAGAAGGTTATTAAACAAGAGTGGAAGAGCTCTGCTGTCTCTCTAGTCTCTAGTTAATGTTACAGCATCTGTCCACAAGAAACTAGCCTATGCCATTCTTATTCTGCTCTGAGTACAAATAGCTGGTATCTTCCCCACTGTCACTCTTTGGGGCAGTCTATCCCTGGAGCAGACTGAGAGCTAATGTCCTGATGTCAGAATTTTATCCCTTCAGCTTAAAGGTTTGATTCCTGTGAAATTGCAAATGTCCCATGAGAAGGGAAGGAAAACAACTTTCAAACTGTCATCAGTCATTAACACCTTAGTATGAATGAGGCATCTGGGAGCAAGTTTTGCTAGATATTGCAGGAAGAGTATGGGAGTTTGGGGTGGGGGGTTGATGGATGCCACTGATTGTACAAAGGAAACACAGAGTAGGAAGGTTGGAAATACTGAAGACAAATTTAGTCAAGTTGCTAATTTTGTTCCAGGTTCACCTTGTTCTAGCAAATCTCATAATCACTGAGATTTATATAGCAAATTTAAGTTTGGAAAGGGCTTTTGTCATCTCACTTAAAAAAACCTCATAATAACCCTGAGAAAGATAGGTCCTTTGGGTGTTTATATCTTCATTTTTAGGGATGAGAAGACTGAGATTCAGGCATAGTGACTTGCCCATGGTCACACAGCAAGAAAGTATATCAGAAGCAGGATTTGAAGCCCAGTTATCAGGCTGCCTCCATAGCATCTCCCTGCATCACTGAGATTTAATGCTAAAGTCAACTCTAGGTCAGAGTGAAAGCCCAAGTTTGAGACGTCTTTCTTGACATAGTACCTGACTTTTAGAACTATTGAGGTTTTAAACCACTTTTATTTCACTGTGGACATTTTCAGAACCAGGTCTTGCCAATATTTCAAACTGTGTAACTCAATCTAATTTGAGCATTTAAAGAAAATTGAAGGGAAAGGTCCCAGAGAGCTATCAAGTGAATCATATCTATTCAATGGAACACCACATGAAATGGCCATGACGAGGAATTTCAAAATATCCTGCCTAAGGTAATTGTGCCCATTGTTTAACCACACTTATTGGAACTCTCTCTCTAGGTTTCCGTTTTGTTTCTTTTTTTTCCCCCAGGAGACAGAGAGAAGAAGTACCGTGGCTCCAATTTCTTCTAGATGAGTGGAATTATGGAGGCACTTCTGAATGAAAATGACCCTTAAAGAGTACTGAGAAGACTACATCACTTCATTCTTAGTATAACTTTATTCTGTGTTTTTTGTTTTGTTTCATTTTCCTGGGGGTGAGGGCAATGTATATATATTTATGCATGTGTGTGCATGTGTGGTCTTCTTTATGTGTTTTGATACTTCAAATGACTTTTGACCAATTCAACTGTCTACTCAGCAGAGAGCTTAAAATATCTCAGGCCCTTCTGCCCAGCAGCCAAAGAGTTAATCTCTCTGCACACCAAGTCTCATTTAGCCACACTGGGAAAAGCCAGGCTGCCTCTCTCTTTCTCTTTCATTGTTCTCTAGGAAAACTCTTATTTTCTACCTTAGCTGGTCCATGCCAGCAATATAGTCCAGAGACATTGGGGGGCCACAGAGAGTGGAATGTTGGGCTCTGGCCAGATGTTTGTAAACCTTAACTTTGAAATGTGGCACAATACCACAAACTGTCAAGTTGTGTAAAAACTAAAGCAAAGACAAAAACAGAATGTAATATTTACCAGATGAGATTTGTGTATGTGTAATCTTGTTGGAATTTTGGGAGTATCCAACTTTCATACATTTCGAAATGGATCCTGTATCCTCTGCCACCCCCTCAACCCCCACCCCACTTTCTCTCATGCACAGGGAAAGAAAAAGTTATGAAAGTGAAACATTTTTGTCAAAATGAACAATTGTTTGCTATTGCCCAGGGCAACGTTAGCTGTCCATAAAAACGTCCTCATGAACTCCATCTCATAAAAAGATGGACAGGACACTTTCAACACGATTACAAAGATAGGGTCCTGAAAATATTATTCCTGGAACCCTTTTCAACATCAGTACTAAACAAGCAAATGTGTGTGTTGGCAATCCCCAGCCTGCGTGAATAGTTGCAGAGTTATGTAGGTTGTGGCCACGGCTGTGTTAGCTGGTCCAACACACTGCGCGTGCAAAATAGAACCAGGTTTCAGACAAGAATTTCCAGGCATGTGGTGGGAAAATGCCTTTCTGGACATCTACATTTGTTGATACCATTTCCCTGTATGTTTGTGTGTGTGTGTGTGTATGTGTAATTTAATGAGACTGAGAAATAGGAAGGAATTAAAAGGACATCTTATTCAGCCCATCACTCAGAACTAGGGCAAAATCTAGACCTTTTGGAAGTAATTTGGTCACTTGGCTCTAACATTAACATTGGTTTTACAGTGACACCTGAGCCTGATAGGTTACACCATGACTCTCCACTAAGGAATGAGTTTTTTTGTCTCTTTGGAGAAGTGCTTTTGGAGGAACTTTTGGTTCAGTGACATCATGGGAGGACAGAGAGCTGCTTGGAAAAGAGTCCTTCTGGAAACCTGTGAGTATTAAAGAACAGGGCTATTTGTTTGATCTGACCATTTGGAGTAGCTTTCAGGATGTGTTGAAAATGAACTAAGATATGTTTTGTTGAAAACTGGTCTACAGAATACATATCATATATCTACTGACTGACAAAAATTCTCTGCTTCATCTTATTCATAAATTGACTCACAGTGTATCAAAGCAGGGAGGGATGTTGGAGCAAAAAATACAGAATGTCAGAGTTGGAAGGGACCCTAGGACTTAGAATATAAAATTCTAGAACTGGAAGCGACCATAGGTTTAGAAACCTAGAGCTGGAAGGAACCTTAGGAATTGGATATTGAAATCTAGAGTTGAAAAGTATCCTAATTTAGGGTATGGACTGCCAGCATTGGGAGAGACCCTAGGACTTAGAATATTGCATTCTGGATTGCATTCTGCAAAGGATTCTAGAACCCAGGATATGGAATGGCAGAGATGGAAGAGACTTTCTAATCTCATCCCTCAGGCAGCTATGTGGCTCAATGGATAGAGTACTAGGCCTAGAGTTAGGAAGACCTGAGTTTAAATCCAGCCTCAGAGACTAACTGTATGACCCTGAAAAAGTCACTTAACCCTGTTTGCCTCAGTTTCCTGTGGAATGAACTGGAGAAGGAAATGGCAAACCACTCTAGAATCTTTGCCAAGAAAACCCCAAATGGGATCCTGAAGAGTTGGACATGACTAAAAATGACTGAATAATAATAATTTTTAAAAGTTCAACCCCCTATTTTGCCTCATAAAGAAGTAAGCCTAGGGATTGAAATGGCTGGTCCAAGTTCACATAGTAAGTTGATTGCACTAGTTGCAACATCTGTTTTGTGGCCTGCCTTTATGAAAACACTTGCATTTGTGTGCTCTGAGGCTTTAACAAGAAGTTCCTAATTACAAAAGGCCAACTGAGCATGGTGACACCATCTCAGGAGTGAAGATGGAAAATAAAACTTGCAGAGGAAGGAGGAGATGCAGTAAAGTAATTGCAATATAAGAAAATGTTCTGGAATATGCTCAGGGGGAAAGAATAGAAGAAAGAGCACGTATGGAATGCCTGGAAACTAGAATGTGCTTGAGACCCTTTCCCTGACAATAGCTGTGGTCAGTTTCTATTTTCATCAGGACTGTGGCCAGAAGCTGGTCATCACCAAAGGCAAAGCTGGACGTTTTAGCAGTCACTTGGTGAGAAAAGGCAGCCCACAATAAATAAACATATCCCTGAGTACTCCTCCATTGACTGAGACTCAAGCATTGCAAAGCAACCTAACAAACAAGCAGACTGCCAAGAGTGTTAGTCCCAGGATCATAGAAAGCCAGATTTAAGGCTGGAAAGATTTTCAGAGGTCATGAAGTCCAACAACCTCATTTTATGGCAGAGTTTTAGGCCACAAGAGGTTAAATCACTTGCCCAATGTCATTTGCCCCTGGTCTTAAGGATGGTGCAAAACTAAGTTTTCAACCCAGGTCTTCTGACTTTTGATCTAATGTGGTCTTTCCACTGTACCTCATTGCCTTTAGCTTTTGACAAGAAAAATAGAGTCCAGGGATATCGCTTCCAACAAGTATGGAGAGTGAGAAGAATTTTGCAATGTCTTGCAGAAATTGTACTGATTTGTATTCATGCCAGTAGCAAGCAAAATAGCTTTGCACAGGAGACAGGCATTGTGGCTTAGGGGACAGGATCACCAGACTTGAAGTCAGATGTGTTCACATCCCATCTCTGATATTTACTAGCTATGTGATTATAGACCAGTTGCTTAATTTGATCCCATTTCTACATTTGTAAAATGGGCATAATGATACTTGAGGTTTTCTATGAGATTTAACTGAGACAATGTATACACAGCACTTTACAAAACCTTAAACCACTATCAGAATGGCACTTGTCAATTGCTTGTCAAAGCACGGATTGCTAAGCCTCCTAGAAGAACAGGTAGGATGTTTGGAAAAGTGTATGATTCTCACCTGTGCAAATTATCAAAGAAAAGAAAGTCCCCCTTGAAAGAATGGAAGTTCTTCAAAGAAAAAACAACAAAAACAGAATCTGAAGAGGCAGAAGTTGGAGGTTGGACACAGAAAGGGAAGAAAAATTCCTGAACTTTTGGAACAGGTGTGAAGCCCTCCCTCCCTCTCTATGATGGGAAGAGTTGGACCTTTTGAGGAGAAAACACTTCTTTGTATTAAAGAGGGGTGTGGAGGAGAAAGGGCAAAGATAATGTGAATTAAATGTGCCACCAATTATTATTGATATAAAAAAACATTATTAAGTTGCTATGTGCCAGGCACTAAGCAGACCAATGGGGATTATGGCTCATCCTGCATTCTTGAAGAGGACCAATGACATTAGGAAAGTGACATCTTGACTTGCAAGTGAATTGGATTTAAGTGAGGCATGGCTGTTGTACAAAGTCATCAGCCTCACTCCTCTAGAGTCATCAGAGTCCAATGGTAAGACATTGGTCAGGGTGACTGGTGACGGCTCTGGATGTAATAGGACATCTATACATACCACTTCCAACAAGTGTGGTCTTTTTTAAGCTTAAGTCTGTCCCAGGTCTCATTTTGTCTGAGACAACACCCATTTAGTAATTAAAGGATAGGTAAGAATTGAGGCAAAAGATGACCTAGTTTGCCTTTGCAAAGGAATCCGTCTGGGAGGAGAAGACCTTCAGAATTTCTGACTAGAATAGAAACAATGGGGTACAAAAGGTGACAAAAGACAGTCCCTGCCCTCAAAGAGTGTGCTATCTAATGATGAGCTGCTCCAATAAGCATTTAAGGGCTTGCAACATGCTGTGTGTTGTCCTAATTGCTAAGAATACTAGGTATACTAGTCTCAGCCCTCAAGGAGAAAACATATATATATCAGTATATACAAGGTATACAAGAAATGGATGGTACCTAAGAAGAAAAGGCTCCGACTGCTGAGGGACAGAAGGGGAGGAACCAGGAAAGGTCTCTGAGCTGAATCTTAAAGGAAGCTAGGGACTCTGAGAGGTGGAGTTGAGGAGGAAGAGGAATCCAGGAACAGCGAAAAACAGTGCCAAAGTTTGGAGAAGGGAGTTTAGGCAGTTATACATTGTCTCCCCCAATAGAATGAGCTCTCCTTGAAGTCAGCGACTGTTTCTCCTCCTTTTTTGGTGGAGAGGGATCTCTAGAGCTTGGCAAATAGTAAGGGCCTGGCAAATTAAAAAAAAAAAATAAACAAATAAATAAATAAATAAATGCTTGTTTGTTGATTGACTAAATCAGGTGATCAGATCCCCAAGAAATGGTGATTAAGGACTAGGAAAGTCATTGCTTGCCTTGAGTAAAAATGATAATAATAGTAGCTAACATTTGTAGAATTCTTACTAAGTGCCAGGAACTGTGCTAAATGCTTTGCAATTACTTATCTCAGTTGATCCTCATAACACCCCTGGAAGGTGGGCACTATTATTATCTTCATTTTACAGATGAGGAAACTGAGGCAAACAGAGGTTAAGTGACTTGCCCAGTTACTTAACATAGCTAGTAAGTATCTGAGTCTGGATTTTAATTCAAATATTCCTGACTTCAGGTTCAGCACTCTAACCACTGCACTGCCTAGCTGCATTCTCTTACTGGATGATATAGGTGATTCTAGGACATGAAAGATTCTCTAGATTTGTCAAAGTTGGTGCACATTATCCTTTCCCATTGCTTCCTCTAGGGGACAAATGATACTGCCAGTGGAACCCTAGAAAGAACTGCCAGGGATAATGAAGTCCTGGAAATAAATTGAACACCTTAGGGTCACAGGGAAATGTACTGATTAAATTTATGACAGATTTGAGCTTCAGAAGAAAGAGGTAGATTTGGGAAGTTGAAGAGATGATGTTTGAGAACTTCTTGGGTTTCTGGGCCACAGTTTACATGCCTGGTGGCCTCTTGGTCAAGGATAAAGTGAAACTAATTGGGGCTCACGGATGTATTGATCAATAGAGAGAGAGGCAGATAGATGTATGCCACCTGAAGTTCAGAAAATTCCACATATAAAGGCCTCCTTATCTGGGCTCACATAGAGATTGGATTCATTCTGTAAGTAGCCAGACCCAAAAGAGAGAGGACATGGTTTCTTCAGTTCTCTGGCTTGTTTTATATATATGCCTACTGCTGAGTAAGACTCTAGGGAAAATGTCTAAAACAAAGTTTAGGTAGGGCCCTTGTCTAAGGTAACCCCAAAGTGAAATAATAGGATCCCTTCTAGAAAAGATACTCAATAAACAAAATAAGTGTCAGGTGGAGAACAGCCAGAGGGCTCAGTGTATAGAGTGTTGGGCCTGGAGTCAGGAAGACCTGCGTTAAACTCTGACCTCAGACACTAATAACTATGTGACCCTGGCCAAGTCCCTTAACCTATTTTTGCCTAATCCACTGGAGAAGGAAACCACTCCAGAATCTTTGCCAAGAAAACCCCATCTGGGGCCATAAAAAATCAGATATGACTGAATGATTGAATAAAGGACAGTTATTTATTTCTTGAATGCAAAGAAATAATTAAAACAATACACTAATAGTCATGTATTTAAATAATTGAAATAAAAAATCATAACCCATCACACCTACTATATCTTTTTTATGAAGTCTTGCAATTTTGATCAAGAGAAAATGAAGGTGGGGAAGGGATAAAACCTATCCCATATATATGACAACCCCGATACCATATAAAACAGCAGGCACAAAATCAGAAAAGTTCAGTGTTTTACAGGTGCCAGTATATCCAAAGAGTTAATGCTGAAATCTGAGCTCTTAAAAGTTACCAGATATGGGGCGGCTAGGTGGCACAGTAAATATAGCATCAGCCCTGGAGTCAGGAGGACCTGAGTTCAAATCCAGCCTCAGACACTTGACACACTTACTAGCCGTGTGACTTTGGGCAAGCCATTTAACCCAATTGTCCTTCAAAAAAGCAAAGGAAAAAATTTACCAAATATATAGTATATGCATAATTAAGATAAACTTGAGGGTTCTAATAGGCAACTAGGTGGCATGGTAGATAGAGTTGTGGGCCTGAAGTCAGGAAGACTTATCTTCCTGAGTTCAAATCTGGTCTCAGACACTAGCTGTGTGACCCTGGACAAGTCACTTAACCCTGTTTGCCTTAGTTTCCTCAACTATAAAATGAGTTAGAGAAGGAAATGACAAACCACTCCAGTATCTTTGCCAAGAAAACCTCAAATGGGGTCATGAAAAGTTGGACATGATTGAAGTAACTGAACAAAAGAGGTCCTAATGCAAGGAGGCAATTATTAGTGCTGTAGGAATTAGTAAGATTTGTTGAGATGGGACTCATCACTAGAATATAATTGGAGTTTATACCTTATTTAAAAGGAATAGAATAAAGAGTCAGTGAAGCTGCAGATTAAGAAAATATACTGGTGGGGGGCGGGGGGAAAGAAGATAGATTCATATGAGGAAGTCCAGAATCCTGAATGAGGAAACATAGTGGAGAGCATTTGTGTGAGGATTAATGCAGAGAGAAACTTACTGATATTGTCATGGGTCTAACCACATGGAGAGAAGAAGAAAATGGAAGAAAAGTTTGAGAAACAGAGCATAGAGTCACAATATTTTAGGACGAGGGACTTTTAATGTTTGGACATCTGCTGGGTTTCTCTTTCATGATCATAGAAGTCAACAAATTCATGACTTAATTCAATGATAACTTCAGTCCTTAAAAGAAGAAGGAAATCACAGAAGGGAATTACTATTATGGTCCTTATTCTAGCCAGTAAGGAAAAAAACTATTTAGTGAAACAAAAATCGACTAAAATTAAAGATAGAGAAAGAGAGTAAAGTTGGGCATATTCTGACATGTACCTTGGAATTAGTGAGAGATCATTTCAAAGGGCTCAAAGAAATAAAAGGTAGGATGCTATGGGATATCATTCTACATGAAATGTTGGCCAAGTGTAATGAGAAATTCTCAATAATGAGATTCTAGAAGTACAATAAAAAAGAGGGGAGTTGTCTAAATAGATTGACATTGATGCATAGGAAGCTCATCTATTGATTTTGACTTTTAAAATACATCTATAGATGATGGGAGAAAGTCCAAGTAACAGAAGGTGAATTCAAAAGATTGGCATAATGATATAATAATAGTGTCAAAAGCATTAAAGTTCAGGGTGAGTTGAAGTTGGTCATGAATACTTAGGACAGCAGAAAGGGATGGATTCAAAATTCTCTATTAGGACAAGAGGAAAGTCAGAGAAGATCTAGGACTGCTTGTCAGGGCAGATAGAATGACGATTAAACTGAATTAAATAAACATTAAGCAGCACATGCTTAGGTACTCCTAGGTACCATGGATACAAAAGCAAAGCAGTCACTGGTCTCAATGAGGCTCCTGTTCTACTGTTGGGGGTTGGGGAAGGAAAGGCTATGGCTAACAGGCATAGAGAGAAGAAAATGCTAAGTATATGCAAAGTAATTTCAGAAGAAAGAGAGTACTAACACCTGAGGGGAAGGGAAGAGTAGGGAAAATAATAATAATAATAATAATAATAATAATAATAATAATAATAAACATTTATATAGTGCCTCTGGTTTCTCTATTTTACTGGGAAGGATAGGGCAATAAGGTTAACAAGAAGAAAATGCCATGGTACATGAGAAAAAAGGTGATAACAAAGTGTCTACTTATCCTCAGTGAATTGGTTTTCTAGCATAAGTGCAGTGTATCTCAAGGTATCTGAAAGAATTTATAAATATTATTTCCAAGTCACTACTTGGCAATCTTTGAAAAAATTATGGAAAACATTAGAGGTGTCAGAAGATTGGAGAGATGGACAAATGTCTCAATTTTCAAAAATGAGCCAAGAATAGACCAGTGAAAATGACTGATTCCTGGAAACACTCTAGAATATGTTATTGAAATGAGGATTTAGGAACATTTTAAAAAGAAGTGGTTATAGAATTATGAATTTCAAATTATGAGACCATACAGCTCACAGAGTTCAACTCTTGTTTTTCAGATAAGGAAACTAAGGCTCAGAGAAGCAAAAGACTTGTCTAAAGTCACTCAGTTAACACATATCAAAGTCAGGATTTGAATCCAGGTACACTGAGTCCAAAGCCCCATGGCTCTTTCCATAAAGTCATACAAGAGCAATCATGGTGTCACAAATAATAGTTTATGAGATATCAATACACCGATGAATTTGAAGTAAAAAAGACCTGGATTTGAATCCTCCTTCAGACACTGGCAATTCTGAACCTGATTTTCATCAACAAAGAAAAGAATTGTTGTGAAGATGAAAATTATGAGTACCTTGGAGGGAAATGACCATTCCATCAAAGAATTAGTGATGGAAGAGAGGGAAGTTAAGCATAGTCTGATTTGCATCCTAGATTTTAGGAGAACAAATTTCAAAGAACTGAGAGAAAAGGTAGGTTTGATTCCAAAGACTAAAATTATTTTTTTTCTTTTTAAAAAGGTATTATTTAACATTCTTTCAATTTCTGAGTTTTCTCCCTCCCCCACCCATTGTGAAGATTCACATTATACATGTGAAATCATGCAAAACATTTCCATATTATTTATGTTGAAAAAAAGCGAGAAAAAGCAAAACAAACAAACAAAAAAGCAACAAACGATGCTTTAATAAGCATTCAGACTCAATCAGTTCTTTCTCTGGAGGCGTATGGCATTTTTTCCTCCTGAGTCCTTTGGAATATTCTTGAATCACTGTATTGCTGAAAAGAGCTAAGTCATTCACAATTGATTATCATAAAATATTACTGTTATTGTATACAGTGTTCTTCTGGTTCTGCTTACTTCTCTTTGCATCAGTTCATAAAAGTCTTCCCAGCTTTTTCTGAAATTATCTTGCTCGTCATTTCTTATAGCTCAATAGTATTCCATCACAATCATATACTAAAACTTATTCAGACATTCCCCAGTTGATGGGCATCTCCTCAGTTTCCAGTTTTTTGCCAATACAAAAAGAGCTGATATTTTGGTACATATCAATCTTTTCCCTTTTTTCTTGATCTCTTTGGGATATAGAACCAATAGTGGTATTGTTGGGTGAAAGGGTATACAGAATTTTATAGCTATTTGGACATAGTTCCAAATTGTTCTCCAGAATGATTGGATCAATTAACAATTCCACAAACAGGGCAATAGGGTCCTAGTTTTTCATATCCCTTCCAACATTTGTCATGTTCCTTTTCTATCATATTAGCCAATCTTATAGGTGTCAGCTGGTACCTCAGAGTTGTTTTAGTTTGCATTTCTCTAGTCAATAGTGACTTAGAGAATTCTTTCATATGACTATAGATCTCTGTGACTTCTGAAAAACTGCCTGTTCATATCCTTTGACCATTTATCAATTAGGGAATGACTCATATTCTTACTAATTTGAGGAATGAGACCTTTATCAGAGAAATTTGCTGTATATTTTCCACTCAGTTTCCTGATTTTCTCCTAATCTTGGTTAGGTTTGCTCAAAGCCTTTCTAATTTAATGTAACAAAAATTATCATTTTACACCCTGTGATCTCATCTATCTCTTGTTTAGTCATAAATTCTTCCTTTATCCATAGATCTGACAGGCAAAATTTCCCATGGACTAAAATTCTACCAGGAATATCTATCAAAAAGGAAGATGAAGCTCTGACAAATTAAATTCTGACGATACCAATGGAAAGGATTTTAATGAAGAAAAAAAGGAATTGTTTAAAGAGACTAATATGGATGAATAGGGAACTAATCAACTGACAAGAATACCTAGACCAATATCATTAATTAATATTGTCAGTGAAATGTTAAAAAATATTCACCATTAGAATACAATAGTATATTCTGGAAGGTATCCATTACAAGCAAATAGGATTTATACTTGGAATGTATGGTTGATTAAATACCAGGAAAACACTCGATATAATACATTTTATCAACAAGAGAAAAATAAAGACTACATGATTAACTGTAGAGAAACCTTCAATAAAGTGCAATGCTCATTTATCTTTTATAAAATGTTTAAAAATAGGTACAGAAGGGCCTTTGCATAACATTTTTTAAAAAGTATATACCTAGAATCATGATCTGGTTTATGAAAAATGGGAACACTAGAAACTTCCCATTAAAAACAAGTATTAAACAAGGATGTCGATTCTCAATACTATTGCTTAACATAGTTTTAGAAATCTTAGCAATAGCTATATGACATGAAAAGCAAATCAAAAGAACCAACAGAAGAAATTAAAATATTTTATTTACAGATAATATGATTGCATATTTAGAAAATACAAAAATTATTGTATCTAACACATTACTTCACTAAGGCCATGGAATAGAAGAACAACACCCCTCCGCCCCAAATATAAATAGGAGCAGATCCTAGAAAGGGAAGAAATGGAGGGAATAAAAAAGTCTTGTTACAAAAGGTGGAATTTAAACTGAATCTCAAAGAAAACAAAGATAACAGCATTTTGTTAAAGGTATAGACTTGGTGACTATCCAAGGAGGGGAAAGAGCAATGATCACAATCTCTAGCATGGTTTTATCTAGAACAAATTTTCTGGACTAGCCTCATATTCTTCTTTTGACAGTATTATAGAAGTGACAGCTTAAGATATCCAGATATGTGTGTTACATATGTAGAAAAAGAATATATGTATATATTCCTTAATCTATATATAGTTATGAAAGTATATGAAAGATTTCGTATGAGACTTTGTTGAAAATCAGGAGACTATGTCCTAATTTTCAATAAAGTCTCGGACAAAATCTTTCATTCTCTTCCTGTGAGATGACCAGATGGAAAGATGAGAAGAAGATGAATATAGTCATTTTTAGAGCTGGTTGAATTGCTGGGCTAAAAGAATACTCATTAATTATTCAAGGTCAACTGGGAAGGAGGTCTCTAGTGGAGTGCCCTAAGAATTCATGCTTGGTTCTATGCTGGCTAACATTCTTATCAGTGATGTGGATATAGTCATGGATGATATGCTTGGTTTAAGTAACGTGCTAAAATACCACCATCGGGATCCAAAAATAGCTTAAAAGGCTAGAACATTGAATTGAATCTAATAAGATGAAATTTAATGTTAATAAATGTCAAGTAATACATTTGGGCTCAAAAATTAACTTCATAAACATCAGATATGTAAGACAAGTTTGGATAGAGGTTAGCCTGATAAAGATATGGCAATGAGTAAGTAAACCGTATAATTCAGTACTCAAAACAATGAATGTGACCTGAAGCTGTGTCAAGGAATGGTGGAATGATATGGAACAGTCCTGCCATGATTAAACCATGTCTGCTCAATTTTTTTCCCAATTCTGAGTACCACCTTTTAGGAAGAACATTAACAAGCTGGAAAGTATCCAGAATAAGGCAGCCAAGGTGGCAAAAGGCCTCAGTGTATGAAATGTGAGTTCAATGCAGGCAACAAGGAATATTTTACCTGGAGAAGTTATAGAGAAATTATAGATGTTTTTGAAGGTGTGTCATGTGGCCTAAGGCACCACAAAGGCTTGGTGTGGCTTGGTCCGGGAGACAACAGCAGGTGCTGTTATTATCCCCATTTTACAGATGAGGAAACTGAGTTTTGTGACTTGTTAGTCATGGAGCTGGTGTCTAAGGCTGAATTGAACTCGTCTTCCTGACTCCAGGCATGGGACTCTCATTGTACCACTGAACTGCACTAGAAGTTTTTCAAATACAGGCTCAATAACCACTTGCTGAATGTGTTATAGCATGGATTCTTATTTAAAAGGGTTTGGTGACACAGTACAACAGGTTGTGTGTTTTGGTTGCTTTTCAGTCATGTCTGACTCTTTGTGGTCTCTTTTGGGTTTTTCTTGGCAAGGCTACTGGAGTAATTTGCCATTTCCTTCTCTTGTTCATTTTATAAATGAGAAAACTGAGGCAAACAGGGGTAAGTGACCTGCCCAGGGTCACATAGTTAGTAAGTGCCCGAGGCCAAATTTGAACTCAGGAAGATGTGTCTTCCTGACTCTAGGCCTGGTGTTCTATTCACTGCGCCACCTGGCTGTCCCATGGTCCAAAATAGTATATAAAAAACTGGCCATGGAGTCAGGAAGACCTGCATTCAAATACAGCCTCTGAAACCCAATGTGTAATCCTGAATAAGTCCCTTAACTTCTCAGTGACCAGGCAACGTTCTGCAACTATAAGTTACAGAAAAGGGGCGGGGGGGGGGGTGTGTGGCTAGGTGGCGCAGTGAGTAGAGCGTCGGCCCTGGAGTCAGAAGGACCTGAGTTCAGATCCGGCTTCAGACACTTAATGCACACACAAATAAAAACCTAGCCGTGTGGCCTTGGGCAAGTTACTTAATCCCAATTGCCCTCCAAAAAAACCAAAACAAAACAAAAACAAAAACGAAAACGAAAAGGAAAAGAAAAAGAAAAGGTAGAGGGAATTTCCTTACTATACTCACTATACCACTATACCAGTGAAATCATAGGTCTGAGCCTTCCCTCATCCCCAACCATAAAAGAAAAATAAAGAAAACAAAGAAATAGGACAGAGTAGATGGCCTATGTGGTACCTCCCTACTGCAAAATTCTAGGATTCTCTCTCCAGTATGGTAAAGATACTGCAGACCGTGCCAAATGACAATCATTTGAAAGAACTGGAGATGTTTTACCTGGAGATGACTTAGGGAGTACATGACATATGTCTTGAAGGAAGCTTAGGCTAATTCTGCTTGATGCCAGAAGAAGTCATGGTGGTAGACATTGCAGAAAGATTAATTTGTTTGATATCAGAAAAAAACTTATTCATCATTAGAGGTATCCCATAGCACAGTGAACTTTCTTGGCAGGTATTGACTTCTTCTTCAAATATAGTGATGGCATGGGGCAGCTAGGTGGCACAGTGAGTAGAGCACCGGCCCAGGAGTCAGGAGGACCTGAGTCCAAATCCGGTCTCAGACATTTAACACAAAAACTAGCCATGTGACCTTGGGCAAGTCACTTAACCCCAATTGCCCTGCCTGCCCCACTACAAAAAAAGAAAAAAAAATATATATATATATAGTGATGGCGCCTTGAAGGGAATGTAGCCATAGGATTGCAGCTCAGAGACCTTGATAGTCTCTGAGATCCTCTGAGATCCTTTCCAATTTGGAGACTCCATGGTCCATAATGGTCACCACCATGCACTTTTCATTGCTTCTTTCTCTAACCATATTTGTCAAAGTGCAACTGTAAATGTAGTAGCAAATCAAATGAAATGGAGGTTGTATTGGGGTGTTCTGGCTCCCAGAAGCTAGATAAATATTGTAGGACAATCTAAAGAGGAAAGAGGGATAGTTCCTGATGCTGTAGATGGAACCTAGAAAGGAGCAACCTCACCTCCAACCCCCTTTATGATTTATGAATGTCTAATGTCAAAATGCCTCCCTACCACTCTGGGAGGTCAAGGTCTTAGGTTTATATTTCAGCTGCAGTGAATAATCTAGTCTTTTGTTGTGTTATCATTTACTCAATAGCTCTCCCAGACTCTAATCTGGGGAATAAAGTCCCTTTTAAAGCCCTACCCCTATTCATTGGGGCCTCACATTATTTATAGGTCTATGTAACTAAGTGATATATTACTGTAATGATCAATCTTGACCCTAAAAAGAAGATGAGAAAATCTACCTCTTTCCTAAAATAATAATTATCAGCAGCAACAACAGCTTTAATATCATGTTTTAAGATTTACAAGCAAGGCAACTAGGTGGGAAAGTAGGTAGAGTACCAGGTCTGGAGTCAGGAAGACCTGAATTCAAATTTGACCTTTAACACTCACTAGTTGTGTGACCCTGGACAAGTCACTTAATGCTACTTGACTCAGTTTTGTCATCTGTAAAATGAGTTGGAGGAGGAAATCGAAAACCACTCTTTGCCAAGAAAACCCCAAATGGAGTCACAAAGAGTTAGATACAACTGGAAGGAATGGATAGCAAAGGTTTGCAAAATACTGTACATGTCCTCATTTGATCCTCACAACAACCCTGAGAGGCAGATGTATTATTATCCCCATTTTGGAGATGCTAAAATTGAGGCTAAGAAAAGTCAAGTGACAAAACTAGTAAGTGTCTGAGACAGGATTTGAACTCAGGTCTTCTTGACTCCAATTTCATTGTTCTGTCTACTTATATTCCATCATCCGTAATAATAGTGTTATCTGGTGTTGCTTATTTAACTACTGCAAAACATCACTTCTGTACCCAGGAAGCTGGGGTGCTATAACCTCTTCCTCTTCACTAAGGGACCCTTTTCAGTTGTAGACCCACAAACATGGACTAGGTTCAGTCCTGAGGGGCCTGACCAGTTAAAAGAAGAGTCAGGTTCCTTTTTGTTTGCATTTTGGTGTTGTTTGTTTGTTTGTTTGTTTTAATCTTACACTTTGTTTTTTACTACCTCCTCTCAGGATACTAGAAGAATTTACTTTAAAACTTGGATTTTGGTTCTCATATAGAATCTTCCCAGTCTCCCACTGAATTCAGGGCCATCACCAGTTGTCCTGACCTATGTCTTGTGACTGGACTCCAATGACTCTGGAGGAGATAGTAATACTTTTCATAGCCCTGCCTCACTTAAATCTAATCACTTGCAAGTCAAGACATCACCTTTCTGATGTTCCACTTTGAGAACTAAGGACAAACAACAATACAATGTTCTCAAAGTAAAGGTGGAGGTCGGGGTGAAATAGAAAGATACCCAAAGGACAATGTGTATGAGATATAGAACACCTATTTATTAACATTACACAAAAAGATATACTTAACGCAAGCAAAAGACACATTGAGAGGAAATTTTAAATAAACAGCAGCAACATATGTATTGTTAATTCTCTAAAGACGTTTTTACATTTCACCTCAGCTGTGCACTGTCCTAACAATTCTTCCTCACCCCTGTCTTCTGGTAAGCCAAGTCAGGCTCATCTTCCTGCCACTGTCCACCTCCTTCAAGAAGTCCTATATTGGGTGAAGAGAGGGCACTTCACATAGTGTAGATGGCACTGACTGAATAACCTAAGAAAGTCAATATCCCAATTTCACAATGCTGCTTCCAAGACTGGGCATGCCCATCTCAGTATTTCTGCTAGTTCATTTATATTGAGAGAATGAAACACAGTGAAAAAGGCAGCAGAATGGGGGTGGGAGGGAGGCAAGGCCAGGGCTAAGCTCACCAGAACAATTCAGTGCCTACTTTAGCTTCTGCAATATTTAATTTTTTTTCTTTTTTGCAAGACAGGGTTCAAAGGCTCACTTGAGGATCAAATAAAGTGCTTGTGAGTGTGTGTGTTTGTGTATACAGATGAATATACATAGATGCATATGCACACATATGCATCAATGTATGTATAGATAGGTAGACAGAGATATAGAGGACATTTAACTTCCTAGTCTTCCTAGTCTAAACTTATTCTATGACAAATGAGAAAATGTTTAGATGGAGGAATCTACCTTTATAACCAAGGTCAGGTATCACCCCCAGAGACAGAATTTAGTTATCATTCAGCTAAATTGCTTATTTCCAGATGGACCCAAAGACATAAGTGACCACATCAAAACTGAGGCACCTGATTTCCTAGGGGTACACACATGGGTGTGATATAATTCTGTAGATAAATATTTGCATAAATAGAACCATTTGCTCCAATTTGTCTCTCTTTGCTACATTACATTTTTCTTTGAAAATAAGATGACATTGAAAATAAAGGAAATGGAATAATTACCACTGGAAATTCAGTTTGAAGACAGAACCAAAATAGTAGCTATGAAAGGGAAATCAAAATAGTCTCCTGTAATCAACTGTACTATTTAGTGCAAGACTAAGAAAAGGAAGGAGTGAGCTCCCCATCCCCCTTCAGCTATTAACACTATACCAGACCTCTTTTTTTTTCTTTGCTTTCAGCAGTCATGGTTTGTAGGATTAGCTGCTGGCATAGGTTCAAAGCTGCTCTCCTACACAAAAAAAGGAAACAGGATTAGATAAGAATATGATGCTTTAAAAATGGCAGCCTCCACAAGCCCACCCCACCCTCACCCCCCAGATTATTTTTTTAAAAGGGGAAAAAAGTACCTGCTACTTCATCTACTCTGACAGAGGATGTCAAACATCTAAGTAGGTATTGTGTGTCCTAATAACAAATGTTACCCTAGTGCAGGAAAGGGGGCCCAGAGTCACAAAAGGGGAGAGAGTTATCTATTTATAACTCTTACAAAGCCTGGTAAGTGGAGATCTTGGGAAAGGTTTTTTGTAGAATGGCTGATTGCACTCACTCTAAAGCAGATACTCCTGGTCGGAAGTGTCTTATTGCCTAGTACACAGACTCTGCTGGCTCGTTCAAGACCATAGCTCCTGCATTATCAAGGTGATATGAATACAAGTAATATTAACCTCCCTGACTAGATAAGCAACTGTGGATTGAAGAAGAAGATAATATTAGCCCCCGATGATTTATAGGCCTGGGTAGGATTGAAGAGCCTTCTCTAAACTCCTAACACAGCCCAACTGGGAACTGCTTCGGTGCTTTGTAAAACTCTGGGGAGTTCCATGGGGCATCCAATAGGTTCCAAGGGTGCAGCAACTTTTTCTGTTGTTCCAGTTCTGTTCAACTTTCCCTGAAAGTCCAGAGAGAGAATTTGCCAAGCAATTGTCAAACGGGGCTTTGCCAATGCTTCCTTTTCTTCTGAGTCAAGAGCCCCTCGTGAAATTTAATTGAAAGCACAGATATGGATTGTAGGAGTGGGAACAGAGGTGGGCAGGAGGCTGTTTGGGTCTTTCATCTGGGGATGGGCTCCCAGGGGTGGGCTACATTAATGCAGTTTCACTCCTTTGGGCCTTGGGAGAATAGAGAGCCCTCTGCCCCAGATTTCTTCTTTTTACTTCTGTTTCCAGTCAGATATGGTCTAGCTCCTGCCCTGGGCACCAATCAATCAAGAAGGTAAACATTATTAAGTGCTATGTACCAAGGATACTAAAAGAAAGTGAAACATGTCCTGCCCTCAAGGCTTTTACATCATGATATACATACCTAGGCAAATATAAAATAAAACTATAGCTATCATTGTCATCCAGTCCACCATTCTTTCTTGTTTCCGTCTTGGCTCTGAGAGCTGGCAATTAAACAGATGGTAAAAAAGCCAAAAGACCAATGGCAGGATGTGAATGCCTGGTTTGGTGTTTCTGATTCTCACTGTGGGTTTTAGATCTGGTGAACTCTATTGGCTCCTGAGATTAATGTTGGCCCAACCTGATATGAAATAGGACTGTTTCTGGTTATGTCCTCCATTCCTCTGGAGGACATAGAAGAGAAAGAAAGAGGTTCACTATTTTGAGACCAGATTAGAACAACATGGTCCCTAGCACTTTACCTTATTATAATGGACCTTGGTCAGTTTCTAGTCTGGGTAATTTGCAGCTGCTGCAGGAAACTTTCATATTCTGGGCAATTCCCTAAAAATGTTCTAGGATGAAGCAGCCAAGATGAAAACTGCTTTATTCCTTGTGTGCCTGGCACATAGTAGGCACGATAAATGTTCATAGAATTTAATTGTAAGACAAGAGACAAAGGTCAGCCAATCAGGGCAAAGGTCAGACTATCCCTGAGCAGATCTAAGAGACTTTAGTGGACCCCAAAAGACAGATATGAGTTCTAGCAGTTGTAATATTTCTATGTCTAGAAGAACTTCTTTGATAGCTCAGTTTCCCCCATGATGTCTGGGGGAAAAAAAGTAAAAACAACAACAACAAAAAAAAAAAAAACAAACCCTAGGTGCTTTCACTAGTGACCAGAGCTTTGCTTTAATACATTTAACAGCTTGAGAGATTCTCTTTATTTTATCCTGTGTTGAAGACTCGGAGATAGAGAGATAGATATAACAATTAAGGCATGGCTGGAATGAGCAAAGAAAATAGACTGTTCCAAGTGTGACCGTCTTCATTTAATCAGTGATGAAGGGGAGAACTACAAGTCAGCATGATAGGTTGAACAGATCTTTCCCTCTCCCCATCTCTCCCATCTCTCTTTCTCTTTCTCTCTGTCTTTCTCTCCCTCTCTCCTCTTTCATTCTCCTCCCCCCTCTTTTTCTATCTCTTTGGCATTCTGTCTTTCTCTTTGTCCCTCACCTTCCCTCCTTCCCTCCCTCTCTCCCTACCCTATTCTTCTCTTCCCTCCCATTCCTCTCTCCCTCCTTTTCCTTTTTATTTTCTTTCTCTACCTCTCTCTTCCTTCTCCCTCACTCCTATCCCCCACTTTTCCAAAGAGAGATTTCCAGAACAAATGCTAAGGAATTTGTTATTTGACAGTTAACATTCACTACCCCCATGTTGTTGTATTGTCTGTATTCAGTTAACATTCAATACCCCCATGTATGTTAAATGTCTGTATATTGTCTTTCTAATTAGACTGTAGACACCTGGAGGGCAAAAGAGATTGTCAGTATTATGAGGCTAGATTAGAACAACATGATCCTTAGCTCTCTATGTTCTCACAAACCAAGCTTAGATCATAAGTCTTAGACTGAGGCAAGGGAATGTGATTTGCTCAACAAGTACCTAATGCTCAGAATGGCCACTTCGAGGGTAAACCCTATGGTACCTATCACAGTACTGACCAAGCCCCTAGAAGATGCTTGATAAATGTGAAGTAAGAAAGATTCACAATAAAAATACTCATAGTTCGCATTTATGTATCAATGTAAGGTTTGAAAGTACTTTACATTTATTATCTCATTTGGCCCTCCCAACTAGCCCCTGAAATAGCTGCTGTAATTATCCCCATTTTATAAATGAGGAAACTGAGAGTATCTAAGGCAGGATTCAAATTCTAGTCTTCCTGACTCCAGGTCAAGTTCAGAGCTTTATCCATTATACCACCTACGTTTCAGGCTCAGACACTAACTAGCTGTGTGACTTTGGGCAAACCTCTATTGCCTCGGTTTCTTCAACTGTAAGATTAAAATAATAATAGCACTTACTTCCCCGGGTTATTATAAGGATCAAATGAGATAATATTCATATGGGCTTAGTACACTGCCTGACACATAGCAGGAATGATATAAATGTTAGTTATTATTATTCCTGATTCCAGGTGAACCATCTAGAAAAAAGTCAAAGGTGGCCAAGGTCAACATGTGGTCTGCCACTGCCATACCACTGAGTTGTGTGGCCATTTGGTGCCCTGGAGTTGGCTTCCAGCCTCTCTGCAGACCAGACAAGCAGGGAGAATTATGCCAAATACAACATCACCCCTAAGTGAGAATTTTGAGCAAACAGTGGTAATGCAGCACACTTCAGAAAAAGCAAGGCTGTTCTGCGCCTTGATCCCTCCTTGCCTAAACCAAATTTTGGCCATAATACAACACTAAGTGGTCAGCATTCTAGAATGATCATATGCCTTTGGCACCACAAATGGAGAAATGCATTTAACCCCACTATCTGTCCTAGATCCCCTTTTTGGCAATGGGGAAGTACCTAGGATTTCCTGTTGTTGGCCTCATGGGGTTAATGGCAATCTGTAGCTGATTTCCCTGGACACTTGAAGGTGCAGACACTGGGCTACCTAATAGATCCCTGAGGACAGTGCCTGAGTCGAGGACTGTGCCTAAGTCTCTGGACAAACCCAGCAAATGGAAAATGAAAACAAACATGGACGTTTATTTTCCTAACTTGCTAGTTGCAAACAGAATTTCATTTAATAAACCATGAAATGATTCACAGAGTTCTGTATATTATTCTAAGTGCAGCTGGCCAATGTAAAAGATACTTTCCTTTTCTTTTTGTTATTTGGGCCATATACAACTCTCATCCAAAATCAACCTGTATTTATTTATGTTTTGATGTATTTATCCTTTTTTGACTTGGCACGTTTGGGGTCCTGCAATTTAGTAGGCATTGTATTCAACAGCCCTGCAAGGAGCAGTAGGGTGGATGAATAAGCAGTTGTTTATCTCAAATAGGAAGACTTCATGAGGAGTTGGGATTCTGGAGGGGAGGAAAGGGTTTGGTAGGTTGGGGTTAAGGAGGGTGTCATAAACATATATGACTGCTTTGGAGAAAGTAGGATTAGGCAAGCAATCTTCAGTCTATTATAACTATTATAACTCAACTTTGAAAATGAGTAGATCTATGGTCCCAAGATTTCCAAGACCCCAAAGAGTTACTTAGTCACCTTCAATGGCTCCTCCTTGCCTCTGGAAAACCCCTAAGCTTTTAAGATCGCATTTAAGATTCTACACATTTTGACTCTGATGTTGTCTTTCCAAGCTTGTTTTATATAACTTCCCTTCACACATTATGTGCTTCAGTAAAACTGTTTTATTTACCATTCTCCAGTCTTATTTTACCATCTGTCTCCATGCCTTTGTTTGATGCTGTTCCTGATGCCTCAGAATGGAAAATCCTCCCCATCTTTCAATCACCTTGAATCTCCACCTAAGACCTAACTTAAGTTTCTCTTCCTCTAGGAAACATTCCTTGATTTCCTTCTCATTGTAACCACTCTCTCCCCTTTCATATCTCTTAAACCTTATTTCACTTCTCCTGTATATTTAGATTCTAATTTGTTTTATAATTCTGTGTGACATTTCATCTCTTCTCCTGCAGTGTATAAGCATGGCATCTCTTCTGTGCTACTCTCTCTAATTTATATTCACTCTTTCAGCTTGAGTCCCCAGAAGGTAAATGCTACCTTTGATTCTAGGCATAACTCTGATATATACTCCTAACACTATACCTCCTCAGCCCCTACTAGTATGATTTCAATTAATGATTAGGCAGTAGATACAGTTACCTCTTAGCAAAGGCATTTACTAAAATAGCATAAAAAAACCCAGTAGCCACAAAAAATATTTCCTGAATAATTCAGGGAACACTTTTACACAAATGCATATGTAAGAAGAATGGATACAAACTTAGAGTACAATGATAGTAAGGTATATACGTAAGGGATATGTTGCCGAGACTATTTGCTAGTCTGTTACTGCAGAGGCTAGAAGTCCTTTCTCTCTTTTAAAGGTCCTCATTCAACTTCTTTCTGGGTATAGCCCTCTGCAGGGTATACATTGCAGTTGAGCTCCCAGGGTCTACTCCCAAGTCTCAATTCCCAGGGCTGATTCTCTCTTGAATCCCTGGCTGACTCTCGTTGTTGTCAGAGGTTGGAAGTAGTAGTAGTGGAAGTAGTGGAAATAGTGGAAGCTTATTTTACTCTTGAGCAATTGCCTTTCTATATCTGTGTTTATCTGGAGAGTTCTGGCTCCCTTCTGATTGAAATACCTACTACTGTAATAGTAGCAACATGTTACATGAGGGTGGGGGAGAAAGAAGAATCTAGGGCTTGGATATTTAAAACCCTATAAAAGCCATGTCTAATTTTTGTTCATCCAATAATATTGCTTCCTTTAATTCCATTAGAGAAAGCTGTTTACACTTCATAACATATTAACATTGTTTTTCTGTTATTACTTTAAATAAATGAGAACCAAATTCCCTATCCTTTACATGAAGTCCTGGAGGGTAGGTACCAAGTTCTGTTTATCTTTGTATCTCTCTTGGCACCTACTATAATATCTTGGCAGATAGCAGATAAATGTTTGTTGAATTGAGAGGAACTGACTGAAAGTATGGAAGTGGGTAAGGAATGAGCTGCCTCAGGAAGTTTCCCATCACTGAAGGTCTTTAAGCAAACAACATATAACCTTTTGTCAGATATTTTGTAGAGGGAAATGTTGTTAATATACAAGTCTGACTAGCTGCCCCCAGGTCCTTTGTGACTCAGATTATATAATTCTGTGAAGTCAAGAACTTGTTACTTAATTTGGAAATGTTCTTAAACCTTAAACTTTAATGTATTGGGGGGAGAATCATTTTCAGGTTTATAAAACTAAATTCTGTTTGCAAATTTGCAACTGAGCATATTAGTTTCTTGACTTAATGATTCAATTTCAAGCCTAATGTCTTTTATACATGCTAAAGCTTTGGGTAAATCTCATATGATATGTGAAGCTGGGGCTGTTAACAGGTTTTGGATTCTAACCTGAATTTAGAATTGATAAGCAGTTGCTGTTAATAACAATCTCACAAGTGGCGTCTCTCAGATCTTTCTCAGTTTTTCATCATGAAAAGGCCATCCATCTTGTAATCTATGATCATTGCCTTATGCTGTCCGGGAGGTGGAATACTTACAGAAAAAAAGCATTTACTTTTGAAGAAATATTAGTGTCCCTCTTGAAACATAAAACATGATGACAGAGCATCACCCTCACTCTCCTCCCCCCATACCATCTTCAGGCAGCAGAGGTAGTACCACTACCAAGGCCCCTTTTGGTTTCTTCCAGACAGAATAGTGGCATTTAAACCATCTCTGAGGCCATAGAAATAAAGTGCAAAGTCACTTCTTTCCTTCAAAATCAGAATATATCAGGTCCAAACTTAAGTGTAGCCTTGGGCCCCACAGATTCCCATATGATTCTAGAATCCCACAATATTTCCAAAGTATAGTATGGTGTTTATCAAACTATATGTAAACCACAACACAAGTTCATGGCCATGCAATTCATACCCAAAAGATGGGTAGATCCATAAGGGAAAGGGCATCTAATTAAGAAGAAAGTGAGCCAGGTAGGACACATTATCTATAATCAAAATAGATGCAATCTCCTACTCTAGGAGAATGATTCTCAACATTTCCTTTAATCCTTCTGCTTCCCTGCCATAAAAGGGGAATAAAAAAGTCCTAAGATCATAGATATGGAACTAAAAGGCACTTCTGAGGTAATCCAAGCCCCTAATTTTACAAATGAGGAAATTGAGTCCCACCAATAATGACTAACTCACCCAAAGTCACACAGGTAGTAAGTAACAATGCTGAAATTTGAACTCAAGACCTTTGACTGCTAATCCAGCAAGCTTTCCACTGTGCTTTGCTATAGTTAAGACTCAACTTAATCAGGGAAGTTCTAGGTCCAATTCCATCAACTTTTTGCATGACTTTTTGTGTTCTGGTCTCAGAGATCCAAACTGCAGCAGTGCTGAAGCCTCAGAACAGCCTTGCTTCTAAGACAGGCTCCTAAGTCATCCCAGACCAGTCCAAATGGCTTCTGATCATCCTTGTGATTCTCCATACCCCTTGCCAGCTTCTCTAGCCTGTGATCACCTGTGCTCCTGATCAGATTAAACCTTGTTCTCTCTGATCTCCTTTTCCTTGTCATTCTCTAGGTCTGAGAGTCTTGTTCTAATCATTTATGCTTCCACTCTGCCTTCTAAGACCCCATGGCCTGCTCTTCCTTTTCAAGGGGTAGTTTTGAACTAGTCTACCTATATACTGGGCAGCTAGATGGCTCAGGGGATAGAGCTATGGACCTAGAGTCCAGAAGACCTGAGTTCAAATTTAGTCTCAGATGCTAGCTGTGTGATCTTGCACAAGTCACTTAACTTCTATTTGCCTTAATCCACTGGAGAAGGAAATGACAAAATACTCCCATATCTTTGCCACAGACAGCATCAGACAAAACTGAAAAATGAACAATAGCCCATTTTCTCCTCGGCCCATGCTTGCCTGATGAAATTTTTCTATTATAAGGCACCCTTGGAGTCTCTTGTTTTGGGACTTTCTTCAGTGAATAGCAGTGCTATCTGTATTTTAACTGAAGGCTAATTGAAACTTTACCAGAGGACACCAATTAAAGGCCCAGGGTAATCTCTGCACATGGATAGTGACCTACCTAGTAGTAGAATGGAAAGGAAGAAAAATCTCACCCTCTTCATTCTGGGGGAAAAAAAACAACAATCAAACAATATACAACTTT
Organism: Gymnobelideus leadbeateri; assembly: GCA_011680675.1. Classification (NCBI taxonomy): domain Eukaryota; kingdom Metazoa; phylum Chordata; class Mammalia; order Diprotodontia; family Petauridae; genus Gymnobelideus; species Gymnobelideus leadbeateri. Next base: position 59,321 of record WOXC01007527.1, read on the forward strand.
ACCCACATTTCACCCTGTCTGAAATATCACTATTCACATTTTATTCAGTTGTCTTAGCATCATACTGTTCTAGAAGATAAATTTTCTGAAAAGGTAACATATTTAGTCATAATTGCAGAGGTAATTTTGAAATCACCTAATTCAATTTTTTAATTTGGTAGGTGAAGAGACTGAAGCCACTACTACCTTAGTATGAATTAGACTACCATCTTGTTTCTCTTGATGACTCAGGATATAAGAAAGTATGAGATGCCTGGGCACAGGGGTGAGCCATTGAAAGGATAGGAGAATAGAGAAGGGAAGGAAAAGGTTCAGTAGACAAACTTTCATCCATCAAAGTTTTACCAAAGGCAGTCCTACTTACGTGTAAGGAAATTAATGGGATGCCTTTTTTATTAAACCAAAGGCATTTAGCAAAATTAGAGTATACGTACTGATGGGAACTCAAAAGTTCTGATCCCCACCCCTAACCCAGAGCCCCATCTTCCCTATTTGAACCCGTTTAAGCAAAAGTAAAGCAAAATACATTTTTGGGACACTTTTAGCTGAGCTAGACTGAAAGGACAGCCCTCCACATTTAGAATTTGGAGAAATAGGGGCAATGCTAGCTGAGAAAACTTTTTCCCATCCTAACTTTTATTCACCTTCATTTAATTTTTAAATATGTAGTAAACATGATTGTAGAGCTTCTCATTAACTGTGGTATCTTACAGTCATAATTTTTGATACACAACATTACTTACCAATTAGCTTGTCTTGTTCGTTTAAATTTCTTCGCTCATATTTTAATGGGAGCTAATGATGCCTTTGTTGACTTATTTAATGTTATGTAAATGTGGCTATAAACTGTGAAGGGTTTAAAGAGCAGCATCATTTTTGCTTACTCGTCAGTTTTTGGAGTGTGTAGAATTCCCAGGAAACGCACATTTCACTACAATGAATGTGATCTACCAAGGAGACTAGATAATAATAATAATTTTAAAAATGAGCAGTGAAGGATATTTAGGGTATGAAATTTGATTCCTTCCTTTACTAATGGTATATACGTGTGTGTATGTGTGTGTGTGTGTTTGTGTGTATTTATGAAGTTTTTAAGTTAACTTTCCCAAATTGTTCCACTGTAATCATTGCCTACTGTGGCTGCTCCAATCCCAGGGACACATTTATAAGCCCCATGGAGGTGTTCAAGGGCAAATATCATAAACCTTGCTCTGAACCTGGAGCCCCATTCTCTCTTATTTTGAGAGATGGGGTTGTGCTGGTCCATGGCACAGGAAAAGATGTAAAGGGAAGAACCTAGTACAGTGGGAAGAGGGATAAATTCAGAATCAGGGTGCCTAGATTTAAATCCTAGCTCTACCACTTACTATCTTCAAGACCTTAGGCAAGTCACTTAATATATTAGAACATATTTGTTATCTATAAAATGATGATACACGGGCGGCTAGGTGGCGCAGTGGATAGAACACCAGCCCTGGAGTCAGGAGGACCTGAGTTCAGATCCGGCCTCAGACACTTGACACACTTGCTAGCCATGTGAACGGGTCACTTAACCCCAACTGCCCTCCAAAAAGGCAAAAAAAAAAATGATGATACATAACACCCTTTGCATCTACTGCTCTGCCTGTTTTTCAACTCCATGGAACAGGATAAACGTCTCCCAGGATAAACTCATCACTTCTAAATGCACTACCATGCTGCCACTCAAGCATGGATACCACCTCCTTCAGTCTCTTCTTTTTGTGTAGAAGGCTGGAGGGCAGAGTAGCAAACTCTTCCTGTTATCCTCCTTTATAGAGGGCAGACACTAGACACAGCTCCCTCCATTACGTATCTGCTGTTCCTCCTAGTTTCAACTCCTTGGAACAAAATGTCCCTTATACTGGGTACCCACTGGTGTCTGATCCCTCCCATCCCAGACTTTCCTGCCTCCTTTTCTCTGTTGCCCTCTTTGAGGGCAGGAACTGTCTTTTCCTTAATTATAACCCTAACTGCTTGACACAGTGCCAGGCACACAGTAGGAGCTTAATAAATGCTGATTGAATTGGATTGGGTTTGGATTTGATGATGTCTTCTTAGGTCCTGTCCAGCTCCAAATCTATTATCCTAAAGGTTATCGCAACTTGATGGGAGACAGAACTGAGAGTCAAAGAGATCAGCTGCCCAAAGTCACATAGAAAATAAATGGTGGAGACAGGTTTTGATCTCAGATCCTCTGACTCCAAAACCAGTACTCTTCCCACTCTATCAAGTTCTCACTTTCACATGTCTTCATTCCATGGAGCAGAACTATTACCGCTCTTGAGATTTCTAGCTATTAAATATAAAAGTCAGAGTTTGAGCCCAGGTCATTTAAACTACAAAGTATGAGACTTAAATGTGGTAGCCTATAGTAAGCATTTTGCAAAATATTAAATGAGTATCAGCTGTTCTTCCACACAGATTAAAGAACTGAAGCTAATCTTCAGGAATTTATTTTTTGCTATTGTCTATATACTATTTTAATTGAAATTGTATGTTCTGCTCTGATGTCTCATCATGACATGAAGGGTCCCAAAGGATAGGTCTGTGAATATATTCTCTGCCAGAACCAACCAAGCCTCAAGCATTTATGTTTTAGCCTAGTGATCACCAGTTGTTCAAGTATCGGCAGAACCAGGTACAGAGAAGCTTATCATGAAAAGGTTGGCCATTGTATGACATATTTGAGGGGTTAGAAAATCTCATGAAAGGATGGTCTCTGCCTAGCAGGCATAGAGAAGCATAGCTCTGCGTCATTGGAGGGAATATTGACAGGGATGAAATGACCTATCTTTGATAATGGTACTTTGATACTTTGACTTTAAGAATACCTTATGATGGGGTGGCTAGGTGGCGCAGTGAGTAAGAGCTCCGGACTCGGAGTTGGGATGACCCGAGATCAAATCCGGCCTCAGAAAATGAGCACCCACACACAAATAATGACTAGCCGTGTAACCCTGAGCAATTTACTTAACCCCAATTGCTTATACAAAAAAAAAAAAAAGAATACCTTATGTTACTAAAATCTAATGAAGAATAAAGTGAAAGATAAGAAACCTTAAGTTATTTTGCCCTCACAGTAAGGAAATAGGTCTTATATTTAATTTTGTAGATATATAATAGCATTTTATCATCCCCATCCTTCAGAAGGAAGCATGGTCAAATAATTATTTGTGGGTGACCCAAATATCTTCACTGGCTCTAGCCATATAGGTAAGTGGGTCTCTTGCAAAATTAACTTAGAGTTCAGATTATTTTACAGCCAGGAAGTCACTCTTCCTTGATACTCATTCAAACACTGTAGCCAATAAACTTAGCTAAGTCTTAAGAAAAGTTTTCTCATAAAAAGTAATATTGTAACTTCCATTTAAAAATGCAAATATTCAAATACATAGCAAGGTCAAAAAAAGGAAATAAGAAAAAATCCCATGTACACGCTAATAAGTTTACAATCTGTAAATTTATATTTACTGATTAAAAAAGAAAACAAACTTAAACATTTGCTTTCATTCATAAGAAACCTTTCCATGAGGAATTTCCTCCACTAATTCAGATTTTCAACTTCTCTGCAATTTACAGTCTTACAGAGTTGCCTGGGGGTACTTGGAGGTTTAATACCTTGCCAGAGCTACACAGCAAATATATATCAGACATGGGACTTCAGCCTAGTTCTTCCTGCCTACAAAGTCAGCTCCCAATTCCACTACAGAACATTGTCTCTCAGTTGCTGCTTTCCCCACCCAAAAGGTCAGATGTTGACTTTAGCATTCTCGAACCCCTATGGAACTTCTTTTCATGATCCTTTTTGACCTTCACTCTACATCACTCCATGTGTCATCCCATACTTCTTAGGGCCTTTAAATTTATCATTTTTCAGGGGGGTGATCATTCTCCATTACATTCATATTAGTGGATCACAGAATTAAATAATTGGGAATGACCTGACTGGCCAATTATTCCAAACCATACCCCAAAGGAATCTAGTCCTTACTAGTTCTTTGCTGTTAATAGTGCTGCCAGAAATGTTTCTGTAGAGATAGGACTGATTTCTATTCCATAGTTTTCTTGACTTGTAGGCTACTTAGTGGGATGACTTTATCAAAGGACACGCCATTTTTGTAAATTTTAATCTGTAATTACACTTTGCTTTCCAAAATGGTAAGGCAAGTTCACAATTCCACCAGTAATATTTCAGTAAAGTTCCTGTTTTATCATAGTCACACAGCATCAACCTTTTTTGGGGGGGAGTCTTTATTAATTTGTTTGTTTACTTTTAGTTATCGCATCAAGCTGTTATATTTTGTTATCTTTTCCAATGTGATGTGTATTCAAGGGAATCTTAGAGCATTTTTATTTTGCATTTCTCTGCTTATTAAAGATTTGTGAGGGTTTTTTTAATGTGACCATTAATTATTATTGGTTTCTTCTTTCATCAATTACCCATTCATATCCTTTGACCAGTTGTCTATTACAGAATGGTTTTTTGATATTTTGATAAAAAAAGTTCTACCACCCAGTTTCTTTCTTCTTATTTTAGAATATTTTAATGTATTCAAATCTATCTTTTCTGTCTTTCATCATTTCCTCCAAGTAACAACTTACTAAGAATTTTCCTCCTCTTTACAGTTGTTATAAATATAAGAATCTCCTGTCTATTTTAATACTGTTATTAAAAATAAATATTCATAGTTAATCCATTTGGAATTTCTAGAGGCTTCTGGTACCTAGTCTGTCCCTATAGATTTTGTTTTCACATGTTTCTTTTTACCAAACTGCTATCTGGTTTTAGTTTGCTATTAGCTAATCTATTCCCTTGATTTTTTTCCATTTGTTTTGAATTCAGTAGCAAAGAGTCTTTAGAAATTATTGCTTTATGGTACAATTTGAGATGTGGCAGTACAAATTTCTGCTTCTCCCTTTTCTTTTTCCCAACTCCCCTATACATTTTTGATTTTGTATTCTTCCAAATGTGATACTGTCTGGGCCATACTTCCTCCAGGCGTTGCCAAGGTGATCAGGGCATTAGAGATGGAGGCCTGCTGGTTTGAGATAGAAATCTCCTAGCATTCTCCATTGCAACCCCCCAGAGGGTTTTGCCTTGACTTTGGGACTGTCTTAGGGCCTGATTTGAATGACAAGCTTTCCCTCCCCACTCTGTAGATCTATGGAGAAATGGAGAAGACTGATAGGAATAAGGAAGATGGAAGTAGTAAAGGTATGGCTTCCATGGAAGTGAGTGGAATAGGAAATGTATGTACTTTTAAGGTTGTCAGCATAAAACTCAGGAGCCAAATATGCTGTGGACAAATCCTGAGCAAGACATGTTAGGGGCAAATCTTTTGCTGTTGAAATTAATGAAGGTTAGGAATGGAGCCCACAGAGTTTTCATTTCTTCCACCCACCACCCCAACACAGATGTTTTCCTTTTCTCTCTTAAGAAGATGAATCTATGCCTCAGAATGCAATGTCCCTCCTCCCTTATTTTGTTTCTTCAAAGTTCTCTTCCTCATTTTATGCTTAAACATTTAATTATTTTGTGATGAAGCTGTTAGACACCTTCATTACTAAACTATGTCTATTGTTATTCAAATTTAGTATTGAGAAAGATGAAGGGAGACAGATTTTAAAATTACACTGTATGATCAGAGTATAAGGTCTAATGGGGTCTCAGAGTTAGATAATAATGTTATCAATTGATTTTTGCAACTTTCCAGTGAAGAGAGAATACTTTTTTTTCTTGGTCTTTTTGGTGGAAGAAAGGCAGGGCAATTGGGGTTAAGTGACTTACCCAAGGTCACACAGCTGGAAAGTGTTAAGTGTCTGAGGTCACATTTGAACTCAGGTCTTCTGGACTCCAGGGCTGGTGCTCTATTCACAGTGCCACCTAGATTCCCCAAGAATAGTTATTTTACTGGAATTTCTCTAGTCAAATGAATCAGCAGCAGTAGCAATGGATGAGCTAACCGACTGGGCTGGCTCTGAGATGGCCATCTCCAACTTTCAAGACTAGTTTGAAAAGAAAGTCATCTTCTAGAGGGGAAGAGCTAAAGTCTAGAGAGGAGCTCTTGAAAGAAAGTCATACCCAAGGAGAGAGAGGAGTAACTTATTCCATAAAAAGGTGGAGGCAATTAAGAGTGGCTGTTCATCAACCATCATTGTTATACATACTAGCTTATTTTTAAGAATAATTATATAAAATACAAGGTTGACCTTTCAATCAGTATAGCATTTAGTGTCTAGGTTAATTTGGGAGGTATTGTCATCTTTACCATATCAGGCTGTCCTAACCAAGAACATTGAATATCTCTTCAATAATTCATTTCTTCCTATATTTCTGTTAACAATTCCTTTATAATTTACTTTATAAAAGTCCTCTACTTGCCTTGGTAGAGTTATTCCCAGAATCTGATATATTATCTCATCATTTCTTTTTTAAATTATTATTCATTTATCTTTAATATCCTTTTCTTTTTCAATTTTGAGTTTCAAATTATTTCCCTTTCTCCCACCCCTTAGAAGAAAAGCAAAGTGAGAAAATTATACTTCAGTTTATACTAACTTCATCATTTTTCTCTTGGGGGGGCACAGAATTGTTTCAACATGAGTCCTTTGGACTTGTCTCAGATCATTGCATTGATCGGAGTAGATAAGTTTTTCAGAGTTGATCATCATTACAACATTGTTGTTACCTTGTGCAATGATCTCCTAGGTCTTCTCACTTCACTTTGCATCAGTTCAAACTGGTCTTATCAAGTTTTTCTGACAACACCACCTTCATCAATTCTTACAGCACAATTGCACTCCATCACAAGTATATAACACAACTTGTTTAGCCATCCCCCAATTGATGAGCATCTCCTCAATTTCTAGCTCTTCACCAATACAAAAAAAAAGAATTCCTATAAATATTTTTGTACATATAGGTCCTTTTCCATTTCCTGTGTTCTCTTTGGGGTACAGACCAAGTAGTGGTATTTCTGGATCAAAGTATGTCATGTACAGTTTTATAGCCTTTTGAGCATAGTTCCAAATTGTTCTCCAGAGGGGTTGGACTAATTCACAACTACACCAAGAGTTTGTTAGTGTACCTATTTTTTCCTCCTTCCCTCCAGTATTTGTCATCTCTAATAGGTGTGGAGTTGTGACTCCAAGGTGTTTTACTTTGCATTTCTCTTAGCAGTAGCAATTTAGAGCTTTTTTTTTTTTACATAACTAGATTTTTTTTCTTCTGAAAACTGCCTGTTTCTATCCTTTAACCATTCATCAATTGGGGAATGACTCTTATTTATATAAATTTCACTCAGTTCCCTATCAGAGAAACTTGCTGTAAAAATTTTGGTATTACTTCATTGTCTATAGTACCTTTTAGCAAAATGTAGTTTCCCTGATTACTTTTTTCAATTAGGTCTGTTTTTGCTTTTGCTTTGTCTGGTACCATGATTGCTACCCCTGTCTTTTTTACTCCAACTGAAGCATAATAATTTCACCTCTACCTTTTTTATTTTAACCCTGTGTCTGTCTTTGTTTTAAGTATGTCTCTTGTAAACATGATATTGTAGATTCTGATTTCTAAACCATTCTGCTATCTGCTTCTGTTTTATGAGTTAGCTTTTCCCATTCCCATTTGTAGCTATAATTACTGTGTATTTTGCTCCATTCTATTTTCATCTGTTTATCCTTCTCTCTCTCTCTCCCTCCCTCCCTCCCTGCTCTCCCTTCTCCAATGTCTGTTTTGCTTCTACCCTTTACCTCCATTAATCCCACTCCCCGCTTTGTCATCCCCTCCTACCTATATCTCTTGTCCCCTTCCCCTCCTATTTCCCTATTAGATAAGGAAGATTTCTATATCCAACTGAGTAGGTACATATATACATTCTTCCTTCTTTCAGACAATTTCAGTGAGAGTGAATTTCAAGCATTTCCTGCCATCTCCCCCCACACCCATTTTCTCTTCACTATAAAAGTTTTTTCTTGTGTGTCTCTTATTTGAGAAAAATTTCCCCATTTTACCTTTCCCTTTCCCCTTCTCCCAGTGAATCCCTCTTTCTCACCTGTCTTTTTTTTGAGATCATCTCAACATAATCAACTCATATGCATGACCATCATCAATGTAGACTCATAACTTCCCTAATAATGATTTAACTCTTAGGAGATACAGGTATTATCTTCATACAGAGGAATGTAACAGGTTAACTTTACTGATTCATTATGACTATTCCTTCATGTTTACTTTTTTCTGCTTCTCTTGAGTCATATTTGATAGTCAAATGTTCTATTTAGCTCTGATCTTTTCATAATTAATGCTTAAAAGTCCTCTATTTCATTGACTATCCAATTTTTTCCCTTGAAGGATTATATTCAGTTTTGCTGGATAGGTTGTCCTTGGTTGTAATCCTCACCCCTTTGGCTTCCAGAATATCATATTTTAAACCATTCAATTCTTTATACAACCTGTTAAATGTTGCATAAGCTTGACTGTGGCTCCACAATATTTAAAGGACTTCTTTCAGGCCGCTTGCAATATTTTCGCCTTGACCTAAGAATTCTGGAATTTGGCTTTAATCTTCCTGGGAGTTTTCATTTGGGGATCTCTTTCAGGGGGTGATTGGTTGATCCTTTCAGCCTGTATTTTGCCTTCTGGTTCTAGGTTATCAGAACAATTCTTGAAAATTTCTTAAAATATGATGCCTATTCTCTATTTTTGATCATGGCTTTCAGGTAGTCCAATAATTCTTAAATTATCTCTTAATGCCCTATTTTCCAGATCCGTTATTTTTCCAACAATATATTTCTTTATTTTTCCAATTTGTTTTTATATGTATGTGTATTGGTTTTTTAATCATTTATTTATTTATTTTTAGTTTTCAACATTCATTATCACAAGATTTTGAGTTACAAATTTTCTCCCCATTTCCCCTACCTCACCCCAAGATAGCGAGCCTACTGACTACCCCTTCCCCAAATCTGTTCTCCCTCATATCCTCCCTCATTCCCCCCAACTTTCTAGTAGGGCAAGATGGATTTCTATACCCTAATGCCTGTATATCTTGTTTCCCAGTTGCATGTAAAAAAACAATTTTTTTAATATTTGTTTTTAAAACTTTGATTTCCAGATTCTTTCCCTTCTCCCCTCCTCACCCACCCCCCTGGGAAAACAAGCAATTCAATATAGGTTGTACATGTGTAGTTACACAAAACATTTTCATAATAGTTATATTGTGAAAGACTAACTATATTTTCCTCCATCCTGTCCTGCCCCCTACTTATTCTATTTTTTTACTTTGACCCTATTTTCAAAAGTGTTTGCTTCTAACCTCTCTCCCAATATGTTCTCCCTTCTATCATCCCCAGTTTTATCCCCTTCTCCCTACTTTCCTGTAGGGTAAGATACCCAACTGAGTGTGTATGTTATTCCCTCCTTAAGCCAAATGGCTTGACCCATTCCCTTTCACCTCCATGCTCTTCCCCTCCATTGTATTATCTTTCTCTTGCCTCATTTATGTGAGATAATTTACCGTGTTCTATCTCTCCCTTTCTCCTCCTCCCAATATATTCCTCTCTTACCCCTTAATTTTATTTTTTAGATATAATCCCTTCATATTCAACTCATCCTGTGCCCTCTGCCTATACATACTTGTGTACATACATGCATATATATTCTCTTCAGCTATACTAATACTGAGAAAGGTCTCATGAGTTACAAATATCTTTCCATGTAGGAGTGTAATCAGTTCAACTTTAATAAGTCCCTTATGATTTCTGTTTCTTTTTTTACCTTTTCATGCTTCTCCTGATTCTTGTATTTGAAAGTCAAATTTTCTGCTCAGCTCTCATTTTTTCATAAAGAATGCTTGAAGGTCCTCTATTTCATTGATTGATCACTTTCCCCCTTAAAGTACTATACTCAGTTTTGCTGGGCAGGTGATTCTTGGTTTTAATCCTAGCTCTTTTGACCTCCAGAATATAATATTCCAAGCCCTTTGATCTCTTAATTAGAAAAGAAGTAGAAGCTGCTAGATCTTTTGTTATCATGACTGTGTTTCTACAACACTCAAACTTTTTCTTTCTGACTTCTTGTAATATTTTCTCCTTGACCTGGGAACTCTGGAATTTGGCTACAATATTCCTAGAAGTTTTCTTTTGGGGATCTTTTTCAAGAGAAGATCAGTGGATTGTTTTGATTTCTATTTTACCCTCTGGTTCTAGAATATCTCAGCGCACTTTCCCTTGATAATTTCTTGAAAGATGATGTCTAGGCCTTTTTTTATCATGTCTTTCAGGTAGTCTAATAATTTTAAAATTATTTTTCCTGGGTCTGTTTTGCAGGTCAATGAGATATTTCACATTGCAAAACCCCAGAAATTTAGGACACATAACTCTTCACTCTGGAAGCAGAGCCCTATATTGACAAAGAGCTCAAAAGTCAAGCAATTGACTGGGAAAATACACTTTTTTTCCCTATTTTTTCATTCTTTTGGTTCTGTTTTATAATATCTTGATTTATCATAAAGTCATTAGCTTTCATTTGGTCCATTCTAATTTTGAAGGATTTTCTTCAGTGAGCATTTGGACCCCATTTGGCAAATTCTGTTTTTTAAAGCATTCTTCTTCTCATTGGCTTTTTGGACATCTTTTGCCATTTGAGTTATTCTATTTTTAAGTTGTTAATTTCTTCAATATTTTTTGGGTCTCCTTTAGCAAGCTGTTGACTCATTTTTCATTATTTTCTTGCATCATTATCATTTCTCTTCCCAATTTTTCCTCTACTTCTCTTACTTGATTTTCAAAATCCTTTATGAGCTCCTCCATGACTTGCAACCAATTCCAATTTTTCTTAGAGATTTTTGATGCAGGAGTTTTGACTCTACTGATTTCTTTTTTTTTGTTTGTTTGTTTGTTTTTTTTTTTTTTGCTTTTTTTGGCGGGGGGGGGCAATTGGGGTTAAGTAACTTGCCCAAGGTCACACGGCTAGGTTTTTCTGTTTGTGTGTGTGTTAAGTGTCTGAGGCCGAATCCGAACTCAGGTCCTTCTGACTCCAGGGCCGACGGTCTACTCACTGCGCCACCTAGCCGCCCCTGATTTCTTCTGGTTGTATGTTTTGACCTTCTTTGTCACCAAAGAAAGATTCTGTAGTCTGATTTTTTTCTTCTGTTTGCTTATTTTCCCAGTCAATTACCTGACTTTTGAGTTCTTTGCTAAGATAGGACTCTGCTTCCAGAGTGGAGAATGTTGTATCCTAAATTTCTGGGGTTTTGCAAAGCTCTTGTTAGAACCACTTCTAGGGCCCTGTAAATTTTCAATTCTTCTAAGGTGATATGATCAAAGGAGAAGTGTTACTCCTCTCATGACCCATGGACAGGTCTATAAATAACCACAAGCACTCTTTCCTGCCTCTGAACTGTGAAGAGAACTCCCTCTCCACAACCACCATAAGCTCTGCCACACCAACACTCCTCCTCACCCCAGAACTGCCACCCCAGACTGTGACCTGGATACAAGCCAGGCAAAGCAAGAGAATCCTTCCTAGTGCCAGCAAAGGAATTCCTGCAATTGTCCTCTGACCAGCCACTTGATCCCCCCACTCTCTGTGAGCCTGGAACTCTGGAAGCAGCTGCTGTTGCTGCCACCACCTCTGCTGCCCCAGGTCTGGGACCAGGCTCTTCTTTCACCCAGAGTTTCCCCATAGACTTTTTACTTTATCTTTAGTGTCTGTGGGTTAAGCAGTTTGGAAACTGCTGCCATTGATTCAGTCCCCTGAGGCTCGCTCCAGCCTCATCTATGCTGGCACTGCCCACGCAGGACTATGCTCTGCTCCCAGTCTGCTGCAATAGACCCTTCCTATTGGCCTGCTAGGCTGTCTTTGACTAGAAATGTGTTTCACTCTCTCATTTTGTGGGTTCTGTAGATCTAAAATTTGTTTAGAGTCATTTTTCACAGACATTTGGAGGTGATTAGAGGAAGAGCTCAAGCTGCTGCTTTTATTCCCCCATCTTGACTCCACCCTCTGCTTATTTCTTTATATTATTTTTTATGCCTTACATTCTTTATGTATTTTCATATCTTTAAATTTCTAGGTTTTTAAATATTTTTGTCTTAACAGTTTACATTTCTAAGCTTCTCTCAAAGAACAAAGATAATGAAGGGCAACTTTGAGCTTTTGAGTAGGAAAGGTTCTAAGGTTTCCCCATTGCATAGAACGTTGACTCAGTTTAACATGCTTTCCATTGAGTTAACAAAACAATTTTCTTTTTTACACTTTTTAAAGTATCTGTTTCTTTTTTTTTAAGATAACTAGGTATCATATTTTATCAAAGGTTAAGGTTTTCTAGCTATATTCCTACTATAATTGCTAAAGAAGGCCATTCTAGCTCTTTTTTTTTTGCTTTTTCCCTGCAACTCTTGTGTCTCTTTTTCCATAATCTTGTAGTGATTGTTAAAGGCCTGCCAAGAGGGATTATTACTAAACATTGTCAGAGTGAGAAGCAGAGTAATTTGTATGTTGTACAGTTAAGATTACACCATTACACTTAGAAGCGAATAGTACTGCTAATGAGTTGAAATGGGGGAAAAAGAGAAAGTTGTTTAGAAAAGAATTTGTAACCAGTTTAACACTGGTTTCTCACTTTGAATGGTAATACTTTGAAAGTGTGTTTGGAAAACATTGTTGTGCATTTAAATATTCATCTATTCTAATTTTCTTATTGATAAATATTGCTTTTCATGCTTTTAGGTTCATTAGCTGCATTGGGATAGGCAACACGACTTTATTTTCATTTACTACCTTTTTTTACTCCCTTTGTCCATGTTTCTTGATATTCAAGAACCAGGTTTTAGCTGCTTAGGGACATTTCAGCAACTCTAAACACTAAAGGGACTCAGTATTTAAAACTCAGATGCTAATTTGAAGAACTTTAATAACAAATTAGCAAATTATTATCTTGTACGTATGTCTATATGTCTATATTATCTATATGTATGTCTAATGTGATTTAATGGTTTCAAACTGATTTTGTCAACATTAGGAATTTAATGACTTAAATGTCATTGTTCGATTTTCCTTTGCAATTGGAATGGTAGCCTAGACCCAAGCACATCCATTCATAGGTGTTATGAGTCTACACATAGAGTTCTCTTCCTATATGTATTGCCAACTCTTTAAATATGGATAGACGAGGTCATGTAAGGGTTGCCCAAAGGCCTTTTTGTTCCACTGACTTCCATGGCTGAAATCCCCATCAATTACAGGCAGAAGGAATTTTGCCCTCTTCTTCCTCCTCCTCACCTTCCTCTTCCTCACTGTGGGAGTAGGGATGGGTCAATTAACTTCTCTTGCCTTAGGTTTTCTCATCAGCAAAAATGTCAAATTAAATGGTATTTAATGTCCCTTCTAGTACTAAATTTATGATTCTTAATAATGAGAATATTATTATTACTACTACTAAGAGACCGAGAGAGAGAGGAAACATGGTACAGAGACCACCCTGGATCAAGTCTTGCCTCTGATACTAACTGGCTGTGTGGCCCTGGGCAAATCACTCAACCTCTGAGTGCTCCACATTAGGAAACTTTCTTAGAAAATGAAGAGAAAGTTCTGACCTACATCAGGTATAAAAGAGTACTCTCATCCAGGAGTTCCTTATAGCAATGAAATTATGAGTGTAGGCTTTACTTCAATGTAGTGACTTAAAGTTTTTAAAGTGCTTTATATCTATTTTTTTGAGCCTCACAATATCCCTATAAAAGAAGTACAAAAGTGTCCCTGGAGGCACCTAGGTGGCTCAGTGGGTAGAGTTCCAGGTCAGGAGTCAGGAAGACCTGACTTCAAAACCATTTCCTAGCTGTGTGACCCTGGGCAACTTACTTAACTCTGTATCAGTTTCCTCATCTATAAAATGAGCTGGAGGAGGAAATGGCAAACCGCTCCAGTATCTTTACCAAGAAAACCCCAAATGTGATCATGGAGGCTCAGACGAGACTGTAAAATGACTAAATAGCTATCATTTTCAATTTTGCAGGTGAGGAAATTGAGTCTCAGAAAGCTTAAGTGACTTGACCATGATCACAAAGGGAATATAACTTGAAGCCTGATTTGACTCCTTGTTTCTGTGCAACAGAAAGAACACTGGATATAGATTCCAAGGACCTCCATGGGAATCTTGCTCTGTCCCTCCCTTTCAACCTCCGACAACTCATTTAATCTCTCCTGGCTTCAGTTACCTCATGTGTAAAATTATGAGGTCAGTTTGTATGACCTCTGTATTCTTTCCAAATCTAAATCAATTATTCCATGACTCCCATGTCATGTTCCCTCATCTTAGGTCATCTAATTGCCCCTTCCCATTTTATAGTTGAGGAAACTGAGACCAAGAGAGAGAAGACGACTTAAGGTGGCATGAACAGTGATAGGTTTGGAACAAGGATACACATTTTCAAGTGCCCATTAATGTTCTATTCATTGGCGCATTGTTGTTGCACATTCCCATTGAAGACATGTGATATGAGTAACTCATCATTTCAACATTGGTACTACTAGTATCTCAGGGAACGAAATGGGGAAAGCACTTATTGAGACATATGGGTTTAAGTTTAAATTTGTGTATTGTAAATTATAGTTCCTCTTTTGGGTAGAGAGGCCCTTGTAAAAATGCAAATGGTTTCCCTCTGAGGGGGTCAACTTTTTACATATATCCTAACATTACTTGAGATTAAATCCCTTAGGAAATGGGATACCAGATACGCAAGTTTTGGTGAGCAGAAGAATTCAGAGTATCTTGTACTTTAACAGGTGTGAAACATAATCCTCCTTTATCTTGTATGACTAAATATAGTCATGTATGAGACTCTGTGACCGCATTTGGGGTTTTCTTGGTAAAGATACTGGAGTGGTTTGCCATTTCCTCCTCCAGCTCATTTTACAGATAAGGAAACTGAGACAAACAGGGTTAAGTAAGTTGCCCAGAGTCACACAGCTAGGAAATGGTTTTGAAGTCAGGTCTTCCTGACTCCTGGTACACTACCCACTGAACCACCTAGCTGCCTCCAGGAGGCATGATCCTAAGGATAAAGAGTGGTCAGTGAAAAGAAAGAAAGAGAAGCCTGGACAGCTTGGACACAGGCCATAAGGGTCTCTTGAGGATGGGGAAGTTGCTAAATAAATTTTGTCTCAATCCGCTTTCTACCTGACTGATTGCCCTTCCTCAGTCTTTCACACCTACCACTGGTTTTTCTCAGCCCCACTCCTACAGCAAATTTGTAGAGGCAAATGTCTGAATTTATACTTCATTATAGCTGTGTGCAGTCTATGTAAGGCCCTGCACATGTGATTGGTGAGCTCAGCTGCAAAGAGCATGGGGCTTCTGAGGTCAAGCTTGCAGGTTCTGTCCCCATCTGGACCAATTAGTTGAGCCTGTGTCTGTGACCACAGATTTTTCACAAACACATGTCACTAATCACAAGGGGGCTTGGATGAGAGAGTGTGAATGACTCAGCACAACTATCCCCATTCTAAAGAGAGAAAAACTCCAAAGCACCTATTTGGTGGATCCCTAGAATTATCATACGTGACAGATGCCAACAAAAGTTAGGCAGAAAAGAGATCCTTTCTGTGGCCTCCGTGATCTGGAGCATCCTTGATTTTCCTTTGAATCTAGAGAGTTTAGCATAAATACAATGGCCGTCTTTCACATTTGACTTTCTAATATATCCCTATAGGTTCTTTGTACTCTCCTTCTGTCATGTCCTCCCTTCAAACCCTCAGAAACACAGCTATATGTATCTAGCTATTCTGCCTTTTAAGTTGGGAGTAGAGAGAGAGGTATTCAAGGTAATCAGCATAGGGGCCTGATTTTAGAGTATTCTTCAAGTGTTTCAAAAACTTGATAAACACCAAATATTATCCTCTTCTTAGTGTATGAACTAGTACTACTACTACTACTACTACTACTACTACCACCACCACTACTACTACTACTACTACTACTACTACTACTACTACTACTACTACTACTACTATCATTCATTGAATAGCCTCACATTCCAACTTCAGCTTCACCTCCCTCCCTCCAGCTTTTGTTGTTCTCTTCCTTGGACTTCTGGAAGGAAGATGTTCCTCTGTCCTCTAGCCTGTAGCAGCACCTAGACTCTTGGCTCTCTTCCCTGCCTCTGCCACTCCTGCCAACCCAGGGACCAATACATACTCTAGATCATCCACTTTGGAAAGATGGCCTCAATTGTAAGTAGCTGATGAAGTATGCCACATTTTCTATGATATGAAGGTTTGGAAAAGTTTCACACCAGAAAAAATAAAGAAAAGAAAGAAGGCAATCATCAGTGTTGATGAAAAAAATATGCATCATTGTGGAAGAAGGCAAAGAGATCTTAGTGGGAGATATTAATGTAATCACTACTGACCCTTTCAAACATTTAGTGAGAATGCTACCTGAAAAGGTGTCTTTGGGCTTTATATGATGCAAGCTTTGAAACAAAGGAATCAAGAAAAGAGTTGATGTTTTTTCTATGGGTACCAGAACTAGAGCCTTTGAAAGTAACATGATCTATGCAAACTCCAAGGACGCAATCAAAAAGAAATTCCCAGGCATTAAACATGAATGTCAAGCAAATGGACCAGAAGATCTCAATGGGGTTTGTATTGCTAAGAAAGTAGGAGGGTCTTTAATTATAATTTTTGAAGGATGTCCTGTGTAGATGATCATTCAGTGCCACAAGTGAAAAAGTTTCCATGTTTAATGAATCTTCTTGCTAAATATGTAAAACAAATATACATAGGCCATGGTTTCCCTGAGGGGGACTATCTTGTTCTAAATTAAACAATATATTATATAAACTTGTTTAAAATAGCCCTAAATAAATCTAAAGTTTAAAGTTTCATTGGTTGTATATTAAATTTTTGCTCTCTGACAGTCTATTTGGCAAGTTGCTTTTAAGATTATTGTTTAAACTCAGGGTCTTTAATTGTACTATTAAAACAAACAAAAAAAGTAGCCACAAGGATAGAATGGAGAATTATTAGGCATTTTTGTAACTTCTATAGTTACTGTCTCTCCTTTGATTACCATATTGTTCATAATCTGATAGCAATTTAGGCCCATTTAAAAAGAAATCCTTCCTTGAGCTAAATAGAAACAGGTTTTAAAGTTTTAAATGAATGGAAAGCATTTTTCCTCAAAAATTCTAAAACCAGTACTAATCCACTAAATGGAATAGTAAGTCAGGTCAGTCTTAAGTTTGTGTGCACAAGCACTAAAAGCTAATCTTTTGAAGTTCTATTTAAAACACATAGAAAACACAGAAAGCAACTTTTCAAACCTATAGTAAAGTTCTTCTATTCGCTGGCTGTGAGATTTGTCCTGATGAAATAATCTCTCATTCTGGAAATCACAATGCATTTTATAGTGATAGTAGAATACCTTTATATTACACCAAATTATGACTCAAAACAAATTCTACCCTGCAGTAAATTGGTCTGTCAATGAAAAGCAACAGAATGTTATATTGACAAGCTTGGGAGCTTGGGAGATCTTGAATCATGTATCCTTCAGAACTATCCTGCTTCTTGTACTACGGTCTATGAAAGATCATTAAGCAGATGTTTACTTTGGGACATGGGGAGACTTCTTAATTTCCTATAGAGATATGTTGATTGTATATGAAATGGGTAACAGGTATGAAACATAATACTCACTTTAATCATCTACTTTATCAAAGCTTTCAGTGGTTGTCTTAACACCATGGACATAACACTTTTGAACAGTATAGAGATGCACAAACAAATATTCATAAATATATATATATGTGTGTGTGCGTGCATATGTATAAATATATATCTAATTATGTATACATATATAATATATAATATGTGTGTATATGTGTATGTGTGTGCATATGTATATGTGTGTGCGTGCATATGTATAAATATATATCTAATTATATATACATATATAATATATATAAATATAAACAGAAAAAGAGATTGGACATGAAACTGCTTGTCTCTATTATGTGCCACTTGCTTTTCTTCTTAAATATAAATAAATTCAAAATCTAACTTTGAAAGCAGTTCTGCTATTTGGTTCTTCTTTGCTTACGTTGTCTGCTGTGCACGTTTTTGAAGTTTCAGTGACCCCCTTTTCTTTTATTTTTCTGTCTCCTCTATCCATATTCTCACTTTCCCTCAAATGTGAGTTCTCTGAGAACAGAGAATATTTTCACCTTTCTTTGAATCCTGAGTACTTAGCACAGTGCCTGAGATATATAACAAGCACTTAATAAATGTCTTTTGACTGATTCATTTATTAAGGAATGTCTCTTATTCTTAGAAATTTAAATCAATTCCATATATATCTCAGATATGAGACTGTTACTAAAGATTATTTTCCCAGTTACCTGTTTCTCTTCTAATTTTGACTATTGGTTTTGTTTGTACAAACACTCTTTAATTTTACGTAGCCAAACTTTTCTATTCTTTTTGCAATCCTCTCTTATCTCTTATTTGGTCTCATGACCAGATTCTTCCTTAATCTGAAAAGTAATTTCTTTCCTATTCCTCTACTATGTTTTTGGTGTGACCTTTTATGCCTAGATCATACAACTGTCTGGAGTTTATTTTGGTACATGGTGTGAGGTGTGGGTGTATACCTAATGTCTACCAAACTAATGTCTAGTTTCAAGATAATTTTTGCTAAAATATAACAAATAGACAAAAAAAAATACCTTGGCCCAGAAGCTGAGATCTTTGGGTTTGTTACAAATTAGTCTACAAGGTTAATTTACTTTGGTATATATGCATAATTTGTTCCATTGATTTACTTCTGTTTTTTTAAATAGTACCAAACTGTTTTGATAATTCCTGCTTTGTCGTATAGTTGGAGATCTGGTGCTGTTAGTACCTCTTTCTGCCCACTTGCTATCATTATTTCCCTTGGGATTTTTACCTTTTGTCCCTACAGCTGAATTCCATTATTAGTTTTTCTAGTTCTATAGAGTAACTCTTTGGTAGTTTTGGTATGACACTGAATATGCAAATTAATTTAGGCAGTGTTTTCATTATTGTTATACTTTCTCCTGAGTGGTTAATAATTCCCCAATTATTTAAGTCTATCTTTATTTCTGTAAAGATTGTTTTGTAGTGCTGTGGGCATAGTTCCTATGTAGATATCTTCATTGACTCCCAGATAGTTTATACATTCTGTAGTTACTTTAATGGGATTTATCTTTCTGTTTCTTCCTGACAAGTTTTGTGGGTAATATGCAGAAATGCTGATAAATGTAGGTTTCTTTTATGTTTTGCAACTTTGTTGAATTTGTTATTTCAATTAATTTTAGTTGACTTTTTATAGTTCTGTTGATAAATCATCATGTCAACTGTAAAAAGCAAATATTTTATTTCCTCCTTGTCTATATTTAGTGCCTCCATTTCTCATTTGTCTTACTGCTCTAGCTATCAATTTTAATTCCTTGTTAAATAGTAATGGTGATAATAGTTACCTTTGCTTTATCCCTCATATTGTCAGAAAGATTTTTAGCCTTTCTTTATTACAAATTAGGCTGGCTCTGAGTTTTAGATAGATGGTACTTACCCTATTAAGGAGAAGCTCATTGACTGTGCTTTCTAATATCTTAACATGAATAAGTTTTGAATTTTGTCAAAGTTTTTCCCCTAGCATCTATTGGTAAATTATGTTATTTTATTATTTTTTAAAATTAAGATTACTGTTATGCTTATATTTTATATATTCTTTTGTTAAACCAGCCCTGAATTTCTGGTATAAATACAATTTGGTCATATTTTATCATCTTTTTTACTATGTTATTGTAACTTCTTTGTTAATTTGGGGTGGGGTGGTAATATTTTTGTGTCAGTATTCTTCAAGGATATTGGGCCATACTTTTCTTGCTCTGCATTCTCTTTTGTTGGTTTTGGTTTTAAAACCATATTTGTATCATAGAGTTGAAAAGGATCCTTTTATCTCTTGTTTTTAGAAACAGTTTAGTATTAAATTAATTATGTTTTGAATGCTTGATATAATTTCCTTGTAAATCCACTTGGTCCTGTTTTTACCTTCTATTTGAAGGTTCATTTGTGGTTTCTTCAATTTCTTCTGATACTGAGTTAATGACACAATTTACTTCTGATTCTACTGATGAAGGTATTTTTTAAAATATTCATCAATTTGATCTAAGCTACCAGATTTTCTGACACACAATTAGATGAAATAGTTTCTGGTAGTTTCCTTTCTTTTATCTTTAATTGGTATAAGTTCTAATTTTTTTTCATTTTTAATACCAAAAATTTTGGTTTTACTCTTTCTTTTTAAAAATCATGCTAGGTTATTATTTAATGGAGAGAACCATCCCTTTCCCCCAAAAAGGCTTTTAGTTTTATGTATCAGTTCAATGGAATTTTGTTTTTAATTTGTTACTCACTTCTTTACTTAATTTTTATTTCTGCTTTGGGTTTTGGGGTTTTTTATTTGTTATTTTTCTAGTTTTCTTTATTTTCATGCTCAATTATTTTTCTTTTTCTTTTTCTTTTTTTGATGATAGCATATATAAATATGCTTCCCCCTAAGGATAGCTTTAGCTGCCTTTTAGAAGTTTTGGAATTTTATCTAGTTATTTTCATTTTCTTTCATGTAATTTTGTATAAATTTGCTCCTTGAACCACAAAATATTTAATACTAAATTATTCAAACCCCAACTTTTTAAAAATACTTTACCTTTGTTGATTATAATTTTATCATAGAAAGGTCAGTAAAGGCTTCATTTAGTATTTATGCTTCTTCTAATTGTGAGACTTTTATAGCCCAAAATATGGTGCATTTTTGTAAAGATACAATACACAGCTGAGAAATATATAAGCTCCTGCCTATTCCCATTCAGTAATCACCAAAAATCTATTATCTATAACTTTTCTTTGTTTCATTTTGGTCTTTAACTTCTTTTTTGTTCTATGTTAGAATTTTTCTATGTTGGAAAGGTTTAGATTTTATAGTTTTGTTGTTGTTGTTGTTGTAAATAGAGTTTTAATGTCTATTTCTCCTTGAAAATTGTTTAAGCTTTCCTTTAATTATTTAGATAATGAGAAAGAAATTTGCTTACTGCTACTGAAATATATTTGAAGTTATTTGTTTCTACTTTGTTGCCCCTTTTCTCTTTCTCTTGTTCAGTCCCAATCATAGTTTTACTGTGTTTCCAATTAATCCTCTCTTCATTCCCACAATCTGACACTTGATTTTTTTTTCCTCAGCTCTCTTATTTTTCTTTTACTCACCTCTTCTTGTTTTTTTCTTAGTCATCCCCATTCCATTCTCTTTATCACACTACTTTTCCTTGTTGTACTTAATATATATCTTTATTATAATAGATTTCTATGCCATGTATATAAATATTATGTGAGCATATTCAAACATCTATATCTAATTCAGATGAAAATGAGGGTCATGAGAGCCATCCCCATTCACTTTTTCTTCCAAGTTTTTAAAAATGTAATTTCTGTTTTATTTTTTACATGTAAACAAGTTTTTTAGCATTTATTTTAAAAACTTTTGAGTTCTAGATTCTCTCCTTCCCTTTCTTCCTTCCCACCATTAAATCAAATAATTTGTGTAGATCACAACTGTTTAGTTATGCAAAACATTTTCATATTAGCCATATTGCAGAAGAAAATGCAGACATTCCCCCCCCAAAAAAGCTTTAAGAATAATAAAGAAAATCAAAAGCATACTTCAATCTGTATTCATACACCATCAGTTCTTTCTTTGCAGTTAGATAGCATTTTCCTCATAAGTCCTTCAGAACTGTCTTGCATTATTGTATTGCTGTGAATAACTAGGTCATTCACCATTGATCATTATACAATATTGCTGTTACTGTGTACAATGCTCTCCTGCTTCTGCTAATTTCACTTTGTATCAGTTCATGTAAGTTTTCCTGGATTTTTCTGAAAACATTCTGTTCATAAAAATAGTATTTCATAACAATCATATGCCATACCTTGTTCAGTCATTCCCCATTGCATGGACATCCCCTCAATGTCCAAGTCTTTGCTACCACAAAAAGAGCTGTTATTAAGATTTGGTACAAATAAATCCTTTTCCCATTCCTTTGATCTCTTTGGGATACAGACCTAGAAGTGGTATTGTGGGTGAAAGGATATGCACAGTTTTATAGTCCTTTGGGCATAGATCCAAATTGCTCTGCAGAACAGCTGAATCAGTTTACAACTTTACCAACAGTGCTTTCGTGTCCCAATTTTTCAATATCTCTTTGAACATTTATCATTTTACTTTTCTGTCATATTAGCCAATCTGATAGGTGTAGGGTGTTACTTTGGAATTGTTTTAATTTGCATTTTTCTAATCAATATTAGAGTATTTTTTTCATATAACTATAGATAGCTTTAGAGCATTTTTTCATATGACTATAGACAGCTTTGATTTCTTCATATGAAAGCTATCTATTCATTACCGTTGACCATTTATCAATTGGGGAATGACTTCTATTCTTATAAATCTGACTTAGTTTTCTATATATGTAAGAAGTTAGGTCTTTATCAGAGAAGCTTGATTTAAAAAATTTTCCCCAGTTTTGTGCTTTCCTTGTAATCTTGGTTGCATTGGTTTTGTTTGTGCAAAACTTTTTAAATTTCATGTAATCAAAATGATCAAGTTTACATCCTGTAATGCTCTCTATTTCTTTTTATCAAAAATCCTTCCCTTATCCATGTTGACAGGTGAAATATTCCATGCTCCCCAAATTTGCTTATGATGTTACCCTTTATATCTAAATCATGTGCCCATTTTGACCTTATCTCAGTATACAGTGTGAAATGGAATATCCCTGGTTCCTGCCAAATTGCTTTCCAGTTGTACCAACAATTTTTGTCAAATAGTGATTTTTTTCTTTGTCCCCAAATTTTGGGTCTTTGGGTTAATCAAACACTAGACTACTATGGCCATTTACCATTGTGTATGATATACCTAATCTATACCACTGATCCACCTCTCTATCAGCTTATTTTGATACCAGATTGTTTTGAAAATTACCACTTAGTAATACAGTTTGAAATCTGGCACTACAAGCTACTTTCCTTTGTATTATTTTTATTGATTCTCTTGATATTATTCACATTTTGTTCTTCCAGATGAATTTTGTTATGAATTTTTTCTAGCCCTCTAAGTTTTTTTTTTTTGGTAATTTGATTGATATGGCATTGAATAAGTAAATTAATTTAGGTAAAATTGTAATTTTTATTATATTGGTTTGGCATGCTGTAGCAGCAAGCACCCCAACATCCCCAGGGTGGCTGCCAATACATGTTCTTAGATCTGCTTTTCTAAAGGAAAGCAACTCAAAATGGGTTAACAAGCTCACTTTAATCAATCAAACATATATTACCTAGTTCAGGGTATACAGACAGATCAAACAGACAGGCTTCCAAACTGTCCAACCATTATCAATACCTAATCACAGTTACCAGAGAAGGAAGCATCAACATCTGGGTTTTCAAAGGTGGTGGGAGGTGGGGGGGGGGCGGGGGGAGGCTCTCAACTGCTGCCCAGAGTCTCATCTGGTCAAATCACACACTTCTCAAAGTGAGCCCAAAGCAAAGCCTCACATCAGGAATTATAGCCTTCTCCTGGCTCAGAGAATGACACAACCCTCTTGACCCACTGCCCAATCACACAGCATCAAGGTGTGGCCATTCCTGAAAAACAAGCCTCCTACCACAGGCTCCATGTGACCACATGCATCCTACTAGGAGGCAGAGTATATTTTCAAATCCAGGAAGGTTCTCATAGTCTCTTAAGCCAATCAAAGGGCCTTAAGCCAATCAAAGGGCCTAGGGGCAGGGAAGATCTTCAAATCTGCATTTCCATTACACATGCCCATAATCAATTGATATTTTTCTAATTTTTTAGGTCTGACTTACTTTTGTGAAAAGTATTTTGTAATTGTTTTCTTATAATTCCTTGGTTTGTCTTAACATACTTCCAGTCTCTTCCTGCTAGATGTTGTTGTAAATATGTAGAAATGTCGATAAATTGTTTTCATTTATTTTATATCCTGAAACTTTGATGAAGTTGTTAATTATGACCACTAGCTTTTTAGTTGATTCTCTAAGTATACTATGATATCTTCTGCAAGGAGTGATAGTTTTGTTTCCTCACTGACTATTATAATCCCTTCAGTTTCTTTTTCTTTCATTACTTTTATAGCCAGCATTTCTAGTACAATATTAAATAATAGTGGTGATAATGGGCATCCTTGATTCACCCCTGATCTTATTGGAAAGATATCTAGTTTATCCTGATTGCAGATAATGCTTGCTGATGGTTTTAGACAAACAATATTTATCATCTTAAGGAAAGCTTCATTTATTCCTTTGGTGTGTGTGTGTGTGTGTGTGTGTGTGTGTGTGTTTGTGTGTGTGTATGTGTGCCTGTGATAATTACATTTATTTTTGTTATTGCTATGGGCAATTATGCTGATAATTTTCTTAATACTGAACAAGCCCTGCATTTTTGGCATAAAACCACCTGGTTATAGTGTATAGTGTATGATCTTTGTGATATATTGCTATAATTTTGTTGCTAGTATATTATTTAAAATTTTTGGATCAATATTCATTAGGGAAATTAGTCTATAATTTTCTTTCTCTGTTTTTGCTCTTCTTGATTCAGGTATCAGTACTATATTTCTGTCACAAAAGGAATTTGATAGAACTACTTACCCTGTTTTTACCAAATAGTTTATATAGTATTGGAATTACTTGTTCTTTAAATGTTTAGTAGAATTTACTTGTAAATCCATCTGGTGCTGGAAGTTTTTTTCTTAGGAAGTTCATTGATCAATATCTTTTTCCAAGATTTATTTAAATATTTCATTTCCTTATTAATCTGGATAAACTATGTTTTGTAAGTATTCATACAATACAGAGTTATAATTATTAACTGTGTATTTCCCTCCATTCTGTTTTTCCTTGTTTATCCTTCTCTCTCTTTTTCTATCCTGTGCCTCCTCAAAAAGTCTGTTTTGCTTCTGACCACTGCCTCCCTTAATCCACCCTTTCTTTTACCACCCTAATCCTTATTTTTTTATCCCCTTCATCTTCTACTTCCCTATTGGGTAAGATAGATTTCTATACCCAACTGAATTTGCAATTTATTTTACCTTTCCTGATCCAATTCCAATAACAGTATGGTTCAAGCATTTTGGTCCCCCTCCATTTTCCCTTATACTTTAAAATCTCTCCAGTTCGGGGCGGCTAGGTGGCGCAGTGAATAGAGCGTCGGCCCTGGAATCAGAAGGACCTGAATTCGGAGCCGGCCTCCGACACTTAATCCGCACAAACAAAAACCTAGCCGTGTAACCTTGAGCAAGTTACTTAACCCCAATTGCTTTAAAAAAAAAAAAATCTCTCCAGTTCTCACCTTTTATGTGAGATATTTCCCCCCATTCTTCCTCTACTTTTCCCCTTCTCCCAGTGAGTAGCTCTTTTTCATCCTTAATTTCATTTTTTGGGAATCATCCCATCACAGACAACTCATCCCTATGCTTTTTGTCTATGTATATTCATTATAACTGCCTAATAAAGATAATTTTTTAGGAGTTACAGGTATCGTTTTCCCATATAGGAATATATACAAGTTACCTTTACTGAGTCCCTTATGATTACTCTTTTATGTTTACCTTTTTATGCTTCTCTTGTCTTATATTTGAAAGTCAGTTTTTCTCTTCAGTTCTGATCTTTTAATCAGTAATGCTTGAAAGTCATCTATTTCATTGAATATCCATTTTCCCCCAGAAGGATTATATTCCATTTTGAGAGATAGGTTATCCTTGGTTATAATCTTAGCTTCTTTGCCTTCCAGAATATCATATTACATGACCTCCAATTCTTTAAGGTGGAAACTGTTAAATCTTGCATGATCCTAACTGTGGTTCCACACTGTTTAAATGGTTTCTTTCTGGCTGATTGTAATATTTTCTCCTTCGCCTGAGAGTTCTGGAATTTGACTCTACTATTTCAGGGAGTTTTCATTTGGGGATCTCTTTCAGGAGGTGATTGGTTGATTCCTTCAGCTTCTATTTTACCTTCTGGTTCTAAGGTATGAGACAATTCTTGATAATTTCTTACAGTATGACATCTAGACTCTTATTTTTTATTGTGGCTTTTATTAGGTAGTCTAATAATTCTTAAATTATCTCTCCTAAATCTATTTTCCAGGTCTATTTTTTTTTTAAGCAATTGGGGTTAAGTAACTTGCTCAAGGTTACACAGCTAGTCATTATTTGTGTGTGGGTGCTCATTTTCTGAGGCCGGATTCGATCTTGGGTCATCCCAACTCCGAGGCCGGCGCTCTTACTCACTGCGCCACCTAGCCGCCCCTAGGTCTATTTTTTTCAATGAGATATTTCAAATTTTTTTCTACTTTCCATTCTTTTAATTTTGTTTTATTGTGTCTTGGTATCTCATGGAATCATTAGCATCCACTTGCCCAATTCTGATTTTTAAGGAATTACTTCCTTCAGTGAGCTTTTGTACCTCTTTTTTTCAATTTAGCCAACTCTTCTTCTTAAGGAGTTCATTTCTTCAATGAGTTTTTGTGCCCTTCTGCCCCCCCCCCCCCCGGTTTGGCCTATTCTGCTTTTTAAGAAGTTCTTTTCTCAAGTGAATTTTTTGTGCCTTTTTACCATTTGGTCAATTCTTCTTTTTGTAATATGCTATTTTCTTCTGTATTCTTTTGTGCTTCCTCTACCAAGCTGTTCACTCTCTTTTCATAATCTTCTTGCATCACTCACATTTCTTTCTTCAGTTTTTCCCTGTCTCTCTTATTTGATTTTTAAAATTCTTTTTGAGCCCCTTCAGGAATACTTTTTGGGCCTGTGACCAATTCCATTTTCTTTTTTGAGGCTTTGCATATAGCTGTTTTGATGTCATTGTCTTCTTTGGAGTTTGGGTCTTGCTCTTCCCTGTCATCATAGTGACATTCTGTGATAGGTTCTTTTGTTGTTGTTCATTTTTCCAGTCCATTTCTTGACTTTTAACTTCATGTTAAACTTGGGCTCTGCTCATTATATGCTATATATGATGAGGGGGCACTATCCCAAATTTTAGGTGTTTTTTACTGCTGTTGTCAGAGCTGGCTGTATGGGTCTATAGGATTTTGGTGTTTCCAAAGTAGTATGATATAAAGAGAGGTGGGGTCACTGCTCTGCCATTTACCCTGCCTGTCTTTACCCAGAAAAGGATCTTTTTTTCCTTGTAGTCACAAGTGATAGCACTCTTCTTGCCCCTGAAACTGTGACCAGGTCTCCCACTCTCCTGCAGCCACAATTGCAATTCTCCCCTCTGTCTTGGAATTAAGACCAGCATGCCCACTTCTCCATGAGTAGCCACAATCACTCCATTCTATCCTGGCACTGGAACCAGAGTCCCTGCTCCCCTGAAACCACAAACATCATCACTCTTTTTGTCTCTGGGTCTAGCACCCAGAACTAATAGGCAATGCAAAGGAATTCTGAACTCAGCACCCACAAAGATTTCCCTGCAATCTCCTTCCAACCACTTGTTGGACCACCTCCTTTCCCCCACTGTCAATGGGATGAGAGCTCCTGAAGCTGCTGCTGCCACTAATACAGTAGCTTCCAAGGCCTGCTGTTAGCCCTACAGCATAGACTGTGCTGTATGGTCTGAACTGCCCTCCAGGTTCAACCACCACCCTTGTGAAATAGATCTTTCCTACTGATCTTCTAAGTTGTCTTGTGCTGGAAAATTGTTTCACCAAAACTTGTGTTTGGGAAGAAAGTATAGTACATATAGTATAGTAAATCTTGACAGCATACTAAAAAGCAAAGAACACTTTGCTAAAAAAAAAAAATCCATGTAGTCAAAGCTATGGTTTTTCTAGTAGAAATGTATGACTGTAAGAATTGGGCTATTAGGAAATCTGAGTGCCACAGAATTGACACTTTTGAATAGTGGTGGTGGAGAAGACCTTTTATTTTTTATTTTTAAATTAATAACAGACTATAATGAGATATAATATGATAGAGTTTTGCTCTCTTTTGAGGAATTCTAACTAATTAAGTTTTGAAATTTAATATAAGTGTACTTTTATGACACAGTTGCTATCATAAATAGGTTGGAGAAGAAAAATACCAAAAGGATTGCTAATAGATTATCACAAAAAAGAATAGTTTGAGAAAACAAGAGCTTCTTTCCTTTTTCATCTATAAGCAGAGCAGTGGGTGTTTTTATGTGCCAACCTGGTATCTTCACTTTCCTTGGCTACCTGTTTATTCATAGCTGTTTTTTTTTTAATTCACAAGTATTTTTCCAGTTACATGTAAAGACAATTTTTTGCATTCATTTAAAAAATTTGAATTCCAAATTTTCTCCCTCCCTCCCCTCACCCTTCACAAAGATGGTTTGATACAGGTTATGTGTATGTAATCATCTAAAACATATTCTGGAGAAGACTTTTGAAAGTTCCCTGGACAGCAAGGAGATCAAATTAATTAATAATTAAATAAATTAACCCACAATATTCACTAGAAAGTCAAATACTAAAGTTGAAGCATAAATACTTTGACCACGTACTGCTCATTGAAAAAGACGCTGATGTTGGGAAAGATTGAAGGCAAAAAGAAAAGGGAATGGCAAAGGATGAAATGAAGAGATAGTGCCAAGGAACTATCAAAGTAACAAACATGACCTTGGACAGACTTCAGGAGATAATGGAGTATAGAAGGGAATGATGTGATATTGTCCACGGGATCACAAATTGTTGAACATGACAATGATGGAACGAAAAGTCATGCTATACAGGCTTCTTTTTTAACTATGATTTTCAGGTAGTCAGATGACTCTTATACCATCATTCTTGTCCTGTTTTTCAGGTCAGTATTTTTTATAGTATATACCTTTAATTTTGCTTTAATATTTCTTGTTGCTGCCTGACATTGTTTTCTATCTGGAAAATATAAATTTCAGGGAGTTCATTCTTTTTTAGCACTTACTATGTTTTTTTCCTCGATAAAATATATGTAATTTAATAATAAATATGAGTTTTAACATTCATTTCCACAAGATTTTGAGTTCAAAATTTTCTCCCTATCTTTCCTCTCCCACCCACCCCAAAATTGCATGCATTCTGATTACCTCCTTCCCCCAGTCTTCCCTCCCTTCTATCACCCTGTCCCCTTATCCACTTCCCCCTTACTTTCTTATAGGGCAAGAGAGATTTCTATACATCATTGCCTGAATATCTTATTTCCCAGTTGCATGTAAAAACAATTTTTGACATTTGTTTTTTTAAAACTTTGAGTTCCAAATTCTCTCCCTTCTTCCCTCCCCACGCACCCTCATTGAGAAAGCAAGCAATTCAATATAGATTATACATGTATAGTTATGCAAAACACTTCCATAATAGTCTTGTTGTGAAAGACTAACTATATTTCCCTCCATCCTATCCCATTCCCCATTTATTATATTTTCTCCTTTGACTCTGTCCCTTTTCAAAAGTGTTTACTTCTGACTACCCCCTCCTTTAGTCTGCTCTCCCTTCTATCATCCCCCCCACCTACCTTATCCCCTTCCTCCATACTTTCCTGTAAAGTAAGATGCCCAGTTGAGTGTGTATATTATTCCCCCCTTAAGCCATATCTGATGACAGTAAGGTTCACTCATTACCTAGTACCTCCCCCGCTTCCCTTCCATTGTAAGGGTTCTTTCTTGCCTCTTTTATGTGAGATAATTTACCTCATTCTATATCTCCCTTTCTCCTTTTCCCAATATATTCTTCTCTCACCCATTAATTTTATTTTTTAGATACCATCCCTTCATATTCAACTCACTCTTTGCCTTCTGTCTATATACATACATATATATATATACACACACACATAGTATATGTGTATAAAGTATATTGTATATATATGTGCTATATATATATATATATATATCTATATCTATCTATATCTATCTATAGCTATCTACCTATCTATCTATCTATCTATCTATCTATCTATCTATCTATCTATATATATATATATATATATTCCCTCTAACTACCCTAATACTGAGAAAGGTCTCATAACTTACAAATATCATCATTCCGTGTAAGAATGTAAACAGTTCAGCTTTAATAAGTCCCTTATGATTTTCCTTCCTGTTTACCTTTTTATGCTTCTCTTGATTCTTATACTTGAAAGTCTGTTTTTCCATTTGGCCGACACTGCTTTTTGAGGCATTCTTTACCTCTTTGGCTTTTTGGACCTCTTTTGCCATTTGAGAGAGTCTATTTTTTAAAGTGTTATTTTCTTCATTATTTTTTTAGGTCTCCTTCGGCAAGCTGTTTGCTTGTTTTCCATGATTTTCTTTCATCACTCTCATTTTTCTTCCCAGTTTTCCCTCTACTTCTCTTACTTGATTTTCAAAATCCTTTTTGAGCTCTTCCACAACCTATGACCAATTTATATTTTTCATGGAGACTTTTGATGAAGAAGTTTTGATTTTGTTGTCTTTTTCTGTTTGTACGTTTTGATCTATTTTGTCATCAAAGTAACATTCTATAGTGTGAAGACTTTTTTTAATGCTGTTTGCTCATTTTCCCAGCCAAATACTTGACTTTCTAACTCTTTGCCAAGGTAGGACTCTGTTTCCAGTGGGGATGGGTGTGGGGGAGGGTGTATTTTTCCAACCTTCAGGGGTTTTGTGCAGCTGTTTTCAGAGACACTTCTAAGGACCTGTAAATTTTCAGTTCTTCCAAAGTGATATGATCAAAGGAGAGGAGTTTCCTGACCTGTGCTCTGGTCTGTGAGTGACCATAAGCACTCTTTTCTGCCTTGGAACTGTGAAAAGGATTCCCTCTCCACAGGAGCCACAAGTTCCACCACACCAGCACTCCTCCTCACCCCAGGACTGCCACCCAAGACTGCAAACTAAATCCAATCAGGGCAAAGCAAGAGAATCCTGCCTCAGCTCCAGCAAAAGAAATCCCTGCAGTACCCTCCTGATCAGCTGCTGGATCCCCACAGTATCCAGAGCTCTGGAAACAGCCACTGCTGCTGCTTCCACAGCCACCACCACCACCTCTGCTACCCCTGGTTTGGGGCCAGACCATGCTCCTCTCACCCACATCCAACAGTTTCCCCACGGACCTTCTATGCTGTCTTTGTGGACTCAAAAGTCTGGAAACCCCCACAGCTGCCAATGATTCAGTCCCCTGAGGCCTGCTCTGACCCAGTGCATGCTGGCACAACCCATACTGGAATGCACTGGAGCTCCCAGCTCAATGTGATGGACACTTCCTCTCAATGTTCCAGGCTGTCTTAGGCTGGAGATTTGTCTCACTCTATCATTTCATGGGTTCTGCAGCTCTAGAATTTATTTAGTCATTTTTTCTTGTATTTGGAGAAGGGATCAAGCAAGTCCCTGCTTTTACTCTGCCATCTTAGCTCCACCCCCAGGAGTTCACTTTTTAAGTAAAGTTTTTCACTCTATGTTTTAACCTACTGATATTTCCTGACAATTTTTTCCATGACAGCTGTTGTTTCCTTTAGCGTTACATTTTTTTTTTGTTTTTTTGTTTTTTTTTTTCTTCCACCAGGCTTTTTAATTCTTATGACCAGCACATTCTGTCTGTGTTTGGATATGTTGTAGAGACACTCTTTCCTTCTGGTTTTATCTCTTGGCCTTATCTCTAAGTGTTTTTGTTTGTATATTCATAGCTCTAGCTTCAGAGTCTGGAGTTAGGTTTTGTCTCTGGGTCTTGCTCTGCTTTCTTCCATACTCTTGGTTGATGCACATAGGCCCTAGTAGGCGCAGTTCCTAAGACTAGGCCCTGCCTTCTGAAGGAAATATTGGGTTTTGGCTCATTCTCTTAGTAGCTCAAGTCAAATTTTGGCCTTGGTCCCTTCTCTGCCTCCTTCTCATATGTTTCCCAATGCTTTGGCTTTGTCCCTTGCAGTACGTACATGGGCTTCACCTGGATGTTGTTGTTTGTGCTGGTAATAAGCTTCCTGCAAGACCCCAGTTACTTTACTTTACAAGTGCTTCCCTGGCTGTCTCATGTGCTGTGTGGCTCAGGGACTGGGCCACCTGGGCACTGGTCTCTGGTCCCATGGCCCTGGCCCCTGCTTCATCTCCACAGGGATGCCTAGTGGTGGTATATGTCCAGGAGTACCTTGTCTTCCACCTATCTTGGCTTGCAAATAAATGTTTGTTGAATTGAAAACAGGATTACAAATATGATAAATCTTGAAGCCAAGATAAAAAGGGGACTTCTTTATTCTGTCATTTATGTAGAGTAATAGACTTGTTTGTTTTTATCCAGGGAGTTCGTGTGGCTTGGATCTGCAGGGTAACTTCGGACCAAAGACCTCATACCAGAGAACAGGCTTAGCAATGTTGGATGTGAATTTACCTGACAGATCAGAGGGGAGGAGGGGGGAGGAGGAAGAGGAGCAAGGTAGTCCTGGACAGGGAGAGAAATAGAAAGGATATGAGCAGGTAAGAAAAGGCAAGAGGGATGAATGAGGAAGGAAAAAAACGAGAGCATATTTGATGAAGGGTAGTAACCTCTGCAAACCACCCTTTTCAGGTTTATTACGAAAGACTTCAATTTAATAATTCAATTCAATTCAAAAAATATTTATTAAGCATGATGTACTGAACACTGTGCTAAGGCTATCAGTTAACTTTAAGCCATCTTGCCTCTCCCTTGACAACCCTGATCCGGGTCCTTCCATTAAGCTGGCATCTTGGGCAAACTGCTTAATCCAATGCCAATCTGGTCCTAGATACAAGATAGCAGACATATTAATTGCATGGATATTTTATGGAAACTCTATTCTAATGTCTCATCATGACAGAGATATGACCCTGGGCTCTCAAAAACTAGTTTATCTCTTGGAGTACTGAAAAAAGAAAATACATGATATTTTTAAAAAATAATATTTCTCTCCCCCCACCCCTTAAAAAACAGGAACAACCACTACCATCCACTCACTCCCAGGTAAGAAATTCTCCTTACCAATAAAGATTCTCTCCAATAATGTGATTTATAATTTTATCATCTTAAAGTTGCCTCTTTAAGATTAAATAGGGCAGGAAAATTTATACTTAGGATAGACAAAATCCTAACAAAAGTGTCTGCTTCTCTTTTCTCCTTAACTATTATACCTGGATTTGGAGTCAGGTGGGTGATTTTGAATCCCAACTTTTTCACTTATTAGCTAAATGACCTTGGGTTAATCACTCAACCTCTCTGATGTGTATTTAGGCAACAGTAAGTTTTATTGCCTACCTGCAATTGGTAAGATTCTAGGGTCATCCTAAAGGATCCCTTGAAAATATCAAAGGGGGGGAACATAAAAATACTTTATAACCATAAACCCTCATGTAAATATGAGTAGCTATATAAAATAACAGGTCTGAAAGAGCTTTGTAAATTAGAAAAAAAAGTCATAATACCGGGGGTCACATCATAATTCTGTTATTTACATATGATACCTTAGGCAATCAGTCAGTAAACATGTACCGAGTGCCTACTGTGTGCCTAGCACAGTGCCCCACTTCTCAAGGAGATCATAGTCTGATGGGGGAGATAAGCTAAAAACAACTATTTAGAAACAAGACATACACAAGATAAATTGAGATAATCAATAGAATAAAAGACATTAGAATTAAGGGGGGCCAGGAAAGGTTTCTAGTAAAAGGTAGGACTTTAACTGAGATTTGAAGGAAGTAGGAAATTTAGGAAAGCACAGATAAAATTGGGGCTCACAATGGACCTCTCTGACCCTCCGTTTCCCCACCTGTACAGTGAGGGGACCAGACTGGATAGATTGTAAGTATTTTCCAGCTCTGTACATATGGGCTCCAGGTCTCTTCCAGATTTAATTCCTATAATCAATGATTTATCATTGATTATCACAAATATCAATGATTATGACCAGAGGCATTGTGGCACAGTGGAATGCTCAGGATTTGGGGTAGAAGGTCCTGGTCCATCTTCTGGTTCTGCACCTTTTCTCCTGTTTAACCATAGGAAAATCATCTCACCTCTCTAGGGCTTGATTTCCTCTTTTGTAACATGAGAGGGCTGGACTAGATTGCCACTGAGGTCCCTTCCAGCTCCAAATCTCTGACCCTGTAATCATTATTCATGAGCATTTTGACCTACCCTCCTAGCACATATAAGGAAGAGGGATGACCAGTTCTGAAATCATCTGGGGGAACATGCTGATGGCCGACCCCGGGTCAAAAAGAACGGAGAAATCCAACCTGTTTTAATGCTGGGGCATCCACCCTGAAACATTTCTGGCCAGGCCATCGCCAGCATTGTACAAGAGCTCATTAGCCAGAGCTATGTATGTAGCATGAACATCTTGCTTTGTTTCTGACGAGTAAATATTTGGGGGGTGATGGACAGGGGAGATTTCTCAGATACCAAATCAGAGCAATCTGTTCCTCGTTGACCCACTTGCGGCTGGTTAAGTGAGTCATTGCCATTATCTAAATACTCCAAACGAAATATTCTTTTGGGCTCAACAACATGCCTACTCGGTTGAAACCCATCAGTAGGAAATGACTGGTGTTTGTTAGTATTTGAGAGCACAAAGCAGATTCTGTTCGCATTAGCATTTTGGCTGGTGCCAACATAAACCTCCAGACCTCCAAGTCACAGAATGTGTTATTGTTTCCATTGAAGGGGATTTGGGATCGCTCATTGGCATGTAAATGAACTGTCTCAATCCTGCACTTGAAAAATGGAGCTTCACATGCCACGGACTCTGGTGACAGAAGGAACAAAAATAAGCCCTCCTGGGGCTTGGGTGCTCAGGAAAGGACATTCTGATTGGAGTTGGTGTGGTTCTTGTTGGGGGGAGGGAAGAGGGAGAGGGAGAGGAAGAGGAAAGGACGGAGAGGAGAGGAGAGGAGAGGAGAGGAGAGGAGAGGAGAGGAGAGGAGAGGAGAGGAGAGGAGAGGAGGAGGAGAGGGGGAGGAGAGGAAGAGGAGGAGGGGAGGGAGGAGGAGAGGAGAGAGGGAGGAGAGGAGGAGGGAGAGAGGAGGAGGAGGAGGAGGAGAGGGGAGGGGGAGGAGGGAGGGAGGGGAGAGAGGAGAGGAGAGGAGAGGAGAGGAGGGAGAGGAGGGAGAAGGAGAGGAGAGGAGGGGAGGGAGAGGGAAGA
This sequence comes from Gymnobelideus leadbeateri, assembly GCA_011680675.1. Classification (NCBI taxonomy): domain Eukaryota; kingdom Metazoa; phylum Chordata; class Mammalia; order Diprotodontia; family Petauridae; genus Gymnobelideus; species Gymnobelideus leadbeateri. The sequence continues at coordinate 94,559 of WOXC01007527.1, forward strand.
GGGGAGAGGAGAGGAGAGGAGAAGAGGGGAAGGGAGAGGAGGGAGAGGAGGGGAGGGGAGGGGAGAGAAGGGGAAAGGAGGGGAGGTGAGGGGAGAGGAGGGAGCACAGGGAGGGGAAGAAAGAGAGAAGAAGCAGGGGGAAGGAGAAAGAGAGGGAGAGAGAAGAAGAGAGAAAATTCCAGATTCTGATATGACAATGACAATCATGGAAATCTAAAATGTATTATTCATAGATCCCAGCCCTCACAGCAAGGGGAGGTGGGAGTGGCTCTTGCTATCTCCAGGAAAGCCTTGGTGTTTGTCAGGAGCTGTTGGGCCTCATGTTTGTCTTCCTAGAAATCTAGTTCATGGCTGCTTATAAAGGCCTGTCTTTTCAAGTAACTCAAATCATATTACTCTTAACTCCAATCTTGCTGTAGGGTAGGGAAGAATTCTTGAGACAGTAGCAAAGTGAAAGAACATTAGACTTATAATCAGAAGACCTGGATTCCAGCCTCTCCACCTCTCAGAGCCTCAGTTTCCCCATCTGTGAAACAGAGACAAGAACACTTGCACTGCCCCTCAGTGTTATTGGGAGGATCAAATGGAAAGACAGGTGAGAGAGGGCTATGGAATCATTAAGTACCTTATCAAGGAAACTTTATTAAGTACCTGTGTTGTACCCAAAACTCGAGCAAGACCCAAGTAACCATTTAGAAGTGAACCCTTTATTGGCGCTATGTTGGCTGCTCGGGGCCCCACCCCAAATCTAACAGTGCTAGCCACCTGCAAAGCCTCAGCTTTTAAAGGGAACCCATACTGTCAATGGTTAGGGATTATGTAAGCAGGAACTTGCATAGACTAAAATCAGTAATTGGTCAGTACACATTTTGAAACTCCCACACCCACCAGTTTTCCTAGGCAGAGCTTTTCCTGACAGTTTGCTTACTTCCGTGAAAGAGAACTGGTTGGGGGAAGGCAAAGGGGGAAAATGTACATGAGGCCATGTACAGCACCTGCTACCTTACAAAGACAAAAGGGAAATGATCCCTGCCCACTAGGAACTTACATTCTATCCCATAGTTTCAACTAAGTAGGGATGTTGTTGAGCCCAAAAGAATATTTCATTTGGAGTATTTAGATAAGGGCAATGACTTACTTAACCAATCGCAAGTGAGTCAGTGAGGAACAGATTACTCTGATTTGGTATCTGAGAAATCCCTGTCCATCACCTCTGCCCCTCCATCCTACCCTATATATACCTGCCATAGTGGTCTTCCTGATTCACGGTTCTGATTATGTACCTACTCCACCCCCCCTCAATTTTCAATCCCTCCCGATTACCTACAGAAGTAAGTCTAAAGGACATGCTTAGGTCTTCCATGTTCCTGCCTCAAACTACCCTTAAATTTGTTTTTGTTTTTTTTTCAAACATCTTCCTCATATTCCCTACAATCCAGCCAAATTAGACATTTGCCACTCTCCATTTTGTCCTGCCTTTTTCTCCCTCCAAGAGCTCCCTCATACCACCCCTTCCACTCTTCCTGCTCCACACCCCTGACAACTATCATTCCCTACTGAAGTCCTTTCTTCCTAGGCCTAGCTTGGGGTCAGTGTCTCTTAGCATCCTTCCCAGAAGTAGATAACTAGAGACACTTCTTCCTTGTGTCCCCGGAACCTTGCACCTCCCAGATGCTTCACCAACATCTGGATGAATGTCAGAGGAGAGGGAGGCCTGGAAGAAGGCCCAGGACAAGAGGATCCAAGGCCTCTGCAGCTTCCAGTGAAAGGTGGAGGCATGGCTTCCCATTCCCAACCAGGCTACTAACACAGCGACTTGTAACAGAGCCTTTGCTTCACTTTGTTTTGCCATATGCCATTGACTGTCACATTTCACAAGTTAAGAAACATGTTATTTCTTTGTTTATTTTGTCAGTCTTAGATATTCTCTGGAGAGAAATTACATATCTCTGTTTCAGTGGAATAGATTTAATCCTTTGGTATCTTCTTGTCTATAGACTCTTCCTCCCTACTTGTCTCTCACAGTCAAGGGTTTCCATTTCCCTCACATAATAAACAAGTGAATTTATCCCCAGCTTCCTGAAAAGAGGACTAATTTTATCATGTTGAGAGGCTTAGCACCATTAAATTTCTAATATAAAAGCCTTGACAATCCCCGCCCCCCCCCCCACACACACACAATCCCTTCTAGAATATAAGTTTCTCTTGGTCATAGGAGAGTAGATTTAGAGCTGGAAGAAAAGGTGAAAGGTCAACACCCCCCCCCACCCCCACCATCCCACCATTGACACGTGAGAAAATGAAATTTATATGTCCAGAAAACACGGGTAGGAAATATCAGTGACAAGATCAGAACTGAGGTCCTCTGGATCCTGACTCTTTCTACTTTACTATGAAGAGACTGGGGCATAGCAGGCATTTTGCAAATCTTGTTACACCATTTGCTAATAGCAAAAAGCATGAGAAATGTCAAGATAAAGTGTTGGGCCTAGAATCAGAAAGACCTTGGTTCACACCCATACTCTGACCTTCATTAGTTCTATGACCAGGGGCAAGTCACTCCCTCTCTCAGCTTCAGCTCCTTTGTTTTTGAAACAAGTAAAATAAGTCCTTAAGGGCAGCTAGGTGGTGAAGTAGACAGAGTACTGGGCCTAGAGTCCGGCCACAGATACTAGCTAGCTGTGTGACCCTGGGCAAGTCACTTAATCCTATTTGCCTCCATTTCCTCATCTATAAAATTAGCTGAAGAAGGAAATGGTAAACCATTTTAGTATCTTTACCAAGAAAATCCTAAGTGGCATCACAAAGAGTTGGACACAACTGAACAACAACAAAGATAAGTCCTTCAGTCCAGACCTCAAAGTGCTGTAGGATGTCTCAAATAAATGAATAATGTATATATACCACTTCACAAATTACAAAGGTAGGATTTATATAATTAGCATAATATATTTAGTTATTATTATTATGATATGCTATGCAAAAATGGTAACATGAATGCCCTCACAAGCTATGACTTTCTACTCCAACACAGGCATTGTGTTCAAACTTTCTTTGTAGACATTCTTATTGTCTTGCTTGGCATCAGATTTCCCCCTGGATAACGGGCTTTGTGCTTAAGGGGTTAAGGTTTCTTGGGAAGCCTAGACAGGTGCTCCGTCTCACCCTCCTAACTGTGACCAGGTGAATAATGATAGCTGACTGAAGGACAGAGGTACCATGGAAGATTGCAGACCTGGAGAAGTGATGAATGCTTCAATACTTTTTAGGAATGTTTTGCAATGACCAAATTTCCTAATTTATTTAGAACAACTAAATTAGGGAACTTCATTTTCTAATTACCAAATAGGAAATATGCCAGATAGAGCCAGGGTTAGAAATTAAGGAAAAGCATTTTTCAAATATAAGAGGCCAGCCTGGGACAAAATGAGGAAGCTGGCACTGGGAGGGGGCCAGAAAGTGCGCCCCTCATGGAAGACTCTTTCTGCCTTAAGGGAGGAAGCATAAATCAATAGGAAAAGATTTAATAGAATGGCAAACTAAATAATCGTGGAAAATCAAGCAATGGAATCATCCTTAGTCCCCCTTCTATCCATACATGGAAACAATGTCTCCCAAGTTCATGCCCAGAAGACTCATGCTCCAAAGTAAGGAAGGATTTCAACCTCAACCTGAAGTTCCAGCTAGAAAACTTCTGCCTGAGGCCATGTGGTTCTACCTTTAGAAGTCTTTGGTGTGGATTTGGGACTCCTTATCTTCCAGGCTCCATTCCTTATGCCTATTGTAGCTAGGCAGTCCAATGTTCTGCTGCCATAGCCATCACCTGTTGAGGCTGCACCTTTGGCTGCCATAGTGGTCATCCACTAAACGTTTACCCATAATGATCCGCTCCTGCTTCTCTAATTCTGCTTTTCGTCATTAGCCAGGGTTCTGCCCTGATTTGTTCTGAATACTTACTGACACTACTATTGCTGCTACTGTTTTCACTTTTTTTTTTGGGGGGGGAGGTGACAGTACCTGGACCCCATGCCTCAGGCCAGTCAACATATCTTCACCTCAGTCATTCAGCTATGTCATGAAGCTGAATGACATATAGCTGAAGCATAAGAAAGCCACTCAGGAAGAACTTTCTGACTTACCCCTTCATAAGAAAGTCCAAAACTTTTTTTTTTTTCTCATTAGGCTAGGGGCAGCTGAATTCCACATACTTGTTCTTTGTCCACAGAATACAGCTTGAGTTCAGTGCCTTCCTTTGAGTCTTTCTGAAACTGGGAATAGATATCTGCATTCCTCTCCATTTGTATTTTCAAATCCCATCATGCTCCTAGTAACATGAAAATTGTCTTGAAGCTTCACAAATATTCAGAAAGGCTTCAGCAACACTAGATGGGAAGGACATAATCTGGCAATCTCTATGGGCACATTTCTGTATGTGTTACACAAACATAAATAAAACAAATATAGATTAGATAGTGAAAAACACAGTTTTTCAAGGTACTAAAGAATCAAGATGCCAATCCTTACCATTTCTGACCCAAATCAGGTAGGAATTGAACCACAAAGGCTGGGTAAGACCCATTTCTTTTGATCTCACAATGCTTAGTAGCTATGCTTTCCAGATGCAAATGAGATCTACTTGAAAGATTTGTTTTTTCAAGCCAAATTATCTTAATTTACACATTATTACATTAGGTCTAGAACTCCTGCAAGAGAGGATAAAAGAAGGTAGTTAAATGAATATAGTCACCCATATTTTCTAGGTCTTCACTGAAAACCCTTCATTTTGAACTATCCACCTGCCCATAACTAATGGCTTTATACTAACATTTATTTGTCTCCTCACCCAGAAAGGAAAGAGAGACCCTTTGAATTCAAATATTTAAGAGATTAGATTCAGTAAACTCTTCTTTCCCATCAATGCCTGGTGACTCTGTATCTCTGGGAGGGCAGGGAAATGGGTGGGGGGCCAATGTTCTTTCCAACACCACTGAGGTCATTTAGAGTGATACAAGATAATATAGAATTAAATGCTACATTGAATATGTGAAAATTAAATTTTCTGGGTGGTCAGAAAGGGGAGAGGTCAGTACTGGCTCAAGTTAACTAAGAAGGCTTTGTGGATAAGACTGAGCTCTTGAGATGCCTTGAACCATCAGATTACAAAGAGCATGAATGGGGGATGGTATTTAGAGTAAAGGTGAATAGAATTGCAGGCATATTATTAACATCAATAATTTATAACAGAGGTGTGGAAGTGCTAGCAAACAGCAAATTCAAATGTATAAAATGTTGAATAATAGCACATTTGTTATATCATGTTCCTGATGTGGATTATTTTGGATTCTTAGTCCATCTCATGTGATTTTAACCTGAGGGTCAAAGAAAAGAGCCCTTTCCTCACTTAAAATTATCTCTCTGCTGAAGAAATAACCTCCCCCAACACACACTTCATAAAATGCCTCAATTCTAAAATGCATGTATGGTGAACAGGGACATGAATCTTTGCCCCTCCCCCTCTGAGTCACAGATGTCTGTGCTGAGAGCAGCTGCCAGTTCTCCCTGCCCCCCTCAGTGATCTTTGGAGAAGGTCCAGAGAAGCAACCCAGAGTCATTTGCATAACCTGGCCCAGCTGCCACTGAAGATGATGGGAGACACAAAGGGAAAAGGAATGGGAGTACCCAAAGGGTTCAGTGGGAGGTACTGACTGCTCAATTGCTGCCCAGGTGCTTGGGAGGGAGAAGAGTAAATGGAACAGATTCGCCATGATCTGACATGAAAGGAAAGATATAGGCTCCTTCAAATTATTTCAGAAAGAGCAGACCCCACCCCTAAAAGGATCCAGAGGAGAACCTTTGAATGGAAGATAGGATTATGGACCATATTTGTAAAGAGTAGAAAGTTTTGCATGGTCACGAGGCTTGCTAACCCTGTGCATGAAAGAGCTAGAAAATTTCAAGATTCCCAGGAATTTTTTTGACCCCTGAAACAAGAAAAAAAAAAGCTTCAACTTAGGTATCATACAGCTATAGGAATAAAAAGAAGTGCTCTAAATCACTTTTGATTAGAAAAATACAAATTAAAGCAACTCTGAGGTACCACCTCACACATATCAGATTAGCTAATATGACAAAAAAGATGTGGGAAAATTGGGACACTGAAGCATTGTTGGTGGAGTTATGAACTGATCCAACCATTGTGGAGAGCAATTTGGAACTCTTTCCAAAGGGCAACCAAGCTGTGCATACCCTTTGTTGGCAGAAAAGGAAAATGACAAATGTTAGAGGGGATGTGGATCTTCTGTGAGGGAAAGACAAAAAGTAGGAGAGGACAGCAGCACTAAGGAAAGCAACGGTGACAAGGAGTAGGATATTAGCTGGAGCAGGGAGCAGATGCTAAAAGCAGAGGAGAGGAGCAAAGAGAGCCCTGACTTGTGGGAGGGTGCTCCAAGACTGTTCTCCTTGCTAGGGTCCTTATTTAGTATAGTTATGAATCACAAGACCAGTACAAGTCATTGGGGAAGAATAATCTCACTGGAAAGAGGAGTTTCTTGACTCTTCACATAGAAGGATTTCCCCCTTGCTAAAACTTTTACCCACAGTAGCACTGTGCATCATATGTCCGTGTCCCTGAGGAAAGATTGAACCAACCCCATTGTGGTCATGTAAGGGATAAAAAAGGATGGGGACAGAGTCTTGACTCTTTAAGGAAGGAATTCTTAACCTTTTTTGATGTCATGGGCAGTCTGAAGTAGATGAATCCCTTCTCAGAATACTTTTTTTTAAATGTGTATGATAAAATACAGGATGTCCCAAAAGTCTCAGACACCCTGAATTTTATTTTATGCATTTAAAAACACTATTCTGAGAAGGGATTCACGCCTGAAACAACAGCAACAACAAAAGGTTAGAAACATTTTTGTTAATAACTTTAAAGCTATTAAAGTTTAATAGCTTAAAACTGCACTAAAATAGTTATCAGAATATTAAAACAGCAACAGCAAGATCACTGCCTCCAGATTAAGAATCCCCAATCTAGGGTTTGGGGGATGAATCATTTCTGACTGTTACTGTTTAAATAAAGCTATGCTGTATTTAGATGCCTTGTAAACCTGTACTTGTAAATGAAACTGGTGGAGACCCTTTTAGAATGTTGGATACTAAAGTTTTTAAGTTCCACATGGATAGGAAGGCCTCTGCTATTTAATACCCATACAACCTTTGGCAATTACTTCTCTTAAGTTTCCTCGTCTGTAAAATTAGATGTTTATACTAACTGTTATTTCAGTTCCTTTCCAGATCTAACTCCTATGATCCTAGGAAGAAAAGCAAGGGGGGGGGAGGGGGGAATAGAAATTCAACTTACTAAATAAATTCAATTTAGTAAGCATTATTAAATAACAAGTATTTAAGTACTTACCATGTTCAAGGGAGGAAAAGAAAGAACAGTGTTTGAAGAAAAAGGTCACTACAGTCTAGGTAGTGTTGAGTTTGGACTTTCTCTCTGGAATAGGGGTTCTTTACCTGGGGTCCATGAATAGATTTCAGGGGGACTATGAACTTGGATGGGAAAAATGTATCTTTATTTTCACTAACCTCTGGTTTCTTGGGAAATCCTATATTTTTATTTTCTTCGTTTAAAAACATTATTCTGAGAAAGAGTCCAGAAATTTCATTGGGCTTTCCTTTTTCTGTCACCCTCATAAAAGAAACCTACATCTTCACCCTCATAAAAGAAATCTACATCTTCTGGAACCTATGAGACAAGCTAATGTGTGACATTCCTGCATTAATTTTTAAAAATTTTTAAATCTTATTCTTTAGGTCTGAGCAAGGGAACGTCAAAAAACAAACAAAATATTTTGAGCTATCCCACTGACTGTATCTCTCTTGGCCTGGTCAAAATGTGCTGCCCAAAGAAAGTGTATGTATGGATGGATCCATATTAATGAATGCCCAAGCTGAAGCTATGCCTTGGACTGACACAATAATTCAAACATTTGAGTGGGTGAGTCCTCTCATTTATTTAGCCCTTTGATTAAATGACCAATAGGAATTTTACTCTTTAATCAAACCTTCCTTTGCCCAGATGACATGGAAAAACCTACCCCTTCGGCGGGATTCCCTTTGAGCTTGAGGGGGCTGGTACATGTATGTGTGGGGAGTGGCAGCGCCTGCCAGTGCTGCTGTCAGAAGTAGCTTAGAAGTAGATGGGCTGTGATTAGCTCTAAATGAAGTTCTAAACCACTGGTACGTGAAATGAAACTTTTTTTTCCTCCCCCTTCCCATCCCCTACCCTAACCTGTATTGCTATTGTAACTGGCTCCATTTTTACTTTCTCTGGAAAAAAGAAAGTAAAAGAAAAGAAAGGAAAGGGAAAGAAGGAAGAAAGGGGGAGGAAAGAAGGGAGGGAGGGAGGGAGGAAAGGAAGGAGAGAAAGAGAAAGGGAAGGAGGGAGAGAGACAGAGACAGAGACAGAGAGAGAGAGAAAGGGCAAACACGTATTTGGAAGTTTAGTGCTTCCACTCCTGATAAAAGGGAGTCATTTGCTGCTTTCATGGTGTCAGTATTAATTTCCAAGCAGTCAAAGCCGCTGTTAATTTATTTACTGAACACTCTCCAGACCAAAAACTGAGGCGGGGGCTGGCATTGAAACAGTTTTCTAGCCTCCGGCTTTTGTTTGTCGACAGGCTGATTTCCCAGAAGGCCATTTCCACCTGTGTTTCTGTTGTTTTTAGTGCGTGTCTTCCTTTCTTCTTCCCCGCCACTGTCTCCCCAATGGCTCCTGAAGGCCTTTCTCATCTTCTCTGTCTCTCTGTGTCTCTCATCCCCTTCCTCCCTCCAGTCCCAAGGACTCTTGGCTCTGCTTTTCAGTTATTCTGCAGTTACTAGGCGTCTCTGCTGGCAAGCTCCCAGGGGGCATGGATTTTTTTTGTTTTGTTTTGTTTTGTTTCAAGGACAAGATTCAAAAGAGTGTGCTACACTCAGGTTGTAGGGTGCACCTTCAGATGTGTCTTCAAATAAGGGCTCGGCAATTTGAATATTTGTGCTCTTGGAAACCAGTTTGAAAACCGTACCCAAAAGCCCATTAAATTCTGCAAAATTGCTAAGCTTTGAGCTTCTCATTATGAAGTCCAATTCTGGTTGCTGGTGCCTCCCCTCCATAGCCTACCCCTTCTAAAGAATATACCTAGCAATAGAAATTAGAAAGTAACTTATTTGCCTTTAACTTCATGCATATCAAAGGAAAGGAGACAGCCAGCAGTGGAATGGTCCTGATACTCTCTGCACATGGGAGCCAAGCAGGTATATATTGAGATGTTAAAAGCCTGCTTCTCTTGAACACCCTCCCTGCATCTGTTTTGTACTGTGCCTCCAGTAGACGATATAAAAAATAGCCATATATTAAAGATAGTGAAGGTTCAAGCTCCTTGTAGGTGTTAAGCAAGCCGTGGTCACTCATACTCACTCCTTCAGATTACACATGTGCTAAGTGTTGAAAATTCAGAGCGCAGGGAGCATGTACATAAATGTGGTTTTCTGGAAGACATTTTACCCAGGTCTGAATTAAGATGTGCCAGCATTAGGGTGCCTCCCAGGAGACACAATGAAGCATCCCTTTAGAAACTTAGCTTGTCCTCTCCACCTCTGCTAGGGCACAGGAGACTTAGGTATTTCCTTTTGAAGTTACTACTCATCTGTTTGCATTTAAAGACAGCATAGTGAAATTCTCCAAAGCTCTCCTCCCAAAGGAAAACAACAGAAAGAAGAAGCCTGAGCTGTGCCCATTTGGGACGGCTCGTTGCATCTTTGGGCAGCTGAGGAAATTGCAAAGATCCAACAGTAAGCTAGCATGAGTAAATCCATCTCCTTGGTTGTAGAATGGTAGGGATGAAAAATAGTAGAAATGGCCAGCTGTTACCATCCCTAGGTAATTCTGCCGTGCAGTGTGGTAAAAATGTTTCACTTTGTAAACAGAAAATGCTTCCTACCCATCCCCACCACAATACAGCCCAACACCTACCATTTTCTTTGTTTATTAGCTTTATTCCCCCTAAGTCCCTGAGACTCACTTGTTTATCTGGGATGCTGTGTGAGTAGAGTTTGAAGGTTCAGCTGTTTTTCAGTTCTCTGTAACCAAAAAATCTTCTATTTATTTTGAAAGCGGAAACAATGACATTTTTTCCTGCATGCCTAACTCCAAAATGCCTGAAACAATTTTGCTCAAACTTTCCAACCAACTCACCTTTGGGCTGAGACTAAACAGGGAAAGTTTTGGCCCCAAAGGACAAATTTTCAGAAAGTTGGGAGTGAGTAGAGACAAGGCAGAGTGATGGAACTCATAACTGTCATCCACCCTCTTTGCTCCTCTGGTCTCACTCTGCCATGGTCTCCTGGGTACTCCTCATTTCTCTTTCCCTCTTACTGCTTTTAGTAGTGTCTCCCCCACCATTCTCATCCCACCTCTCTTCTAGTCTCTTTCTTAGCCTCTGGATCATCTTTAACCCTTGTAAATGCCATAAATCTCCTCTAAAAATGAAATACATCTTAAGTCAGAAGGAGAGTATTCATTTATAGTAAAGTTAACTTACACACGTGAATAGTCATTCAGATTGTCTGGATTCTGCCAGGTTAGTCTTTGTGATATGAGATCTTTGAAAACTGATGACTGGTAGAATAAAGGGAGTGTATCCCAACCAAGGTCAACTCTCCCAAAATTGTGAAGTAGGAAGACTGTCTTGCATACCCTTTCCCTTCCTTTTCTGCCTCTTCTCCCATTTCTTGGTAATGGCTTCACCTCCCCATCCCTTAGTGATTGCTCAGAGCTTTCCATTAAGTATAGTACTGTACTAAGACCTGCCTCAAGCAATGCGAGCAAAAGCCTTCTTTCTCTGACCCACTAAGTCCATTCAGTCCTGGTCAGGATCCTGGCTACTTTTTCAGAGAATGGGAGATGCTTAAATTAATTCAAAGGTAAGAATGAAGTCATTCCAGAAAATTAAAATATGTATTTTTTTAAAAGCTTATTAACTAAAATAGGAACGATTTTCTAAATTGTGGAAGTTTAGCAGGGATATTTCTGGTGGGGGGGGATGTCTTCCCAGTATGCCACATATTAGATTCTATGAGTTATCATTTTCTCGTCTGTGATATGATAAAGGAGAAAGAATACTGATGTAACAGGGGTTTTAATTCCTCTCAGAAATAACTTAGAATGATAGATAGACTTAGACCCAGAAGGGACCTTGGAGGTTATCAGGTTAATAGATGAGGAAACCTTAGTGGGTCATGGTTAAGAACTCACCCATGGTCACACATTCACTAAATGTCTAATATAGTCATTGAACTCATGTCTTTCTGACTCTAAGACTAGTGACCTATTCACTCCAACATGCTGGCTTTCAGTCATGCCTACCAGATAGAGTACTCCTTTGTAAGAAGATCCCTCATCTTCAAGTTTTTCAAGGAAATTTGTGGAGAAAAAATGGCAGTGAAGCACAAAATGGTTCGGTCACCCCTTCTTTATGCTATTTACCTTTGAAGGGAAACTAATAGTCTGTAATGACTATTCTGTGAAGAAACTCAGCAAAGTAGGAGAGAAAAAGAAGAAAAAATGTCTCTGGAAATTGAGGAAATTGACCCGTATAAATAACACAGGGTGCTGTGTGACATGTTGTTTCTTATTTTGGGGGACAGCAGTAACTAAGAGGGTACCCCAAGTTTCTATACAAGCCATCAATTGACTTCATGCATCTAATTTCATTTTTTAGGATTATTGTGAACAGGTATTTATAACTACCATTCCATGGCCCAGGTCTCAGCATAGGTAGCAACAGGGGTAAGGATGAGGGATTCATCCCAGAAAAAGTTTGTGTCTTTGAGAGGGACTGGATCTGGGCACCAGTTGCAACGTATGACTGTTGTCTCTTTGAATGCAAGTGACATTTCTACTTTTATTTTTATGTAATTCAATTCAATGCTCTTGGAAGAGGTCAGTCCACGAGACACACAGGGACCCATTGAATGGGAGTGGCTAAAATGTGGATGCAGAAAGCAAATGAAAAATGCAGAATTGGGAACAATCCATGCAGGGACAGAACTAAGGGGTGATTGCTATATAGTACTCAATATCCTTACAGGAAGGTTTGCTGTTCTTCTCTGTGACCAGCATGAGTTGGAAGGAATATAACCATGCCCTCACATCCCGCTACACTGCCCTTAATCACAGATTTAGTACTAATGAGCTATGTGACCATGGACAAGTCACATAACTTCTCTGAGCCTCAGTTTTCTCACTTGTTGATGGAGAATAATAAGGCTTGTCCTACCTTGTTTAACTGTGTTGTTGCAAAATAAGTGCTTTATAAACCTTCAGGTACTATACACATATTGAGTTGCTATTATTGTCTTCCTTTCATAGAAAAAAAAAAACATTCTTCTACAAACATACATAAATATGTATGTATATGCAAGTGTGCATGTGCGTGTGTGTGTGTGTGTGTGTGTGTGTGTGTGTGTGTGTTGCAGTCAGAGAAATCCATGGACCCTGATTGCCTAACTCAATTTAAATCACTTTCTTAGGCAGATTGTGTTTACTGATTATTGGGAAATATGCGAAAAAAAAAAAAGAAAGATGTGCTCCATACATTGCAGTATCTAATCTGTTGTTAAGTTCTCCACTAAGTGCTTTGGATCAAAGTGGTTTTAGCTCTTGAGTATTTAAAATCTGAGATGGGAAATGACTATCTAAACTGTAGGGAAATAGCATAAGGGAGAGAGTACCTGGTTTTTGAAGGCTTTCTTGAAGGTCAGGGAGAAGATCTGAGAAGCTATAGTATATACTATGCACTAACCTGTCACACCAACCTCGATTTGACCTAAATCAAATCCATAGAGAAATTAATATCATGATGCTTTGGCTACCTTTGGCTAGTTGGTGCAGAGATGTCATTCCTAGGATTGGAGTTTTGTTTCCTTTTCCTATTATCATGACGGGACAAGAAGAGTGACTATCTCCTGGTCTCCAAAGAATCCTGAAAATACCAACCACCACTCTCACCCCCCTAGGATCATAGGTCATTCAGAACTTGAGGTCCAGGAACTTCAGTGGTTACTGAGTCTAACTCCTTCGTTTTACATGAAGAATGAGAAGACTAATGTCCAGGTTCAACAACTTGCCCAAGGTCACACAGAGAAGTGATTACCAGAGGTAGAACTGGACTTCAGAGACTCTGGAGCCTTTGACTCTGGAATCATTGTTCTTTCCACTATACCACCCTTGCCTCACAAATAATCAAATATAGTATCACCTTATAAATTAATGTAAGCAATGCATCAATATAATGTATATGTCAAATGTACATACACAGAAGTGTTAGAATGATTGTAATTATATATGCACATACTTACATAAACCTATGTCCCACCTATCCTATGAAATCTAACTTCAATTCTCACCTCTTCATCAAACTAAATCCCCAGGGAACTCTCCTTTCTTAAAATGACTCCATTTATTCTTGATAAAATTCAGATGGCACTTATGGTATTCCTTGTATTGTCAGGGTTTTTTTTGTATGCACGTATGTATGTATGCATACATGTATATATCTTGTCTCCCCAGTTTCTTTAGGACTATATCTCTCTTTTAACCACCCCACCTTTTCTTTCCCCTTTCCCCTCCTACTGCTTCTGGGCATGTTAGATTTTTATATTTAACAAAGTATGTTATTCCCTCCTTGAAACAAAACCAATGAGAGTAAAGCTCATACAGTGCTCATCTCCTTCCCTTCCTTCCCTCTACTATAATACGTTTTTACACTCTTCATGTGCTGTAATTTACCCTTTTCTGCCTCCTCCTTTCCTCTTCTCCCATTATAATCCCTTTGCACCCCTTAATTCGTATTTTTGTCATCACATCAGTTAATTTATACCTACACTCACTATCTCTGTATATCTCTTTTAAATGTTGTGATAATTATACAATTCTCAAGATTAACAGGTATCATCCTCCCACATAAGGATGTAAACAGTTTACTCTTATTGAGTAACAAGATTGTTGGTGTGTGTGTGTGTGTGTCTGTGTTTTCCCTGTTTACCTTTTTGTGTCTCTCTTGAGTCTTATATTTGAAGATAAAATTTTCCACTGGGCTCTGGCCTTTTCATCAACAATGTCTGGAAGTCCCTTATTTCATGGGATGACCATCTCCTTGCCTGAAAGACTATGCTCAATTTTGCTGGGTAGTTGAAGACTATATCTTACACTTTATACTCCCCATAGCATCTTGAATAGAGCTTAGTTTGAATTAATTTGCAGATAGACAGAGAACAGGACCCAGAAATGAATACAAACAAGTGAGCTAACTTTTTGACACTTAGAAAATATATAGATTAAGCCTCAAATCTTGTCATTGTGATATCAATATTTTACTTCTGCTGCTTTATGGTGAGAAATACTGGAATGTCCCCAATTTCCAAATAATCACTATTGTAGGTCATTAAAAGGAGAGATGCAAAGTTTGACTTCCATTCATGAAGTCCTGGAAAAGATAGTCACTAAATGTACATAGGAAAAGGAGGTGGACTAGTTATGTAGTGAGAGCAAGAGATGGCAAGTGGACTGCTCGTGGACTGCCTGAGTACCCACAAGATGTTAAAAGACTGAGAGGAAGGAATCATGAAGAATCAGTGGAAGGACTTAGACAAGAGCCATAAAGGATGAGAAAGTGTGAATGAGTGACAATCTCCACCAGTGGAAAGAATAGTTCCATAAAGATTATACACCAAAGGAAGTATTAAAAAAATATTATTGATTTGATTTCTAAAGTGATCAATTTTTCCCTCTCACACATATGCCACTTTTGCTTTGATGAGAGTCTTCTGAGATCAAGTATTACTCTTCCCAACCTGGTTAGAACTTTCTTCTTAATACTTAAAATATTTATTGAGCAACATGTGTGCCCAGTAGTATAAAAGAGAAGTTTAAGATGTAGCCCCTGCCCTCAAGGAACTTATGATCTTATTGGAAGACAAAACATAGAACAGAGACTAAAGTATAAGAAACTGGTCAAATACATGATAAAGTATTCAGAGGAGAGAGATCACAGAATCGTTGCAAAGGAGGACACTTGACCTGAATCTTTGAGCTGAGAGAAGGTCTGATAAGGAGAGTGGGGAATGGGTGGAGAGGAGGTGGGACATTCTGACTGAAGGCACAGAGATAAGATTTTACATTTATAGTAATTTTTAAGTAATATATAGTAATTTAGTATTTATATTTAGTATAGTATTTATATAATATTTATATTTATTATATATTATAATATTTCTATTTAGTATAGTATTTATATAATATTTATATTTATTATACATTATAGTATTTATATTTAGTATAGTATTAAATATACTATTTGTATTTAGTAAATATAGTCATTTTTATAGTAATTCTCTCATATAGCCAGACCAGACAATTTGCCATTCTCCTCCACGTGTTTTGGGCTTTTCCACCTCTGAGCTTCTAATAGCAATAGCTAATGTTTATTCTCATATAAACCTCACTTGATCCTCATAGCCTTGTGAAGTAGGTGTTATTATTAACTTCATTATACAGATGAGAAAACTAATGCTTAGCCAGGTTATGATTTGCCCAGTCTCCCGCTGAGGCAGGATGAAACTGATCTTCCTGACATCACGTTAGACACTCTGTCTCCTGTATCATGAAATTCTGCTTGTACCTCTGTCTAAAATACCCTTCTTCCTATCCATTGCTACCTGGTGGTATCTCCCTAGGTAAGATGATCAGTGCATAATATTTACATAATATATGCTTATTGAATTGAATATAATTAAATTGGAAGTTGTCGAGTAGAGAGGTAACTGGACTTGAAGCTGGACTAACTGAACTTGAATCTTGGCTATGCTGCTTACTAACCATGTAACATTAGGTAAGTCACTGCCCACTTCTGTGCCTCAGTTTCTTCATCTGCATCCTGGGCTATCTCCAGTCATTCTGTTCTATATGTCTTGCCACTGGACCCAGATGGCTCTGGAGGAGAGAGTGAGGCTGGTGACCTTGCACAGCCTTTCCTCAGTTGTCATGGTCCTCTTCGAGAACAAAGTACAAACCACAACACAACCACAACACACACACACACACACACACACACATACACACTCACTCACACGCACATACAACAATCTGTAAAATTGGAGGGTTCATGTACCTCGAGGTTCTAAATCTTTTAAAGGGATTTTTTTAAGGGAATGAGAAATCAATGGGATCAGATTATTGAGTATATTGAAAGAAGACCTTAGGCTTTGAAGTGGTAGGTAAGAAGGAGCTGTATTCTTTTTGAACAAGGGAAAGACAAGACCAAAGTGTTTTAGGAAGATTCATTTGGTAAGTCACAGAATGGATTGAGAGAGAAGAGAAAAAGAGACGGGAAGAAATAAGATCTATGTTCCATGATTGCTTAATTGGTCTCCTTTTTAGAATTCCTGTATCAATACATAATTTTGCTCCTTTATTTGTTGTTTTACAACTCTTGGTTCAGTTAAGAGCCAAGAGCTAACAGCATAACCTTATACACTACTTGTCATATGTGGGAACCCGGATAAATACTCCTAACTACTCACTAAGGAATTCCTTTCAATTGATCACAGGGCTTCTGGATCTCTCCTATAATTAGAGGTTTATTTGATTTAATTCCATGTGCATCTATTTAAGCTCCTCTTTATGCACCAGATTTTTTGTTATAAAATAGAGACAGGAATTCAAATTTTAAAAATTCAAATTAAAAAAAGTCC
Source organism: Gymnobelideus leadbeateri (assembly GCA_011680675.1). Classification (NCBI taxonomy): domain Eukaryota; kingdom Metazoa; phylum Chordata; class Mammalia; order Diprotodontia; family Petauridae; genus Gymnobelideus; species Gymnobelideus leadbeateri. The sequence continues at coordinate 111,359 of WOXC01007527.1, forward strand.
AGTCTGATGCCTTGTAACTTGCACATAATATAGATGACACCAAAAATTTCTTTTGGTGTGAAAGTCAGTTCATGGCATATTCCTTGAGAGAGGATTGTGATGGCATGAGAGTGGGCACTTCTACTGATGACAGAGAGCAGAACTGGGGGACATTGTACCATCAGCTGGTCAGTATCGCATGGAGAGAAGGGTTGGAAGAATGACAGGGACCTTGTTTTAATTAAATGAAGCAAGGGAGATAAGAGAGTTCTTTCCCTGCAGAGACTCTATTACCATAGAGTAGATCTGTCAGGCTACAGACTGGAGTGACTGAAAGGAGGTGGGGGAGGGGACCCTAGCAGCTTAAAGCAGTAGTCAGTTACATGCTCTGAACTCCCTAGAAACTAAGGTCAGAAAAATTCTCTGGTTCTAGCACATGGCTCTTAAAGAAAAAGAGACTGGGAGAAAGAAGGAAGGAAAGAAGGAAAGAAGGAAGGAAGGAAGGAAGGAGGGAGGGAGGGAAGGAAGGAAGGAAGGAAGGAAGGAAGGAAGGAAGGAAGGAAGGAAGGAAGGAGGGGGGAGGGAAGGAAAGAGAGAAGGAGGAAAGGGAAGGAAGGAGGGAGAGGGAGGAGGGAGAGGGAGGGAGGGAGGAAGGAAGGAAGGGAAGGAAAGGAAGGAGGGAGGGGGAGGGAGGGGAAGGAAGGAAGGAAGGAAGGAAGGAAGGAAGGAAGGAAGGAAGGAAGGAAGGAGGGGGAGGGAGGGGGAGAGGGAAGGAGGGAGGGAGGGAGGGAGGGAGGGGGGGGGAGGGGGAGGGAGGGAAGGAAGGAGGGAGGGAGGGAGGGAAGGAAGGAAGGAGAAGGGAGAGGGGAGGGGGAGGAGAGGGAAGGGAGGGAGGAAAGGAGGGAGGAAGGAAGGGAGGAAGGAAGGGAGGAAGGAAGGAAAGAAGGGAGGAAGGAAGGAAGGAAGGGAGGGAGGTAGGAAGGAAGGAAGGAAAGGAGGGAGGAAGGAAGGAAGGAAGGAAGGAAGGAAGGAGAGGGAGGAAAGAAGGAGAGGGGAAGGAAGGAAGGAAAGAGGAAGGAAGGAAGGAAGGGAGGAAGGAAGGAAGGGAAGGAAGGAAGGAAGGAAAGAAGGAAGGAAGGAAGGAAGGAAGGAAAGAAGGAAGGAAGGAAAGAAGGAAGGAAAGAAGGAAGGAAGGAACGAAGGACGTTTAGTTAATACAGTCTAAGGACTCCAAGGAGATTTTTGAGGGCATAATTTTACTATATCAAAATATTTACATCAGTCCTTTCCTATCAGCAACATTACAGATACAATATCTGATAATGCATCCATTATACAGTACAGACTTTAGGCAAGGTGGTTTTATGCCTAATTCTGCAACTAGTTACTTGATGGTTTGGGGCAAATCCTTAAACTCTCTGGCCTCAGTTTCCCTATGTGTCTTAATTAAGTGCCAGACACTGTAATAAGAGGTGGTGATAGGAAGGAAAAACAGAAGGAGTTCTTGCTCTCAAAGAAGTTCTGTTCTAATAAGGGAGGAAGGCAGTGTGTACATGTAAGGACCCTAGTTGGGGAAGTTAGTCATATATAGAGAGAGTGCATGTGAGCAGATGGAAGGCAGAATTAGACAGACTACACCAACATCTGGGAAGAACAGGAAAGACATTTGAGCTCAATGTTTAGGGAAGTCAAGGATTCTAAGAGGTAGAGGTCTACCATGGATGAAGTTCTTGCAAGGGCCTTCCCAGGACCTTCAGGGGTGAGATGGTTAGGAGGAGAACCGAGTTGTGCCAAGAAAACCCAGAAGTCAGAGAATAGCCAGAAGGAAAGGTGGCCAGCTACGGCAAAAGTGGCAGAGAGCTCTGTTTTGTGCACACTTACACACATAATGTACATATGTACAGAGGAAAATGGAAGCTCCTTGAAGACAGGAATGTGTTTTCTGTCTTGCCTTTACATTCCTAACACCTGGCACATATTAACAGCTAGGTCCCAATTAGGGCAAATAAGGAATCTCTCCAAATAATTCATTCCCTGAAGTGGTTACATAAAATCAGACTTGTACTATTCAAAGTTATAAATATGTAAAATAAAGTAACTAGTTCCTGACCAATGGAAATATGTAGTGGGAATTCAAATAATGCTGCTTCAGGAAACTCATTATTCACACTAATTAAAACCTATCTGTAAGTCAGTCAACTATTTATTTATATCTAAGTACTTGATATTGCCAGACACTGGCAACACAGAATCAGAGATGAAAGAGTCACTGACCTCAAGGAGATTACATACTATTGGAGAAGCAATATGGGCTTAAGCAAGTATGCAGTATATAAAGAGAAATACAAATTAGATTTGGTGGGGAGCCAGGGTTGTAGCAGCTGGGATATCAGGAAAGGCTTCATGTAAAAGGTCGCCCTTGAGCAGAGTGAAAGAGAAGGAATTTTAAAAGGCAGGTGAGATGGGGATGCATTTCAGATATAGTAATAGTCAGTACAAAGGTATGGTGTGAGACAGAGTCATAAGAGCAAAAGGGCCAGCTTGTCCAGACCATAGGGCCTGAGTAGAGGGGTAATGCATAATAAGGTTGAAAAAATAAGTACTTCATCAATCATAAATAGTAAGATAGAAAGATAGGTGTTTAACAAATTTTAATAGTAATAATAGAACATAAAACCACTTAATAAATGCTTATTGGATTTAATTGAATTGTTACCTAGCCTTCAGAACAAGAGATACCCCTCCTCAGAAGCAGTTTTCCATTTTTTTGTCCCCGTACATCCTGAGACTAGACCTAAGTTAATTAGTGAGGACCTCCATGAATCATAGAGCCTTGTGCCCAGCCCTGTGAAACTACAATATGGAATTGTACTGGTGTATAGGTGAAGGGTAAACCATCACTTGCTGAGGACCAGTGAAGGATTTTGCAAACATCACTTCAGTGTGCTTTGCAGGGATTTTACTACATCGTTTCCTCATCTGCTGGATATCCAGAGGATAATATGATCAATGGTATGGGATCTCTCACTGTTCCTGCTGCCAACAAATCAAACCCTTAATAGCCCAATAAAATCATGAGATTTGGGTGGGAAAAGTGATTGCATTGCTTAGATGCTAATGAGGCACATATATCTGAACCAATTGATTAAAGATGGTAGGAAGGCAAGCTGAGTACCACATGCCCTATGGTTCATTTACAAAGGTGTACTACCGCCTTCCAGATAACAGAATCACTGTTATTTCAAGGGATTTTTTTTTTAATTTGGAAGAAGTGGAGCTTTTCCTGTTATTGCATTCCTAGATGCAGTGCCAGGTTGGAGAGGCAAGGAGGGAAACCAATGATGGCCAAAGAATTCTCTCTTTGTGCCTAACTTAACTCTTTCTGGCCTATCCTCCAGCCACTGCTGACAGATTTTTCAAGCCAGGCAGGCCAAAAACATCTGAGAGTTCTCAGGGTGTTCTGTGTAGACAGTAAATAGATCCCAAGAAGTGTGATTACATAATGATAGCCACATTCATTCACCTGTCTATCAAAGGCGCTGCATTCGAATTTGAGCTCTCTTCCCCTGGGTCCAGGAAGTGAAGACTGAGTGTTAGCTTATAGTCTTTAAAATTCCTACCAACAGTAGGCTAAGTGCACTGGGGTTAAATGCAGTCCCTTTTGCTTAGTAATCCATTAGCTAATGGGCATGAGCCCGTCAATTTTCTGTTTATTCCTTAACACCATAAAGGTTCACCTGCTGTGCATAAGAATACACTTGACAAAAAAGAGTGATAGTTGAAATAAAATAAATATCAAGCATTATTAGATCTGATCTGTATTGTCTAAGACATAATGGGTATAATGGTGATGTTGAGATGAACCAGATGTTACAAGCTGACACTTGGTATCCGGGGCATGTTGATATAAATGCCATTTCCATGGCACTCCATAATCCGTGGGCATCATGGCTCACCCATGACAGGAAGGACATTTGGAGACTACCAGCATCTCTCCCTAGTACCATATGTCTGATATACCATCCTAAAGGTCGTCTGTTGACAACTATATGTGTTCATGATGAATTAACCCCAAGATGACTCTGGGGGCATGATTCACTCATTCATTTAACATTTATTAAATATTTACATGCACAGAGAACTATGCTAGGTATTGGGAGAGACAAAATTTATGTAATTCATGATTCTGGCTCTCAAGTTGCTTACAGTCCAATTGGGGAATAAGATATAAATGTGGGTAACTAAAATGTATAAAATAATAAGTGCATTTGGAAGTTGCCAATAAAAACCCAAACTGTATGAAATATAGGAGCTAAGTTCTTACTGACCCCAGAGGACGAGGAAGGCTACATGTAGGTCTCATATAAGTTGGAACATGAAGAATGGGTAGGAATTTAATAGGTAAAGATTGAGAAGGCAATATAAGCATAGAGAACAACAGGAGTGAATTCACTGAGGTGTAAGAACTTTGTCCATTGTGGGGAGGGGAGAGACTAAGAAAATTATAATATGACTGAAACATAGAGTGAGGGGAAGTGAGTAGTATGAGATAAGCCTAGAAAGGTAGGTTTGTGCCAGACTGTGGAATACACTGACTTCCAAGCAAAGAATTTTGACTTTTACTGGATAGACAACGGATAGAGGTAACAGAAGTGCTCTTAGGAGATAATGCTATTTCGAGTTTAATGAGGTCTAGTCTCAGATCTTTCACTAAATACTTTTGAGACTTTGGACAAGTCATTGTCCCTCTCAAGGCCTCAGTTTATTTTTAATCTACAAACTGTTAGTGTTAGGGTTGATAATCTATAACCTCTGACCTTCTAAAACTATGACTATTTAGCACCTTATAATCCTATGGATTTATTACATTCTCCCCTATACTTGAAATGGTGTTTTTGTTTTTGTTTTTGACCTTCTCAAATATAAGAAGATATAATACCAGTGTATATACCTGACTATTGGGAGACAAATTAAGAGAATTAACATTGTAGACCCCTTGCCTGGCATATCTGGCCAAGCCCTAATCACAGAAGTCAGGGAAATTGTCTGGATGTTTAGTTGCTAAACCCCAAGCATAGTGATGCCAGTCACAGGATCACATTTTGTAAACTGCTTTTGTCTTTTTGAAAATGATTAACCAGTTTTATCACATAATTTTTTGGCTAGGGTTGTGATGATTTCATTGATACAGAGAGTGTCCAATGAGGAAACTTTCTGACCATGCAAGTCAACACCGACTTCTAGTGGAGTTAGAGAGTTGATTGGGACACTGATAGCCTATGTGACTTGTCCAGGGCTGCAATACCAGTATGTGTCAGAGACAGGCCTTGATTGCAAGTCTTCTTGTCTCTGAGGCTAACTTACTAATCAGTATGAGACAGTGCCCCTCATGATAGTTTTATCGGTCCAAATTTAAGCATCAGTATCTCCGTGATATTTTGTATTGGGACCACATTGTGACTACTTATGAATGTGAATCAAATAATAGTAAACATACCTGTAACCTAGTCTGAGCATTTGATAGGATGATAGAATTTTAGTTTAATGGGACCCTTAAGGTCCCTTTTGTAACTGTGCTCATAGGTAAATGAGAGGTCACATAGCCTCTAATTGATCATTACTGCCCATGAGGTTAGAAGAGGACTGACGATAATGCTGACATTTCACAACATTTTAAGTTATACAAAGCACTTTAGTTACAAAAACTCAGAAAGAGAGATTTACATGCCTGTAAATCACATAGTAAGTTATGGAACCGGACCTCAAACCTAGACTTTCTAATTCCAAGTTCAATGCTCTATCCCAGGTATTAACCTTTTTAAGCAGCTAAGTAACCCAATGGATAGTGCTCTGGGCCTGAAATCTAGAAGACCTGAGTTCAAATCTCATTTCAGATACATATGTGTGACCCTGGGAAAGTTACTTAACTTGTGCCTGTCTCTGTTTCCTCAACTATAAATTAAGGATAATAATAGCACCTACTTCCTGGGGTTGTTGTGACAAATAAATTAGATTATATTTGTAGAGTGTTTGATACAGTGCTTGACATATAGTAGGTGTTTAAAAAATGCTTGTTTGCACCATGCCCCCCCCCCCCTTTCATGGAGCTCTTTGACCATCATAGTAAAGCCTATGGACTCCTACTCAATGGTTTTAAATAATTGAAGGAAATGCTAAATTTCAGTTAAGGATTAGTGAAAATAAAGATGGTGGGTTTTTTCCATCCAGTTCATAAATCTATTGAAATCTCTCCATGAATCCAATGTTAACAACTCCTGATATGAAATGAGGCATAAAGAAGGCTCAGATAGATAGAAGGGGAAGGGAATCAGTGGAGGGAAAATTTAAATTTGAGTCCAAGTAAAAGAGACATGTAAGTTTAGTAGTAATAGTAATAGTAATAGTAATAGTAATCTCTAAGTTGTTCTCCAACAAACAGCACGAGTGGGCTGGAATCTGAGCAAGTACAATGCCCAGACAGCTTCCTTGACCTCTTTTACCCAATGTGTTCTCTGATGAGCGAGTACTAAGTGCCTGTGTGTGTTGTGACCTCTTCTTCCTCCACCTACAGGCTTTAATACATACTGATGGATGGGGTTAGGGCAGAGGAGCAACATTAGAGCTCTTTTGAGCTCTGGGACCTTCCAGTTTCTTTGCACCTCTTGTTTTTTGTTGTTGATTTTTTGTCTTTCACGTTGAGATTTAAGCTCCTTTGAAATTTGGCAGGAAGCCCCATGAATTATTGGCAAAGCCGTCTAAGTGTTTTGACATGGATCACACCCTTCTGTCTCATCTGGCTCCAGACTTTTGCTCCCAAACAACACTTCACACAATAGAGATGTTCCTAAAAAGCTATCGGCAAAAAGGATCTCTGTAAATTAATAACAATCATACCAGATGACCTTTAAAGTCCCTTCCAAGGCTAAAATTCTAAGTAATAGTCATTGCTGATATTTCTATGGCACCTCACAGTTTCTGTTCCATTATAAGAGAACCAGTGAAAATCCCCAGTCACCTCCACACCACAGTGAGACTTGAGAATAGAATTTCAGTGGATGAAATACCAAGCTGGAAAGTATGGGCCTAGTGAGGGCCTCTGGGTCTTCCAATTGAGGGTCAGCCAAGATAACTTCAGAGATAGTCATCATATCACAGTAACACTGAACATGGTAGCTCATGAAAGCCACATTGTAAGGCACACGAGGACAAAGGTTTTGTTCTCTATTGATAGGTCTACTGGCATTGAAATTGGAAATCTTTTGCAGCATTTACAATTTGCAAATTGTTTTGCTTTGCATTGTTTATTTCATCTTCAACCCCATGAGATAGGCAGGACAAGTATTTTCAACCCCATTTTACAGATGAGGAAACTGAGGCTAGAAAGTAGTAGCACTTGACACAGGTTTTACAATTCATAATTCCATTATCTGACATCTATTAGCTTCATTTCTAATAGATTAAGGAATTAAAATATCCCATTTATCAAATCTTTTCATTATAAATGATTTTCTAAATCAGGAATTCTTGACCTTCTTGATGTAATGGACCCATTTGATAGCCTGGTGATATAATAATGTTTAAATATATAAAATAAAATATTAAAATACAGTTATCAAATATATATACACAAAAATATATATGTGTACATATATAGATATCATATATTTAAATCAATTTCATAGAACTCAGGTTAAGAACTAACCTTTAGACTTATTCTTATTTAGCTCTAAACGTCAGCCTTATTCGTCTTTGACCTGTTTCCTCTTCCCTAGAGTATAACTAATCAGTTAGTGTAGAAAATAAACTCCTTGTAGTCTGAGACTGTTTGTTTTTTGTCTTTGTTTCCTAGCACAGTGTCTCGCTCCTAGAATGTACTTAATAAATGTTTGTTCAATTGAATTGGATGATGAGTAAACAAACCCTTACCTATTCAGGATGAAGTGACTCCTTTTATAACCCTAAGAATCCACTTGTTATTTCAGAATCATTTTTCAGTAATAATACTAGCCTTTCTTATTTATTTGTGCTTGTGATTCAAAGCTTCTTAAGAAGCAGTCTTTTGATGTTTCCTAATACCTCTATCACAAAATTCCTGCTAGAAATTTATTTATAGGTAGTGATGGGTAAAGGAAGATTTCTTGGAGTCAAGTAAACAAACATTTATTAAAGGTCTATTATGTGCCAGGCACTCTGTTAAGCACTGGGGATGCAAAGGAAAATTTTTTAGGAAATTAAAAAAAAAACAGTATGAAGATCTTAAAGGGAAAATGGAAGATTTTCATGTAAAATCCTTAACGTAATAGAGAGCCACTGGAAATTATTGAATAGGAGTGGGACAGAGGTTATGACATGATCAGACTTGTGCTTTAGGAAGATCCATTTGATAACTTAGTGGAGGATAGACTGAAGTGAGGAGTGACTTGAGGAAGGGAGACCATCCAGAAGGCTTTGGCAATAGTTCAGATGTGAGGAGATGAGAGTCTATACCAGTTTGGGGGCAGTGTCAAATGAGAAAAGGAGGCATATACAAGAATTGTTATGATGGTAGAAATGATAGCACTTGACAACTGATTAGATGTGGGAGAGAAGTTGAGGATGACATTTCATTTTCGAGCTTGGGTTTCTGAGAGGATGATGGTACTTTCCACAGTAATATTGAAGTTCAGAAGACAGGAGTGTTTTCTGGGGGAAGATACTATCAGTTCTATAGGGCATGTACTATGAGACATCAGGCATCTGGAAATACAAGAATGAGGAGAAAGAAAGTGAGGATAAAAGATAGGGCTGGATAAATAGATCTGAGGATTATTTACATTAAGATGATAATTGATTCCATGGGAGCTGATGAGAGCCACAAGAAAAATAGTATAGAACAAAATAGAAGAAGATCCTGGAAAGAGCTTTGGGGATACCTGTGGTAAGTGAGCACAACCTGGATAAAGATTTATTGGAGGAGACTGAGATAATTCTTCCCTCCCTTGCACTTATCTCTTGATCTGTCCTCTTTTCTGAGCCTCACTTTGAAATTGTTCAGCTTCCACCTTCTAGAACCTTCCCTTTGTATTGCTTCAGTACTTCTCATGGGTTTTCTTTAGCATCATGACCATGATAATCCTTCTAGGTCTTGTGATTTTTCTCAGTAAGAGTACTCCTTGCCCTGAACTAGATCAGAGATCTCCTTAATAGATGTTCTCTGTGAGTTACTTAAAAACAAACAAACAAAAGCTTGATTATCCTGCAACCAACTTGATGATGGGCTTCTCCAAACTTAAGTTGGAGCATGTCACTGAGCCCTTATTTGATGCCATTTCAACTTGGGAGAATCTGCTGGAAATTACAATCTTCTGTCAAAGATCGAAACAATTCAGGACCAAGTCCATATCATGATAAGTTATTGTAGTAGGACTTTCTTAGTTTCATAGCATCATTGATTTAGAGCTATAAGGACCAAAAGAGATCACTGAAACCAACCGTCCTTATATTGCAGATGAGGAAACTGAGGCCCAGAGCAGTTAAGTGATTTCTCCAAGGTCATACAAATAGTAAGTGGCTAATTGATATTCTGATTTCATATCTTATGCCCATTACTCTTTGGTACTCTGACTCCTTCCTTACCCCTCCTCCTCCTTACTCTCTTACTATAGTGGACAATAAGCTCAAGATTCTCATTTGATTAGATATATATGATATGTGGTTGAAACCCATGGTAAGGAAAATGTATAGCATTGATGGCAATACTGTGTCAGGAGAAATTTACAATATAATTGATAGAATTTTAACTTAAATTACACAATGTGGGAAAAATGTATAGGCCTCTATACTGTTGGAGCTCAGTTGATTTCAGAAGAAAATACAGGACTACAAGCACAAGTTTAAAATGTACCCCTTTGTGCAATTTGAATACACTTCAATCTTCACCGTCACCTGTATCAAGAAATATAAGTTATGAGGTGAAGCACAATTTTTTTATAAGAGCAATGAACTGGAGACAGACCTTGGGCAAGTCACTTAACGCTGCCCTCCCCCCTCGAAGAAGAAGAAGAAGAAGAAGGAGAAGAAGGAGAAGAAGAAGAAGAAGAAGAAGAAGAAGAAGAAGAAGAAGAAGAAGAAGAAGAAGAAGAAGAAGAAGAAGAAGAAGAAGAAGAAGAAGAAGCAAACTATTAAAAATTAACCAGTCCATTAATAGCAAGGTTCTTTGCAAAAATATCTTGATGATATGGAGTCAGAATACGGACACCTGACATTGTTGTGAAATGTCCCAGAATTTTTGTGCCAAATTATGGCAGAAGATGTTTAAGAAAAAGTAAAAATTGCCATTTTTGTAATCATCATAAAGATGAAGTAATTTCATTATATAATAGAAATTTTTACTGAAAGTTGTATATTTGGTGTATATTTTTTAAAAACTGATTACTCTAAATCAGTGGAACTGTACTAATTAACATTCTGATCAAGAAGAATAAGGAGACTGAATTTATGAGAAAGTTAGTCTCAGATAAAAACTTTTATATTATAATGTATTTTATGTTTTCCAATTTTAAAAATGTGTCCTATAAATTAAATAGAAGAAAAAAATACCTGCTAATTAATCATGCAACTGATCTACAGTAGTAATTCTGTTTTTGCCTTCAAGACCTCGATATTTCTAAACATTAATATGTAAGGAACCCATTTACCATGAATGAATAAGTACATTAGGTCTTAGTCCATCTGAATACTTGCTTTGTGATTGTATATGGTGAAAAAAATGCTTGAGCTTAAAAATCTTATTTTATGTCATTGTCAGAAAAAAGTTCTGTGGTTATCAAACAAGTTCATAATTCACTACTATCTGTAGCATATTATTTCTAAGAAAAAAAAGTTTTTGCTCTAGCTGTTATGAAACATCAAATATCAAAACAAAATATCCATCTCCATGAATAGTTAGGAAAGAATTATGAGCAATAATTATCATCAAAAGCAATATTATCAACACAAACAATTTCAATATACTTTCTGCCAAAATCGAAGCCCAACAATCACATTAATGGTATTATCATTATGGTTATTTTTAAAGTTATAAATACAGTTATAAAGGAAATTTTATTGCTAAATAGATGTATATATAATTTTATTTTATACTTAAGACTTTTTGTTATGTAGTTGTAATTTTATTTGAATAAAATACAAATTAGGAAAATTTATATAACATTTTATGACAAGGGGACACAATTTCTCTTTTTAAAAAATTAAAGCTTTGCTATAGCAAGTTTGGAAACTACTGTTTTAGAAATAAAAGCAAATATGTGAAGTGTGGGAGGATGTCAAAGTGTGTATGATTTTACTCTTCCCCTTTAGCTTGCTGTCCGAGGTCCTCTGCAATGTAACTGGCATCTGGTGTTAGTATAATGGTCAATTGTTTGGAAAACTTGATGTGAATGAAGGTGTTAAATAAAAGGCAGATGTGATCCTGGACCTCTTAAAGTCCTACTTTAATTTCTTATCTCAAACATTATACCAGTGGATCCCAAATTCTGGCAGATTCTACCATGCCTGAAAGGCTTAGAGAATGATCTGAGCAAAAGACTGAGTCTGTTTTCTAAGGATCAGCCTAGCTCACAGTAAAGGTTTATCACCAGTAGACTGATCACTTGGTGATAAATATCTTGACCATGATAACCCATGAAAAAAAGAAAAATACAAAATGTCCTTGAATCTTGGATGGTGCCCCTCCACCTCTGCAGGGATGCTACCAGAGTGGCAGGAAAAAGATTAGAGGGTACCAAGAATCACAGATTTTAGACTGCAAACATCAAATCAGATGCTAGTTATGATTTTTTATAATTTTTTATTCTAACCTTAACAGACACACAATGGACATTTCCATATATCCATAGTAGAATAGAATTCTACTTGAAATGTCAGATCTCTATTATATACAGTTTGTTTTTATTTTTAAATATATAATAATTTCAACATGCAACTTTCAAAACTGTCCTACTCTTTTTTGATTCTTTAGGGCCTTCCCATTATACTACCTTCTATGTATTTTTGTTTATATGCTTCAAAAACCCTATTTTTTCTTTTGGCTACCAAATCCTCATACTCCTTCTCTCCCTCTGAGAAAAAGAAAAATAAAGCCCTTGTAACAATTTTTTTTCTCCCATTTTTGGAGCTAGAAAGTCAAAGGGAATAAATTATTCTCCTGGTATTTTGTTGTCAAATCTCAGAGGCCAAAGAGGATTAAAGGAGGCAGAAATATTTTTTATTGTATTATTTATAATAAATACAATATATTTATTATATTAAATAATATAATGTATTGTTATTTAATTTATTATTATTTAAAATTATTTAATATTATATTTATATTCTAAATATAAATATTTACTTATAAATATATTGTTTAATTTATCGTTTATTATTTTATTATTTATTTATTTACATGAGTTATATGTAAAAGCAAATTTAACATTCATTTTTAAAACTTTGAATTTATAATTATCTCCTCTCCTCCCTCCCAACCCCACCCCCATTGAGAAGGCAAGCAATTTGATATAGTTTATACATGTGTAGTCATGCAAAACACTTCCATGATAGTCATGTTGGGAAAGGCCAAGAGGTAGCCATATTATTAAGGAGAAAGGTTTGTCCTTGTGAATGACTTTAAGCATCTTTAAAATAAACTGTTTCAGCCTGAGGAAGGAGGGCTACCTATTTTGATGAGCTTCTCGTCATAAGAAATAGAAATCATCCCCTTCCAGTGATCATTGTGAGAGAAGGCTATTTGGAACCTTATTCATAAAGGTCTGAGTATTGGGTTGAATCTTGGCAAAACATAAAAGAAGGCAAAGTTTCCACTCTACATCTCTCTTCTACCCCCTCTTTCACAATGACTTTTTTTCCTCTCAATTCCTTCTTCCCTCATTCCACCTTACATACCCAAAACCTTCACTTTTTTCTCCAGCTCACTACTCTCTCAACTTCCATACATCTTTCCATACCTCCAGTCCTCCATACTCCATTCTCTATTGACCCAGCCTGATCTTCCTGGATCATGCCCTAAAATGTTTCCTCTTCCCTTTTCTTCATTCAATATTATTTATCCTCTGTCCCATTCCACTAGGGACTACTCTCTGCTTTTCAAGATAACTGTGAGTGATTTGACAAACCAATATCTGTTGAAGCATTAATGGGTGAGTAGTATTATCCTTTCAAGGATCCTTCAGTGCCTTAATCCAAAGGATTGACTTTATTGGTGGTAATTCCAGCACAGTAGCCAATAGATGAGGGTGATGTTGTAAAAGAAAGGTGTGATCTTGGGTGAATAGAAAAGTCTGGCCCACAGAAGCCTTCCTCCTTTGTCTATTCATTATATGGACACATACAGTATGGTGAGAACAATTTGTTCCAATGCCTATGAAGGAGACTGAAACAAGTGCTGTGGGAGCACTTAGGGCTTGGTCAGACATCAAAGATGCCAAGGTCATACACTGCATCCTAGGTCATTGCCAGTTATCTTGACACTGGACTTTGGTGACTAGAAGAGAGAGTGAGGCTAATGAGGCCAATTTACCAGAGTCAAGACATCACCTGTTGAAACAAAGGACAAGCAACAAGATATGGCAAATTCTACATAGGGTATATCTCTCAAGGACAAAAGCAGCAAGTATATCTATCCCTTCTTGCCCAATGAAAGTGAGATAGACATTTGGCCTACAGAGACCAGGACTATATTTGCATTTCACCCTGCCAGGGCTCTCAGATAGCCTCTAAAGGAATAGGACTCCAGCCTCAGCCACCTCTGTCCCCACACCAAGTGGCTCTTTTTATATTCCTTGGACTTCTGAAGCTCAAGAAGGGGTCCCTCCCCTCTACCTCTCTTGCCCCAGGGAAAGCACCTGTATAAATACACAGAAGGAACTAAGAGAGAGTGAAATGGGCACTAACCTGGAGTTAGTAGAACTGGTTTCAAATTCCAGCTCAGCTAATGGCTAACTATACAGCCATGAGTTACCACTTCCGTCTTGCTGAGTCTCAGTTGTCTTAGCCACAAAATGAAAGATTTAGACTTGAGCTAGAGCTCAAGGTTCCTTCCAGATCTAACTCCAACGGACCTATGAAATATAAATTGGCCTATTTAAAATGTTCTGCAATGAATTTATTGTGGCTCTCAGTGAGACCTCCCTTAGATGGGACCTGCTGGAGACATGTTGCCCAGGACTGACTAAGCTATTGAATACTATTGGAGCCTATCAATAATGTCCCTCTTTTGTGAGTTATTTCTTTTGATGTTTTCCTTAAACTCCTTAATAACCATTATCATGATTGAGCCTCACAATAACCCTATGGTTAAGCTAATTGGGACATTTTACAGATAAAGAAACTGAAGCACAGAGAAGTCCGTTGACTTGTCCAAGGTTGCACAGCAAATTGTTATTAGAGTTGAGGCTAGAACTCAGGTCCCTCACTCCTAGGACATGTTTAAAAATTGTCCAAGAAGTTAGCATATCCAAGTCCATGAGAGAAACTGGCCTAACTGTATCTGTTTGTAGTTGAAAACTCTGAACTGCAGAATCACAATTATAGGCGATGGAAGCCCCCATTTAGGTCAGTCCATTCCTGAACAGGAACCCTTTCCACAACACAACCAGTCTTGCTACATTTGAATACCTTCACATAGCCTTCACCTGAACACTGTGAAAGCATCACTTTTCCCTCCCTAGGCACATCACTCTACTTAGGGAAACCCTTAAAATACTCTGGTGGAGAAAGGACTAACATAGCCCCTCTCATGGACAGCAAATTTACCTCCTTACTTACAGAACCAAGTCAATTATAAACCAGGCTGAAAGGCAATCCTTCCTTGTTAGTTCAGGGGAAAGGCAATACCACCTAGAAGGGAGAGAGCAGAGAGGGAATATGGACTTGGAGCTGACCCCACAGACGTTGGGTTTGTTTTCACAAAGAGACAGCTGGATAAATTTCTGAATTTCTTTTCCCACAGGTTTATCAGTGTCAATGATCTGGAAGCACAGGCAAGTAGAAAGGGCTGGGAAGAGACTTGGGAAGACTTCTTCAGTTCAGGTCCTGACACATGGTGATCTTATGACCCTGGGGGAGTTATTTAATTGTTCAGTGCCTCCAGGCAATTCTCTAAGACTGTAAATTCTGGAGGAATTACTAATCTGAAATAGTGGAGGGATTTTCTTTTTAAAATTATTAAGTGTTATCAACATTTATGTTGATACTTTCCATTTTAATATTATTTTTATTTCTAAAATATTTTCTTGCCCCTCTCCCTTGCAAGAGAGGAAGTCCTTGTTATCAGGAATAAAAAAGAAAGAGGTGGGGAATAGCAAATTAATTCAGCAAAACTAACCAACACATTATCAAGTCTGATAGTATATGCAATATTTTCTAACTTTAGTCCTCCACCTCTGCAAGGAGGGGAAGAGGACATATACATCCTCATTCCTGAAGGCAAATTTAGTCATTATAACTGGATGGCCTTCCCATACTTCTTTTATTTTTCTTTAATTTCTTTGTTTTCCTCATAGAAGTGAAGCTTCTAAAGTACCAAGTTTTCCATTCTGATTCAGTGTGAAATTCAAGGGAAAAGACTGCATTTAAAACAATTTAAATACATATTAAGTCAAATTGTAAAATATTAAATCAAATTTAAATAAAACTGATTTAATATTTCAATTAATATTGTTCCTCATTTGTTAATAATAATTGAGAAGCAAGATATTGTTGTTTAGTACTATTTGGAACTCTCAGGGTCCAGAAAAGTATTATTTCCTTACAGTAATGTCTTTTGTAATATTTTTAAAACTAGCTAAAATAAAAGTCAAACTAATGCTATTTCCTTTTCTGAGACTAAGTTGTTTAAGATCTCTATCTGGAGTTGATTAGTTTGGGTATTTTATGTTTTTGAAGATCTATGTATTTTCCCTTGTCAGTTCTATTGGCATATAACTGTATATAATAGGGTTTGATAAGTTTTATTTCTTTGGGGTTTATTGTAATTTTGCATTGTTCATTTTTTTAACTTTGTTAATTTTGCTTTTCTATTTTCTTCTTTTTGATCAGACTGACTAAAGATTTTTCACTTTTTTTCTCTTTTAAAAGACACAGTTTTTAGTTTTATCATTTAGTCTTATTTTTCCAACTTACCTATTTTTCCTTTAATTTTCAGGATTTCCTAATTTGTGCTTATTTTGGGTTTACCTATTCATTTGGCTTCTACTTCTAATTAGAATGTCAATGGTCAATTTTTGTAAAAGTTCCTTTTGGTGCTGAGAAATATGCATATTCTATAGTAAGTCTATTAAGAAGGTGCCTTAAGACCTTTAGCTTTCAATTCTCTAGTAATTTTTATAATTCTATATTTCCCATTTGTTTATCTTCCTGTTAAACTTGTCCAATTCTGGGAAAAAAAAAGTACATTAAATTTTTCTAATCTTATGGTGTTGCTAAACCTTTTTGTAATTAAGTTAATTTTGGTTTTATAAATTTAGATACTGTACCATTGATTCATATACATTTGATATTGAAAATTGGTTCAATGTCTATAGTTCTTTTAGCATAATTAAAGAGAGAAGCAAAAAATGTATATTATGGGGTTTTTTGGCTTTAATAGTATTACAATTCCTCTATTTTGATTCACTTAAATTTTATTCTGTATATTTCTTTGCTTTTTAGATATATTTCTTGTAAATAACACATTGTTGGATTTTATTTTCTTATTCAATTTTTCATTCCTTTTTTCTTTTATTGGATTCTTAAATTACATTTAAAGTTAGCAGAGCTAGGTTTGCATTTTCCTCCATTCGTAATTCTAGTATTGATTTTTAAATTATATATATAGCTCCCCTTCCTCTTTTAACTCACTACATTGTGCCTAAAATTAGCTTTTTTTAATCTACTTTAATAAAATCCTATTCCCATAGTTTCCCTTCCCCATATATTCAATTCTACCATTCCATTTGTCAACCTTTTCCCTAGAAGTTTACTTCATTAATTGATTTTTTTTCTTCCTATTAGTTAGTTAGCTAATTCCTCCCCTCTTTCCCATCCTTGCTTCCCAACTTGGGCAACTAATTTAACTTGATTAAGAAATTAGTTCAAAATCGCCCTTGTTCTCCTCCTCCAATTTCTTTTGTTTCTTAGGGTTTCTTTCTTTCTTTGAAGGGGGGCATCTTTTCTAAGAAGGATTTCTTTAATCTTTAATTCTCTTCCCTTTCTTTCTATACTGAACTTTGAATTGTTAAAGTCTAGATGATTATTAATTAATCAATTGATAACTTAAGTAAAGATATTTATTTTATTTATATATTATCTTCTTCAGTTTAATTACACTCATAGAATTAAAGCTTTGGAAGTACCAAGTTTGAACTCTGTCCTCTAAATATGTTATTGTATCTGTAGATCTTTACTCCTGCCCCCTTTCATTTGTTGAGCCTCCTTCTTAGAAGTGTCATGAGGGAAGTAATAAGAATAAAAGAACTATCCATTGTTAGAAATTACTCTGTGTCCCAAATCATGTTGGCAGGTCCCTTTCCCTCCCCTATGAACATTGTCCTTCCCATTTGCCAAGCAATCTTCTCTTTGAGTCCATATTCTTCCACCTTTCTGGGTGACAGTTGCCTCAAGGAATACAATTTCCTTTCTCCTGGGGCAGAATATCCATAGAATATGATTTATTGTTCTCTCAAAAGAAATATTCTCCCTCTGCATCAACTCCCATTTAATAGACCCATTATAAGATCCCTACCTCCCATTCCAGACATATATTTCTTACTCCATGGGAGTATTCTTCAGTGGGACCTTTTCCTACATTGAACTAAGACCTTTCCCTTTCTTTCCTTCTATTTCATTTTCTCCCCTTTGCTCCCTCTTCTATTCCATATACTCCCTTTCCTTACTTAGGGACTATAGGAGTTATCTTCTCTTCTTCATTCATTGGTGGATTTGATTAGGGTACATCAAACTTTCTTGATCCTTCATTTCCTTTCTTCCTATTTAGACACTCTCCAATTCTGCAACTCAGACCCACAAAATATATTGATTCATGTATAGGGGATTTATGAAATTTACCTCATAGTGTTTCAAGCCTTTGCAGACATTTCTTACTACTTCTTTAAATTAAATTTCAATTCACTCTCCCCCAAGTGTACTTAGAAATATTTTAATAGTCCCTCTTCCTTTTTTACCTGATAGGGCAGTCCTTCTCTTTGTTGTTGTTGTTGTTTTTTGTTTGTTTTCTTGCTTCATTTAATAGTCTCTAGAGATGCGATAATTAATTTCATTACCCATTATTTCCTAAATAGTTTTGCTTATTTACATTTCTTCTGCTTCTATTGTTTGAAGTATTTGTAAGTCAAAAATTCTTTTCACTTTTGTTGTTTTCCATTTGTTTTATAATATTATCCTAAATACCACCATTATTGCAGGGTTTACAGGGTATGTCATTTGGAGGTACATTTTTGAGTTTCTTTGCTTTTTATAGAATAGTATCTCCTTCCCTTCTATAATTTCTAGTGGATACATTTGAAATAGCTTTTCATTACTTGAATTTTCTTTCTTTTGTACTTGAAGGTGTTTTTGCTATCCATTTCCATAAGGATTCTGTGTTTTATCTGGTGTTGGTTCAATTTCCTCCATCTGGCAATAATTTTTTAGAGATGTCTTCATGTGCCTCAGTCACCATCATCCCTTCTAATTTTAGTATCTGCACCATTGATTTATCTACTTGAGTCCCCTATTTTTGCTGAGTTTTCTTTTTTTCTTTCATAGTCCCCTGTTGCTCACTTTCTGACTCTTTCCCTTTTAATGGTGGGTTAGTTCCACAGAGGATAAATTTCAAAGCTATCCCAGCCTCCTCCCACATTGGGAATTCATTGTTCACTAGTTTAAGTCTCAGCCTCAAGTTACTTCTAGGGGAATAAGACTGGTCTTAGCCGGATAGCAGTCTCTTTTCCTTCGGGCCCAGTGCAGCCTAATATGTTGGCTCACAGGCCTAGTCCCTTCTACTCTTAGGTCTTTAAGTGTGGACATTCCAGGCAGAGTAGAGTCCCACCTGCTTATGCCACCATTCTTCAGCAAGTGGATGAACAGAGTTATGGTTCACTGTTTATTACCATGGAATAGTAGGGTAATGGAAAAAGTACAGTATATTGGCAGAGAATGCAGAAGTAGCAGAGAATTTACTGAATATGTCCTGGATGACAAGTCAGTACATCACTCCCTGCTGGAGTCTGGGAGCTGATGGAGGGGGGAGGGGTATCATTGAATGAGCATGTTAGAGATTATTATTCTTCATTGTTAATTCATGCATATTACATTGTTGAGTTTCTTGGACTGTGGAGATATCTATAATTGCTCTATCCTCTAGTGTATAATTCCACTTTGGGGGAATTTTTGAAAGTTCATGAGAACTATAAAAATTTATTGTCCTCCATCTTTTTGTCACATGACTCAGGACTATTTTAGACACTTTCTTAGCCTAATTCCAAATTGCTTTCCAGAGTGATTAGATCCTCCACTGATAGTACATTAGTGTGTCCGTGTTTCCATAGCCCCTCCAAAATTAGCCATTTTCTCTTTTGTTATATCTGCCATTTTGCTGGGTGTGAGGCCAAATCTCAGAGTCATTTTAATTGACATTTCTCTTATTATAAGTGATTTGGATCAATCTTATATGTGGTTGTTAATAGTGTAAAAGTCTTCTTTTGAGAATATTTTGTTCTTTCCTTTGTTACCACTTACACATTAGGGAATATACTTGGGTTAATTCCCTATATGATTTAGATATAACAGTAATAAGAAATTTTTAGTGCAAATATTTCTTCCAACTGACAGTTCCTTCTTATTCTATTTACATTTATTTTATTCATACAAAAGATTTTCACAGAGAAAATTGTCCATTTTATCTTTATTTTAATACTTTTAGCCTTTCTTTGGTTAAGAATTCTGCCCCTAGTCTTATATGTGAAAGATACCTGGTACCATCTTTTCCCAAAATTTTTCATCTTTTATATTCAGATCACTTATTTGCTTTGAGTTTTTTGTGGTATGTGGTGTAACAGATTGGTCTAATTTCTTCCAGGCTGATTTCCATTTTCCTCAACAGTTCTTGTCAAATAGATAACTATCCCTCAACTATTTTATTTTCTTAAGTTCATCAAAGGTTGATTATTGTTTGTTTTTTTTTTTTCTGATTCTCACTTATTGAATCTGCTCCACTGTTTACAGAAGTGGTGTCGAACTCAAATAGAAGTGTGAACCACTAATCCATACATAAGAATCTCTGTGGATTAAATCTTGACTTAGTTTTATAATGTAATATTGTCTATGTTTTATTGCATTTTTATTTTACTAAATACTTCCCAATTATATTTTAATAAGGTTTGGACCACATCCATGAGTGTTGTGGGCTACAGGAGATCTGCACTACATTGGGTGATCCCCATTTATTGAATTCCTTCCATCTTCACCTTCTCCTTTTGGTTTCCCTAGTTTTCTCAGGATTCAGGTCAAATCCTAACTTCTGAAGGATACATTTCCTGGGCCTCACCAACTACTAGTGCCTTATATCCAATGCTTAGCACAGTGCCTGGTCCATTGTAGATGCTTATTAAATGTTTGTTGACTTGACTTTCCTATTTTTAACCAATTCCAAATAGCTTTTGGTGATTATTGGTTAAAAATTAATTTTAAGTTTGAAAGTACCATTTGCCTTAATTCATACTTTCCCCATTATCTTCCTTTAAATTATAGACTTTTGTGTCTCCAAATAAATTTTGTTGTTATTTTATCTAGCTCTATAAGGTATTCCCTTCACAGTTTGGCTCAGCACTAATTCTGTTCATTAATTCAAGTAATATAACCATTTGTACTATATTCACATGGCCCATCAGGTAGAAGGAATTCTCGTGTTGGGAACTGTCTACATTGATAAAATCACATGTACCTACCCTGTCTCCAAAAAAAAAATTATCAGGAAGGATCTAGTGTATAGATCCAGTAAACTAAGTTGTCAATAACATCTATTTAAGAATTCGTCCATATTTCCCATAGTTTAAACAGTATCTCACATTTAAAACAAATGCAAGTTTAATTGCAGTAGTAGGCTATGCACTGTTAGAAGAGCTTTGACTGCAGGAAAATGCAGTCAACTTACTAGATTATGAATCCCTTACAGATAGGGAGCTGCCTTTATTATCTTTGTTCTTACTCCAGTACATAGTACTGTACCTTGCAAAACACTGTTGATGAACCAGAATTTCTGGGGATTGGTGTTAAAGCCTTCAACATAGAGAAAAGGTCAAATAAATGTATGTGGTTTTATCATAAAAACATCAAAATTGTCTCAGTAGTTCAGTTTATCCAGTCTAGTGGCACCAAAAGATGGCAGAGGAGGGCAAATCTTAATGTCAACATCAAAGAGTTTTGGGGAAATAGGGTCCATAGAATCACCCAGTTGTAAAGCTTGGAGAGAAACCTTCCCATTCATCTAACTGAAGTGTTTCAGTTTATAAATGAGAAAAGTGAGGTCCAGAGAAGTGAAGAGGATTATTAAAGTGGCTTTCAAACATCATAGACCTGTTAAGGATCTGAGATGGATAAAATACCTAAACTTTTTCTGATACCACTTAGATTTTCAGTCTGTACCACCTCTTGGAAAGAGGAATTGGTTTAATTTACTAAATATTATGGCATTTTATATTTTGTCTTCTTTCAATTTTCTCAGAGTATCCTTTTAACTAGTTGGTTGGTTGTTTTGCCTTTCTGTGTAACCTCAGCTCTTAGCTCAGTGCTTGGCATATAGTAGGTGCCTAACTTATGCTTTGTGACTGACTGGTATTAAGCAATTTGTGAATAAGCTCTTTTGCTGTTTTCATTTATTTTTGTAGTTTTCTAAGGATTAGATCTGTCTTTCTAGACTGAAGAGTCATGTCTCCTTGATTAAATCACCTTTCTCTGGGATTTTACACATGTTGCTTATCTTGACATGAGATGACTAGAATTAGAGCTAATTTTTTTGGTGTGATTGTGCTCTTCTGGTTTTGTAAAAGTGTTGTATCTATGATGATGCCCAGCATCTTTTTTTTTAATGAAGCACTTCATATTGAAAGGTTACAATAGACTCTAGGTCCAATACTTGCATTTATTCTGTGTTATGTTGTATTTACGTCTCTGTTTGGGTGTTGCTTACCCCCTTAGAGTACAAGATCCTTGAAGATGGCCTGTGTTCATTATTAGTTTTACATCTTTACGACTTTGCACATGTGGTACTTGGCACATGGTAGCTGCTTAATAAATGCTGAACTGTATAGAATTAATGCATTTCTTAAGACAATGTTGTTGACATCACTTTAGTGGGATAATGGCTGATAATTCTGGGTACCCAACTTTCTATTTTGTAATCAATATCTGGATATTTAAGAGGAAACCATTAAAATGGCACATAATGAGATATTTCTGATAAGTAAAGGATGAACCAACACCCAAGGGACAACAGTGTCTTGTAGACTTTAACCACAGCAAGCAAATGAGGAATGATAAGGGTATGGCTTAGGCAGATCTAGCCCTGACACTCACAGCGGGTCTTAATAATACCATGGGGAAAGGGAGAAAACGCATCTTGGAAAAGAAAGCAAGAAAAGGGCCAGAAAGTAAAAGTGGAGACAGACCCAGATACATACTAAAGAGATATAGGCACTGACGCTGTCTCTGCCTTATAGAATACTCAGTGACTGTTGTTTTCAGTTTTTGAACTATGTGTCCTTCCTTCTCTGACAACAAAGCAATTTTGTCTCTTGCTCAAACCCAGATTGTTGGCCATTGCATGATGGCCAACAAATTGAGACCCTCTTTAGAAAAATGGGATTTAGAGCAGAAAACACCTGAATTTAATCTTGTTCCACTCATCTGTTCTATATCTATCTAGAGCTATGATCCTATAAATGTCCTCCTTGTATAGATAAGAAATCTGAGATTAAGTTATATCCAAGATACAGGATCATACAAGTAATCAGTCCCTGATCCAGGATCCCAGTTCAGGTCCTTTGATATCTGATCCAGTGATCTTTCTACAACACCAGCCTCCCTACATCTAGAGAACAAAGGACAAACAACAACTCTAAGATTTCATGTCCCACTTGAGTTAGATTATTCAGAATAGTATTGTTCATAAAGATATGGTAGCTAGAATGCCTGAAATTCTTTTGAACAGTGAGCTTACTCTTTTTGGGCACAGAAAGGGAACAACATGTTTTTAATAAAAAAGGCTGTTGACAACTAATTATCTTTATTTCTTGGAAGTCTAACCCCAGCCCCAACTTTGATAGGAAAGACAGATGAAGAGAAACGTGCTATCATTTCAAGGAGAAATGATGTACCTATATGATATAGTATGTTTTCACATAAGACCTTTTAAGATAAATCCTGATTCCTTCAGTACTTTTGTGTTCTGTTCAAATACAACAGTGAATGAGCAGCAAAATTCCTTGTGGACAGCACCATATTTCATGTTTCTTTCACATATCATAGGACCAAGAATAGTGAAGCCTACCTAAAAAGCAACTAATAATTCATTTAAATATGTTCTCTTTTTGGTATTTCCACATAATTCAAAATCTGTTTGTCCATTGTGTGTTTATCATAATAGAATCTATAGGGATTGTTTTTAAAAGTCAGCATTGTCCCTGTCCATGAAGTCACTACAAAATGAATTAGTTATGAGTCCAGGATATATGTGTGTGCCTATGTGTTAAAGAGAAGAGTAAAATATATAAGAATTCAAACTTTAGTGTTCCTTCCCTTACTAGTCTTCTGTTATCTTGTTTGGGCTCTTCCTTCCCCTTGTTACATCTGTGATGACAGATTCCAAAGGGATCCTTTTTTTAAAAAATAGATATTCCTATTCTGACCTTTTGGGAATATTGGTTGGTGGCAGTGGGGGCAGCCATGCAGATAGGAAAGAATTTCATTATTTTGGTCCTATCTTAGCTGTCAATGCAGAAAAAAAAATCCTATGAGAGGTAGTATATAGGCTATTGTCAATATTTTCGAATTTGGAGGACTACAAACTTGAAGTAACCAGTTCTATTTAACATAGTCTGTAGAAGTTCTGCAATCATTGAATGAAAGTGTGCTAAGCAGATAAAAATCAGTCCCACTGTAGCATAAATCTCCAGAGAGCAGAGATAAAAATGCTTGATGCTTAAGTTTTATTTTTTTTTTCAAAAAGGAACAAAATGTTTTCAGTTCTGAAAACAGAATCTTCCTCCTAATATAAATATAATGCCCTCCGGAGAAGAGGATGATACCAGGGAGAAGGGAGAGAAAACTAATGAAAATGATGCAGCATTTGGCTGTAGCCTCCAACACTACAGATAAATAACTGGAAACAGGGTTAGGAAATGAAGGTGTCCTTTACGTTGAAGACAGTTGACATCAAACCATATGGAGTAGAGTAGAAGTAATGAGTTCATCACCTAGTCCACTCCGCCCTCTCCCCATTTTCAAATAAGGAAACAGATTCAGAGAAAAGAGGCTCCCCTCAAATCATATATTTCTTCTTCATTCTTTCTGCCCTATGCTAGGACTTGATCAGTTTTCTTCACTGCTATTCTCTGTTACGGTTCGTGACACCCTTGTGGAAAAGTTATGACTGAAATTAAATTATATCTTCTCACAACTAAAGAGGGTTGTATAATTTTCTTTTCTAGAGGTCCTTTACAAAAAAAAGGTGTTGTATTATTGGCATTCAGTTGTGTCTAACTCTTTGTGATTCATTTGAAGTTTTCTTGGCAGATACTGAAGTGGATTGACATTTCCTTCACCAGATCATTTTACAGATGAGAAAGTAGAGGCAAGCAAGATTAAGTGATTTGTCCAGAGTCACACAGCTAGTCAGAATCTGAGGTCAGAATTGAATTCAGGATTTCCTGATTCCAGGCCAGCACTCTATTCACTGAGCTGCCCTTTTACAGAAGGGAGGAAGGAGGGCTTTGAGTAGGAGGGGAGGGATGAACTATATTTAATAAGGATTGTTTAGATATTTTCATCTTTGAAAGCAAGGAGGTAAATTAAGTAACCTCTCAAGGCCACTTATACCATGGCTTAGCCATTGTAAATATAAGATTCTTAGCAGTGAAGACCATAAATGAGGTATAAATCTTTCCACAGTTGCAATTATTCCTTAATGATAGTCCTTTCCCAGAGATCACCTCCAATTATCTGTTATCTATGTTTTTTGTCCTCATGGGGTCTGTCCATTAGATTGTGAGCTCTTTGAGGGCATGGACTGTTTTTGCGTTTCTTTGTATCCTCAGCCAGAAAACAAGTACATAATAGGCACTTAATCAGGGCTTGTTGACTTGACTAACTCTAGGGAAATTATCTCACTGAATACTCATAGTGTCCTTGCCATTGTAATACTACTAGTAGACACTGGAGGATACATGGAATTATCAGCTTTGCAGTGAGAAGTTCAGGTATTAGTTCTAATATGTACATCTTAGTAACTAAACAACCAGGTAAGAAACACCTAAGAAATTATCCTGGTCTTATAAGGATATGTTTATTCTTGGGAACAAATTAACTCATAGGCTCAAGGCCTCATTTAGCAGAAATGGAAATTAGGAGAAATGAAAATTTATATCAACAATCCATCTTCTTCCCAACCTACCAACATGACTACAATTAAGTTTTGTTGCATTGAGCAGGAAAAGTGTACTGTGCACACACCAAAAAAAAGATGGCGCAAGGATTGAAAGTCTAATATTTCCTCAAAGAGCAATGGAATGTAATCCACTGGCTAGAAGTTTCCATGGAATTAATTAGCAAGTGTATGTGAATACCATGATCCAATAGCACTCCAAAATGGTCAGTCCCCAAATTATAAATCAATCATGGCCAGGGGCCTCCCTCCATGTTGACTCATGGATGCAGTAGGGCTATCTTCTTTGTGGGCCAGCATGGACACATGCAGGTCTGGCTGCTGCCAGCAGAGGGCAGCAGTACACTTTGCATACCAATTTGCATCCCAAATTAGCAGTAGCCCAAAAGAACATCAAACAAAGAAAAAGGGTGTCTCAAGCTGCCCTAATTGTGAGATTCATCTATTTCTTCCTTCTTAACACGTCAAAAGACAGTCCAAATAACCTGGAACATGGACCTCTGGAGTAATGCTGCCCTTAGGAGCATCTGAAATAGAAATAAATACACAACTAGGAGCTGTCATCACAGACAGGAAGTAACTTTAATTAAATATCGTGAAAGTTGAAAAGTTTTTACAGCTTGAATTTCTGCAAAAAAATTATAACAATCTCTACAGTAGTTAGTTTCTCTAACAATAGAACTGTACAGTGTGTGTCTATTCAAAAAAGTTTTGATAAGAAGGTGAAAGGTTAGTAGATTTAGAGATGACTTGTTTTAATTAACCTGCATCCTAGTACAACTGTGAGGCCGGGGTATCTGTTATGCAATCCAGTCATTGAGAAGCTGCATTCTTCCTTTTTTTTTCTTTTTTCCAAACAAATTAGAATTGTCTTTTTTCCACTTAAAGCCATATTCTGTATTTAAGGGGAATCTTTTACCTTGTAAAAGGATTTTGTGTGGTTGGAAGCAGGGCAAAGGGCCTGAACTTCCCATCATCCAATCCCTATAAATAGCGGCAACAAAACACCAAGTGTACACATCTTACAGGCTCTTTGGATTTTGAAGAAAAGGTCTAAGCATACTGCACATGGCTGACAGATGGGCGCAGTCTGTCGGTGCTGTCCGAAGGGGGCTCCCCCCCTAGGCTGAGTGAGGTCTCACAAACAGCTCAGGGGCTCACCAAACAAAATATGGCTTTAAATCATGTACACTCCAGGCCAGCGCTTACCAAGTGAATTAGGACAACCTTTCTGAGTACTGAGAAGCTAAGCGTCAATGTCGCTTACATTTTCCAGTTCCTTTTAAAAATTTTATTTTTCTTTCTCACTATGGAAAAAAAAACTGCCTTCTTCCCCTCTTTCCCCACCCTGGATTCCCTCCCCTCCCCCGAACCCCATAAAAATCGCACTCTGACAGTCTAGTGGAAACCATTGCAAAATCCATACAGGGGGCATGCACAGTTGCAGCATTGTTGTAAATGATTTCTTGTAAAAAGTTACATTGTCTTAAGGTAACAAAACAGTTCTTTTGTGCTTTTCAATTCTTTTTTTTTTCTTAGAATGTTAGTGATGATTGACAGTTCTGGTGCACAGTACAATGTACAAGTGAAATGAATATGATTTGCATTGTTAAGGCATCCAATCTGCTGGTTTATATTTATGTGAAAGACAGAGGAAATATACAAGCAGACATAAGAAAGAAAGTATTTTCATTGATTTCTATGAAGTTTCTCCCCAAATTTAATGCACAAAATGCGTCACTCCAAAGGGGAGAGATTCCATGCATAATAGAGTAAAACAGCATTAGGTTTTTTTTTGTAAGCTTCCAAAGCAAAGGATACATTTTCTTAAATCTACAGAACTAAATGCTACAAGAATAATATGCTACTTTTTTGCCATATATTGGAAAAAACTTCTTAACTTACAAATAATACAAAAATAGACAATGGCTTTTGGGTTGAAATAAAAAAATGGAAGCAGGGTTTAAAACAATACTAAAAATAACTATAAATGAAGTGTTCAAAAATCACATTGAAACAGCTAATACAACTGTAGGTGACCAAACAAATCAGCACTTTTCACATAGCAAACATACACAATAAAATAAACAGAGGGGCAGGGAGGGAAAAGGGAAAAAGCAATGTACAAATTCCAAAGATAAATACATTATTTATATGGATATTTTACAAAATCCCCTTTAAAACAAAAAAAAAGCTTTTTTTAATTAATTTTGCAAGTATGTGCAAGCTAAAGGTAGTGAGCTCTCTTTGCAAAATATGCAGTAAAATCTTTTGTGATATTGAAAAACTGTCTTAAGACATTAAAATGTATAAATAGAACAACAACTTTGGCAAAAAATCACAAAAAATCTACAGTATTTATAACTACATACAAAAACACAACAGCAAAGAAAAATATCAGGTAAATGCATCCTCAGAACTTTGCTGTATCTTTGACTCTTAATTTTTAAGAACACTTCCCAGATAATGATAGCAAAATTCCTGTAGAACAAAAAGCTATGATTTGGAGGTTTCAGCCTTTGCTCGTTCCCCCTCCCGCCCCCCCTCCCAGTCACGTTTCCATTTACTATTTATTCCAAAGCACTTAACCTGTTGCTTAATCTATTATGTTACAAACTGTAAGGGTCGACTAATACAGGAGCTATCTGAGTGGGACATGGGTGAAATTCCTGCATTGCACTTTTTGTCAATTCTTGCAATGATTCGAAGTCAGCCTATGAGAAGAGTCAATTGCAATACTTTTTTTTTCCGTTTTAAATGGAGGGGTAGAGGACAGATTTTGGCTTGAAAACACAGGAGCGTGTTGTCTAGAGTCTTATGCCTGGACCCTGTTCCATGAAATCTCAAAGGAGATTTTTACATGAATACAGACTATTACACCAAACTCTCTGGAGGCCACTGACTTCAGAAGATTCTGATATATTAGCAAAAGAGAATGGCAGCAGGTTTCAATATGCAATTTCAGCAATCTATCTAGAGGCACTGAATTTTTGGAGTGGAAGAGTAAGATGTGGTCATTTAAGTCGCTTAACTTTCCAGGTTGCATTTATTTACATGATTACTTAAGACAATGATACAAAAAGAGATCAATAAGCTTGTACTCCTATGGGGTGACAGGTTAAGTTAGATACTGAAAATGCACTGTATGAGCAAACTACCACTTGATATGCATTTAAGGCGTAAGAGCCGACCCTTAGTCTTCTAGAAAACTCTAACTGGCATTCCTATTCTGTCCCATACAAGCTTTTTTTTTTTAACTTTTTTTTTTGTAAATGTCACTGCTTCATTCTCCCTTTACACAGCTTTAAAAACATCATAAATTAAAACATGGAGTCTTATTTATAGTGTCCCTCATATATAGCTTTACGGTTTATAAAAGACAAATGATTGTTGAGTTAAGCTTTAAAAAAAAAGTGGATTTTTTTTATCAACACAGAATAAATATATCTCCCAAATACTTGGGATATACAACTTTAACCAACACCCTGCACTTGCAGATTCCTTCCAATTTCAGTATTTGCAAGGTCGGTGATTTTGTTTGTTTAAAAATCTGCAGTTATTGTGATTCCTCTTAAAAAGGCCTGAGTTAAAAGTTCCACTCTGGGACTTGTATCAGATTTCTCTCTGTAGCAGGATCCAACCTCTTCATTAATAAAATTCTTCAAGGCAATTCTTTCACATGGGAGGGACTATCATGCCAGATATAGCTGTTGAAATAAAAGGGGGGAAAACGGAGTCAATATTGTTGAATGCAGATTTCTCACTGGGAGGAGAAAAACACAATATGGGATTGAGTGTGCTCATCTGTTCTGTAATTTGATTTTGTTATAAAACAGGGATTGTATTTTTTTATCAACACACATATATTTTATATATGTGTGTGTAACAAAATAACTAAACACTTCTCCAAATCTGATTTCAATTTTAAAACATAGCTGGAAAGTTACATAGTTTGAATGCCACTGGGAAAGTTGAGACCTAAAACTCTGCAAAATATAGAGAGAATTTTCATTAAGTTAGACTCTTTTCTCTCTCCTCCTCCCACCCCCACAAGGATGGCCAAACATAATCCCATCTGCCAGCAGTTTACACAGAAAGCTAGGGTGTTTTGCATTCTGCAGACACAAACACTAGGGGTATCTGGCTGTAAACAATCCTTTGGTTAGTTCATTTCCGTGCCCATGTCTGGGAAGAGAGAGAGAGATCCCTAGCTTCAGTCTGTATTATGCACTGTGGATAAAAAAATTTTCTGTCTGTGAAGGAAAGAAAAAAAGAGGAGGAAAAGGTCAGTGTTATGGGCCTCCCAAAAAAGATGATGTCTTCCACACTGAGGCAGTGGTTCAAACTGAGCGTCTGGAGCCTAGCTTGACTCCTAGAAAACATAGAACCAAGAGGAAAGAAGGCAAAGCCTAGAAGGATACTGGAAGACTCCAAGAAGTAGGAGACAAGAGGTCTGAGTCTTAGTCTCAGCTAATGTGACCTTTGGTATGTTACCTAATTTCTCTGGACTTCAGTTTTCTCATCTATAAAATGGCATTTTGGACTGAAAGATCTCTTTAGTGCTGTGATCCTATAAAGACTAACTGGATAGTCCAGAGATTTAAGAGAAGATTCTGAAAGATAGAAAGACAGAGGTCTTAGGCAAGCAAACCCTACTGGCTCAGCCACCAAACATTCTTGGTAACCTTGGTCACCTTGTCTGGACCCCTGTTTCCTTACCTGTCAAATGGGGATACTACAGTCCTACCTATTTCTCAGGGTTCTATAATGGCCATATGAGATCATGCATGTGAAAGAACTTGGAAAATCTGTAAAGCACTATACAAATGTAAAGAGTTATTACTGGGATGGGACTAGGGGTAGGAAGAGCCGATTGCAACCAAGCTAATAATCACAAGCACATGGATCTTGTGTTTAAAAAAAATCTGGGGATGAGGACTTGTATAGGGAATTCTGAGAACAGGCAACATCTTCGACCAGTGGAGGTAGGTACCATCCCTGAAGACCAGTGTAGAGAAGGGCCTAGCACACTAAGAAGTTAAGTTATTTTCCCGGGGTCACACAGTAGAAATATATTAAAGGGAGAACTTGAACCCAGATCTTCTTTACTCCAAGGCCAGCTTGCAACTATCTACTATGCAACAGTTTCTCTTTCAGAAAGAAATATAGCATGTACCAAAAACATTTTTCCCTTAGAATGGAATTAAATTAGCCATTTCTAAATAAGTTATGATGGGGAAGATTCTAGTTGATCAGAAATGATGGGCAGTTGACCCCATGAAAGTAGGCACAGTGAAGGGATTTCTGGGACAGAGGGCTAGAGGACAACCAAAAAAAAAAAAAGAGGCTCTACTTCAATTTTATTTTAGAATCCTACATTTAAAGACAGGATTGTTCCCAGAAAGTTACCCTCTCCATCTCCTAGCCCTCTTAGCCAAAATGTGATATCACTGATTTTTTTTTAAACAGCTCAAGTAAAATTGGGGGTGAGTGTAGTTCAGTCAGGTTCAGCTCTCAAGCTTTCCTTCCCCACCCCCAAGACATTTTAAAGTAAAAAAAATGTATTTTGTCAAACACTTTTTCCGTTAATTTTTAAACCCATCTGTATTTTCAGGGAAATTGAATCCACATGTTTCTGATTCATTTATACGTAAATCATCCAAATGTTGTTTTGCAAGAACTGTTTGCAATCCAACAACTCCTGGAGTCTTTTTCATAAGCCTTCCTAAGCCTTTTTTCTTAGAAACAGGAAGTGGTCTCTTGCCAAGAGCAGACCAACTTAAACCCCCAAAGGTTTGAGTCCAGTTTGAAACTCAGACCCCACAAGATTCAAGAGG
Organism: Gymnobelideus leadbeateri; assembly: GCA_011680675.1. Lineage (NCBI taxonomy): Eukaryota > Metazoa > Chordata > Mammalia > Diprotodontia > Petauridae > Gymnobelideus > Gymnobelideus leadbeateri. Next base: position 142,847 of record WOXC01007527.1, read on the forward strand.
GTCTTAGATTTGATTGAATCTGAGAATTCAACTGTTATAAAGCCTGGTGAAAAGGATCACAATTCCCCCAAATAAATGGAAGTTTTTAATGTCATATCTAACCATGCCATGTATGTACTTTGTTCAGAGGACCCTTAACCCATAATATGCACACTATATGGTATTTTTGAAATTTATTTCCTATCCTCACCATTGAAATGGGTTCAGGCACCTTAAAGATACTTCTCATGTGAATTTAGTCTAAGGTTAGATTGATGGCCAACATCTTGGATAGATCTTCTTAACACTGAAAATCTACTCTAGAAAGGTTTATGTTAAAATGAGGTCTCAGGGTCTACATACATGTATCTCCATGGTTTACTCTGACTCCATCAACCCAGTACAGAACAAGCAGGGATTTGACAAATATCTAACTAATGTAATAGAAATAATAGAAATAGGCAAAACACATAATTTATGCCAAAAAAGAGAGAGAGATCATGTTTAGATAACCACGTGTTCCAAGCCCCAAAGTAGTTTTTGGGGACTGAACTATATGTTTTAAATGTCTCTGCTAAGAAAATCAGGGTCTCCTGGGATGTTAGCAATTATCTAATCCAACTCCCTCATTTTATTAGACAAAACTCCACTTGAGTTTTGTCTACACAGTATAGAAAATGAAGTTAATTGAAACTTGTCGATATAAAGTGGAATTGGGTATCAAGTTAGTCTGCCTTGGATCCCATTTTAAAGGGTTTTCATTTTTCTACCAAAGGACAAAAAGGCAACCAAAGGTAATAGCAAGGCTCTGTGGATATATTTGCAATCACATATTCTTTTGTCTGCCACAGCACTACAATTTAATACTGTCTGTGATGGGGTTAGACGTACATAATTAAAACATTCGATATTGCTGCCATCGCTTTCATTTATTGGTGCCCACTCAGGACATAAAGGCTTACATAAGGACACAAAATCCAGGGGTGCTATCATCTCAAAAATATAACAATGGAAGGCATGTTGGATTGGAGTCAGAGGGACAAGGTTCAAATACTGACTGTACTTATCATGTGACCAAAGCTAAATGGATTGAGTCGCCTATGGAATGGTCTTTGGAGATACAGTGGTCCAGAAAGTTGTAACATTTGTAGCGAAGCCAGCAGGGCAGATGACAAGAAGATGGCCTGGGTGAAATGGGAAATAGGGCAGGAGCCACAAGCTCTTGAAGCTCATGCATCCATCAAATTTATCCCCTCTTCATTTCTCCTAAACTACTTGCTATTCTTTCTATTCAGCCTTCCAACTCCTTTGTCCATAAATCTTTACACAGGATCTCCTCTATGCCTCTCTCACCTCTTTATCTTGGAATAGAGAAGCAAGTCTCAAAATCTCTGGGTCTCATTTTTCTCATCTAAAATATGAAGGGTTGGACTGGATGCCCTTGATCCCTTCCTAATCTAGAACTCTGATCCTATTATCTCCCTATATGTGGGTACTTTCTCCAGGAGGAATTTGATTCAATTAACAAGCACTTATTAAGTGCTGACTCCATTTACAGCACTATGGCAGGCCCTAGAAATACAAAGACAAAAGTAAAAAAGATTTTGCCTTCAAGAACTTACATATTTAAAAATAAAAGAATCTCATTCTTTACATATATGTTGTCAATCAGCCAGTCTTTGAGAAATAATTGTATTAAAATCTAATGGATAATGAGCTAAACATTTTCCATGCTAGCAATAGTAACAAAAAGTCAAGCAAAATTTATTAAAACTGAATGTATACTCAAACAATACTGTACTTAAAAAGTTGCAATGTATTTTTAAAAAAGACTTATATGGTATTGGGAGATACAATATGCGAACAGACAAGTAAATGTGAGACAATTTGAGAAAAGTAAGTCCTCATAACAAGGGGATCAGAAAAGGTGGTACAACCTAGGCTGAACTTAGAAGGACATCCTCCATTCCAAGATAAAGAGGTGAGAGGCATGAAGGAGATACTGTGTAAAGAAAGATATATGGACAAAGAAGTGGAGGGCCAAATCCAGAGAATAGCAAGTAGTTCAGGAGAAATGAAGAGGGGATAAAATTGGTGGATGCATGAGCTTCAAATGCTTGAGACTCCTACCCTATTTCACATTCCACCCTGGCCATCTTCTTGCCTTCTGCCCTGTTGGCCTTGCTACCTCTTTGGACTACAGTATCTCCAAAAATCATTCCATAGGGCACTTAATCCATTTAGCTTTGGAATTACCCAGTCACCCCCCTTCCTGTCCCAACTGGTGAGTTTAAGAGCCCAAACTTATATGTCCCCATCCTATCCAGGCACCCCCAGTCAGGCTTCACCCTCTACCACAGCCTTGAAGTTCATGCCTTCCCCCTTTCTACTTCTTCCTCTGATAACAACAATAGATTTCATAGTCATTAGTACTAGAAAGGACATATCAGTAGACTTCCAAATGACTCTACTCACCACCTCTGTGGTTGCTAAATCAAAATGTTCCTCCCAGACAACCATTCTGCTATGTACATTGTTTCCCTTTATTAAGAGCATGAGCTCCTAGAGGCAGAAACTGTCTTTTGTATGTGTCTCTTAACATACTGCTTAGGGAAGAGTAAGTATTTAAAAAATGCTTCATTCATTCAAAGTAAGGCTGGTGTCAGATTTCCAAGGGCTTTAACTACCAACTAGAAACATTTGTACTATATCCTGGCCCAGTGGTGGGGAACCTGTGACCTCAAGGCCACAAGTGGTCTTCTAGGTCCTTGGTAAATCCACATTTTACAGAACAAATTCTTTTATTAAGGGGATTTGTTCTGTGAAGTTTGGATTCAGTCAAACGGCTGTACTTGAGGACCTAAAGGGCCACATGTGGCCTTGAGGCCACAGGTTCCCCATCCTCATCTTAGAGGCAATAAGTTGCTACATAATATTCTTAAACAGAAGCATGGTATTGTCAGAGTTTATCATTAGGATGATTATTTTGGCAGTTGTTTGGAAAATGGATTGAAGAGGGAAAAGACAAAGAAGCAGGGTGACCACTGCAAGAGTCTAGATAATAGGTGATACAGCCATGACCTAGGATGAGGTACATGTGAATGGAGAGAAAGAGACAGATATTGTAGAGGGATGGTAGTGGTATTAGCAACTTAATTGGAAATCCACTACAATTTAACTTAATGATTGTTGTGGTCATTTTATAAGAACTGTGTCAAAGTAGAAAGATTTGCAGATTAGTGGGAATTGGGGAAATGACAGAATGTTTTCTTCCCAGACACCACCATACATATAAGAATCAAGAAAAAAGAAAAAAAAGACATAAAACTTGCTACTTGTTTGCACAACTTTCTGCGGATTAAGAGATAGGACTGGGATTTTGTGAGGTAAGCGAAATGGAAAATGGAGAGGATTAACATTCATGAAGTTTGCTTTGAATCACCCTATTTTTTTCAAATTATATATGATATTTTTGTAGATGTGATGAAGATCACACTATGGAAAGACTTTTTCTTCTGATCTGTCACTATATCCTTCATAGAACAGGGCTTAGGATCCTCAAGATCCCATAAGAGCACTGAATTCCGTGTCTAAAAGTAACATTGTGCCTTGTGATTGGTCACAAAAACAATATCTTCAGCCAAGGAGAAAGAAGCCAACATGCCATGGAAAAATGGAATTACAAGTTATGAGAACGTTGCTTCCAGCTCTTTCACCTGGGAAGGCAGACCACCCAAGAAAGCTTATAGTCAAGATTTAGGAATGACATCGTCTAAGTGAATACCATAGGTAGTAAGATCCCTGGGCATCTTTTCATTCTCTGATGTTAAGAGACAAGACTAAAATATCCTAAAGAAAGGAAAATTTTTTGAAGGAGAATAAAACTACAGTAAATTAGACTGAGGAAGAGAGTATCAATTTCTGAAAAGTTAGAATTTTTAAAAAAGAAATGCCACTATAGGATTTTGAAGAATACACAGTAACTGGGATTAAACTCACAAAATGATTTAAGAAGGTTAAGGACCACATTGGTTTGAAAAGATAACTTCTTTATTATAGGTTAAACCTCTAAAAAAAGAAATGCATTTCAGAAAAGAATATAAGTTGGAATAAAATGAAAACGAAACCAATTTAACCTAAAAGGCAATGTATTCATATTTTATACAAGTCAGATTTGGTATGAAATGTGCTCTCTCTTCAGACCAATATAGTAAACATGAATGACAAATTTACTAGACTGTTAGATATGCTATAAATATGATTTACTGAGATTTTAGTAAGGCATTTCAAAAAGTTGCTTGTGCTATTCTTGAGGTCAGAATGAAGAGAGGTTGGTTAGAAATAATACAGTTAGGTAAAATTGGAACTGGTTGGCCAGACCAAAAGAGTGGTCAACAAGGAAAGATGTCTCTAGTGGAGTGTTGTAGTGATCTGTGCTTTTCCCTGTTCTGTTTAACATTTTCATTGGTGACCTAAATGAAAGCCTAGAGGGAGTATGCTTATTAAATTTGAAGAAGACTCAAAGCTAATAGGAATAGCTCACATGCTAGAGGACAGAATCAGGATGTAAAACATTCTTGAATGACTGATAAGTTGAGTAAGATCCAATAAGATGATGTTTAGTGTAAATAAATATAAATTCTTGAATTCAAGTTAAAAAAATCACCCAGAGATATGGCTAGATAACAGTTCACCTGAAAATAATCTGGAGGGTTGGTGGACTGCAGGCTCAAGATTTCTGATTGGACTGGGGGAGTGGCTAGGTGGCCCAGTGAATAGAGCACCAACCCTGGAGTCAGGAGGACCTGAGTTCAAATCCAGCCTCAGACACTTAATACTTACTAGCTGTGTGACCTTGGGCAAGTCAATTTCCCTGCCTTCCCCCCTCCAAAAAAGCAAAAATTTAAAAAAATTATTGATTTGACAGCAAAAGACACTTTTGCAATAATAGGCTGCATTGGGAGAGTTGGGGTCCAGGATGAATCAGGCCATGTATGGAATATTCAGTTGAGATGCATGGGTCAGACTAGAGTAATGATATTGATAAATTGGAAAGAATTCAAATGACTATGAATCCAGCATGGTAAAGGGTCTCAAAATCAGAATATATTGAGATCTGCTGAAGGACCTAGGAATGTTTAACCTTTAGAAAACTTGGTGGGAGGGTGGGAGTATGAGAGCTGTTTTCCAATATTTGAAGGGCTATCATTTGAAAAAGGGATTAGACTTGTTTGCTTGAACTTGTTTATAGAACTATGGGAAATGGACAGAAACACAAAAGCATTTTTCTGGCTTGACATAAAGGAAGAAAAAAAATCTTTTTAATAATTAGGGCTAAGTGTAATGGACTGATGTAGGAAATTAGTGACTTCCCTCATACAAAAACTGAATGATTTCTGATTTGGAAAATTCTAGAAAAGGTTGGAATAGATGAACTCTGAAAGGTCCCTTCTAATTTAGAGATTCTGTGATTTGAAAATAGCATAGTCATTGTCTATTATTGTTATTTTTTTAAATGATTAAATAAAAAATAGAAGAAAAGGTCAGGATGTTTTCTGGACCTGTCAAAATTGGGTTGGTCATGGGGTCAGCCTGTCTGTGTAAGCCTTTTCTTCAGTCATTTCACTAAGATTTTCTCAACAATAATCTTAGTTATGAATTCCAGAGATCCATTCAATTCTGTTAAAGTCTAGCCCAATTTTTAAAAATTTGTAATCACTTTTCTTGCTGCCCCTTGGGCTTGATGGTCTGGCCCAAACACTGATTCACCATCCCCCACCCCCACTTGAATCCAGGCCTAGCTAGAACTATGGCCAACAAAGAGTGAAGCAACTTGGACTTCTTAGTTCTGAAAGGTAGTGTTATGTTTTACTTTCCTTCCATGCACCACCACTTAGCTGTCAATTAAAAATCTTGTTATATTTTGTTTCTGACGTCAGATCAGTTTTTAACAAGGCCTGTGATTGATAGCTCAAGAATGGTAGATTTCCACCCATGGTAGATTTCTGCTTTCCATATATCATATTATTATTCAAACTCCTTACAACTGACTTTAGTTTAAGGATTATACTCCCCTGGTCTGCTAGTTTGAAAGTACACCAAGTACAATGTTGAGTTATTTTTAGCGATCAGTTAAAACAGAGAGTCAGGCTTTTATGAATGGATTCATTCTCCTCTGTGGATGTATGCATTTTATATCATGAATAATGCTGTCTAAAACATCACTTCAGAGTCAGTTTTTTTTTTTCCACCCCTTTAAGAAAACTGACTAGCTGAAATGAATCAGGAAGGACCTTGACCAGGATAGTGGCTTGAGCAATGAGTGGTAGTCAGGGATGTCTTCAACATGATGGTTGGCAAAAGGCAGTATAGGGTAATAGGGAAAGAACTAAAAGAGATGAACTTCTCCCCAAACTGACTAACCACAGAACACTGGCCAAGTCATTGACTTTCTTTGAGTCACTGTTTCTTCATCTATAGGATGGAGATAATGCTTGTGTGTACTACTGCTTCACAGGGTCATGATAAAAAGTGTTTTGTAAGCTGTAAAGCAATAGGTCAGCAATAAATTTATGTATATATGTGTGTATATCTATACATACACACGTGTACATATACCTACACATGTACATATGCATGTATGTGTGTATATGTATATATATTTTAAAACACATTTCAATAGAAATGGCTTCCTTTGTAATCATATGTATTTTATTTTATGCATTTAAAAATTTTATGCATTTAAAGATTAAAAATCAAAAATCATTTTGATTCCAAGGCTGCCAAAGGTCTCCATGACATGCAAAAAAAGAAGAATCCCCACACGGGATGAATGTGGTACATTGCTACGAAGGTAGCAAAAGTTAGAGCTTTGGGAGTAGATATTACTCCTGGAGGAAAATCCAGTTGAGAATTACAGAAGGATTGCACTCACTCCCACCTGTTTTTTTTTCAACAAAACAAGTTAAAGCTTCCTGTTGAGAATAAATTATTCTCATTGTAAAATCACCATATTATATAATTATTCTATAATTTATTCTCATTAAACAATAATTGATCACATTAATGAACCATAGATTTACTAAAGCCTAGAACATCATAGGTAGTTAAGGGCTTGTCGACTGATCAAAAAGTATATTTATATCATCTAGCTGACAGGTTGGGAACTTGCAGCCTTGAGGCCACATGTGACCCTCTAGGTCCTCAAGTATGGCCATTTGACTGAATCCAAACTTCACAGAACAAATCCCCTTAAAAGGATTTGTTCTGTAAAAGTTGGACTCAATAAAAAAGCCACACTTGAGGATCTAGAAGGCCACATGTGGCCTAAAGGTTGCAGGTTCCCTGCAACCCCTGATAGCACTTTAAAAATTTACAAAACACTTTCTCTACTACCACTGATAAGAGAAGGGTTGCTAACCCAAGTGTACATAAGAAGAAGCAGTTTCAGGGAAATTTGCCACAGGGAACCTGACTCAGGGCAGAAGTAGTTAGCTTGGTCCCACCTTCGAATCCTAATTTAAGGGTCATCTCAAAATGTATGCAGGTTTTTCTTTGAGTGATCTGAGAACTACAAGGCAGACAGTGGGAGACAAATGAAAAGAATGAAATGGACACACTGGCCCCTAGAAGTCCCTTTACTTCCATAGGAAGCTTCACCTCAACTTTCTGTGGCAGGTTTGAAATAGAAAAGACTTGGGCAGCTCAGATGGTTGTCACAAGTGGTGGGCTTTCTATGATAATGGTCAAGTACAACCAAAATCAGAGTCTAAACTTGACCACGATAACACCAGTGTTCATGATAAACCAAGAACACTTAGAACCAAGAGACCTCTGTTCTTCTGTAACAGTAACACATTAGTTCCAGTCCTCTCCCGAGTGAGGAGGATTCTGTACACGTACATTGTGACAAAGGCAAAAGGAAGGGAAGATTGAGTGACGTACTTCAGGAGAAGGCCAGTCCCTGGAGAGACCCTGCAGTGGAGTACTTGCTAGAGTCCACAAAAGACTGGTCTGATAATGACGACAACAGGGAATAAGAGAGGAGAAAAGAAAAAGGATGGTATTAGTAAAGGAAATAGTACTTTTGAACAAAATACTTGAATCTGAACTTACAAGTGGCATCTCCCATTAGCAGCATTAGTGGAGTTAGACACAGATGAGGCTGCTATTTGGGTAATACCAGAGGGATGGGGTAAGGGCATAGTAAAGGTGGTTAATGCTTAAAGGAATGGAGGAGGGAAGAGAGGGTGACACAGGGGATGGGTCACTTTGGCAACAATTAAAGGGTGGGTCCAGGGCCTGTAAGCTCAGTGCCTCTAAGGTTAAGAGGGTAGGGCCAGTCCCACCATGGAGCCCACTTACCTTGCAGGCTGTTCCCGTTGGTGCTGGTGCAGGTGGGAGGTGGGGAAGTCTGTGGTCTCACAACTGGAGCAAAAGCGCTCTTCTGTTTCACTGCTGAGACCATGTTGGCTGGTGAGAAAGAGAAGATCCCAGAGGAACTGCTACAGTTAGAGGGGAGGCTTGTAGAGGAGGCCATGGTCGGACTTGATGGCACGACTGAAAAAATGGGGGAAAATACCTTTATTGGGAATTTTGAGGTCCTCAGGGCAGTTTTAGTTATGGTCATGATTCAGTTCTGAATTCTTCCCTTGCTCCCCACCACCAACTCCCCTACCTCCACCTACGGCCACCTTTTCTTCTTTGCCTGATCTGAGTTTTGATATACATAGCCCAGTTTTCCCAAGTAGATGGCAACTCTTTTAGAGCCAGAACCATGATTTCTTAACAACTAAGAAATATTTCATGAGCACCTGCTTATTTGCCAGATTCTGTGGGAGATATAGAAGTAGGTATTTCATTAAGCTTTTTGTATCCCTCACAGTACTAGTAGAGTGCTTATGTATAATAAATATTCAATGTATTTATTGATTTATAATATGAGATATATAATATCTATGTGTATATATCTATATATTATATATGGATACACATACACATGCATATAGACATATGAGTGTATATACATGTATACACATATGTAAATGTATGTAAACACACACATATGAAGAGAATAGTGACTAGATCTGAGTTTTCATTGATACAAGGAACTATGCCCAACCAGAAGAAGAAATTCCTTTTTCCAATGCAGCCTGTCACCACTGTTATGTATAGTCTTGGTTGCCCAGAGCCCTGATACGTTCACAGACTTGCCCTGGGTCACACAGCCAGTAGATGTCAGGGGTGGGACTGTAATCAAAGCCCTTCTGGCTTTGAGGCCCGCTCTCTATCCACTATACCCCACACTGCCCTTCTTATAAGTGTGTACATACATACACAGAAAGGCATGTGCATGTGTACACACATAATACCATGATATTTAAGTACTGTCTGGTACTCAGGATCAGTACGATGACTAATGATGGGAAAACTTTGGCAGTACTATCGGGAGAGAATATTAGCTGACCAGGAGACCTGAGAAAGTTGAGACAGATGTATATTCTCCACCAGCCAAGATCTCCTTTAGACTTGGTCTTTAATCTTTTGGCACTAGTGATTTAGCTCTTGTTTACTTCGATAAACACATCTTCTCCAGAGAGTCCTGCCATCCCACACACAACTTGATTTTCTCCCTGCTGAGAGACTATCTTCAATCTTCTCTCCATATGCCATCTGTTCACTCTCTTCCATCTCTAGTGGACCGATGGGCACCAGCACTTTGACTTCTAGCTGCACAATTTGAAATTTTAAGCCTCTGAGCTAAATCCCAGAAAAAAGTTCCCTTACTCGTTGCTAATTGCAAAGGAAAACACTTTTTCCGTAGATGGTCCATAATGCAGGGGCATTACATGGATTACATGGGCTGTTTGGCTAATATATGTATCTGAGCCTAAGGCTTTGGCAAGTTTACATAAGTAGGAATTGATCACTTTACATCACCTGACCCTCATGATACAGTTGAAAAGGGGAGACAGGCTTTGCGGAATTGGTCCCTCAACACTTCACTTGCAGACCCTGATTGATTTTAGGCAATTTCCAAAGGCCAAATGTGAGACTATCAGGTACTTCTGCAGCAGGGAAACAGAGCTGTCTCCAGAATTTTCACAGATATATTTTCTAAACTGTATTTTTCTTTTAATGAGGGTAGCATTTTTATACCTCTCCAAGGATTTATAAATGTGAAAATGCGCTCAATAATAATCCCCATTTAAATTGCAAAATTTCTGTACTGGAGGTTTGATTTTTAAATATACGTAGATTTGAAGTCCCGCTGTTTCACTGAAGAAGGCAATTAATCTCTTTGGCAAATGTGATCATTATATGTGTTTAGAGGTGGGGAATCTAAAGGAAGGAGGGGTGAAATATAGTCAAACAGTTCCATTTGTTACAATATTATTGGTTATCAGACACCACACCAGAAAGAGCATTCACTAGTGGAAAGTCTTACCTTATTTATTTATTTTTTTAAATCCCATTTGGAATTTTTCAACATGAGTGGCTTATGAATAATTAAATGTTATAGAGGAAAAATCTCAAATCATTTGGGCTTTCTGTTATTATTTTATTTGCATTTATGCAGATAAAATCGTCCCATCTGAGTGCCTATTTGAGAATCTGATACTATATTTGTGAACACTGAGGAAATCAATTAATGGAAATTAAATGTTCAAAGTTTCACAGTCTGACAGATACAATCTTAGGCTGAAGTCACTTGGTGTCTGCAAGTACTCAGGAAGGCTGAGCAATCAAAGTGCCTAAATTGAATTGCTACAATACAGCAATTAGTTTATTGATTTAATTAAGAATGCCACCTTTTAATTTTCAGGTCATGATTGAAACATTTTCTGATTGAATGGATTAGGTATTAGTGAAATGATAGGTCTACCAGGGACAACCTTCTGATGGATCAAAATAAAAAGTAAAAGGAGTGAAGGCTGACCTCAAACAGTAACTCTTTGGTAGACATAGTTCTAGGACTAGGTTTCTTCAGTAGTTTCAATACCCAGGAAGTATCTAGTTCTACACCCATAAAGCCTCACTGCACTAGATGAAGAATCCAAGAATTCAACCCTAGAGAAAAGTGCCCTGGCAATAGAAGAACAAATTAACTCTCTCTCTTCCTGTCTTGAAATCTAAAAAAAAAAGAAGAAAAAGAAACTTTCTCTATTGGATTCATGCTCAAGAGTCTACTGGGAGTTGTCAAATTACAATTACCTAGTGTGTGTGTATATGTATATATGTATGATATTATAATATATATAATATACACATATGTATGTATGTATATATCACTTTTTAATTTAAGAAAAAGAAAATTATCTCAAACATGCCCAAATCATTATTGCTAAATAGACTGGGTTAGATGCACATTTCTTCTATACACAGCTTCAAAGCTAAGGTATTTTAGCAAGATTTTTTACATCAAAACAATACTTGCAGTATGAACTTGCCATAGTATTCTTAAATCTCCCCAAAGATCCTGAGATTGTATAAACATAATATTTTTATTTAGAAATGCATGTTTTTAGAGTTGTGGCCTAGGGTACTGTACTTGGAGGCAAGTATAAGCTTGGAGAGAATTATTTAGACTTCAGTTTCAGTTTCCTCATCTGTCAAATGAGAGACCTGGACTAAAGGTCTGCAATTCTATCTAAGATAAAGATGATATAAAGATCTGAAGACTTATACATCTGTGATTTATTTATCTAGAAATCACTGAAGTTGAACTTCATTCTCAGCTGGGCAAGGTAGTAAAGAAAAATCCCACATTTCTTTTTATTTAATTTTTATTTATCTCCCCAAGTGAAACTAACCTTAAACAAAAATCAGGGACAGAGTGAAAACCAAAGGAAGGCATGATCTTAAAGAAAGAGGCTTTGGCTTTAGCTGGTTAAAGAGTCTTGACAGAAGGGTTCACATCATGGGTGACTACTTGTGCACCCATCAGGCTTGGGAGCAGAGAGTAGCACCCAGGCTGAGCTTCTGAGGTTTAAAATAGAAGCTAAATATTGAGGAGCAGAGTGAATTTCCAGTTCCAATTGGTGAAAATGTGCAGAAATGCAAAACACTACTTACTGGCATAGGGAGAGTTGGCAGCTGAGCCATTGAGGAAGGTTGGGGATCCACCTAAGTTAGACATTCCAGCATTGCCGTATCCATTCATACTTGTGGTGACAGAGTTATAGTTGGTCTGTTGTGGGGTGGTGCTAGGCACATACCCATGTGGTGATACACTGCTTGAATTTCGAGTGAAACCTGGGAATAGAGAAAATCCAGAATAGGGGAAGGGTTTAAGTGGGTGATACCTTTGGGTGAGATGAGAAAAAGAAGCTCTCTTATTACTCCCCCTTTCTAACTCTCCCTTTCAACCCAGTGGGTAGAGGGTTGACAATCACATGTTTTTTTTTGTCACTAGCTCTGTGATTAAAATGGGAAGCAAGAAAAAGACACATCCTTGAGATATCATAAATACTTAGGACTGAAGGAAGTAGAAAAACAAGTTCTATAAATTATGGGTTTGCCACAGAAATAAATTGCAGTTTAAGGGTTGTACCCTGAAGCTAACAGGTTTCTCTTCCATTGGCAGGAGTTGATGCTGTCCCTTGGCCCTTGGGACTTTAATTCTGGCCTCCTTTGCTATCTGTCACCTATATTTTTATGTGACAGTCAAAAACATAGAAAATTCACACTTCCATGCCAGCCTTGAGTCCTCACCAGTAGTGGTAACAAAAAAAAGCAAAAAAACCAAAAGACTAGGTTATAACACAACACAAATAAAAGCTGGGAATGTCATATGGAGAAAATGTTGTTTGAAAGTATAATTAGGAAAGGAGAGATGAGGAGGGGGACAAGACGTAGAGGAAACAGGATGTGGGTAGTAGATATTCCTGACCCTGATTGGTAGCTTGTGAAGCTTCTGAGACATTCACCGCCAGCTGTCCACTGAATGAATTGACTCCCATCATTCCGGCATGAACAGAAGTGTTAGCAAGGGCAGGAAGCTGGTTGTGGTTACGAGGAACGCTATACAGTGCCTCTGCAATATCAGCTGCCCTCTTCAGTATGATTTCCTAAAAAATCAAATGAATGTTCAAATTATTTCCCCTGGCATGGAAGCATTTATCTTTCTGATGCTGGGAACCAGCACATTCTGAAAACACAGCACATAGAGTACTGGACTCAGAGTCTAGAAGACCTGAATTCAAATCCAGCGTCAGATACTTATGTGCCCCTGGGCAAGTCACTTAACCTTCCTCAGCTTCAATTTTCTCATCTGTAAAATAGGGGTGATAGTAGTACAGGATGATTGTGATGATCAATTGAGTTAACATATGAAAAACATTTTGTCAACCTTTGAGATGCAATTTAATTGGTAGCTATTTTAGACAAGTTACAGCCTGTTGGTACTTGACTGTGAGTGTTAAGGAGGCAGGATAAGTATAATAGATAGAATTCTAGACTTGGCAAAAATACCTCGGTTCAAGTCCTACTTCTGATGCTTATATAATCAAAGTCAAGGCACCTCACTTTTTTGAGCCTGAGTTTCTTAATCTGTATATTCAGAATAATATCTGCAGAACCTACCTTCTTAAGTTATTGTGAGGTTCAAGTGAGATGATAAATATAAAATACCATGAAAACTTTAAAATATTGTATAAATATCAACAATGTTAATAAATGGTCATGGTTCACACCCAAGTTTTCAGACACCAAATCCAGTATTTTTGGTGCTACTGCATGAGATAATAGCACCCAAGCCACTACATCCCTCTGAGGGGGAGTGCTAGACACTGATTCAAAGGGCACAAGGAAGAAACTAGCATCCTTCCAGAGTCAGGAAGAGCTGGATCTAAACAATGATGGTCAAGACAAGAAGATGACACTGGTCAAGAATGATTATCCCTTTTAGGACAAAAGTACCAGCCCATTTCCCCATGGTCCCCAACTTTTCTTAGAAATCTGAGTGAAATAAAACCACATTAAAATAACTCCATTCACTTATCTAAAATACTTCTCTACTTTTTCATAGAAGTCCTTTTCAATCTAAGGTAAATAATTAGGGAAGGCAATAAAAGATTTACAAAAAGAGAAGAATTGAATCATCCTATATTGTAATATGAACTACATAGTCTCTAAACTTGTTCTTACTCTTTCCCCACCCACTTTCTTAATAGTGCACTAAGCTTTATATTCTCAGACTCTTAATGGAAAATCAAAGAATCCTTACCTGGTTATTGTGGGGCATACCATAGAGAGCCTCCACTAGATCAGCAGCTCGTTTGAGTATTACTTCCTGCCAATAGAAGAACAGATATATTCCTTTGAGTGAAACAAAGATAATAGTGAAGGGACTTTGCTTTAATCTTTTCATAAAGTTGCATTCCCCCAGCCTCATTTCCAGGGAAGTCCTCTAACAGAACTGCTTTGGGAAGGACCTCCAGAATGGTGTTAAATCATGAGTTTATCCCTGTTCACATATACACTTAATCGAGTCAAAAGGTGAGCATCATTGGGGCTGCAAGATAAAATACATCAGTCAATTGTCTGCCATCTGCAGGATGAAGCACTCATACGTTTATTGCAGAATACAATTCTGAGGTCATTTACTAGATTACGACAATCGATGCCATTCAGTGCATGTTATGAATCCCTAAGATGTGTTTATTTTGCACTTAATTGCTTATTCCAGGAACTGTGACCTTATCAGACAGGTCATTTTCAAGAGATTTCCAATCAATCTTCAGCTACTGGAAACATGTAGCATTAAACTACTTTTGTTTATCTTTCTTGTATGTCAGAGCCATGATATAAGAGTGCCCAGAAGTAAATCCACATGATAAAGGAATGCAATCCTTCCTCTTTTCTAAACAGTCTTAAAGCATAATTCTTCCTACCCCCAAACCTTCAAGTTCACTTTAAGCCAGTTTTCAAAGCTGGCCCTACCTTTTTTATAATGATCAAAATTTCACTAATATTTTGTCACTTTTTAATGACTGTCCTTATGGAAATCTCCAAAATATTTTGTTTTGTTTTACTTCAGGTTGGTCATCCCCATACTCCACTGACACATCTAGCTTAATATTATCTTCTATCTGCATTTAAATACATAAGATACTAAATTTTAAAATCACAAGGAAAAAAATTCTGGCAACAAGGTAGAGACTGTTATGTTGGGGGTTTTTTGTTTGTTTGTTTAATAATCCAAAGAGATTAATACCATCCACACTCTGCCCAGATATTCTGAATGTTTGGACACATTTTTGCAATAAACTTCTGCAAATCAATTCACTTTATAATGCATAAAGAACAAATAAAGAATAAATTAATTTATCAAGAAGTATATACATTGCAGAATCACAAATGCATAGCAAGAATGTTGAAAATAATTTACAATAAGGTGTGTTGGGTTTAGGCTGTGCAAAGTTTTTAAAAAGTGCAACTTTAAATATTTTCCACACTAGATATTCTACACAGAAAAGGAACCACGATGCTCAGTTGTCATAGATCATAGACTCTGATCAGAAAATAGGGATATAATTGCATTCATTTCGCTGTCACCATAGGCTCTTCAAAAATCCTTGAAAAACTCTTGAAATGACAAGCTTTTAGATCCATATTAGCATTTTTCCTATTTTAAATTCTCTATAATATAAGGTAAAATAGTTGTCATACTGCAGTAACTACTTATGACATATATAATGTCCTAAATTCAAAAATGAGATGGAGGGGTTTGGAGTTCTCAATAAACATTTATGCTTGCCTTAAGCTGCTCTAGCCCACTTCACAAAACACATTTCAGTTATTCTTTACACATGAAGTCAAATGCATTATATAATCAATGGGTTTTGAATCAATGCATCTGAAATAATTTTTTTAATGTTAAAGGCAGGTTACCAGAGACTTTGCTTTTCCTTTTTGTTGTTTTGTTGTGGTATTTGACCACACTGGTTAATAATTCACTATGGGTATGGATGCACTAAACCCTATCCCCATATCAAATGTGGTCTGTGATGCTTTTACAGAGCTCTCCTAAATGCTGCTGCCTTATCTGACTCCTAGGAAAGATTAAAACAAAACAGCATGAATTGAGTTCATTTGTTCATATCTGGCTTTTCTAGCTCTCTGGACATCTATTTTTTCAAATAAATATTTATGCTGCTATTTAGCCTTTCAGAAATTTTTATATTTTTTTTCTCCTTTCACTCTTTGGAAAAGCAATGTACTTCGAGTTTGACTAAATACAACAGTATATCTGTTAGGACCTGTTCCTTCTTGTGATAGAATCCATGCTGGCAACTTAAACAATGACTCTTCTCTTAAGTTCTCTACATTGAATCCACAACTAGGAAATAGATAACTTCATCCTAACAGCTCTGAGATACACGGCAGTAGGAAATGCACCCTACTATCAGGGCACAAGATGCTATCCAATGTTAGGGTTTTATTGCTGAAAGGTGTTTTTTTAGTTATGAAAACCAGAAAAAATTAAAATTAATTGTTAAGAAATTTGAGTTCTTCACTTCCATTCTATCAATTGAACATGAAAAATTCAAGTTTTTTTTTTTCTTAAAGTTCTTAACAGTAGGAGCTTTTGCTGGTTCATGATGCTTAAAGCATATTTCTCATTCAATACACATTACACAACCAGGTCATCAACAGAGCATCAGCTGAAGCCAGCAAGCAGCCTTAAGCAGAGAGAGCCTACATATGTCTTGCTGAGAGCCCTACCTTAAAATAATATTTTAAAATGGGTAGGATATCCTTCACTGAAATATTAACTTTGGGATTTGAGGGAGAGTCTAAATTGGTCTCAGATTCACCAAAGTTATTCTGGTGATATTAGTTATTTCTAGCTTATAGAAAAGAGAGAGAAGCTCCTAAGCCTTCTATGAGTTAGAGCAATGGACCTTGCAAGGTGCTTGGATTGCGATGACCAGAAAATTGCTCTCACCTCCATGTCATTACGCTCCCAGTGAACTAGCCCCCGAGCGTGTTTGTGTTCGGGATCTAATATATTGCCTTTCAATCAGAGCTGAGAGCCACTGAACACACAGACAGAACATGACGAGCAGGTCAGGAAAGCAATAAAGATTTTACAGAGCTGTCCAAGGTGCTAAATTTACTCAATAATGGGTTTGGCACCATAGTGTTAACCTCTCATTTACTACCAGTTTGAGGGACTAAATTGAAGTAGCTGACTTCATTTACCTTGAAATGTATATTTTATGACATTATGTAAGTAGATTGAAAGGGCACTGCAGTTTTAACAATTTAAAGGCTAAAGCATGTTTAAGATGAAACTTGAATATTTATTGTATATTGCACTTAAAGTATATAGAATGTTAAAATGTATTGATTAAATTTGTAAAAGGTATTATAAAAATGACAGGTAATAAAAAAGATGTATGCCTTTTAAAATCAAATTGATACTGTATGCTATCTCTACTATGGTCATGAGTGTAATTTTTTTGTAGTTTTATATGGTAATTTGAAAATATCTGTAATTTCACATTGGAAAATGATTGAGCCTGAGATGTTAGAAAAGAAATTTCCCAGAAGGGAAGAGTTAGGTGTCTCATATAATCTTTTGTCTCTGAAATTATTCCTAAACTCTTATTTTTTGGCTTTAAGTGGAAAGAATATAAAAAATTCTTCTATATTTATGTGCAATTTCAGTATTTCTGAAAAGAATACTTGACTAACACTAATATTTAATTTGTGTAGGCATTTACTTTCCAAGATATTTTCTTTTAAAAGAAACATTAACCAGGTCTTTTTGTTAATATAATTCAAAGCATGAAAGTAAAGATTGATCCAAAACACTCACTCTTCTCTCTCTCTCTCTCTCTCTCTCTCTCTCTCTCTCTCTCTCTCTCTCTGTCTCTATATATAAGTATATCTATACATATACAGAAATACATAAATAAGTATATATATACACACAGAAATACATATATAACATATATAAATATATATACATACATACACACACACTTAGGCAAAAACATTGCCTTAGATACTGAAGTAATTTGTCATTTCTGAACCAATGTTTGTTCTACAGTGAGACTACTTTTTATGTCTTTAAATTTCATTTAAATTTTCATGGTATAATGGAAAGAGCAAAGTATCTTCATACAGAAGATCTCTACCAGTTTAATAATTGTATGACTTTGAGTAAGTCACCTGACCTCTGTCTGAGCCTCAGCTTCCTTATCTGTAAAATGGGACTTATATTTGTAATATTTCTCTTGTGGAGAAACTAAGGATTCATTGATGTGTTTAAAGTGTTTTGTAATGGTAAATTACCTTATAAATGTGTGTTTCTAACATGTATTTTATGAAAAATCCTCTAGACTATACATATTTCTTCTGACTAATTTAGTTCTATCTCCTTCACTTTGTGACTTAGTGAACAGTGATGTGGGTGATTCAGTGAGATGCTACAGGAATATTTTGTGTGTGTTAACACAGGGAGAAAAAATGTTCCTAGAAATATCAATGATAAAGTCAGAATAACATTCCTTTCTATTTCAATTTAAGAACTGGTGCTGTTATAATGGCTGCATTACTTATTGTATTACAAGTGCATAAAAAATGGTTTTAAACATTTTGTTGTAGTAACAAGTATTTATCAACTGTAGTCATCACAATCAAAGTTAATCTTGAGTATTGTGAAAGGCAATTTATCTTTTCTTAGTACCATGCTAGGTGCTCTAAGGAATAGAAAAGAAGCTTCCAACATCTTCTGACTATACCTATCCAATTTTATCTCCCACTCTTCTCTATGGTAAATCTCTTTATTCATTAGTCTCCTTATACCATGAAGAAACAATTCTGCTTTTCTTGGAATGTTAATGCATTTGTTTATATCCCCTGCCACTTTTATCTGGAATGGCTTCCCCTTTTTCCTACAGATATCCCATACTCAGACTTCCACGTCTAGGTCAAGTCCAACTTCCTGCATGAAATCCTCTTTAACTAATTAAGATTTTATTCTCCTCTGAATTCCTATTATACATATAATGTTAGAAAATACATAATGTCATACATATACTTTTAGATTATATGATAATATCCTATTGTTATATTATATATAACATTAGAAATAATAAATTTCTTCACATAAATCACTGCTTTTTCACATATTTTCCTTTTTTCTTTCTAATCAGACTGTAAGATCCTTGAAGGCAGAGATCATGTTTCTTCTTTCTCTTTATAATCTTTAGGACCTATAGATTACCTATATGCTATCCCTCCCAATAAGTTGGAGGTTCACTAAGACTTAACACTGGCCTTGCCATTCCCACCTCGTGTCCTCCAAATCTAACCTCTATGATCTATGGTACATAACAGTTCCTTCTCACCTTCTGGTATACCCTATGGACCACTGGTATACCCTTGCCATCCACTCCATCTCTGAACTCTTGGGATTTCCAGTACTTTCGATCAGCCTGTAGCAGAATGCTCTTTAGTATGTTGCTTCCCTCAGACTATAAACTCCTTGACAGAAGTGACTCTCAGTTTTTCTATTTGTATCATCATCACTTAGCAAAGTGGTTGGCACATAGAGAACCACTTTTTTTTTAATTCAAAAAATCTTTACTTTGGCACTATTCCATTTGGCCCTAAATTTTGGTTCAGTCTGAAATATAAACTCCACATGTTTAATTTTGATCACCATGATTGTACCATATGCCACCCTTGGATGAATGTTCCTTTCTTATGCTGAAATTTTGATTTTGTTATTAAAATAATGAGTTTTCTAGTACAGGTGTGTTTTTCAGTCCATAAGTTCCTTTCATAAAATTAATGCCTTAAAAATAGGTATCAATCACATAGTGTTTCAAGAGTTGTAATGTACTTTACCTGTGTTATTTCATTTGATCCTCACAGTAACAGTGTCATGAAGAGGCTATTCTATACAAATGTCAAATCATCTATTAACTATACCCTAGGAAAAAAAAGCCATATCCCCTGTAGAAAATGAAATGTCTGGTTCTAAGTTGTGGATTAGCTACATGATCCTTCCTAGTGCTCCCCTGTAATCTACTATCATTTACCTTCTAAGAGGAAGCAAGAAAATATGGACATCAGGAGGTCTATGGGTCTATTCAATTTCTGACACCAATTCTGCAGAGAATTAATATATATTTATTATCCATATTTATATGTCCAGGGTGAAAAGAACTGAATAACTGTTCAAAGATAAAACTATTCAGAACATCAGTCCAATATTTTGAATGCTGAAGATTATCTGGATTTGTAGTCTAGGTAGTTCAAAATTTCTCTATATAATTATTTAACCTTTCCCTCTCCCTTAGAATGGGTAAGTCAACCTATAAATAACATCTATGCATTTACATTTAATATACAACTTATAGAACCAGATATTTGGAGAGTGAGAAGCCCACCCTAAGGTGAAGGAATGGTTCTGGCTTTCTTTTTCAGTTTGGGAGGTCATAGTTTGGGGAGACATTGGAAAAGGACACCTAGATTAAAAATGAGAACAGCCAAAACATGGATAGGATGAGGTCTGCTCTCCAATAGAAGTCAAACTAAGTCTTATTTGATAGTCTAAGTAGTATTAGCTAGATCAGTTGTCTCCAAAGTGAGGGTTAAGGCATGGCCCCAAGTGATAACCAAGCACAGTATGAAAAGATGAGTGCACATCATACCTTGCTCATGATATCCCTGTCTGTGATTGGCCATAATGGGCAAGGTATTATATGATGTGCATTCATCTTCCCACATTATGATTGGTTATACCTTAAGGTCATGTTACATCATCCCCTTTATCCAATCCATTAACAAAGAGGGCCCTCCAGGGCTATGCAGATTCCCAATTTCCCCCCTTTGTGTTCCATCTTGATCCCTCAAGGAAGATATACTAAATTTAACCCAGCAATAGGTGCACAGTAGATTTAGATGCACAAGTAATATTTTAACCCCCCTACACACACACACACACACACAAAATCACCCTATAGCAGTAGCACACTCCCTGAGGGGTGAGAGGTAGGATCTGCACTCCAGGACAGTGGCTACCCTTTCCACCTTTTATTTCTTGATGGAACAGAGAGAGCTACATTGGTTGAGGATGCACAGAGAGCTTGTGATTGGCATTACAGATCTCATTACATTATCTTTCCAACCAAACTCATACCCATTCTGAACTTCCCTATTTTTGTCTAGGCCCCATTTTCCTTCCAATCTCATCCTTAACTTCTATTCTGCACTCAGCTAAAACTCCTCTCTTCAAAGTTAAAAATGATCTCTTCAAGTTATGTTCTCAGTCCTCAGCAGCATTTGACACTATTTACTACCTTCTTCTGGATAGATATTTTCCTCTCCTCTTTGGATTGCTCAAAACAGTGTAAGTGTGCCAGATATAAAAATTCTCCCTACATATTTATAGAATTTGAGGCAGAATTTTCTACTCTGTTTTAAAATCTTCCAAATTAATAATTTGAATGGGTTTTGAAATTATTTATATTGAAGAAAAACAAATGCTCCCAAGATAGTTAGCATCAAGAAAGATAAAAATTCATCAGCCAATTCAATAAAAATCCTATGAATAACTGGTGGATGAGACAAAAAAAAATTGAATACCATGATTTAATAAGGAATGACTATACTACAATTCTATCTTTTGGATCTTCATATCTCTGAGGTGTCTATTTTAGTTATGACATGAAAACCAAGTATTAAGACAAATTTACTTAGAACTAGACCTCCAAATTATTGTATAGCAAAGTATTAAGCTAAGAATTTTTAAAATGAAGCATATTAATCACATTGATATCACAAAATATAATTATTAATATTTTAGAAAACAAAGCATTTTTCAATGTTAATAAAATATTATCTTGGAATATTGTTTCATTCCTTTAAATTTCCATTTTCTGTAATTTTTATAATGTACAGAATTATTAGTACACTGGCACATGATTATAGATTGTGATAAGAATATACACATACATTTGGGGTATGTGTTAAAAAATTTTTTACTGATGGAATATTCTATCAAAAAAGTTCAGACACCAATGAAGTAGGATGTTTCCTGTTATCCTGTAATTCTTGTATCATATAATTTGTCTAATAGTTAGCTGATATGCCTGTCTTACCTCCCCATCTAGGCAGCAAACTCCTTGAGGTCTGAGTCTATATCATATAGACACTATGATGTTTTAGAAAGAACACTTGATTTGGAGTCAGGAAATTATGAGATCTATTCATAATGCTACAGTTTTTTACCCATGTTTCTATAAGCAAATTATCTAACATCTCTCAGCCTTGGTTTCCTATTCTGTAAACACAGTAAAAAAAAAAAGTAGCTGTGATGAAAATATTTATAAATTGTAAAGCACTATATAAATGCAAGCCACCATACATCTTTCTCTTTTGATCAGCATGTCTTGTACACAGTAGGTATTCAAATACTTGTTGGATTTTAAAATATATATTAAATGATATCAGGATTAATTATGATTTAGGCATTCTGACTATATTCCAACTACCTATTTAGCTCTGCTGATAAGGAAACCAGCATTTTCATTTATTCCCAGAAACAAAAACCTTGGACCTCCTTGCTATAAATATAATAGATTTTAGAATTTAACCTTTAATTGTTTCACTTCATAAATAAGTCCTGGGGTTTCCAAATAATTCGTTTTATATACCAAAACTAAATAAAATTGTGAACCTGGCACAGATGCTATCTTTAAGGAGGTTGGGTTTGGACTATGATCTCCCTTCCCTTTGTGTTTGAATATGTTAATGATGTTCTGATAGGTGCCCTAGGCCAATAACAGGATCATCAATTTAGAACTGGAAAAGACTTCCTAAATCATCTAGCCTAATCCCCTCTTCTTACAAATGAGGAAACCGAGGCCAAGAAAGATTCAATGAGTTGCTCAGGGACATTCAGACAGTATTAGTACCAAGATTTGAACCCAGGACTCCTAACTCTAAACTGAAGGCTCTTTCCCTTGTTCTAAGGCCACTCTTCCCCTAGTGACATATTTCTCTCTCTCTTTTTTTATCTCTCCAGATTATAACCTCCTAAACGTAGAGCAGGAAAGTACCCTTCAGAGGCCATTGATTCTAAACCTATCAAGGTTAAGTAAGTTGTAGGAATGCACAAGTTTAACACAGAATTTGAACTAACAACTCCCTGACTCTCTTCCTAGTTCTCTATCCACACCACAATCTGCTTGCCTCAGGCATATATGGTAGTGTTTTTAAAAATATGTGTTGAACTGAATGAGGATCATTCTTCCTTACTGCATTTATCTAGGAAGTATCATAGACTCTAGAGCTGGGAGCGCTCTGATGAGTAGAGCTTTTCATTCAAAGCCCTTACCACCACCACTACCACCCCACCCCCATTTTCAGACAAAGACACTAAAACAAGGAAAGGTAAAAATAATTTTCTCAGAGTCACAAAACTAGTAAGGTCAAAGTTAGTAGGAAAAACCTGCTCTTAGGAATTCAAATCCAACAGTCTAGCCATATTTTAGAATAGAACTGTCTTCATATTAAAAATCAGTACAATGAGAAATGAAGGAGAAATCTTCAAAACGACACTCTAACATGGCTTTACTTTTGGTCTATAGAGGAATTCCCCACATGCACAATAATCTAATAATCTGGAATGCCCAAAATGAAGCTTACCAGAACATGAGAATGTTCCAGTATCACATTTTAAACACTACTCATAAGCCCTACAACTGAGTAGAGTCACTTACATTCCATGATGGTTGTAATTAAATGGGTTTCTCTTGAAAGGGACATTCTCATTATAACTAAGGGCCACTTTGAACTAAATTGAAATGGAAAGGAGGAGCATAGATTAGTTGAAGGTAACAAGCAGTTATTTCTAGGGAGGCATAAAATGACAAACGTGTTAACAATTATATTTTATAACCCTGCATTCTAAAGAGTTTATAGTATTTTATTATAGCAGGGGCTTCTATGGAAGTTGTGACCACCATACAGTGCACTGATGATTATTCATATATTTAAAAAGAGAAGTCCCCCACCAACACAGCTGACTGAAAAATTTGCAGAAATTAACACAGCCAAAAGCTGAATGGCCACATTTTCTATTGACACAACCTCAAAGGCATTCTCTGCTGGTGAGAAATAGAGTGAGTTTCTTAAATTTCTCTGCTTTCCATTTTGCTTTTATGTTCACTTTAAATGAACAGCCCTTTTTCTTTTTGCATCTATTATTGTATCATCACCCAGGAATATGAATGTAGGCTGAAATCTTCACAGAGTCGATCTGAAAAGCTTAGTCTTGCTTACAAAGACAGTGTGAGATTGCTTTGTGTCATACTTAGAGCAGGTTGTAAGCTAATGCAGCTATATCAACATAAGACTACTAACTTACATGATTGACTTTCACCAAGGAAAGAAAAGGCTGTTCTCAAACAGACTGTTATTGCCTCAATGGAAGGGGGAAAAAAATCAATGAAAGTAAAATGAACAAGAGATTTTGTCTGAGTTGCAGTTAATACCACTGAAGAGCTATGGATATTAAAAGGTCAACAAATAAATTAGTCAGAGTGTTATGAAATGAATGATTTGGCTTATAATTTTATTGAGTGAAAATTGTTCGCTGCCTATTAGACCAGGTAATTTTTATCTGTGGTGCCTCAATTACTGTTCCGTAAGCAATAATATAGTTGTAAGAGCTGCTGGTTCGATCGAGTGACCTCTGAGAAGCTGGCTAGGACAGCTGACTTTACTATGATGGATCACCAGTCTTGATCTCCAAGAGGTGCCAAGCCTTCCCTTCCTGCAAGGGGATCTCATAAAAGAAACATTATGGCTTGATTCATTTTACCAAAAGAGTTGGCTTTTCAAATGTCAGCAGTTAAGTAGAGGTTGTAAAACTAGGTGTTCCTGAAAAGAATTATGACAATGGCTTTTTTTTTGGGGGGGGGGTGCTTCTACAGTTCCGTTTCCTAAATGGCATCATTACCATTGGTAAATGAAAGCCTGAGGTAGATTCCTCCCCATGCCACACAAACACATATACACAAAGGTGTACTTGGCCTGCTCGGGGTCACAAAGAGGAATCTGGTGAAATGTAATTATATTGTCCAACTTCATCATCCCGGTTGAAGGTCAAAGCTCAAGGGTACTGGTTATACTTATCCTTCTGAATGTTTTTGTATCTTATTTCTCTGAGTCAGTTATGGGTCTCCAATGAAAGAAAAACAGAAGGTACGAGGCCTTAATCATACTCAAGATATGGTACAATAAGAGGATACCAGAGCTGTAAAGGACCATAGAGCTCACTGAATCCAAACCCTTTATTTCCCAGAGGAAGCACCTACAGTACAATGATCCATGGTCCCAGTGGGTTAGTGACAGAAACTAGGACTAGATCCTAGGATTCCCAACTCAGTGCTTTTCCTACACAACATCTCTGGATTTTCAAATATTTGACTTTTTTTTTAACTCGTAAATTTCACAGATCTATCTTCTGGGATTTGAATAAAGGTTGTCAGTACTGAATTATTATGTTGTTCAAGCCTAGGATAGTGAACTAAGAGTGAAGACCACTTACCCTAAGCACTTTGAGTTTTGCTTTCTTGAACTAAAAATGGTGAATTGCTCCATCAAATGAGCATTTTATTATCTATTATCTATCAATGGTGCATTTTATTATTCTTACATCTATAAAGCCTGGATTTTCTTCTGTGTATATTCTTTGTTATTGCTTCTAAATCATCATTAATTGTATCTTCCGTATGCAGAGTGCTACATACATACACACACACCCCTTTTCATGTAGGGAGCCTCTGCTAAAACAAGAAGTATTTGTGTAGAAAAAAACTCTACTGCTGGGATAATTGGACTGCTGACTCCATCTTCTGATTGTCCACAACCAAATCAAAGAAGAGGATTATCTCCAAACTCTCCTCCATTTTCTAAATTACATCACCACTAGAATTCAATAATAATAGGAGGGGAAGAGGAAAAGTGAAGTTTCTTTTGCAAAATTATATGTTCTTAGAGTTTTATCTAAGATTTACATTCTTAGAGTTCAGTGAAGATTCATGGTAACTTAAAAGTGGTTCTCTTTTTTCGGTCCAAAATTAGATATTTTAGGACAAAGTAAAATAGAGGATATCTAACAGGAACAGAAGTAGATACCACAAGACACTTGAAACAAACATATCACTACCACTGGGCCCTGAATTTAGCTGTTTTATGGCAGCCTGAGGAAAATACATTGAGTTATACAAATTTTATCTCCCCATAAGAGAAAGCACAGATTGACAATTTTTTTGGAAGTTAATTTAATTCACACAGGAATTTTTCATAAAACATGCTCTCCTCTTTGCTTTCATCTCTTTGGGCTAGGCCTCAGGTGTATCTTGTGTCCAAAGTCTGAATATTCTTATATAATTAAGGGGAAAAAAAGGCATAGGGTTCTATGTCTTCTTGAATCTAAGGGGCCTCTGATTCTTTCCTGGAAGCCATAAGCACCGTAAGTTGCAAATGGTATGTTCTTCTGCTGATGGTACTGTGGTTATACAACATTTTCTTGCTTTTGTTTTCACTAATGTCACTGCCAATCTGAACTACTGATAGTTCTTGCATAGAAGACAAAAACAATAAAAGAATAATTAGGCTGCACTGTATATCGCTAGCTGTTTTATTTTGCCCCGACAATGCATTTGTGATAAATCACCAAGCCCCAATGCTCTTGAGGGAAGGTGGCTTTCAGTTTCATCTCCTTCACTGAGCAAAGGAGTTGTGTGTGACTCCCGTCTGAATTTCAATTTTGTAAGTATACAGTCGAACTGAATAATATTTGGCACAATGCAGGGTACAACTGAGCCACTAAATGGCTGATTTACTAAATTATTATTAGATGAGCCCTTGCTGTTCCAAATGAAAGTGCAGTCACTGTCTTCCTTCATGGTGTGTTCAAATTGTTCTGTGTTTAAATATTCAGCATGAGGCTAATGTGAACTGATGAACTGAGACTATAAACATTCACTTTCAATACAGATAGAGAGACAGAGATGCAACATATCATGGGGCCTGTGGAGGTGAAAATGATTTATATTTGAGGATGTTGCTGCCTACTTCCATTACTTTAAGGTACTCTTAATTAGCACGGTGTTTGAAATGACTAATTTTGAAATGTGGGCAAAACAGCCTAGTGGCTTATAGAGACTGGGGAATGCCAGAGAAGGAGAGGCTGGCCTCATTTCTCTAGGTTTCCATTTTATCCCCATGCCAACACCAATCACTTTATTGCCAAAGCTGGAATATCAGTCTACCACTGTACAGGGAGGTGGAATGGGAGAGCTGTCTGACCACTACCCAGCCTGTGCCCTTAAACAGACCTAGGGGAAAAATGCAAACCTCTACTCCCTCTTCTCCATGGGTCAACACCATGGTTACTTTACTGCCACCTGCTGGAGCTGACAGTAACCCTTTGTCATTTCCAAAGACCAAGCCCCATCGCTTAGAGGGCAGTTACAGGCAACCACTTAAAATACTGTGATCACTTACAGTAGATTAGAATTTTTTATTGGTACTGTGTTGCCATAACAACATAAAGACAGCAGATGACTTAAGCTAAGCTTGCAAAGCAAAAGGCTGCTCATCTGGCAGTTAAAATGAATACAGTTCACTTCACAAGTTTCCCATATGGACCCTTAGTGTATGGTAATGAGGAGACCATATGGTGAGAGAAAAAAATGCATAGAGAACAATTGTGTTCTACTGGCTGAGTGAACTAAGTAGAAGTCATGAGAAAGCCTGAATGAGATATTCTGGCATGCTCTTTAGCTCAAGGTTTGGGGTTTGTTTGGGGGTGGGGTTTTTTGCTTTGGAGTTTTTTTTTTTTAATTTATTTTGTTTTAATTTTTTTCAAATGGGTTCTTCTTTTTTCTTAACCCACTCCCTTAATATGTGGAGCAAAGAAATGACAAACATGTTGCAAATTTTGCACCGTCGCTCATCATAAACTGTCAGCGGTGTTTGCAAATCAGACTTGCAAGATCTTTTTAAATGTGTTATTCTTAAAAGGCAACGGTACTAAGTTTTTAGACAAAGTGCAGGAAAATTTAAGCACTTCTGACAAGCAGAAACATTAACAGTAATCATTTTTTTTAAAAAACACTCGCATCTTTTGCCTTTGTGTTTAGCTGTAAATAACGTGAAAATGTATAAAAGCTTTAAAGTAAAAAAATGCAATAAATACTTTTTATTATGTTCCCTAAAGGATAAAAAATGCACTGAACTACCTATGTGCTTTATCTATATATACACATATAGAGAGAGGTAGCTACTATTCTACTTGCTACTAACCAAACCTCAAACCTGGTAGGACAGCTTGCTAAAGGCTGGAAAGTCAATTTTGTACTACACATGCTTCATAAAAGATGAATATAAATGCATTAGTTAGATACGGTGAGCTAAATTAGAAGGTCAGGCAGGGCTGGAAGGGCTGAAAAATCACACAACCAATGACTGTAATTACTCTTTTTTTAAGTCTATTAAGTGGTGTTGTTCTATCAAGGCTCTGGGGTATAGGACATGAGGTACAAGATAAAGTAATGTGTATTTATTACTCCCACAGGATCAATTTACTAGATATTTTCAGCCCCATAAAGCAAAATACACAAATACAGCCTTTGTTACTTTTCCTCAAACTGCTTTATTTTCTTTAAAAGAGTGACTGCTCCTCGAAAGAAATATGTTCACCATGTTGAATTCTTCCCCATACAACCTCCTCTACCCCCATCTCAAGCCCTCCCTGTGGTGAAATAGGGGAGAGATAATGAGACTATGTTAAGTAGGGTGAGGCCTAGCGGGAATGGGTCAGAGAGGAGAGGGGCTGATGGTACTCTACCGTCCTCATCCTTGCAGAGCAGAGCTGAAAAACTGCCTGGTAATCAGCCAAGGAGAGAGAAAGGAGGTAAAAAAGATGAACCCCCTCCCCTCCCCAAGTCACCACTTAGAGATTCCACTTCAGTTGGGGATCCTTCAGCTCAGGACCTCTGCAGAAATGCTGAGAGACTCACTTACACAGATAACTCACTGAAAGGGCATAGGGATACTGGCTGTCTTCAGGAAAAAAAAATGACGGCTCCTTGCCAAATTGCAAGGGATCACCACATGTCCTTCAGCTGTTTGACACTGCACAGTTTCTGAGAACCCTCCCTCCAGACCTCTACCATCACCACAGGGTGTGAAGTATATCCAACTTTCCCCTTGAAGTTGATCACATACCCCTCTTCTCCCTCATGCTAGGTAGGAATCTGGTGACTAGAGGAAGTCTGCTTATGAAAAGCTAAAATGACTGGCATGATTTCCAAGCTCTGTCCTAACCTTGTGTGTGTGTGTGTGTGTGTGTGTGTGTGTGTGTGTGTGTGTGTGTAAAATCATACACTCTATCTAGGCCTAGCATAATTATACTGTCTTTGGGTGTGCACAACAGATGTTTGTTTGTTTTTTTAGGATGGCTTCTAAAGAGTCAAACATTTTATGTGAGAAAGTAATTATAGTTTTCTCATCTATGAAATGGGGATAATGATATCTCCCCTTCTTTGAAATAATTTAACAAATCATTTGAAAAAGTATCAAATGCTTCGTGAAGATGTTATAATGGTGAACATAGGATCACAATTTGGAGCCAAAAGGACCTTAGGGACCACTGAATATAATAACCTCCTTATTTTCAGATGAAGAAAGTGAGTTTTAGAGAGACATGTCTGAGGTGGACTGTGAACCTCAATGGAATCTTCCTGTTTCCAAATCTAATGCTCTCTTCATTATTCTATGAAGCCTCCATTGATGATGGGGAATTGGCTTGTTGATCTATAATTTTAGCTATTTCCTTCATAAAATAGGGGTGAATCTGCCATCACTGGTACCTAAATGAGTTTACCACAAATTTTTGGTTTTCAAATCTATTTCTAACTACTAAAACACACTTACTTTCCATATACTGACAGTTACCATGATTGAGACTGTTTTGGAAGGCTGAGGTTGAGTTCATTCTTAACATAATAGGAAAAAATGCATGATAAAGGTATAAATTTCTTGAATCTCCCCAGATTCTTAATGATTGCTCCAATCCTTGCTTATTTATTCTTCTCTCAAATGTTAAACAGTCAACAATTTTTTTTGACAGGAGGAGTATAATAGCCTCTTGTTAAAAAACCTAATTATTTAAAAGGCTTTATAGGAGCTGCAGTGTACCTTTCATTTTTATACTCAAAACTTTGTATCCAGAGCTAAACTTTTAGGGCCTCTAATGCAAAAAACACAAGTTCTACATTCTATTACAGAAAACTGAGCCACATCATAATGACATTTCTAATTATTTTTTTTTTAAAAACCCACACCATCCAAAGCCCATAATCCTTTTACTGTTCTTATTTTCATTTAGGAACAAGGAAAGTCATTCCCCCTGGCCTAGGTGCTTCTCATTGATTTCACATACCTTCACCAGCAAACTCAATTATTTTCCATTTAGCTTGGAAAAGGAGGAGGCAATTTAAAGTAAGTAAAAGATCCAATCCTTGATTTTGAGGTTTTAGAGTATATTCATGTGATTCCATGACAGCTATAATTTACATAAACTAGTGACACCATCCAATCCTGGCCTATGGAAGCTTAATCATCTCTGAGTGCAGCCACACCATTTTAATTAAAACTGACAGGCTAATAAAAGTTCTAGAGTGGACATTAGGCCCTACCTAGAAAAAAAATCATAACTATCAGGCAAGAACCTCTTCTGAAATGTAAATAAATGGGAGTTTGGATTAGATGGCCTATGAGAACTCTTATGGATTTGTGATCCTAAGATATAGTGTTCATTTGATTAGCTATATACCTTTGGGGCAAATATGAAAGCTTTTGGATCATCATAATTTAAGATAAATTATCTTAATTTTCCCCATAAGATATCTGAAAACGTTAAGAGTACGTTACGGCCAGACAGAGCTAAAGATAAATGTCCCCACTGCATGTCTGAGCAATGGAAAAAAGACTGTCATTCATTACTATAAATTAGATTATTTAAATGTTCACTGAGCATGTCAGAAAGAGGTAAGGGTTGGAGGAGGAATCATAAAAAAGAAGACCTTTTTTAAAAGAAAAGTTATAAACTGACAGATCAAAATTAGGACTTTCTCAAGCAAAATGCTTTCAAAGAGTTCCACCAAAATGAAGAGAACTGAGTCCTTGAGAGAACAAGTAAAATGCCCTTCTCACCGGTCAAACACGGTCTGCCTTCTAAAAGGACAACATCCTTCACCGGCAAAAGAGGTATCTGACCTTTGTAGTTCTTTTCCCCAAGAATGTCCAGCACTCAAGGAAGGCAACGAGTCTTGAGAACAGTATGATATTAGAACATCAGAATGGAATAGATCCGTTTGAAAGATTCCTAAACTAACAGACTTAGTTATAGCTGAATGCTTCCAGTTTCCTTTTTTTCAGCTGTTTTTGAAATGGGTTGACATAGCTGAGATATAACTTATCCAGCAAATGGAAAGAACTCTTTTTAATTTGACTTAAACAAACTGCAGTTCCTATCTAAATTCTGCATGGTTTAGTAATGGAAATTTTATTTTGAAGTCAGAGGTTTGGTATATGTTCAAAAATTTGGAACTAGAATGATCCTTGAGAGTCATTTAGTCTAACTGAGGTACAGAGAATATAAACTGGTACATTTATCCCTTTCCACTGGATCCTATCACTAACTTAGATGCTATATTTTATGAAGACCAAAAGCTATTAGTGTCTATACAAGTTCATTTCACGTCATATTTTCCATTGTTTTTTTTTCATGTTTGTCTTGTCTGTACAACTGGAAAGGAAAGGCACCATGTCCCCTTTGTATAAGGTAGTGTGTGTGTGTGTGTGTGTGTGTGTGTGTGTGTGTGTGCATGTTAGATGTTGTTTAGTCAATGCTCAATAACTACTTGTGAATTGGAGAGTATGATAGTATGAGAAAGCAGTGAAAAGATGTCAAGCCTGACATTTTATAGTCATTTCTGGTCTCTTGTTCTTTCTCATGGAAAGGTTTTTCTACTGTATACAGTGACTAGATTGTGAGCTCCTGGTAAGAGGCCAAACCATTGTATTTTTTTTATATGCCACAATAAAGTGGCACATAGGGCTTGGCACAGAATAAAAGCGCATTAAATACTTCTTGCTTGGCTCTTATAAACAAATTGACATCAATGGTGGATTTCACCTTGAACAGTCCACATTCTGACATATCATAAGTGAAACACTAGACGGTGTCCTGACCTTTGGCAAGCGCTCAGGGTCACCGGGGTGCCGGGGAATGACCTTCTGTAACCTCTGGAAACCATAATCAATGGTGGGTTCATTGAGAGCTGCAAGAGAGAAATCACAATTAGAGGACGTGCAGAAAAACAAAGCACTTGGTTTTCTGACCTGACAATGTGGGGACAACAATGGCAGCTAAAAATCCTGGCTGGTTCTTTTGATCTTAGATGAGCCCCTAGCATCAAGGCTGAGTTCAAAGACAGTTTGAGGTGAGATGTGAGGATTTGGCTTAATCAGATACTAAACCCCACCTGCTCCAGTGTATATGATGGCGTTTCTGCAAGTGCAGGGACTTTGTAAATAATGCTAGAATTAGACAATTGTTTATCTGCAAAATCCCAGGCAGGAATTATTTGATAAAATACTTAGCACCCCTTCCCCCAACATTTTCACATTCTAGGAAAAGCCCTTTTTGATTAGAAGCTATATGCCAAATGCAAAAGAATCATTCATGTTGCTAGGTATTGTTAAAGTATTGGATATAAAAACCTCCTATGCACTCTAAGGACAGATTTTTTATTGAACCACAAGCTTGCTATGGTTTTGTCATTTAGGGAAAAAAAATCCAACCTCTGCTAAAAGCCACAGTTTATATCCTCTAAATCCTCCATTTATTATATAAAATGTTTAATAGTCTCTTTGAGTGGAGGCTGATTCTCAAGAAATTCAGAGTAGTCAGACTTGATGTTAGCTTGCTAAATGGAACAATGGGCTTTGTTCTAACCATATCGACTGCTAGACATTCAGCCTTGGTGCATCTCCAAAGAGCACCTCATCTTGGTATCCCCACCCCATAACTAGTTTGAACATCAAGCTGACCTGACCCACGTGGATCCTCTCATTACTTATATGGACAAAGGATAGGATTCTCCTTGAACCACTTAAGCCCCTTGGCTGGGAGAAAGTGTGAGCTCCATAGCCTTCTCATACCCCATAAAGTAAAAATGGTTTCTTTTTTTCCTCTTACAAAACTTTTAAAATTATAACCAAAGCAATCAGCATGGTGTTTTTTCATGCTGAATATAGAGGTACTATTTGTGTTCTTGACATCCATCTATACATTAAAAACAAGTTACTATATGCTGTACTTAAAATGCATTTCCATTAACCTAAATTTTAAAAGTACTATTGAAAGTACTACCAACTTTAAAAACTGTATTAAATTCAAATAGGTCCCAAGGCTAATGGAAGCAATTTGTATACCAACCCAAACTGACTGGCCCACTTTTCAAAATACAGGTATGATAATCTTGTGGTTTTAAAAGGACATTTAAATTGAAAGACTGTGAATTTAGTACATAATTATACCAATAGAACCCTTTAACTTGTCAACTTGTAAATCTAAAAGGCTATCAATCATTTCTAAAGAGGAAATAAACCTTAAAATTCCTTGATTGACAGTGCTTACTTTTTATGTAAAAAAAAGGAAAGAAAAAAAGGCAGTGTAAAGTGGTCAGAAATCCATTTACAAAAGTACATTGTTTTACATAGGTGAGTAAAAAGCCAATAATTACACCTCCAAAAGACACATAAATCAGAGGAAGTACTTTTTCTTCACTTATATATTTTAAGTTGGAGTGAACTTCAGATAACTTTTTATTAAAAAGATTTTTTTCAAATGTGATGCTTATTGAAATTAATAGAGTAGCATTTTCATTTAAGATAATGTAATCATTTTTGCAAATATGAGATTTAGCCATTTTCCCACCTTCCAAACAGTAAACTTTCAACCTGTCTCTTGTGGAAATTAACTAAAATTACACCCAGGTGTACCAAATCTGTCTATCTATAAGAGTGTATGAGTTAAGGCACAATATTTATTATTCCTCCCATTTTATGAATTACTTTCTAAACCCTTGAGGAGGATTTTTTTTTCAAATTAGACTTGCAGAGAAAAAGCCATGGAGCTCTTTATGCAGCAAAGCTGTTACTCGTAAAATCGTCGGCATTTAATCAAGGAATACACAAGCTTGATGGAAATGAGCACCCAGGTGTAAGTTATTTTCCTGTTTCCACCACTATAAGCTAATTGCCAACAAAATACATCTTATATTTTTAGCAAAACATTTGAACTGTACATATAATAGTTTTAGTAATTAAATTGATCATTTTAATAACGACATAGTCTAAAGATTTTAAAAATTCAGATTCTTATTTTAAAAAGACACCAATAAAGTCTGGATGGTTGAGGTTTTCTTTCTTTTTTTTTTAATTTCCCATAATGAGTTCCTACTGTGTCAACAAACCTTTGGTTGTTAATTGGATGATTGTCTGATATATCTTAGAGAGGAATTTGTTTCTCTGGCCAGACTGCCAACTTAGAGCAGAATGATCGACACTTAATATCAGCAATTAAAAGAACCTGTTCAAATATCATATGGAACTCATAGCTTGGGGAAGCCTAAAGAACATTTTACCAGAGAAAACTCATTCAGCTGCTGCAAGGAGTAATTAAATTAGATGCATTTTAACATCATTATTCAAAGAAAAATAAACATACTATAGAGAAGCTTACTATATGATATAAAGGGAATATTTCAGACTGTAAGACAAAGCCTTTTAATTTATTTCCCATACTTTCATGTTTGCTCTATGCTCATATTTTCTACCATGTTAACCCACAAACTGCCTGCCATCCTATACCCAAATCTCCCCCAATATGTGCACATAAAATCCCAAAAAACTCTTAGTATTCCAGGGTTGCAAACTGAAGTAAGAGGTCAAATGCCAGTGCAACAGATTCAAAGTAATTGACTAGATTCTCTGATTGTATTGACTTTTGCTTAAAATAAGTAAACCTTCCAGTGATGAAGACTTAGAAATCTTTTGTTATTTAGAATGGTGTTCGTTGTAAAAAAAAAATTGACCCATATGTAACAAACAATGACACGGGAAGCCAGACAATAAAACTGTTGTTTTATTGTCTATTC
The DNA here is from genome assembly GCA_011680675.1 of Gymnobelideus leadbeateri. Lineage (NCBI taxonomy): Eukaryota > Metazoa > Chordata > Mammalia > Diprotodontia > Petauridae > Gymnobelideus > Gymnobelideus leadbeateri. Next base: position 178,096 of record WOXC01007527.1, read on the forward strand.
TAAACTAAAGTCATAGCTTTTTAGAGTTCACTGTTACCCTCACATCCCCACTAAATGGTCATCCAACCTTTGCTTGAAGACGTCTGATTGAGAGAATTATTACCTCCCTAAACCCATTCTATTTTTGAATAGCTCTCATTGCTAGGAAGGTCATTCTTTTATTACCCCAAAGATGTGTCATCTTATAAATTCTACCCATTGGTCCTAGTATTGCCTTCTGGAACCACAGCAAAATTAAGCTATTCCCTTCTCCACATAAAGCAACAGGTTATACAAAAATAAAAATAACACAGCTTTTAGCCATGATATAATCAGCAAATTATTAAAAAATGTAACTATTCATAATGTCTCTGGAAATTACTGAAATTCAAGAAGAAACAAAGGAATTCTAGGGAATATCACAGAATATTGTGGTAGGTGGAGATCTATAGCCAGGTACATAGGGACTAAAGGCAGGCGTTCTTAATATGGGGGTCCATGAACTTGGTGGTTTTTTTAATACTTGAGTAACTGTATTTCAATATAATTCTTTTCTTTTTTAATCTTGCATATTTATCTTATAAAAAACAATATTCTGAGAAGGGATACATAGGCTTCACAAGATTGTCAAACTGGTACAGGGCACAAAAAAAGGTTAACACCCACTACTCTAAAGAATCTAGATAGGCCCAATATTCAGGAATATTGAAAGCAATCAGTACAATAGGAAGAAACTGTGCTTCCCAGTGTGATTTCACTGAATTACAGATAATTATGGGAACTCAGACAAGAAAGAGACAAAGGACCAAAGTCCATAAATTTTCAAAGTTAAGAAGAAAGGTGTGTCAAGCAATAAGGTCCTCCTTGTAAATTTGACCTTAGCATGCAATTAAAGATATTTTCCTAGATGGTTCCAGTTGCCCAAGCAGTCATGTGAGCAATGGACATGTATGATGAGTTAGCTACCTAGTCTCACCATGTGGCTTTCCAATCCTGATCTAACTTAGAAAGCCTCCTAGAAAGCCATGATTAACAACATGAGAGGTGAGGGGCAATCACTGAGAAAAGGATGATTAATGTAAGAAAGTTAGTAAACATGAAATAGAAATGATACCTTACCATTGTGTCTTTACTGCTGAAATTTAAGAATGTTTTCCTCATTATTAGCCAGGGATCTAGTGATGCATAGAATGTCTGATGGTGCTACCATATCTCCATTTTGATATCATTTTAGGATGTGTCTAAATAATTGCTCAACTTAATGAAAGCAGAAGTCAACAGGAGGGGAGATTAGTTTTGATACTAGAGAAGATATTCTTTAGAAACTATTTGAACTTGGTTTTACTAGCTATCCCCAAAACATTCAACTTTAGACTAAATCTTTTTACCACACCTTTCTCCTTATAGGATACTCACTGAAGGTCAGAGGAGTTTCTAATTCAGGAGAGACATTGCCAAATATATTTCTTGCACAATGCTCACATAGCAATGCTACTTGCAGAGAATATTCTGAGAAAAAAAGTTGATTTTTTATGCAATAATGCTAATCACAAGATTACAAAATTCAATTCAGACATTTCAAGTAATGAACAAACCCTAACCAAACGTTTTATGTGAATTGTGGCCTTTCTATGCTTGTTTTATTTTTTTTAAATCCACTTCACAAATGAATCAAATAAAGAAAATTCTTTTCAAGGAAATTTCTTTGCAAATTAAAATCATTAAGTCAAGACAGATGCATTCTTGCTTGGTTTATTCTCTTTACAAAGTTTCCTTTTTATACTTCTCACTCGCCACCTCCCTCACTTATTGAATACTTATTCCCAGAAGCAATGGAAATTGAAAGAGGGTGGGGGCTTTAACACCAGGGATGGTGTTCTCAGTGCCATAACATATTTCTGAGGTTTTAATTTCCTTTTTTTAATACTTGTGTGACATGATGTCATTTTGACTGGAAATAAAAAGAAATGCAGATATTAAGGAAGGTAATATTTATATTCTATTGCCATTTAATGTCCAAACAAATATCCAGACTCCATGCCAAGTAATAAATAAAGCCTCATAGCACAGAGTCAATGATGAAACCAGCACCTGGGTCTCTGTGCTTCCCCAGTGACTGCTCTCCATTTGATCTGAAGAAACAACTGCACAGCATTCTGCTCCAAGGCAGATCCATTCTTGTCATGAACATTATTGCATATGTGTTATGCAAAGTCATTTTTCCCCATAATAGCCTCATTTTTCCCCCAGTCACTAAATTAACATCCAGAGGTAAACAATAAAACAGCAAGTTATCTCTGTGATCCTATCTTTAAAATTGACTTAAAAGTACATAAACCTAAAATGTCAACCAGGCACCTCCGTGCAATCCAGGAATCTGGGTAAATGGAGGGATTTGTTGTACTCCCGGCAGCATGGGTATTTTATTACTTTGCCCAGGAACTCAGCACCTGGCATGTGTGTCTCATCATCTCAGTAGAACAAGGATATACCCCAAATAAACCCAATATCAAATTGTTGCAGACAGTTGTCTGGAGGCACTTTCAGAATGACATCTTTTTAAAGATTGGGGGCCCCTGTGTATCTCAAAGGTCAGCTGATGGAACCTCTAGAAACTGCGGGAGAATTGAGAGGATGCAGTACTTACAGATGCTCAATTTGGAATGCCAAAATTGGGTGTAAAAACTTGGCAATGCCCCTTGCACTTCTCTGATTTCTTTTGCTTAATTTGCATACATGTGCTATTTCACCATTCTAGCTTTGTAGGCTCCTTGAAAGCAACACTACTACCTATCTACCCATCTGTTTCCCCCACATTTTTTCTCATCAGGCTACTAACACAATAGATATTCAATAAATGTTGATTGTAAGAAAACTATGAAGATACAGGAAGAAGGAAAAAAAATTAAGTTCAAAATTTTCCTCTGCTTGTGATACTGGGAAAATCATTTAACCTCTTAGTGCTTCAGGGAAATCTTTAAATGTATAAGTTGCAGAAGAATTTGAGAAATGCATTAGAAAAAAAATGTTTACATGCTAGAGTTGTCTGTACCAATCTATCACAGGTCTGAATTCCAAAATTTTAAAATACTGATGTCAAATTGAACTGCACTGAATGTGCCTCATTTTTCATTGTGTCCTTTACATCTCCTGGTTTGAGAAGGACTTGCCCAGATTTCTATAATCAGTAGAAATCTTTCTACAAAGAAAGTACTTCAACTACACAAATAACAGCAGTCTAGGCATAGCTTGTTTTAAGAAGGTGGTCCAAATATAAAAGCTGCACAGACTGGAAAGAAGGACACGTGAGGGGAAATTTAAGAAATAAAACACATGAAAAACCTAAAAGAATATGAGTTGATGAAAAGCAAAATGTTCTCCAAGAAAGGGGAGTGAAATGGAAGAAAGCTCAAATGCCAGCCAAGGGGATGGAAAGAGTTGGATGGATGCCATTAGAAGTGTAAGAGGATTCAAAGGCGAGGAAGAAGAAGAAACAAAAAGTGGCTGCTTGTTTTCAGAGAAAAAGATTACTCAACTTTCCTAATGTGAACAAAGCAACTTCTCCTCTGCCAGGCAATCTCCTTGGGCTGAAGATTTTTAAAATAAATATTAAGTTATCATAATAATGCCTAGTTTAGGGTGTTATTTTAAATATACTCTGAGGTCACATAAGATGCTTTCCCAATAATATGGAAGTGCTTCACAGACATTTTCTCATTGATTTTTTTAAAAAATCCTTATGACCTAAATTATCAAGGGTTATTATTTCTAACATAGGGTTGGTGAACTTATCCGAGGTCACACAACATAAAGGTAGCAGAAATATAGCTGAAGTATTCTCATATTCACTTCTCTCTCTCTCTCTCTCTCTCTCTCTCTCTCTCTCTCTCTCTCTCTCTCTCTCTCTCTCTCTCTCTCTCTCATGCTCCCTCCCTCCCCCTTCCTCCCCCAACCCTTTCTCTGTAGTGGTCCAATTACTACTCAAGAGTAACTGTTTGTTATTAATTATTATTATTATTATTTACACACATTTCAATCAGGAACATCTTGATAAGTCCTCATAGCAAATCAAATAGACGGCCACATTTTAATTAAACCTACATGAAGCATAAGATACTAGGGCTGGCAAGGCTCTCTAGAGAACATCTAGCCCCACCCCTGCCTTCAGAGAGGTGGATGTTTAATAAATCATCCGTAGTCCTCTGCTGCCTTTCCTCTAGGGATAGAGACTCTCCTATCTCTTCAAGAGACCATCCCAATGTTTTTATCACTCTGATGGTAAATACATACATATATGCATACATATGGGAGTGTGTGTATAACATTTATATCTGTGTGTATACACATATATGATACACACACACACACTCCTTCTGTCCAACTAAGACCTCATTTTAATTTAAGCCCATTTCCTCTTGTTCAGTCTTCTGAGGACCAAGAGGAGTTATTATGTGACTGATAGGTCTGAACTGAGCTCTCAAATATTGATTTCCCTTTAGGGGCAACAATGGTTGATGCTGTTGAGCACAGCAAGAGGCACATAAAACCAACGCTGCTCATCCGACCACCAGATGGTATTTTCTGGAAAAGTCTTGGGGACCATTTCTTTTTTGGTGGAATCAGTGAAGCAATCTATTCACGAACAGGTCCCTTTGCTGCCCTGGAGGCTAAATGTCTATCTAAAATGAGAAATAGGTGAATATATGATAATTATGAAAAATAACACTGGCCCATAATTGTAATAAACTTCCTGAGAAAAGTTACCATGTTACCAACTGTGATATTCGCTGAACAGCTTGACCTTCCAGATTTAATTTAGGTCTTCAATCTTTAATCCAAGAGTAAAACTAACATGAAATCCCTCAAGGAAACAGTGGTTTATAGGCTTTCATAAGCTCGTTCCTCCTCCCCTCCCCTTTTGGACAGTCCCTGGTTGGGTGACAATCCCAGGTTTGTTCATTTGGATGAGAAGAAGGATGATTTTAACTATATAATGGATGACTGCATTTAAGCAGTGAAGGCCAACATAGTTTGTCTTGCTTCCCTAATGTTTTTAAGGAGAAATCTATAATTCTCCAGCCTCCTGGCATATCTTCTGATTTAACAAGAGTAATATTACTTTCTGTAATTGTTCTTCAGATTTCTTCCCAAAGAGTTTTGACAATAACTGTTATCAGGGAAAAAAAAATCACCCCAGCCTGTCTGATAAACATGTTTTCTTGCCCTCACACCCCAGTGAGTGCTGTGACAGTATACTTTTATCATCTAGTGTGTGCTCAGAATGAGCTTAGAACAGCAATTGCCGGGAATAGGCAGGCGATAAACCGCATTGATTTAACACATCTTGTTTTCAATCATGCTCGGATTTTCTGAGCACGCATTTTTCCTGTACTCCAGCTTGTAGCTTTTATCTGACGAGCTGATCCCTTTTCACTGGAAAATGAAAAGGTCGCACAATAAGACACGGTTTACTGGAACTTGAACGCGCACCAGGGAAAGTATTTTAGATAAATACTGTCAGACATAGTGGAGCTGAATTTCAACAACACAATTGCTAAACAACAATACTTATTACTGTCCTAGAACAAGCCTACAAGCAACTTATGGCTCACAGCAGGGGGGAGCACAGAGTCAGGTTCAATAGCTAAGAAAATCTTCCCCAGTCTGTCTAAAGATGCTGCGTTCCTTTTAACTGACGTCTAGCCCTAACCAAGCACAGGCTCCCGGGCCATTGTCCTACTTGTGATTGCTAATGACACATTTTATGAGATGACTACGGAACGGGTCCCACTGCTCACAAGTCATTTCCTCTAAGCCAGGATGGGCAGGTTTCAGGACACTTGCCTAATTAAGTTAGAGTATTCCACAGACAGTCAAAAAGGATTCAAGAAATAACCAGAGAAAAGAGAAACTAGAAAACAATCCTGCTAACAAGACAGTAAAGCAAACAAGATAGAATCATCTAAGACGTGGAATAAATAGGTAATTCGGCTACAGTTAAATTGCTTTAACAGATAATAAGCAAACGGAGTAATATCAGCCATATCTAAAAAGTGTGACATTTCTATAGCACTTAATGGTTTACAAAGTAATGTCATTCTTAAGGATTGCTTTGCATGAGGTAAGTAGTGACAGGTAAACCTGAGACTTTTGACCAAAAACACATGATTAACAAATGGCAGACTTAAGCCCAATTATCATCTGATTCAATGTCCTGTAGTCTTTAAGAAGTAGTGTTTTATAGATCAACAGACTTTGCAAATAGTGGCCAGCCCAACCTCTGATCCAAATGCTAAGTGGCAAAATGGATAGGCTGCTTGGTATAGAAGCAGAAAGACTTGAGTTCCAATCCAGATCACATTTATTAAGAGCTTACCATATGCTAGACCTGTTCAGAAAACAAAGTCCCTGCTCTCAAGGAACTGATGGTAGAGACAACAAGCACATAACTATGTTGAAACAAGGTAAGTGTGATATAAACAGAAGATAATCTGAGGAAAGGCCCTAGCAATATGGAGAAAGTTAGGAGGGAAAGGCTTCCAGCAGATGGTGGTACTGGACCCAGATCCTAAAGGAAAACAGGGATGCTGGAGTGAGGGAGCAGAACTTTCCAAGCAAGGGGCAGAGTCAGGGACAAGACATGGAGCGTAGATAGGTATGGGGTGTGATGAGTAGCAAGGCACCCAGTATAGGGGAGAGCAAAGAATAGGAAGGGATCATGGAAGGTGATGGAGGGCTTTAAATTCCAAACAAAGGATTTTACATTTGGTCCTATGGGTAATAAGGAGCTACAGATGCTTGTTTAGTGAGGAGGGAGGTGAAATGGTCAGATATGTACTTCATGAAAATCACCTTGGCAGCTTATAGTTTCCAGCTACAGCTCTGCTTGGTCTGAGCTCCACAGAATAAGATATCCCCAAGCTGGGCACCCCCTGGCATTCTGAGGGGCAGGGAGGGAAGCTGCTCCCCAGTTTCCTTTTGTGTGTTGTCTTTCTCCATTAGATTGGAAACTCCTTAAGGGCAGGGACTGGTTTGTTTGTTTGTTTGTTTTAATTTGCATCCCCAGTGCCTAGCATGGTATCTGGCAAATTTCATCGCTGCTCAGTTGTTCAACTGTGTCCAACTCTTCATTACCCCATTTGGGACTTTCTTAGCAAATATACTATATTGGTTTGCCATTTCTCCAATGGATTAAACTAAACCGAAGTTAAGTGACTTACCCAAGGTCACACAGCTAGTGAGTATCTTAGGCCCAGATTTAAACTTGGGTCTTCCTGACTACAGGCCCAACTCTCTATCCACTGGGTAACCTAGCTGCCTCAAAGACAAAAAGAGGTTAAGTGATTTGCCCAGGGTCACAAAGCTAGTAAGTATCTGAGATCAGATTTTAACTCAGATTTTCCTGATTCCAGGCTTAGCAATCTATCCACTGAGCCCTCTAGCTGGCTTAATAAATGTTACTGAAGGAATAATGAATTAGGAAACAATATTCTGAGAAGGGGTCCAAAGACTTTACAAGAAGTGATATGGGGCACAAAAAAAGGTAAAGAACTCCTAAATTCTAAAGAAGCTAGATCAGCCCAATATTTAGTAATATTGAAATACAGGAGGATAATAGGAAGAAAGCATGGTTCCCAGTGTGATTTTACCGAATTACAATTATAGGAACTCCAATGAGAAAGAGACAGAGGAACCACAGATTCCTTGAAACCTAAGATTGTGATATCAATCAATAAACATTTATCAAGAACCTACTTTGTGCCTGATAGGTGTCTCAGCAGATAGAGGGCCGGGTTTGGAGTCAGGAAAGACCCGAGTTCAAATGTGACCTCAGACACTCACTAGCTCTCACACACTAGCTGTGTGACCCTGGGCAAGTCACTTAACCTTGTTTGCCTCAGTTTCTTCATCTGTAAAATGAGCTGGAGAAGGAAATGACAAAACCACTCCAGTATCTTTACCAAGAAAATGGGGTCACAAAGAATCAGACACAACTAAGCTCTGGATCTTTTAGTATGTGCCAACAATACAATTAACACTTAATAAAGCCTTGGTAACTAAGTAATTTGCTTAACCACAACTTAGTCAAACAAGATAAGGAAAAGAAAGTAATGGTCATACCTACATATAATTCAGATTCACTTCAGTTCCAACTGGATCACCTCAACCTATTGGTCATAGAATCAAAGACCCAGAGAACAGTACTTAATGGTCATTTAGTTCAGCCTCCTCATTGTAGTTATAATCACCCGTTTTTAGAGCCCTGCAGGATTTCTAAACTTGCCTCACCACAACCCTCTGAGATAGGGAGCAAAAGTATTATTATCCCCAGTTTATGGATAAATAAAATGAGGATCAGAAAGATTAAACAGACTGCCAAGATGACACAGCTATTATATGTTGAAGGCAAGATTTACCTCCTAAATTCAAGCTCAGCATTTTTTCTCCTATCCCATGCTGACTCCCCAAAACAATGCTCAGGTTCTTTCACTTGTTTATCTTTGAATTTGACCAATCACTATTGGTCTCCATGGTGTGGGCCCAAACTCTTTTAATGGCTTTTTGTTTTTATGCTGCCTCCCCCCAGATGGATTCATACTCAGAATGAAATGGGGATGGGAGGAGACCATCTTCACCACATGGCACATTGAAATCATGTGCCTCTCCTAACTAGGGAGGATTCTAACCTGTAACCAGGAGAAAAAACTATTTCTTTCGTCCCTAAACCAATTATACAAGGTGCCATGGTACATGTAACCAGAACTGAATCTGCCCTTTTAATGCTAGTGTACTTATATATGAGTCCCCAGTGTTTTCCAATCAATAGATGTTTAGATAAGTAATTCACTCGTTTTGGAGTAGTAGTTATTGTGTGGGCAACTGGTATGTGGCCACTTCCGCAATAACCTTGGGTCTCCTGACCAAGAGAACATTACAGTCACACGTTTGTTGCTATTAGCTCATGATATGCTGGAAACCAATTTTAAAAAGCAACTAATAAAGCACCACATAAAAAATTACTGTGTAATTACCTCTCGGTCAGGTAAAATCTCCTGTGACAATAAAGCCAGGGGATATACCAAACTAGAAAAGCATGTTTTCCCTGTTATTTAAAGCTGGCAGTGGCTATCTTGAAGTGAAACATTTAAATCCACTGAAGCCTGGTAAATAATATCATTTTGACAGAGCCTCTCTTTAACATCATTTTGAAGAATTTATCTCATTAATCCCTATAACATTTCCATGAACCAAAGAGAATGTAAAAGCCACTAGGCTCCAGTGTTACCCAGGCTTTCCAGTTTTCTCTTCATATTTGGGATCAATAGAACAGTCAGTGCCTAATCTACATATACAATTTATTGTGCACCCCCTCCTTGTACCTCTGCATTACATTTCTCTGTGTACAGTGGAGATCACAAGAGGCTTTTTCATTTGTTTGCATGTACAGAGAGGAAAAGAAGGGAATATGGGTTCCAACTGGAGAATGGGTTCCACTATGAGGAAGAAGAGAAAAGGAGTCCTTTGTTGGTTTGAAAATAACCCTGGGAAGTCCATCAACATAAAGAAAAGACCCCAGTCCTATTCTATTGTCCTTTTTTTTCTCTATCCCCCCCCTTTCTTTTTTTCCAAGTATTAAATAGGTTTCTTTGGTAGATATTGATTGATGTTAACTTGAAGAGCAAAGAATGAGGGCAGGAACAGCAGTGAGTGAACCTGGGTCAGTTGTCAAGCCCTATGTTCACTGTTATTGAAGGGTTTGTGGGACACTTCACAATCCTGATTTTCAGGACACAAGGTTACCACTCCCTGATATGAGTTGTTTGACCCTATTAGAATGAATAGCAGCTAGGTGGCTCAGTGCATAGCATTCCTGACTTGGAATCAGGAAGACTCATCGTCCTGAGTTCAAATCCAGCCTCAGTCATTTGCTAACCCTGTGACCCTGAGCGAGCCTCTTAATCCTATTTGCCTCAGTCTCTACATCTATAAAATAAAGTGGAGAAGGAAATGGCAAACCCACTCTAGTATCTTTGCAAAGAAAATTCCAAACGGGGCCACTAAGAGTGGGACACAGTTCCTGAGCACACGGGACACAATAAATGTTTTTACATTCCTAAGTTCACTCCAACTTTTTCTAATATTTCTCAGAAGGTTCCAGGCTGATAAATGTGTACAATTTTTCAGAGTTTTCAAAGTTGCTTATGCCTGTATTTGGTAGGATTACAGATATAGAGCTGGAAAGGGCCTCATAGGTCATATAATCCAACTTCATTTAACAAGTGAGAAAAGGGGCAGCCAGGTTCTGCAGTGAATAAGGCACCAGCCCTAGAATCAGGAGGACCTGCATTCAAATACGGCCTCAGACACTTGACACACTTACTAGCCATATGACTTTGGGCAAGTAACTTAACCCCAATTGCCCTCCAAAAAGCAAAAAAAAAAAAAAAAAAAGGTGAGGAAACTGAGACCCAAGGAGGCTTAGTGACTTACCTGAAGTCACAGAGGTAGTAAGCATCAGAGACAAAGGCAGATCCCTGACCATCTGCCATCTGAAAAATCTCCACCCAGATGTTCCTCCAGCATGGCAAACTGATACATTAAACATAATTTATTCTCTTTCTCACTCCGCTCCATGAGCAACAGTATGCTGCCACAAACAAACAAAAACTCACAAATCCTGCATTTCCTAACTTCCTGATTCATGTTTATGACATGGCCAATCTCCAAGTCACCTCAAAATCATTTTTGACTTTTCTCTTTTTCTCTCATCCCCCACATTCAGTTACCAAATCCTGTCGATCTTGACCTCCAAGTTGTCTTTCATTTCCCTATGAGGCACTATATATGTTCCCATCACTAACCACCACTCCATTTCCTTCCTTCTTTGCCTTTCTCCTTAATCCCTGCAGTACTGTTTTCCCTAATTTTATTCACTCCAGTCTACAAGCCATCCTTCACACACTTGCCAAAATAATCTTCTTAATGCAAAGGTCTGACCACGTCAATTCCCTGTTCATAATCCTTCCGTTTTTCCCTATCTTCCATAGAACTGGGCAGCTAGGTGGTACAGTGGGTAGAGCGCTGGGCCTGTAGTCAGAAAAACCAGAATTCAAATTTGACCTCAGATACTTACTAGCTTTGTGGCCCTAGGCAAATCTCTTAATTCCAGTCTACATAAAAACTGAAGAAGGAAATAGCAAACCACTCCAATATCTTTGCCAAATAAACCCTATGGACAGTTGGTCCATGGGATGATGAAAAGTCAGGTGCTACTGAACAAGTCAACAACAACAACAGTTCAAAGGATAAAACGGCAATTGTTTAGATTGGCCTCTAAGGCTACACAATATGGTTCCAAATACTTGAAGCCTTATTTCTTAAACTCATAAAACCACAGAATCTCAGGGTTGGAAGGGACCACAGAGAGCACCTAATCCAACAATGACATAAATAAAACAGAAATCCTCACTGTTTTTATTTACACGCTCTGCCTTATTTTCCACATTTTTCCTTCATATAATCTATGTCCCATCCAAACTGAACTACAACTACCTGGTTGTTGATTTTGTTGTGCTTCTTATTTCAGTCCTGCTTTTGTTCAAGCCTCAAATTGTGCCTCAAAATATCTTTCAATCTGTCCAAATCTCCTCTTCCTCAAAGGCTGACCTCAGTTGATGCCTCCTCCATGAAGCCTCTCCTGATCTCTTCACTTGAAAATTATCTTTATCCCCTCAAATTTTCTTAGGGAACTTTCTCCTTTGCTCTCAGGAAAAATTTATTCTACCTTCTATCATATGAATGGACATATTTTACCTTCCCAAATTTATTGTAATTGGTTTAAAGGCAAAGATGGCAATTTTTTATCTTTCTATCCCTAGTTCCTACGACAATGCCATGCATGTACTGGGGGTTTAATGTTCTAGAGCAGTGGTGTCAAACTCAAATAGAAAGTGGTGTATACATATATGTGTGTGTATATGTGTATCCCTACAAGCAATATGTTGACTTAGAAAACTACATATTAGCATTACCTTATGTTTTATTATATTTTTATTTTCTGTTAAACATATTCCAATTACATTTTAATCTGGCTCTGGACTCCACTCAGAAGTGTCATGCATTACATATACCTATTTGACATCTCTACTTTATATTACTTATGTAGTTGGGGCAAGTAAGAAAGTGCTCTACTCATATAAAAAGCAGAAATTATTGCAATGGAAGAGGGGCTTGACTTCTCTTGTCTCACAGAAGACTTCAGGGTGGGTTTTTTGGTCTTCTTTTAATTTTTTCGCTAAGTACCGTAAATAAGAAGTCTCCTACTGTATGATGAATAAACTCTATTTGACATACTTGGAGTTAAGAGCCCTTAACCTTGTTGGATTTGGTTATAAACTGAGCCAGTCATCTTATTAATCTGAAACTTGACCATTGTTTTTCAGGGAACAAAGATTTGTGATCTTTATGTCAGTCTTTTCAACCTCACCTATACTTGTGGGTTGATAGAATAAGACTATCAGCAAGGCCACCTTGGAATATAGCATACAATGACACAGCTCTTAAGTAATTTTTTTGGTCTTCTTTAAATAGAGAAAATGGAGGTCCTCTCAGTCTCAAAAACAAACAAACAAATAAATAAATCTGAGTGATTTTTTTTTTCTCTTCAAGTGGCAGGGGGCAGGGCAAGGATAAGGTATGGAGATTAGACTTGGGAGAAAAGAATTATGGAAAAGGAAATGAAGTCATCTATGGCCTGAATTTTCTGTCTTCCACAATTCAATTCAACAGATATTTATAAAGTACCTACTATGTATAAAGCTATAAAGCATTGTCCTCACTATTAGGGAAGATAAGAACACAAAATAAGACCCAGTCCCCTGTTCTCATGGTATTTGTATCTAGATGAGACATATGTCATACATAGAGGAGGCATATTATATAGGAAATATAATGGAGGCAACTGCATAGTACAGTGGATAAAATGGTTGGCTTACCTAGAGTCAGGTAGACCCAAGTTCAGATCCAACTTCACATACTTGCTAGCTGTATGACCTTAGGCAAGTCACTTAACTTCTTTTTTTTTGTTTTGTTTTGGCCTTTTTTTTGGAGGGCAGTTGGGGTTAAGTAACTTGCCCAAGGTCACACGGCTAGGTTTTTGTGTGTGTGTTAAGTGTCTGAGGCCGGATCCGAACTCAGGTCCTTCTGACTCCAGGGCCAGTGCTCTACTGACTTCGCCACCTAGCCGCCCCAAGTCACTTAACTTCTGTTTCCCTCAGCTTCCTCAGTTGTAAAGTGGAAACAGTAATAGCACTTACTTTTCAAGTTTGCTGCAAGAATAAAGTAAGATAACATTTGCAGTGTGCTTAGCATAGTGTCTGGCATACAGTAGGTGCCATATAAATGCCTGCCATCATCATTATCTTCATCATTAATTCAGAACATGATAAGCCACTGGAGGTAAAAAGGACCATGAGAGTGGTATAAGAAGGAAGGATCACTTCTGCCTGGTGGAATCCCAAAGGCTTCATGTAGTATCATGATTTAGATAAAATCCTTTTCAGTTAAAAATCCTACAATCCAGGAAGGCATCTAAACTGAACCAGCAATTTGGTAGGATCTTAATAAGCAACGATGGTGGGAGGGAGGTGGAGAAAAAGAACTGGAAGGCCATTCCAAGTAAAAGAAATGAAAATGTATGAGTAAAGACACACAAGTGATATGTATAGAAAGGGCAAGCAGTTCATTGTTGCTAGAGCAGATTAGCATTGGGTGAAGCTGAGAAGGTAGGATGGCATTAAGTTATAGAGATCTTCAAAATCTAGGCTCAGGAGTTTGGACTTCTGCCCTGTCCCCCATATGAGTCTAGTAAATGTAAAAGAAATAAAAACATATCATTAACTTAGTATGTGGTTGAATTACAGAATTCACCTCTGCCTGAGGCCATGATGTCAAATGTTATCACTGGGTTTGTCAGAGGATTGGATGTTAAAGTGTTAAATATCAGTCACACTAAATTGCTAACTATTGGGGTGGCTAGGTGGCTCGGTAAATAAGAACACCAGCCCTGGAGTCAGGAGGACCTGGGTTCAAATGCAGCCTCAGACACTTAACACAAAAACTAGCCATGTGACCTTAGGCAAGTCACTTAACCCCAACTGCCCTCCAAAAAGAAAAAAAAATTGCTATTTTGCAAAATGCAAAAAAAATTAATAAATAAAGTTAGTATGATGATAGGATAATAGGAACAAATAATAACCTTTAAGGATAAAATAGATAGGACTTAATTCCTGAAAAGTTATCAAGAGAACTTGGAGAGAAAACTACATTCTTCCAAATCTATTTAATAACCCCGAGATTGACACCACTTCTATGCATTCAGAGATGGAAAAGTGAACTGAATCAATGAATTCTAGGACCTGAGTAACCATTCATTTCTACTTTTTCACTTTATAAAGGAGGAAACTAAGGCTCAATGATTTGCCAGTCATACTACCTAAGTAATCAGGTAGTGGCTGAGAAGAGATTGCAATCATGTTTTCTGGATCAAAGCAACTCCAGAATATTATATATATATTACTTGGCCTCTTAGCAAGATAGCGAATAAACAAATCTCTTTTAAAAGTTGGATTCCACAATTTCAAATTCTACCACTTTCCTATGGAAACCCATTCCTATGCCAAAATAGTCTTCACAGTCTGGATATTAATAGAAATCTAGTTATACTAATTGCTAATAAAGACACAGGAAAGGCATTGCCTAATATATTTTGACAACCAAATAAGGGATTTTAAGTCAAACATTAAATGTGGCTCTTTAGTCAGTTAGGGCACAGTGCTATTAAATCCAAAGTTATGGGTTTAATCCCTCTATGGGCCAACTATCTTCAGTTTGTGCCCCTGTTGCTGTGAAGGCATCTTACACAAAGGCACTACTGGTCACCAGGGATCTCTGGAAAGGAGAGGATATTGGTCAGTAAAATCTATCACCATATCAGGAAAACCAGTAGTACCAAGTTCATATCCTTCTGATGGTGGATCAGGGGCATTATTTTATTAGATAAAAATAAAAATGATCATTTGGAAGCTACATATTTAAAAAAGAAAATAAACCAATGTAGCTACAGGCTATCAGGCTATAAATACTAAGGTAGGTCTTTTTGAAACACTGAAAGAAACTTGGAACAGGTTTCCAAAGCATCAACCTCTTCCACCCAATCCCCCAGATTTAAAGTAAGTCTGGAAGGAATCCATTGATGGATTGGCAAGAACATTTGTTCCTTGCATGGTGAAAACAACAAATTCTTATATTTACAAGTTCTGGTTTTTACCTAGAGATCTTTCTTTTTAGGATAAAATGCAATGAAATAAGGCAACCAATTGAAAAAGAGCACCAACCACAAATACTTGATTTATCTGGGATAAAATAAAGGGTTCACTCAAAAGAGACACACAGTAAAAAGCAGATGCTTCCAAAATGAAATGTGCTTTCAAAATGAAACCCATGTTTAGTGTTCACTATCCATTTGGGGGGTGACATGAGAAAAAATACCATATACATTCCACTATTTTTTTCTTATTTAATCTCACCTAGCAAGCTTTGCTTAATAAAATAACTTGAAAACAGTGCTGAATCTTGAGGCTATTCTGGGTAGTAACATGGATAGAATTCTGATATGTTTTCTTCATTAAGTGCTCATACTCCCAGAAATGAAAGTAACTCATTTCTTCCCAGGGAGTCTTTTAACTGAAAAACTAATCTTAATTGAATGCACAGATCAGTTAACTATCTTCAGATTCACAAACCATTAATGTCTATTTTCACAGAGTCTTTTCCTGGCTGCTCATCTTGGTGGCACTGTGCCCAGAGGAATATGAGGTTCAGCACTGGGGATGGGGGACAGCAAGGAAAGAAGGGTGCCCATCAAGTTCTCTTATTCATCAGTAAATAATGACGTGCTTGCTAAGTTGATATCATCAGATCACCATTCCGAGCCAATCCAGGGAAAGTCAAAAGATGCCCTCCTCTCCCTAGAATACCACTTAAACTGATTTTAAATGGTATATCAGAGAATGTAAAGACAGAAGGCCAAGTGTCATATACTTTTTTTAAAATTCTGAATAATATAGATGGGTAAAGGCAGAAGGAAAATGTTGAAAATTATTTCATATTTTCCTCCAAGCACATTTGCTTTGTCTGCACATTTTTTTTCAAAAATGGTAGAAGTCAATCTTTGTGGTACTCCCTTCCCCATATCCTCTTTTTTTGCCTTTGATCTTAACGTGAACCTATGGGGGAGATACCACAGGAACTATAATAGAGATGGCTTCTTCTCTAAAGATAACTTCTCATGATCCAATATCATGACCAAAAATATCTGTTACTAATAATTTGATCCTTTAAATTCAGAATACTTACAGAGTTTTGTATCTCTGCTGAAGAAGTCACTTTTTAAACAAAGATAAAATAATAACAATGCCAATTGTGCATGTAGTGCTTTAAGGACTATGAAGAGGTTTACTTATCCTGTGAGGTAGCTGATATTATTATCCCCATCTCCTGAGGATTGGAGGTTAAATGACTTGCCCTGGGTCACACAGCTAGCAAGTATCTGAAGCAGATGTGTGGTATCATTAAGTGTGTGATAATATAGTAGGAAGCAACATGGCATAATTGGGGGAAAAAAACATTGAATTTAAAGTCCACACACAAAAAAGCCCTAGGTTTTATATTCCACTCTGCTATTTCTTAGGTGTTTGTTGCTGTTCAGTCCCTTTTTCAGCTGTGTCTGACATGGGGAATTCTTGGCAAAGATACCAGAGTATTTTACCATTTCCTTTTCCAGATCATTTTGCAGATAAGAAAACTGAGGCAAACAGGTAAGTGTCTGAGTCCCGATTTGAACTCGTGAAGATGAGTCTTCCTGACTCCAGACCCAGCCCTCTCTCCACTGTGCCCAACCAGTTGTCCTTACTAGGTGAATAACCTTAAGTAAATCACTTCAGCTCTCTGAGGCTCCCCTTTTTCAGCTATCAAATGAATGACAATACTTTTAGCATGTACTTCACAAAGTTATGAGAAAAGTACTTTTGGAAGTGTTATATAAATATGAACTCTTATTAGGGGTCCTCTGAAATTAAAATATTAGCATTATTTGAAATATTTCTCAATGGAAACCATTGGGACATAGCATGGCCCAGTAGAAAGAATCCTGATTTGGGATTCTTCCAACCTTAACTCTATAATCCTTTGAATTTTCAATAACCTTTAACCTCCTCTTCATTACAAAAGTCCTATTTTTATTCTTAACAACTTGTACACAGAAATAAACTTTGAATCTTTATGGTTTCCCCACTGGCAGATACTTTGAAAAGCCACATGTCCTTATAATATTTGTACATAAGGTAGTATTTTGCTCTAACCATGTTAAGAGTCCCTCCTAAATGAAGTGAGGTCCTTTAAGTAGGTAAAGGTCTTTGTGTGGAATTCAAATCAAACCAGTCCTATGTGTCTACCCCATAGAGAATGGTTTTAGAGTGAGGTTCCAGCATGTATGAAGTAATAAATTCACGAGCCCATGTATGACCTAAGCCAAGAACCTCCCAAAGAGTTTGGATTTTTTTTTTGAGAAAAGCAGTAAGAATGTAACATGAGCCCACTCTGAGTAAGAGCAATCGTGAGGTTACTAACATGGAAACATTTTCTTGGCTACAGACGAAGAACATCAGCTTGGGAACCAAAGACCTGCCAATTCTCTCTGTCTCACCAGCACTGGTTTATCACACAGGAATAAATGGTTCTAATAATACCAGTGAATACCTCAGGAGCCTGAGCAAGCTACTTGACTCATCTGAATTTTTTCGGATGGGAAAAGTGCTATGGACTTCTCTAAGGCTGAGTACTCAGTTTCCTTCCCAGGACAGAAATAGCTTAAGCTATATAGCACTATATAGCACTTTAGGGTTTACAAAGCACTTTTTTTCTAAACGACCTTGTAGGTAGTAACAAGACAACTGCTCCCTCAAACTCCCTGAATCACAGAGGAGGAACATGAAACTCGGAATTGAAGCACTTTGCCCAGGGGCCATGCATCCCAGTGGTGCCAGACCCAAACAGAAACAGGGGACACTAAACTATACCTAAGGACCCACATATTGACTTAGAAAACCACATATTATAATGTTATTTATGTTTCATTTTATTTTTATTTGTTTTGTTAAATATTCCCCAATTATGTTTTAATCTGGTTCAGATCCCACTCAAAAGTGTTGATGAGGCCCACAGGCCATGTATCTGACACCTCTGTAGCTGGTTAAGTATTAAAACTAGAATTCAAACCCCACTGTCCTGACTCTAAGCATGATGTTCTTGCCACAGTAACACTTAGGAAAGACTATAGATCGTTTCATTTGCTAATTATCATTAGTATGATAGGACATTAATTTTTTCTTCTTGTAATAGAGTTATGATTAGAATATTACTGGAAGGTCACTTAGACCTCTCTGAGCTTGTTTCTTCATCTGCAAAATGGGACTAATAATATTTGCCCTGACTAATCTAAAGGGGAATAAATGAATGAATAGTGGTTAGGAGAATACTTTGTAAAACTACAAAACAATATGTAAGTATGTGTAGTTATTATCATTAATAATACTAGTAGGCTATTATCAATATATATCACTATATGTTACATATATATCACTATATATTATAATTGATAATAGTAGGCTATTACCGATCACACCTATCCCTTGGATCAAAACTTCGCCTTTGGTCAAAGACAAATTTTTATAGAACAGGGCATGAGGGAAGCATAAAGGACATAAGATGACTCCTGTATGCAGTGCAATTAAGGTTTACAAAACACTTTCTTCACAATATTCCCCAAGGTAGGTAGTATGTTATTAGCCTCATTTGGTAGTTGAGGAAACTGAGGCTGAGAGGGGTTAAACAGCATGCATGCTGAGGGTTACATAGTTGATGTCAAAGTTGGAATTCGGACCCAAATGTCTAGACTCCCAGTTTAGTAATCTACCCTTTCCCAGCCCTCAACCCCAGCCTTACTATGGATGCTTCCTCATAAAGTCTACACACCAAGAAAAGATCAGCCAAAAAATTTTGTAGGCAATAGAATCAAAGTTTTCTGTGACCATTATTGTCCTAAGACTTCATATTTAAACTCCCATGTGTTTTGCTGAAATATTCAATCAATTTTTAAAGGAAACCCGCTCCATATAAGTTTGCCTATATCTTTCCTCCCAACCCCACACCCCATCCTATTATCCTAGAGCCTCATCTTTAGTAGAGTGGATTTAAAGAAATAGCAAGAGAGGAAATAGTTTCCATTCTCTGTGTTTAATTTATTACTATTGATTTCTGAATTCCCTGCAATCCCTTTCCTAACTGGGCAGATAATATACATTTAGTAGCAAAGGTAATTATCCAAAATGAATCCAGTTTGCAGTTGGGTGATAAAAAAGAAAGGGACACTGATAGATTAAACACTAATACATTAAACAAGTATGGTTGACTGTATTAATATGTACAAGACAGCTTTAATATGCTTACTTTATAGCTAGATATAATTTCCTAAGCTAAATGTGGGTTCATGTGTACACATCTGTACACATCTTTATTTCCACTGATCTAAATTTTATGGCAATTTTTATAGTGCAAAGATTAAAATTAAATTTTAAAAATTATCTCAAGCAAGAAAACAAAACAAAACAAAAATCTCCTATAGAGAAGATCAGTAAGACAATATTTTAAAATATTCAGGAAGGTGCAGATTATCAGAAATTACTATCCTTTCAAAGGAAAAAAAGTAAGACATAAAACAAAAAGTTCATCACTCGAAAACTGAGTATCTGTTCAGTGGTATTCATTCATTCACTAGTTTATAATGAATGATCCTTCAACAGAATCAGCCTGTTCATGATTTGTGTTAAGGGTATAAGGACACATGTCAATATGCTTATAGAAACTCCTTATAAATGGTTAAATTAGCCCTAGTTAAGTGAATAGAACCATCTAGGACCATTCAAAACCAAAATATTTAACATACTTGGAGTGAAGGGAAGACTTACAGTAATACAAATGTAAAATCACTTCTGACTTGTATCTAGTAGAATAAGTTTAATCTGACATTTCAAGGCATAAAAAGTCCACATTCAAATGCAATATCTATGGGATGTATTGATAGTCTACAAACTTACCTAATGGACAAAGGATCTTAAAAATACATGTGACCAGACTGCTTCATCACTATCCAGGTCCTAATATTGTTTCTATTTCTAAGAGATAAAGGTATATAAGCCATAGTCCTAGGCAGGTAGCCCTGCCCAGAACTTTGTAAACCAATTCAGAATAAGCCATGGTGGCAAAAGCTTCATGGGGTTTCATATTGAGTCAGACAAAGGAAATTGGAGACTTTTTTGGATGTACACTAGGGTAAGCAGATTCACACACACACACACACACACACACACACACACACACACACACACACACATCATCCCACCCCAGACAACCTCAAGTAGGTCAGATAAGGATAAAAAGAAGATTGAGAATTCTTTTGGTGTCAGGGGTCAAACTTAATGGACTCATCGGTCATTCTGGCTATTTCTACCTACATGTTTCTCTTTCCTTGGGCTGGAGAAGGAGTTGAAGGGACTCAGTCTAAACTATTCCAATAAACACAAACACTAGAAGGTACTTGTGAACAAGGGTTTATCTATCTCACTTAGCAAATCAGAGTTAATGCTCCTAAATAGCTCTAAGAATGGTTTTGTCTGCCTTCAGGCAATGTCCATCAAACCATCTGTATTAGAATTGTGCTTCTTTGAAAATGGGCAGGTTCCTACAATTCCTTGCCTAACTTGACAGCAATTTCTCTTTAACAAATGTTGATGCCTTTTCTAGATTCCTAACACACCCTAGAGGCCTTTGGAACCCTTAAGGTGATCAATATGGAAGGAAGGGGTAACTGGGTTGTTTTCTAAGACAAGAGGTAAAATCTAAGTACTTGTCTTTCCTAAGATTTAATTCTTTTTTTTAAGTTAACTTGCACAGGAATTTGCATACAGTAGAGACTCAATATTTACAGCATGAATAAAAAATGATTATAAAAGGAAAGCAGTTGGAGTAGGGAGTAATGGAAAGAGGTTGAAGAGTAATATCACAATAGTGATATGAACAATGTCCAAGGTCATCCACAAAGTAAGTCTTGTTGGGAAGACCAACATGGCATGCTGCCATGCAGAGCATGAGGAGGGATATCAGTGCTACTGAAGTCAGGGAACACTAATTTAAACTCAAGTGGTTTGTAAGGTTGAATGTATTACAGTGAGCATCAGGGAGTGAAAGATGGAGAGGAAAGCTGAATTTAAATACCATCTATTTCTTCTTAAGGATTCTGACAACATTTCTCATACACTTAATTTTTTTAAATTCATAACATATATTCTCATCATTTTGGGGGAGGTCTTGGCTACAAAGCGTGAAGAGAGAAGTGAAATACTTATAAAAGCTTGATAAATTCTTGGTGTCACTCTCTTTAAATGTGGAACTCCTCAAACCACACAGATAATTATAGATGACCAGATTGTAACTGCTTTATTGCTTCTTTTCCCCCATAAATTTTAATTTTGGAAAGTTAAGTGAAAAATGTGGTTTCAATTTCCTACAAATTGCACACAATTTGGTTTTTAACAAGAAAATAGAAAGAAAGAGTACGTTCTTTAAAGTGAGTTACGGACTCGAGTTTGTTTTTTCTCTTTCAACATTGCAAGAATAATAAAGCACAAAATTTAGAAAAGATGCTTTAAAAAGAGGGAATCATGAAATACAGTGAGAAAAGCACAAAGTAATTTTTTATCTAAACATTCTCTGAGCAATCTGACAGGGTAATACAATTGAGCTAGTCTTTCCTCCTCTGCTCTAGTTAGCTAAAGTTTGGAAGAAAGAAACCAACCAAATAACAAGAGAAAGAGCCAACCTGGGTGTATGTGTAACAGGAAATCCTTTAATAAGAAAATTCTGCAGACATTACCAGCTCTCTCTGTCACAGAGTACAGTGGGGTAGAAAAGGGCTATTAAAAATAACTTTTCTTGAATGTATTTAAATAGATTTCCATAAACATTACAAAAGAGAGACCTTTCCACCAAAAACATAATCATCTCAAAAAGAACACTGGACACAGTTACCAATCATAGATCTTGGGTTCAGATCACAACTCTTTCATTTACTAGCCTTGTGGCCTTGGGTGAGTCACCAGAACTCTCTAAGGCCTCAGTTTCCTCATATATTAAACAAAGGGTCTTGTACTCCATGACTTTTAAAGGCATCTCTCAGCTCTAAACCTATGTTCTGCTGGGCCCTGGTGATGATCTTCATTAGCTGCTGGGTTCATAATAACGATCTGTTGGAATGGATGAGGAAAAGAAACTAAAGTCATATGCATCACAATCCAGTCTGAGAGTGAAAAACTACATCCATCTGTTTTCCTCTATGATGACTGCTTTGCCATTGGATAGATTTTTTTAAAATGAAATTGATATGCTTTTTTATTTTTTTGCTTTTTGGAGGGCAATTGGGGTTAAGTGACTTGCCCAAGGTCACACGACTAGTTTTTGTGTTAAGTGTCTGAGGCCGGATTTGAACTCAGGTCCTCCTGACTCCAGGGCCAGTGCTCTATTCCCTGTACCACCTAGCTGCCCCAATGTGCTTTTTTAGAACCATTGGAGCTTTGTATGGGTAAAGTTATGGTTAAGTGAATTATCCAGATGATAAGGGAATTAATCCAAATTGTGTCCAATGATCAAATTCTCCAGTGAATAGATTGTTGCAAAGGTAGTTCAGTGGAATGGGTAATGGGCTTGAAGTTAGAGTACCTGGATTCAGATCTTAACTCTGCTACTTAAATATCTCACTGGGTCTCAGTTTCTTCATCTGTAAAGTGAGGAGGTTAGAGTCAGCTCAATTTTTAATCTATGATCCTTCCAAAGGAAAATTCTAGAAGGTTAGATGTGGAAGGGGTTTTAGAAATTATCATATTTTATGGATGAGAAAATTAAAGCCTAAAGATCTAAAAATGACTTACTTGCTCAAAGTCAGAGAGACAAGTAGAGCCAATTCCATTTCAACACACATTGATTTTCCAACTGTATTCAATCTAAACCTATAACCCCCAAAACAAAACCTCTTTTTTTCTGGCTGTTCTGTGGAGATCACAGGGACAACTTATACCCAATACAACGTGAATAAAGCCATTATAACTATTCTATTAAAAACAGGATGTGTTAACAAGCAATTGTGTCCAATCTTCCATGACCCCATTTGGGGTTTTCTTGGCAGAGATAGTGAAGTGGTTTGCCATTTCCTTCTCTAGTTCATTTTACAGATGAGGAAACTGAGGCAAACAGGGTTAAGTGATTTGCTCAGGGTCTCACATCTAGTGAGTATCTGAGGCCAAATTTGAACTCAGGTCCTCCTGACTACAAGCCACTGTGTTACTCCAAAAGCAGGGTAGAGTACAGGATTAAGCTGTTGGGTCTTGGGCTTGGACCTGTGGGGTTGTATTCACTTACAGGCTTTCTAAACAAGTCTCTTTACTAGGGATTAGCAAAATAAAGATTTAATGCCTCAGACTGTTAGACTATGGTAGCCTGACATATGGATATCCTAGAATTTAAACTGGGTGCCAAATAATCATTTTAGTCACCAAAATTGCAAACTTATCATAAACTAGATAGTATTTTATATGCAACTACCTGAAGCTATATCTAAAGTTTGTCACTCAAAATGTCCCACTGTAAACATCCTAACAAGCAAGATTTACTCCATGACTTTTGAAGCTGTGTCTGTGTCTGTCTTTTGTTCCTAAAGCCAAGAGATCATTTCTACTGGCAAATAGCACACTTGACACCCTGTCCCAGGATATCTCTAATAACTAAATTATGCAACTATCAGACATTTCTAGGTGCTTTGAGGTTTGCAAAGTACTTCCCTGACAACAAGGCTGGGGGGGTAGATAATACTCAGACGATGATACTCATTTGACAAGGAAACTAAAGATCAGAGAGGTTACTGAATTCTCCAACATCACTGTTAGTAAGGGGGCAGAGCTGGTCTCCAACCTCCCCACCCCAAGTTCAGTGGTTAGAAAACAGCCTTACACTGGGTGACCTAAGTTCACTGACTGTTTTCACTATGGCCAAAGGCTAGTTCCTGTCAACGTGTCCTAGAGCAGAGAACAGAGATGAACTCAAGCTCAAGCTCATGAATTTCAGATGTAGTTATTTCACCAATTTACCAAGAGGATCACCTTTCTGCACCCTCATTTCTTCATCTGTAAAAGAGGGGGCAAACACACCTACCTGGCTGGGATCCTGAAAGTGTTAGCTAAATTAAAATGATTGCCTGAATTCTAGTAAGAGGTTCCTGGATGCTGCAGGAGGAAAGGCAATGGGAAACTGCACTAATTTCAATGCCCTAAAAGCAGCTTTGCTTCCTCAAAATCGAGTTCAAGTGAATGTTCTGACTCTTTCAAGTCAAGATGAGATGAGGAGGGGGAAAAAACCCACTCAAATCCCAAAGACTGAAATAAAAGTACAAAAGGTTACTTTGTGAAGTCACTTGTTCGGGGATTCTGGGGAGCTGAAGGAAAACTCCTAATTGAGAGGTAAAGACGAATGGAGACAGATAGATGGGGTGGGGTTTTTCTTGCAGTTTGAGTGAAGATTCATGAATGAGGTTCAGGTTCACTCAGACATAAAGACTGCTCACCTTACTCCCTCAAGATCAATAACAAGGAGAGGGAAGGAAGGCTGGATTTCAAAGGAACCTCCATCCTCTATTCAGCCACTAAAATGATTTTCCTAAAGCACAGGGTCTCCTCATGTCACCCTTCCCTACTCAATAAACTCCAGTGCCTTCTATTGCCTCCAGGAGCAAATACAAAATGTTTGGTATTCAAAACCTTTAAACCTCACCCCTCCTACCTTCCCAGGCTTCTGACACCTTACTCCTCAACATGTATTCTTCCATCCAGTCACACTGGCTTCCTGGTTCTTCCACAAACAAGATGCTCCATCTCTCAGCTCCTGAGATTTTCTTTGGCTATCCCCCATGCATCCCAGGGAAAGCTCTCCCTCCTCTGCTCTGACTACTGACCTTCCTGGCTTCCTTTAAGTCCCAGTTAAAATCCCATATTTTACTGGAAGCCTTCTCCATCCCCTTTTAATCACAGTGCCTTCCCTCTGTTAAAAATTTCTTATTCATCCTGTATAAAGCTTGCTTTGTATATATTTGTTTTCATGTTGTCTCCTACATTAGATTGCAAGCTCTCTGAGAGCATCAACTATTTTTTGCCTCTTTTTGTATCTCCAGTGCTTAGCACAGTGTTTGATATATAATAGATGTTTAATAAATGTTGATTTATACATTTCAAATACCTGGGACAATGGTCTTTGGCCAAGACAAAAATGAAAAGTTTTGCATTCAGGTTCAAAAAGAAATCATTTATATAATTTCAGGATGGAGGAGATGTGGTTAAACAGCTTCATGATCTGCTATCATGGGGGCAACTGGGTAGAGAAAGTTTTTCCTAAAGTTTGAGTGAAGATTCATAGTAGCTCACTCAGACAAAGAATACCACCTAATATTAAGAAAATCAATAACAGAGAAAGGGGAAAGGAGATGGATTCCAATGGAGTAAAATCAGCCCTCAGCTCCAAATGCAAACACCTCCAGGGCTGAGGTCGGCTTAACGGTTTAGGTTGCCTGCAAACTCAATTATCAGCCATCATATGGTATGGCATCCAAAAAAAGGCTAATGCAACTTTAGATTGTATTATTTAAGCACAGTGTCCAGAATAAGGGATGGTGTTTGGTACAGATCAGGCAGTACCTACGTTTTTGTTTTCAATTCCCGTTCTTATATTTTAAGTGGAATCTTGGCAGATTAAGTGGAGGGAAGCAAGCAGGATGGTGAAAAGACTCAAAATCACGTCTGATAAGGTTTGGTTAAGGAATTAGAAATGTTTTAACCTGAAGAAGGAAAAAAGCACATATAGAAGATGAATTAAGCCTCAATAGGATTTTAACTAACTGGAGGTTGATTTTAGCTTAAAATTAAGATTCAGAGCCATCCAGCTATGGAAAGGTCTGCCTTTGTATATGGTCAACTCCCTGTCACCAGAAGTGTTCAAGCTGAGACCAAACGATCAAAGATGGAAAGAAACCCTGCATGGGGTAGAAATTAATAACTGAATTCATAACTTTTAAGGTTCCTTCCAATTCTGAGATTCTGTGATTCTATAGAAATGATCACTTCTCCACTTTGATTATCCACAATAATCAACAAGTGAAATATATACTTAAGAGCTTGACCAACTTTTTTTTGTTCTTGTTTTTGTTTTTGCTTTCTGGAGGGCAATTGGGGTTAAGTAACTTGCCTAAGGTCACACAGCTAGGCTTTTTTTGTTCGTGTGTTAAGTGTCTGAGGCCAGACCGAACTCAGGTCCTTCTGACTCCAGGGATGGAGCTCTACTCACTGCACCACCTAGCCGCCCCTTGACCAACTTTTAAGCAAGACTTAGTAAGCATTGAAATCCATGCTAAATACTAAATTAGCCTAGATTTCTAGGTTAGTAGTGGGCTATTTCTCACCAGTCTCTTCTATTACTTCTCAAACTTGAGTACAATTTATGATAATTTCCATTATCACAATTAGTATTTTAATACTAACTGGATACAGCCAGGTGGTATAGTGAATAGAGGGTTGGAGTTAGAACCAGCAAGAACTGAATTCAAATTTTGCCTCAGATGCTTACCAGTTGTATGTCCCTGGGGTAAGTCTTCTAACCTCTTAGTCTCAATCTCTTCCTCTATAAACTGGGATAATAATAGCATCTACAGCTATTGTGAGGATAAAATGAGAAAATATCTATTAGGAGTTTTGCAAATCTTAAAGTGTTATATAAGTGCTAACTATTATTATTGTTGTTGTTTTTATTCATCATGAAAGGCAGTGTAGCCTAATGGATAGAGAACCTACCTCAGAATCAGAAAACATCTGTATTCAATTCCTACCACTGATGGAAAGTAGCTTTGGGACCTTGGAGAAGGTACTTAACACAGTGTCGCAGGCAACTTTCTAGGACTGGGTTGTAGAACATTTGCTCATCTATATTGATAGAAGCAGTTTCGACACCAAGTATTTACTACACCTACCCTAATGAATTCACAGGCTAAGCTACAAACAACACTCATTTCTACCAAATTCTAAAGGTTCACAAGAATCCTACAGGGAGGGTAGTACAAATATTGTTACCCCCATTTTACAGATAAGGAAACTGAAGCTCAGATGTTGAATGACTTACATAGTAATTGTCAGAGTAAGGATTCAAACCCAGATCTCCTACCTAAAAATACAGATGCTTATTCCCCTATATTACCTCATACAATTTCCCATCCTTTCACCTCTTACAATATACACAATCCCTGACCACTGCCTAATCTTTGGTACCATAGTAGCCTAAGATGGGATGAAGTATCAGGGAAGGGAAGGGAAACTATAGTCATAAGTCATTCCACACAAATACTATTGCCCTCAACTTACTGGGGCCCTCATCAATAATAGTAAGTACTATTCTGTTCTGACGGCTCTCCTCTCCAATAATTCACCACCCAAATTCCATCAATATCAACAATTCTGCCAACCAACCATCAGCTCAATTCAAACTAAGAGATGTTGAGGATGAATTAAGTTTTGATTGGGCCAGCCATCACATGACATGTCAATCTCAGAGTCAAGAACCTCTCACGCTGTATATCCCTAAGCAAATTAAGTTAAAAGTTAAATTTCCCCAAGAAATCCCCTAAAAGTGCTTGGTAAACTGGAAAGAACACTGGTGTGATCTTAGGGAAGCCACAACATCTCTGGACCTGAGTTAGACAAAGGGATGGGATTCGGTAGCCTTCTAGCTTTAGAGCTATTATCCAATGACATAATGGTGCAGAATAGTTACTGATCTGCATTGGTAGAGGGAGGTTCTGCACTAGGGGTTCAGCATGAACCTATGACAGTTATTTCCATAAATCAGGAGTGTCAACATATGCAGCAATAAGCAGTGCAGTCTAGTGGTAGTTTGACAAGCTGTTTTCCAACAAAGAAGGGGAGACATTTCCAAAAAAGCCAAATAATCTGTTGTTTATAACTGGGTGGGGAAGGAGGGGAAAGGAGCAAAAGGAGAAATAGAAGGGGAAGGAAGGAGGAAAGAAGAAAGAAGAAGGATAGGAACTATTGGAAAAGTGATCTTGGGATGATGGCGGATTAGAAGCAGCAACCCAGCTGAATTATTTCAAAATTCCCCTTCAAACAACTTTAAAATAATACGTCAAATCAAGTTTTGGAGCAGTAGAGTTGTTAAAGGTCCAGGTTGAGACAGTTTTCTAGTCTAAGAAAATCTGGGAAGTCATCAAGGAAAATCTAGAAAGTCATCTGTGACATTGGAGTGGAGGCCAGTCTGAAGAGTAAACGTGCTACACCAGCATCTGCAGAAGCACCAGCAGATTCAGGAGCTCCCAGACTAGAGATAGTAAGGGGAAGGGGTATGACAACTAGTCAGACAGAGACTACAGGAGACTCTGTGCTGGCACTGGGGGCAGATGATGCTGATTGGCAATTAGCATTTCTGGGTCGCTGTTCCAGGTCGAGAAGAGCACATTTGATCAATCGCAAGAGAAGAGGGATGCTGGTCACAGTTCCAGGGTCAAGAGGAGTACTTGTACATGTGGCTACAGGAGAGCAGTGGTCTGTAGGCAATAAATCTCAAGAGCACAGACCAGGAGAGCAGGGACCACACATCTCCCAGGATAACCTTGGAAGCACCAAAAATTTGTACACTCCCAGAACTAGCTCTAAAAACAGCCACATGAAAAAGTCTGAAGCTTGGGACAGGGCCTACCTATCACCAGGTGAGCATAGAACATAAAGTTCAAAGTCAAGAAATAAGTTAGGAAAATGAGCAAAAAGAACACACAGTTATGTCTCAGCTGACATTAAAAAAAAAGCACAAGGGGGAGTGGGAGCAGTAATCAAAATCTCATACAAAGCAAATGCAAAAGTGGACCTAATTAAAAGAGACAAATTAGGAAATTATATTTTGCTAAAAGGTACCATAGAGGGGCGGCTAGGTGGCGCAGTGAGTAGAGCGTCGGCTCTGGAGTCAGAAGGACCTGATTTCGGATCCGGCCTCAGACACTTAACGCACACACACACACAAAAACCTAGCTGTGTGACCTTGGGCAAGTTACTTAACCCCAATTGCCCACCAAAAGGCAAAAAAAAAAAAAAGGTACCATAGAGGAGGGGCTAGGTGGCACAGTGAGTAAGAGCACTGACCCCACAGTCAGGACGACCCGGGATCGGTTCCAGCCTCAGTACTTAGCACTCACACATAAATAACTAGCCATGTAACCTTGAGCAAGTTACTTAACCCCAATTGCTTTAAAAAATAAAAGGTACAATAGACAATGAATTAATATAAAAAGTTTATAGCAAATTTCTCTAATGAATGCCTCATTTTTCAAATATATAAAGAACTAAATCAAATTTATAAAAATAAATAATAAAAATAATCAAATTTATAAAAATCCGCCATCATCCCAAGATCACTTTTCTAATAGTTCCTATCCTTCTTCTTTCTTCTTTCCTCCTTCCTTCCCTTTCTATTTCTCCTTTTGCTCCTTTCCCCTCCCTTCCCCACCCAGTTATAAACAATTGTTAAATGATCAAAGGATATGAATAGACAGTTTTCAGAAGAAAAAATCAAAACTATCTAGTCATATAAAAATGCTTTAATTTACTATTCATTAGAGAAATACAAATTAAAACAACTCTGAAGTACCACCTCACACCTATCAGAAATGACAAATGCTGTAGCGGATCATGGGGGGAAATAAATACACTAATATACTGTTGGTCCAGTTGTAAATTGTACAAGCATTCTGGAGAATGATTTAGAATTATGTGCAAAGGGCTATAACTGAACAGTGGCACTCCTCAATCTGTACCCCAAAAAGGTCAAAGAAAAAGGAAATGTATGTATGTATGTATGTATGTACATACCAAATACTATATGTACCAAAATATTTATAGCAACTCTTTTTGAAGTGGCAAGGAACTGGAAATTGAGGAGATGGACATCAGATGAGGAATGGCTGGATGAATTGTGGTATATGATTGTGATGAAATATTATTATGCAATAAGAAATGACCCAGGGAGTGGTTTCAGAAAAACATGGCAAGTTTTATATGAAATGATGCAAAGTGAAGTGAGAAGAACTGGAAGATCATTGTGTACAGTAGCAGCAACATTTTAATGATGATCAACTGTGAAAGACTTGGCTGCTCCCAATCAATACAATAATCCAAGACATTTCCAAAAGACTCATGACAAAAAAAATGCTATCTACCTCCAAAGAGAACTGATGAACTCTGAGCACAAACTGAAGTATAATTTCCTCACTTTATTTTTCTTGCTTTTCTTTGCAAATATGGCTGATATATAAATATATATATTATATATATATAATACATAAATATATATATAGAAATATATTTTGCATGATCTCATATTTATAATTGATATATTGCTTGCTTTCTCAGTGGGTGAGAGAGGGGTATAGGGAGGAAGAGAATATAGAACTCAAATTTTTAAAAGAAAATAATTTAAAAAGAAATATTTTTAAAAATGCAATCTTTGGTTTGCTTTTGTTTTGTTGGGGTTTTTTGCATTCTGATGCTACAGAAAATAAGTAATCATTGTCAGAGTTAATTGCTTTCTTGTTGCTTCCTGGTTTACTTTCATTACAAGAAATCAAAGGATAGAAGTAAATTATACACACACACAAACATGCATATATATATATATATATATACGTATACATATACATATCCTGAGATAACTTAACATCATTTATCATATTTGCACTTGCTAAGTATTTTGTGCCTCTTCTTTAATACCAAAACACTTCTAACTTCAAAGTGACTTGGCATAGTCTATGTACTGCTACACTGAATAATCATGACTCAAAAACACTGAGTGAAAAGGAGCTGAGATAATATATTATGTCACTCCCATATTTATCACCATATTTTCTGAATCATCCAGCTTCATAATGATGATTTCTTTCCATTCTTTGCACTGTTTGGCAAATGCATGTTTTGTGAATCTCTAAAAATGCATATAAATATTCTCTCTCCTTGCAACCAATAAATCCTTAAAATTAAAAGACAAAGTTAAGATGACTCCAGCACTTCACCAGTGCCTTACTAAATGTACCATACATCTCATCATTTCAATATCCACAGTTTAAGTCTCAGTGATGACTTTCAATCTTACTGTACAGAAAGAGGGGAGGCATGATTTGCAGTGTGTTGAAATCCATTTCTAGAGTTATGTCATATTGGCTGGAAATTTTGTTCTCTCTCATTCTATCTCCCATTCCCTTTATTGACACTGAGTGTCAGTTTCACATATTCTGTTGGTAGATTTTTGTTTTCCCCAAGGGTGGTGGGGGAGGGAGAAAAAGAGGTTGAGGAGGAAGAAGAGGAGGAAAGAGGGAGGGACAGGGAGGGGGGGAAGAGAGAGAGAGAGAGAGAGAGAGAGAGAGAGAGAGAGAGAGAGAGAGAGAGAGAGAGAGAGAATTATTACAGAAACAACAATTTCAAGGATCTAGTTCAATCACATGGATCAATGTTTATTGAAATTTCAGGAGGCTTGATCTGTTAAGAAGGTAGTCAGCTGGTATGCTCATATTTCTAGATAATGATCCAAGGGAGAAGCCTGGGAAGAGCCAAGCTTCTGAGCAGTGATAGAGAACAGCTCTGTCACTAGGAAAACGCCCTAAATATTTAGAAACCAAAGTATCCCTGCTGAAGTGACCGTGTAAGACTTGACAAGGTTTGTCTTTTGGTTATGTTCTGCAAAATCCGTTTATGATTACCCCCACACATACCAAAACAAAACAAAAAACTGCTTGGGGAAAAAATTATCACATTTCAAAATTTTATTGACTGGGTAATTTTGAAAGAGTCTGGACCTCTTTTGAAATAGGACATTATGGACCCTAAGTATTAAGTAATTGTTGTGATAACACATTGCTGACTTGTTTCATCATATTAATGCAAATTCTTCCCCCCAAGCCACTCAAATCAGAGACAGATAAAGATGTATCTCAATGTCTGAGGTTATATTCTTTTTAGGCTTTGGCAAAGGAATCTTAACACACCTAATTTTAAAAAGAGCAATTTCTATTTTGTTTTTAATGTAACATGAATCCCTATTTTGGACAGAAGCCAATGTGTCCCGTAGAGACTGAAAGTGATGGATCTCTGTCCATGTATGGTTTCCAATTAAAGATGGCAGATACATCATGTTTCACTCACAGCAGAAATCCCTTCAAATTGTAAGTTGCCAATTTACAAGATCAAGATCCGTTTGGGACCCAAATGAGCCAAACAGCATAGGAATTGTCATTAGCTCCTGTAAAGCAATAAGGAACATCTGAGACCAAAGCCAATGTGTTATTAAGTCCAGGAACTATGGCTTTAAGGTGATATAGATTGCTGGGATTTTTTTTTTTTTTTATTATGGGTCCCACTCTCCCTGCTGCAACAATCCAAACTCTGCAGGGCCTGTGTAACAAGGCGATAGCATCTGTGAAATAATGAGCGGAGGAATTCAGTGCTTTCTTTCAGACCCATCTCAGGTGCGATCTCATACACTAAAGTATTGGATCAATACTCCCAGCGGCAGACCGCTCGATACCCCCTGAATTATTGCTTCATTTTTCTTCTTATTATAGATGAGTTGTGTTATTATTTTCCCCAAATCGATATTTTACAACCTTTTTTATCCGTTTCTCCATAAATTTTGTGATTACTTTAAACTGGGAATTCCGGTACACTAAATAAGACGCGGTATCTGAAAGGGCTGAATGTACCAACATGATTTTTTTTTTTACTCTTTTAGGCTCTATACCATGTTTAAAGGCACAACATAATCAATAGCTAAAGGGGAACTTTCGTGGAGAAAAAAAAGTTTAAAATAATCATGCGCTTGCAAAATAAAAATGCAAATTCCTTAAACTATTAAAATATTAGCAGCCAAAGGAGCACAAAGCTGAAAATCACAAAAAGGAGGAGGCCCAATTGATCAGCATTTTGCATCTGAAATTTCATTCCTAATGCTTTCTTCCCCTCCAGTTAAAGGGCCAATGGAATTCACTTAAATTGTTTCTCACAAAGGAGATAACTCCATGCACCTTGGAGAGATTTAATTGGCTTCCATAGCTGTCTCCTGCTAAGTGTTTAAAGCATCAGCAAATCAAATTATGTAAACTCATATCCTGCGCTGCTGTCTGTCTGCTCTGTGCTTTGATTATTTAGATGTTAGCATTAGCAGGCCCTGCATT
This sequence comes from Gymnobelideus leadbeateri, assembly GCA_011680675.1. Classification (NCBI taxonomy): domain Eukaryota; kingdom Metazoa; phylum Chordata; class Mammalia; order Diprotodontia; family Petauridae; genus Gymnobelideus; species Gymnobelideus leadbeateri. The sequence continues at coordinate 211,556 of WOXC01007527.1, forward strand.
TAAGGAAAAGGATCTGAGTTCACTCCCTCAGTGAGTTCTGGGATGGTGCGAGTTAATTCTACACTTCCTATCAAATAATGTGTGTTATTTGGCAGAAAATGCTCGGTGGTAACTAAATAATCATTACAGTGCAGCCAGTGGTAATTACATGATAATTCACATTAACTTCATAATAAGAACTGTATTTTTTCACCACATCCATCCAAGAGTGAGGCAGAATGATCCTCTTTCATTTCTTTTTAATGCTGCCCAAAATAAAATAAAGTAAAATCATCTTAAGGGCAGGAGGACAAGGAATAAGCCTGCTGAAAGAAGCTACAGATTTCATTAGAGAATTACTCAAATCCATTAAGCCTAATTAGACATGACATTTTAGAATTCACAAACAGTCACTCTAATAAACTCATTAAAAATTTTGGTGGTTTCTTTAGAAAATATGGTATATTATATTATAGGCTGTTATATGACATTAAGGTTTTATAATTTTATATGGGCTTTTCTCTTTTTTATGTAAAAGCCTACGAAACTTTACAAGAATAGTTCTGCTTAAATCAATGAGTCTTAAACAACAATGTGCTTCTTGTAACATGGACTTAATAATGCAATAAACTATTCTAAGTAGCGTACAATAAAATGGGAAGTACTTTATCCTGATTGGTTAAAAGATATTGGGATATAGAGACTTCATTCTTTGCTGCATTCAGGCACACAATTTACACTCAAGTTTCCATTTATGTGCATATTATTTAATTTAGGCAATTATGAAATATTGTGGCCATTTCCCATTACCACCTAAGACCAGGGAAGTATTTCTTCACACCAACTGGACACATCACAAGCAAGCCAAGGAGAGCAGAGATAAAAAGAAATGCTTTGAGAAACAGAAAGCAGGGGGTGGGGGGGATGAATTTAATTGAATAATTCTATTAAAGGATTAAATGGGACTGTTTTTAAATCAGTCACCCCATAATTAACTGCAGTTTGAGGACTGGAATTAATGTCCTTCCCTTTTCTACTTAATTCATTACCATTTAGCTACTCAGGACAACTGGCCTTTTTCGCTTCTCACCAGCAACCAAGTGCTTGCATATCCTGCTAGACTCTTATCAAGGCATGGGAAACCTCAGTTTTATTAGTCATATAATTCTGCATCTCCCCAAAAGAAAGCTATGGGAAAACCCCTTATATCATGATTCAATATTCTATGAATGCATGTGTACTATGGGCCCAATATCAGATGCCTCCTCCCAAAAAAAGGCATAATAAGTATCAGTGGTAAAGTCCTGATATTATACAGATATCACATTTAAACTTGTCCTATATCAATATAAAGGTGTTTCAATGTATTTGATTCTTAATTTTTCTCCAAGCCCACCAAGTATGAGTACACTAAATAGGACAGAGGCCAACAATGCCTCATCTCTCCAGGGAGCATCAAAGAGCAGAAATCGATGGCAAAACTGAGGGACCGTGATTGTTCAGTGACCTGAGAAGAAACATCGTCATAAGTCACCAAGGTCATCAGACACAAGGGAGGCGCCATGAAGACAGTGATCTCTGGGGCTGACCTGCACTGTTGCTCCCTGGCCCAGAGTCTTGTGAAATGAACCTCCATTCTTCATGAGTTCTTCATGACAGCTAGTTTGCTGGTAATACACAGGGATTCTTAATGCGGGCATTAAAGATAGTGAGGCTATCTCTCTTAAATTGTGAGACTCAATTTCATCATTGGTGGCAAAGGCATATGACTTTTTTGTGGGCATCAGAGTTATTCTGAAGGTAACAAAGATAACTTTTTCTCAGGTTGACAGAGATAAAAAGTAAACATAAAAGGAGGGGAGAATTTGCGTATTTTTATTTACCTCATATACACAAGGGCCCATGAAATCAAACATATTAGACATTTCCATCCATTCTTTGAGCCCCAATTTAAAATATGATCAGCAACTTTTAGAAATAATTTGAAACAGCCTTTTGAATTAGAGAACTTACTAAGCAACCTTGGCATACTATTCTGAGAACAGGTTTGTTTGTTTTTAAATCCTTAGCAAATTATAGATCTTTCCCCCCTCAAAAACCCTGATGTTGGGAAAGATTATAGGCAAAAGGAAAATGGGGATGGCAAAAGATGAGATGGATAGTGTCATGGAAGCAACAAACAAGAGCTTGGACAGACTTGCAGAGATAGTGCTGCAGTTAATTGGGTCATGAATAGTTGAACACGACTGGATGACTGAACAAAAACATTTGTAAGTGTAACTATGCATGCATATTGCACCTGAAGACCAAAAGAGAACAACAAAAAAGAACAATTCATGAATTTGGGCTTTGATCCCAGCTGTCCAGAGAAGGACACAAATTTTTTAGCTTTTTACTATCCCCACTGAGGAAATATGGTGGGTGGGAATGGTAGACTGGGAGTAAGGAATTTGAGGTTTGTAGACTTAGCTTTTCCACTCGCTAGATGAAGTTCTTTTAATCTTTCTGCATTTCAGTTTCCTCATCTATAAAATAAAGTGGTTTAATTGATAAAACCTCAGGTTCCCTCTAGTTGTAAAATTCTATCATTTTAGAATTTTGTTCTTTAATTTCTAATCCTAATTTGTAAAAGTTTTATGCATTAAGGGTCGCTGCTGCCCAATATAAGATTCGTAAGGCACTGATGTCTTTGGTCAATGCAACTGAGCTCAATTCAAATAGCTACAAATAGCTACAACATGCCTGCAAGCCTATGTTTAGTCAAGTGGTCATCATCCCCTTTTATTTTGTGGGGCTTCCACATCCCCCAGACATGGTTCATTCCATATTGTCTCAGCTTCACAAACTAATGTGGAAACTTAGGAACTTAAAATACCAACTCTTCATGAAACCAAGTTTTACTCATGACATTCCTGTGACAAGAGCCATAGCTCAAACACACCATGAGAATGATATAGTAATAAAATCCTGTTATTTGTACAGCATCTTTCTTAACAGCCACTGATGGTGTATATTGCCAACTTTGGTCTTAATTAAATGCAAAAAAACAGAAAAATAACAGATATTCTGATATCCACATTTTTTGTCCCAACTTGTGACTTTATCAAGGTAGGGAAATATTGGTGTGGCAGCTTCCTCCACTAATAACATTCAGCACCTGATCACCTCTACCTCTTAGAATATTACCTTCCTTCAAGGTTCATTTCAAATATCAAAACGCAGGTCTAAGTCTTACTGATCTTCCCCAGTTGCTAGTGCTTCCTCTGCTTTTAAAATTATTTTATGTCTATATTTTACATTTGTTCATAAATATACATTTTTTTACTCAAACAGCATGTAAGTTTCTTAAAGGTAGGGACTCTTGTTTTTGTACTTTTATATCCAAAAGCACAGTGTGTGGCACATCTTAGGTACTAAATAAATGTCTGTTGAGTGAATGAGTAAATTTGTAGCTTAGAGTCTTAGAGGGTTTGGAATCATATTGGACCTTGGTTAAAAGTCCCAGATTGCCTTTCCACTTTTATGCTCTTTCCTGAGAAGCAGTCATTGTTCTTGAGGTAGATGTGCCCAAACTTGGAAGCAACCATTTAAGTTTGAGAGGTCAAGAGGTCCCAGGTGAGCTAAGTGGACTGGCACTCAAGAGAAAAAGTGATCAAAGACAGGAAAATAACTAGAAATTGTTTCGGTAGTTAGGAAGCAATATGAAATATGGCTAGGCCTTTTTGGTGACCCCATGAGCTGCTTTATTGTTCTGAGCAGATTTAAATCTCAATCTCTCAAAAAATTGCAATAATACTTATAAGTTAAAGTCATTCTGTCAATGCTCACGGTAAATTTGTGTTTCTTTGCATTTCTTTTTGCATGTAAGATATAAACACCTAGCCTATTCTTGATATACACTATACATGAGTACCTTTCTATTCTCCCTTTTGTGGAAACCTATACATAAGCCAAAACCTAAGCATTCAATCATTTATCCCTAAGGTATCGGGTTGAGGTTTAACAAGCCAGAGTATGGAAAAGGTGAGGTGAGGGGAACCATTTCTTATTAGAGACCAGGCTCTCTCTAGGACCAAACTCAGTCCAGACCACATGTCTGGGTCCAGAGTAGAGAAACCCTTTAGGGAGAAGGAACGGGTGCAGTTTCTCAGCCCCAAGAACCCAACAACAATTCTCAATGTCAGTCTAACAAATTTTCAGAATGATTTTTGGCAATTCCTTCTATAATACATCTTTTTATATATTAAAAAGTACATCAGTTTTAGACTTGCAGATACTGAAGAAAAGAAAGAAAACAAGATTTTTCACTCATTTCCTTTCCAACCAAATTCTCCTGGGACTTTCGCTGCTACCCAAAACCTCCTAACGAACCCCTAATGATCCGTAGGTTCTAATTATGTATTTTAGAGATCAGTTTAAACCAAAGGAAAATGCTACAAATGTATAAAGTAGGCATTTTTCTGTGGATATATAAATACATATACATTGATCTTTTTTAAAAAACTAAATTAACCCCTTTTGTCTGGGAGCTGGTGTTTCCTGAGGCTAACCACCAAAGCCAGACCAGGTGCAATGGAAGTAGCAGTTCAGGTCTCATCTCATGGTGTAAAGAGGTTAACCACAATTGATGTCAACAGGAAAAAGGTGAAAGATTACATTCAGGAGCGTGGTCAGAAGAGATCAGTGAGGATACGAGAAGGAAGCACATGCTATCCTTTCAATGTTTCTGTTCCATGGGCGAAGCCCATTTAAAAAGAAGAGGCTTTCTATAGAATCCTATATTTGCTATGAATGGAATAGTTCTGAAGGTGCCTCTTACATCTCCCAAATGAAATGGTATCTACTTAACATTACACACTTATTTAATATAATTTCAAAAATTCTTAATTTTGTCACAGTGAAATAACAACCTTCAACAATTTGGTATATGATTTTCAAGAGTTGCTGCTGCCAAAAAAAAAAAAAAATCATTGTTCCATGTCTATGTTTACCTTCTTTGAACATAGCTAGGCTAATCTATAAACAATAGACATACATGCAGTTTATTAATGAGTCCAAATTCAAAGCCTTAATGCATTTGTAGGACTTCCCAAAGATCACTCTCTGCTGGCAAAACCTCTGAGAGTCCAGGGTTCTTTCCAGGACAATGGTTGAGAGCACACCCTTCACTATAACTTAGCATAATTCCTAACACATCTTTGTGTTTTGTTTGGTTGGGTTATTCAGTATTGTGGAACATAGCATGCCAATGCTGTCCATGGCAGTTTCTTGGCAAAGATATTGAAATGATTTGCCTTTAGCTTCTCCATTGGATTAAGGTGAACAGAAGTTAAGTGACTGGCCTAGGGTTACATAGCTCCAATTATTTTAAAATTCTCTCTCCTTGATCTATTTTCCAGGTCAGTTGTTTGCTAATGAAATATTTCACATTTTCTTCTCATTTTTCATCATTTTGACTTGGTTTTATTATTTCATAAAGTCTCACAGAGCCATTAGCTTCCACTTGCCCAATTCTGATTTTTTAAGGAATTATTTTCTTTAGTAAGCGCTTGTACTTCTTTTTGTATTCAGCAAATTCTGCTTTTTAAGGAGTTCTTTTCTTCAGTGATTTTTTTTGTACCTCCTTTTCCATTTGGCCTAGTCTGCTTTTTAGGGAGATTTTTTCTTCAGTGAAATTTTATGCCTTTTACTATTAGGCCAATTCTATTTTTTTTTTTAAGGTGGAATATTCTTCAGTATTTTTTCATGCCTCTTTTACCAAACTGTTAATTCTCTTTTCCTAATTTTCTTGCATCATACTCAATTCTTTCTCCAATTTTCCTCTACTCCTCTTAAATCTTTTTTTTAATTTTTCTGAGAATTCTTGCTGGTGTTCAATACAATTGGCATTTTGCTTTGAGGCTTTGCTTCTGGTTGTTTTCACATTATTGTCTTCTTCTAAGTTTTTATCTTGGTCTTCCCTAACATCATAATAGGTTTAGGGGTTTTCTTTTTTTTAATGATCAAATTATTTTTGTTGTTGTTTGCTCATTTTCCCAGTCTCTTCTTGACTTTGAACTTTATATTAAAGTTGGGTCCTGTTCATAGGGAGGCACTGTGCCAAGCTTCAGGGTTTGTTTGTTTGTTTTTGCACTTCTGATTTCAGGACTAGTTCTGGAGTTCTGCAAGTGTTTAGTGTTTCCAAAGTTATCCTGGGGAAAGTGTGGTCACTTCTCTCCTGATCTGTGCTCTGGAGGACCCAAGAAGGACCACTGCTCTCCCGTAGCCACAGTACAAGTACTCCTCTTGACCCTGAAACTGGAACCTGCTCCCTTGTGACTGATCACAAGCATACCCTCTCCACCTGGAACCATGACCCAAAACTACTTGTGGGCATTAAAGCTGCTAATCAGTGCCTAAGAATCCCCTGTAATCTTTTTCTGACCAGTTGTCCAACTCCCTTACCATCTCTGGGCTGAGAGCTCTTAAATTCATTGTTGCTACAGCCAAGGCCCTCTGTTAATGCACCTGCCATACTTGGGGCCTGCCATACTTGGTGCCTGCACTCAGGTATGACCTCTCCTGCCAACTTCCCAAGTTGTTTTAAAATATCTCCCTTAGATTTTTTGTTGCCTCTGCTGCTCCAAAATTTGATTTGAGCTGTTATTTTAAAGTTGTTTAGAGAGGAATGTTAGGAGAGTTCAGCCTGTACTCCACCATCTTGGCCCAGCCTCCATCGTCTCAGTTTTCTCATTTGTAAAATGGGTAGGTAGGCCTAGAAGACCACTAAGGTCTCTTCCAACTCTATGATCCCATGACCCTTGGCAGAAAAAAGCAGAAGCAAAATGAATTGATCAGCTCTGCCTTCCCTCAGTTGTTTGATTATAGCTCATCATCTCATATCAAGCAGCAATGTTGCCCCTTCATCAATCCTTCTTTTTCTCCAAATGGAGCTATTTAGCAACAACAACAACAACAACAACAACAACACACACACACACACACACACACACACCCCTTCCAAAACAAACAACAATAACCCTTGTCTCTCCTTGCTGGTTTCAGCTTATTCTGTGCTTTAGCCCTCTTAATATTATTTTTATATGACTTTGCCATATTGTTATGTTCATCCTCCACTATTTATTTTTACCTCCATCCTTGGTACATTTAAAATAGAGTTCTATTTCATACAGTGGACATTAAAGTTATGAAACTCATTAGCCCAAAAGGCAGTGCAGGCTAAAGATATAAATAGCTTCCTAAAACCACCTTCATGAATGACATAAGAGGTTATTAAAGGAAACTATCATGTCTTGGGCATATCTACCCTTTGAGGAGAAAAATAATATTCCCTATATTAATACTATACTTTAGTTTGCAGATTTATTCTTAATACTATCTTATCTCCTTATCATCTATACTCCCTGATGCTATGCCTTCCATCTTTACCATTCACCCAGATTGTGTACCCTTTTTGACCAAATGAAATCTCCAGGGAACTTGCTCTGTGGGACTTTAACGCTTTTAACTCCAGAACCCCTGCCCTGGGGCCTGTATTTTCTCCAAACATTAATGGATAACCGATGGCCCACTGTATTTACTTGGCTCCAGACATATTTCACATTGTGCCCTGACACAATGGCCTACACTGTCATCACTCCGCTCCCTTCCTACCCCACTTTAATCTCACCCCTACCCCCAGGCACACAGTTCTGGAACTATAATCAAATCAGTACTGACAATGGAAAGAATATGTCAATCCATTCCCTCACAGCTTCTCTCAACATCCTAGTGACTTTCCAAACCACAATGTCCCTCTCTGGCCATCATACTGGTATGCTGTGGTCTCCCCTATTTGAATCTAAGTTAGTTAAGAACAGGCAATGTCTCTCACTTTGGTATTTTTATCCTCACTACTTAGTTTTGTGTTGGGCACACCATAATTAATACATTTTTCCATTCATTAATTCATCCATCCATTTATATTATCTTCATAGCTTCTTTGTCAGATAGGTGAGACAGTTATATATATTTTATAGATGAAGAAACAAGTTTAGATAAATTTATTGAACAAACAGGCAAACGTATAGTAAGAGTACACTGTGATGTACCTGAAGTCAGAGGACTTTTGGTTCTAATCTGTGTGACACTGGAAAAGTCATCTTACCTTTTGGGGCCTCAGTTTCCTTTTCTGTAAAATAAATGGTGTAGATTGGAGCAGGGGTGGGGAACCTGTGACCTGAAGGCCACATGTGGCCCTATAGGTCCTCAAGTATGTCCCTTTGGATTCAAACTTCACAGAACAAATCCCTTAATTAAAGGATTTGTTCGGTAAAACTTGGACTCAGTAAAAAAGCTGTACCCAAGGACCTAGAAGGGCACATGTGGCCTCAGGGCTGCAGGTTCCTCACTTCTGGACTAGAGGGTCTCAACTCAAATAATAAGAAGTTATTAAGTTCTAGGCACTATGTTGTATGTTGCAGATACAAAGACAAATGTAGCACATTTGGGCTCTAGAACTATCCTCCCAACTCACATTGATACCTGTAAGTCAGGTACCCAGAGCTAAGCTGACTCTTTCCCCCAAGAGGTCTAGGGGACCCTGAGTATCTAGGTGAAGTTTTCTGTTATGACTTATAAGCCCCCACTGCTGTGCCCTCTCCTTTATTATCAATTGATATAAATTTAGTCAGCCAGAAAAGAACTATTTAACTAAGGTACTATAATAAGAATGGTTGTTATAAAGCATCTCCTAAAAGTTTTTGACACACTCTCCTGTGAGTACAAAGATTCTGGGGCAAACTGGACCCACACTTTCAGAGCACATAGGGCAAATAGGTTTTGACTGCTGTAAGTAGTTTTCTCCCCTTCATGAGGTATTCACAAAATTCCCTTAGTCATGGCATAGCTTTTCTGGAGAAAGCCTTGTGGAGTCTTGAAATATTCCTAGCTTGTCCTCATCTCCCAGTCCTAGTCCCTACTGTTCTTATTATATTGCTAGAATTCTGATGAAAAAATCCAAATTCTCTGGCCTTCTGAATTTCACAAAATCCCCCTTTGGCTAAAAGCGGAGGTGACTGACATTGAGGTTGAAACAAGAACCCTTCTCTTCCCCTAAGCATGGAAGGCTAGAGTGCCTTTCTCCTTTCCACTACTAGGGTCTTGAGTGTCTGATTCCAAACTAGCTGGATGGGGACCAAATTTCTCAATCAATCTGAATAGGCTTCATCTAGTCGAAATGGCTTTGTTTGAGTGATTCAATAGAAATGTTTTTCTCTGACAAAGGCACCCAGGCTAAGTAGGGGGAGTAAGTTACTGATTCAATAGATAGTTTGCCCCCACACACACTTCTGACAGAAACATGAAATTTCTACTGCCCTCAAGGAGTTTACATTCTCTTAATGAAACAACATATATGTGGTATAGATAGCTAAATGGAGAGATATACACATACAAATATATGCATACATATACATAATATATATACACATGCTATATACATACATATACATATATACACACATAGATGATATGAAGTAATTTCATCAGGGAAATACCAGTAACTCAGAGGTCATATAACTAGTCCCTAAATCTATTATTATTTGATACTGCTGGATCTTTTATTTCTTGCTTTTAAAATGAAGGAATTAAGTAAAAATTAAATGATCTCTAAGATCTCTGATCATTCTGAATTATATAATCCCATGACTTACCCAGGATCATAAAAGTTGGAAGCAAAGAAAAATGCTGGATGAGATGGATTATGAGTCTGATTGAAACAGTCATCTACCTTTTCTCTGGTTATTACACACAGATCTTAATTTAAGACAGCGGCCCTATCCATTTTGCATAGGTAGAGAGATATAGATGTCATATAGATGACAGAGATATCCATTATAATATCAGTGCCAAAAAGTAAGGATAAAAACAAATTGTAGACTCTACATATTACAGTGGACTGACACAGAGAACCTTAGTTCAATACCCATACCTGGGGTGACTCCCATCTATGCTTCTTGCTACTGTGTGACCTTGCACAAAGTCACTTAATCTCCCCAGGCTACAGTTTTCTCATCTATAAAAAATGAAGTGTTTTTAGTAGATGGCTTCTGAGGTCCCTTTCAGCTATAAATCTATGTATGATTTTGTGTTTTAAAAAATCCCTATATAGAGTAGATGATTTGGTATGCAGAAAAGCCAAAGTTCTATCAAGAAAATTCATTTCAACATCTACTTATTAAGCACTCACTACTGTGCAAGGAACTGTTTTTGTACAGGAGAGTGTTCTGTTACCCTGTGAAAACTTGAGAAGCAGGACTATATGGTGGATAGAGGGTACACCTCAGAATGAGGACTCAAATCCTGCCTTCTGACCCACACTGGCTGTGTGACCCAAAGTAGCTGCTGATCTGTATTCATAAAAGGAGGCCACACATCAATAAAAACACAAGTCCAAAAAAATGCTCCAGTTAAGGTAAAAACAAAAACAAAATTTCAATAGTATATAAGTAAAGGGACTTTTATTTGCACTATTATTGTACCTTCCTTGCCTCAAACATTTAGCAGGAGACATAGCAACTAATATCTATAATAATGAAAATATTAATAAGCTAAACAGAAGAAAATCCAAAATTCCTAAATTTAAAATAAATCCTGAAGCCAGTGAAGAGACATTTGAGGTCTTTTTCCCCCCAGGAAAAAAGGACAATTATAAGTTATATTCAGAGAAACTAAGTAGTTAATTTATCATGGTGCCAGATATGAAACATGAAAATCCTCAAATTGTTTATTAGCTTTGAAGAACAAATCATGTCCTATCATACTAAACAGATTAGAGTTTCAAGAGTTTATAGAATTGCATTACACAAGCAAGAATACTTATAAAGCTCAGTCCCTACCCTTTATTGTTAATAGCTTTGTAATCCTTTACTGGAAATTTATAGTTTAGAAATGGCAACACATCTTAAAGATTAAAGCCATGTGACAAATAGTTCATGTCTCTTAATAACCAAATCACATGCCTTAGATTGGGAGAGCTTATCTGCCTTTACCCTCTATATGGTTTCATAGGTAGGAAATACTTTATATCCCTATTATATGAATGATGAATGGGACCATTGGTTATGGTCTGTTATTTGCTTGGCTGTAGTCAATATGTTTTCTTTGGACAGGGATTTCCATGATTTATTTCTCTTCTGGCCTTATCACTTATTAAGTCTGGGCAGACAGGAAAAAGCTAAGGCTGTGAAGGAGGGTTAGTGCCCATTTAGACCTCTAATGTCAGGGAAAATATTCCTTTTAATGATCCTGTTACACTAGCTGCTCAAGTCCTGATTACACTCCACTCCAACTAGAAAATAAAGGTCATATTTCTCGGAAAGTGTGTACATAAAATATGCAAAATAATATGTTGCCTTCAGAGCTGGCTTTCTTCTGTGGTGTAATTGCTTCCACTTTACAGATGTCATACAGGTACATTGTATACTTTTAGTGATTATTTTTGTTCTGTATTATCATGCTGACAATGTTTAACTTTACAAATGCCAGAGGACCAGGGTTCAGTGATCACATTAGCATACATCAGGCATGATCAAATTTTGTCAAAGCCTTCCTTCTGTGCACAGAGCAGAGGCATACTGCCTCTGCCTCCCCCCACCCCATCACTTAAGGAGGTGGGGGAGAGAAGAGAGGAGATTGGTGGGGTGGAAATCTCTGCCTTGAATTCTCGCTCTCCCTCGGCATAAATGGCTCATTTGGAGTAATATTCAAAACATGTGGACAGGGGCAGGCTGTTAATTTTTCTTTCTTATTGGGCCTTTTCCAATTAGGACACAGCAAAGGCAGAACTGTTAGGTAAGGGTTCATTAGACAGTCTTCTGAATCTGAAGTGAAAATAATCTGATGTGAAAGAAAACAGATTCTTGCCTTGCCCCATCCTGGGTCAAATCTCCCCAACTTAATTGAGGGGGTATCTTAATAATAATATATTACTTTGGCATAGCACTTTTTCCTTTGCCTAAAGTACTTTCATGATCTAGAATTTGGGTCTAAGTGAACTTAGCAAAATGTACCCTGCCCACTACTTTGCTTAATAAAGGTCTTACAAATGTTGTTCTTTGTTCTATTGAATCTTATTTCATCATTGCAACACCCTTGTGAAGTAGGTATGGTGAGTATTATTATTCACCTCAATTTCACAGGTAAAGAAACTAAGGTAGAGAGATTGAATGAATTGTCCAAAGTAACGAAGAGAATTAGTATTAGGAGCCAGGACTAGTATGCAGACTTCCTCAAGATCACTACACTACACTGCCTTAGAAAAGTTCACTTCTTAAAACATGAAAATTATTGGTATCCAATAAGCAATACTTGGCATTTCCAAAATAATTTTCCCCCAGTTCCATCTTTTTCCCACTTAGCAGAGCCTTCAACTGTTTTGCTTGATGAATACTAAACACGAAATGAAGACATTTTACATGCCAAAAAAGACACACACACACACACACACACACAAAATACATGCAGAATCCAGTGAATATGTATAATCAATCATTTAAATAACTTCTGAATGCTTGCTTGTGTTCATGGTACTATGTTAGGTAGTGAAAGTAAGAGATACAAAAAGGTATAAGAAGGAGATCTCTTCCCTCAAGGAGCTTACAATCTAATTGGAAAGGTAAGGCTTAGACAAATTAAAACATAATTAAGGATGTAATTCGGAAAATGCTGAATGGATCATCCAGGCAAAATCTCTTATCACCTATCAAAGTAGGGAAACCTCTGGGGTGGCAAAGAAAGGCCTTACAGTGAAAAAAGAATTTAAACTCCATTTTTAAGAATGGGCAAAATAGGTAAATGAAAAAGCTTTCTAGGTAGGAGACATGGTGTGAGCAGAGATATGGAGGAAGGAATCCACAAAAGTCTGTTTGGGGGAAACCATGTGTTGAAAGAATGTAAAACTACAGAAATCTTCCCAATGGAAGTAACTTAAGATTCATTGAATCTGATCTTCTAGCTATAAATCTATTAGCCTATGAAATACTTTGAGTTAGAAAAGTATTATTTAGCAAATTTATCAAATTGACCAGCTACAATTTCTGCGCCTATTTTTTTTTTCAAAAAATAAAAATAAAAGATGATCCCTTTTGACAAAGGGAAGGCTGAATCGAAAGTAATTGCTTACATTTACAATTGATTATTTATTTCTTGGTGAGGATACTGTTTCTTGTATTAATTGATTGGGGACTTCCAAACCTCCTTCCTCAGAGCTTGGCAGGAGAGATTTCAACACTTAGAAGAGACCAAGCTACCAAAGATGTCACAATTGATGGAACATGAGCTATGGGAACAAAAAGAGCATTGTGATGGCCCCTTGATGAGTGGTGGGGACTTGAGAAGGATTTAAACCACCTCCTAGTGATCTCTAAGACTGATTGACCAGATACAAGATTAGAAAGAAAGCTTTGAAACTAATTCTGATTGGAAAGTTGCTTTGTTTTGTTTTCTTCTTTATCCCCTCATCACCTTCCTAAAGTCATTAAAAATACAAAAACATCATTAGTTCAAACCCATATTTACATATGAATACTCTGGGCAGGGTGGAGTCAGACTCAGAGGAACTGCTAACCTTTTGGCTGTTGGGCTGAGTTCTACCTTCTCCCCCTCTGACCAGGCCACAAATATATGTAAACTGAGAGCTAACCAAGAAGCTTACTAGAAGGGGGGATTCAGGCTGACTCAGGCTTTCCCTTTGCTCAGGATCAATGGACAGAGACCTGTATTCAAGATAGTGAAGGATCGCACAGGGGACTTTTCCCAGGCTACCCTGCCTTAGAGATAGATAATAGATCATAAATAACAGATAGATAATAGATCATCTGTCTATTATCAAATGTTTTCTTTTTCATCTCCTCTAAAACATGAGCTTATTTGCATCAACTCTACCCTGTCTTTTGTGTTAGATATTATTAAAATGCTTTTCTCATTTTTGTGTTCATTGAAATTGAGGTAGAAATGGTATTAGCAATAGTAGTACTGGTAGCAGTAACAGGATATTGTTCTTTCTCTTTCCCCCTTTCTCTCTCTCTTTTCCCCCTTCTCCCCCATCTCTTCCTCCTTCTCTCTCTCCCTCCCTCTTCCTCTCTCTCTCTCTCTCATGGATTTAAGAGGGAAACAGTCCTAGGACAACTGCTATCCCACCATTATCTGTTTATAGTTAATGTTCTGTGAACCAGCAGTGTCAAACTCAAATAGAAACAGTTCCCTGCAGGCCACTTATTAATTTAGAAAACCACACTTTAACATTATCTATGTTATATTATATTTTTACTTATGTTGTTGAACATTTCCCAATCATATTTTAATCTGGTTTTGCAGCACTTGGGAGTTTGTAGGTCATGAGTATGACCCCTCAGGACTGCTGTACAGAGGACAAAATGACTTTTTCATAAGTGAAAACAATTGGAATAAAATTTTTTAGGCTCGATGAAAGTATCTTTGTGATTATGTCTATAAAGGAAGATCAGGATGATATACACCTAATCCTAGCTGTTGGTGGGTTTTATTTTGTTTTTTGTTTTTTTTTTTAACACTAGACCTCTATATTTTGAAAACCTTCCATTCCGCACAAATTGGAAACTATAACTCTCTACTACGGCAGCATCCATTAAAATGTTTTACTAAATTGGTATGGGTCAATTTTATGCAGGCATTCATTTGTCTGTGAAAATGCTCTAGCTCCAGTTAATTTAACAGGTTACTTGCTTACTTCTCAAGGATAGTTTGTAGTCTATATTTAAAGTATGGGGGATTGTCATGTTAACTTATGAGTAACAGAAAGCTTCAGGTGTAGGATTCTGACCACCTGGTCGTTTTGGGTATTTTGAAGTAGATTTTTGCTACCTGGTGAGATATGGTGCATGGTTTCTACCATTTACTTACATTGCCTCCATAAATAAATAAATCTAGGCTCTGATTATTACCGGTAATATTAGAGATAGCATTTTATCTCATTCTCATCTCTTTGATTGGGTTCAGATAAAAGCAGCTCTGACATAAGTCATTCTTCTATCATTCTTCTTGCATATTTATGGTTTATGGACTATTGTGCAGGTGATAACTGCTTTCTGAGGTTAAATAAAAGTGTTATGATTTAAGCTTAACTTCTTTAGATTCAACAAAAGCATCTTGATGCAATTCCAGGAATACCTTGTTGTTGATATTGTTGCTGCTGCTGTTATATTATGCATGATTGTACTTCTGCCATAGAGGTAGTAGTGTGGCCAAAAAGGAGGAGAAAGAAGAAGAAAAGGAGGAAAAGGAGGAAGAAAGAGGAGAAAGGGGGGAGAAGAAAGAGGAAGGAAGAAGAAGAGAAAAAGGAGGTAGAGGAAAAGAAGGGGAAAGAGGAAAAGAGTTGAGGAGGAAGAGGAGAACCAGAACAGTATTAAAAACAAGAACAAGAATAAGACAGAACAGTCAAATATAGTAAAGAATGGGTTATTTATGGAGTCCAGAAGCCTTGAGTTCAAATCCTGACACATACTAACTTTGAGATATCACTTAATCTCTCTAATACCATAAATAACTCTAATATTTTAAGTTACTGATGAGTTACTGATATCTATCAGTTAAGAGAGTTTCCACACTGAGTTTCCCTATTTAATGATATCAAGATCCAGACAAAATCAATGACTATTTATAATTATTTTAAATCTGTTTCTTTAATTATTGTGGTTATTATTAGTATTAAGCATGAATCTTCCATATCAATGTCCTATGTTCTAGCACTCCATTCTTCTCTCTTTCCCTTCTTTCTCCCCAGGAAAAAATATCAAAGTTTGTTTTGGTTGGTATTTTTCAGACCTATTCTCATTCATATTTTCTTACGTTCTCTTTTTTTTCTCATATTTTCTCTCTTTAGCTCTCATACTCTCATTCCTTCTTCCTCTGCCTCCTCTTTCAGCAACATTCAACTGAGTAGCACAAGAGTGAACTCATAGGACCTGGAAAAACAACCCTTCACCTCAAAATGTTGTAGATGTTGAAGAAAATAAAATGTGAACTTCTGTCTGTGAGAAAGGCAGAGGGTTCTATACTTGAAATCACCTAAATTTGTTGGATACAAAAACATAGAGTTTCATGGTTCCTCTAAATGCCTTCTCTAGTATGTAGTAACATCCAGAGAAGTAAACAGAGTCAATCCTATGGATCAGTAGCACTAATCACTAGGCAGTCTCCCTGTAATGGAGGATTTTAATGGTAATATTCAAAGAAACCCACAAACATCCAACCAATTAGCACAGATTGTATTTTGTTAAGGCAAATATGTCACATTTATTATTAATAAACAGTATTCATAGACATGAGGAGATGCAAACTGCTTTATAATTTAATTTTCCAAAAGAGAAGGGATCCTCTTTCAAAATTTTTTGAAAACCTGACTTGATTTCCCCCCTAATTCAAATATAGTTTGAGATGTACCAACTAATAGGGAAATGATCATAGTTAACATTTCAATAGAATTTAGAGCTGGGAGGAACTTTAAAAATACCGCCCCGCTCCCTTATTGTGTCCATAAGAAAATATAGGACTCATTTCCATGACTATATCATGGATTTCTCTTTCCTAGAATAACTAGTCTGGCATTTCTCCATATATATTTGACTTTAATTCTTGATGAGATTTTGTACTCTTAAAATTCAGTTTCTCAAATTTATGGCGATTTTTTTAAATGGATAAAAAACAAAAAAGTGGGGGGGGGGGAACACTCGGTATTTTCTTCTGAGAACTTAAGTATTTAACAGTTGTGTATGTGTGTTTTTTAAGTTTGCAGCCAGGTGGCTGGGGGGGGGGGTGGGTGGGATATTTTGTTGAGCACTGATTAAAAATAATTTCTTCTAAATGAGACCTGACCACAAAATGGTGCCATTAATGGGCAGGGACATTTTCACTAGAGAGGAAACCATGCCTGACTGACTCTTGCACCGCCCACAGCACCAGGGTTTTCTTCTCTCCTCCCCCTCCCCCTTCCCCCTTCTCTTTTTCTTGTTCTTAATAGCAGGGTAAATAGGCAGCAAGTGAGGCCTAAATGTTTTCGGCCAAAAACAGAGTCCAAGCTCCTCTGAGAAAACATTTGGCCTCTGTGGTTTTGTAATATGTTCCAGAACACTGAGTTCACTGAAGAACATTGTGAAAAACTCCCATCTATTGGAATGATGCTGAGGAATGTTACAGTATCAGAAGTTCCAATTGGTCCATTTCCTGTAGGCCCATAATGAGGCTTGTAAAAAAAAAAAATTGTGCTATGTGGAAGTTCTCATGGGAAAAATGAATGGCAAGAAATCCTAGCTTTAAAAGAAACAGCTAATCTGCTAGTTTGATTGTTCTTCAAAACTTACACTGAACCAATGAGCCTAATTAAAAACACTTGGCCTACTTCTATAAAGTATCATAGCTTTTTCTATGCCCCGTTTGTATACACCACAAAACTCCAGATAGACTATTATTTTTCAAGTGCTCACTAACAAAGTGCTGACTTCGTTGGGATGGCTGAGCTAATTTCTTGAACTCAGTGTGAAACCTTAGCTAAACAAAATTGTGGTAATTTTCCTTAATTTGTAAAAGTGATTGGAGTGCAAACAAAATTTTCCTCTTGGGTCAATCCTATAATTTTCAATTAACTAAAACTAATCGTCAGGCAGGCACCAAACCTGCATTTTGTTTAAAGGGCTGGGAGGCATTTCCAAGGGTCAGAATGCACTAATTGTTTCTATTTATTTATTTTTTCAAGAGAGAAAGAAAAAGTATTTTGCTTTAAGAAACATGGTTGATTTCCTATGCAGTATAATATTAAATAACAAGAAAGAGAAGATGCTGTGAGATAAAATGTCACAGTCAAAATAAAATTTATTTGCTTAATTGTATGGCTATAATTAAAATATGTTAATAGAGTCATCCACTGACTGCCTTGGAATTTCTTTGTGTGCACACAGTCCCTATTTCTAGTTAATTGGGCCTTGTGTTCCTTTACTGAAGAAATAACCAAATATTTTAGCCACTTCAGGAAATGCTACCAACAATTATCCTTAGTAATCTAGAGCTCTGGGTCCATGCTATTAGCACTTGGAACATGCCTGGCAGAGCCGTGGTCCTCTCTGTCTAATGTTATTCTCCTGGTTAAATTATTCAGTCTGTCACAAAGGATTCACCCAGCAACTCCAATAATCAGCATCCCAACAGGAGGCCACTCCATATGCTCAGCCAATTCCCAGGAGTGCCACAGTCCAAGAGACTCAAGGGCAGATTGGGGGGGATTGGAGTCGCACCCACCAGTCTTAAAATTTGAGGCCACCAATCACAGTCAAAAATGTTCTAATGAGGATAGAAGCTGGTTTAAAACAAAAACAGCTGGTTTAGTAGTCAGACTTGAGTTTCACTTTCCCTTTTTACCTCTTAGAAGTATTCCTCTCCATTTTATTTCCTATGTTGCCACATTATGTAGGCAGCCAGCTGTTTCTACTGACCCATTTGTGCCCCATGGACACTCAAATAAATTCTTAAATAACAATCTCACTATCAAACACGCACATGGCAACATTAGGAGACAGAACTCCTCACAGTAACAGGAGGTTAGGAAGAGGGTACGAATACGCACAAGAATTCATAATCCCCTATCTAGAAGATAAATCAATTTCTGTGAGCTTCTTACCTGTGTAGATGAATCTTCCTGGTGTTCCTTTGCAGAACTGTTTGGATTTGTAAGACAATGTCACTTCTACAACACCAGGGATGTGTCGTGGTGGGGTCTGCACTCGGATGGCATGAGGAGTAATCAGCTGGAGGGAAACATTGGAAGGGAACATGTCATTGTACTAAGTAGGGGCCTTATTCAGCAACTTTAGTTATCAACTCCCAGAAAACAAAGCTTTTAAACCATGTAATTAACCTGTCAATGTTTAAATACAATCTTGATGCAATCCATAGGAGAGACACTGACAACAATATTTGCAAAAGTTTGCTTTTCAGCGATGTCATCATTTTCATACATGGTAGGCAATATCACCTTCCTGGCTTGAAAATCAAAAAGCCAGCCCAATATGATGAATTACCCAGAACCAGCTATCCTTTTAAGACCCTTTAGTTGAAAGTGTCACCTAGTTCTGAGCTAAGTTCTACCATGTCTCCCCAGGAACTGATCCACTGAACAGTTGAATGAATGCAGTCCATCAAAAACACAGAAAAGGCAGATGTGCAAAACATTGGATCAAGACTCTGACTAGCTTCAGAACACAAGCATGAACTATTACTTATAAATCGCCAAATATAGGGTGATTGGTGACTCAGGAATAATCCTAAGCAATACAGGAAAATGCAAATGATAGAGCATCTCGTCTGCTCTTTACCCAGCCAGAAGTCCTGGGAACTTGAAAGGATGGTTGGTAGAAAAGGCTAGAGGGTCATTATTCAATTGTGCAATGATATCTGCAGTGTGAGAAAATTTTGTCCTGACCCCTGCAGGCAATCAGATTAACCATGAAGAGCTTTTAGTATCATTATCTTCATTTACATAACTGCAAATATTATTAATGGTCATAAAACTGATGGTATACTGTTCTTAAAAAAAAAAAAACCACAGCTACAATAATGACATATCATGGTTCTGGGCTTAATAAGTTTTCTCTATATGCTATGTATAGCCTGTCCCGCAGTTGGGCTGGGATTCAGGAGGGAAGAGTTCAGCTACCAACTAACTACCTGAATGGTCTTGCCCAAGTCCCTGGGTCTCAGTTTCCCCATCTGTAATGTGAGTGAATTAGACTAGATGATCTCTTAAGATCCATTCCATTTCTATTCGTTCATCATTCCTTTCAGCTTCATTCCTTTGCTGGAAGTTTACCGTCCTAATTCAGCATAAAAAAGAACAAGCTGATGGATTCACATTAGTTGTCCCCCAGAATGTATTCCTGTGGAACTAAGTGAAAAGAATCTTCATTTCATTGGCATGCCCAAGTTAGTTCAACTTCTGGTGTTTCCATGTAGTTTTGTAGAATACAGAGACTTAGGGGCGGCTAGGCAGTGCAGTGAACAGAGCACCAATCCTGGAGTCAAGAGGACCTGAGTTCAAATCCAGCTTCATACATTTAACACATGTACACACACACACACACACACACTTGCTATGTGATCTTGGGCAAGTCACTTAACCCAATTGCTCTACCTTCTCCCCTCCAAAAAGAAAAAAAAAAGAATACAGAGACTTAGAAAGGACCTGCAAGTCAGATAATCCATTGATATAATCCTAATACCCATTTAACATAGTGCTTTGTGCAGAGTCAGAACTTAACTGTTTTTTCATTCATTCATCAGCAAGCATTTGTAAAGCATCAGCTAGGTATTAAGTAGAGCAGAGAGATGTTGCAGGGCCTGGAGTCAGGAAGACCTATCTTCATGAGTTCAAGTCTAGCCTCAGACACTTATGGCCGTGTGACCCTGGGAAAGTCATTCACACCGTTCGCCTCAGTTTCCTCATCTGTAAAATGACCTAGAGAAGGAAATAGCAAACTACCCCAGTCTCTTTGCCAAGAAGACTCCAAATTTGGTCACAAAGAGTCAGACATGGCTGAAACAACAGAAAGACAACTTATTAAATACCCAGATTCTGTGCTGACAAAGTGATCTGAAATAGGATGGAGGAGAAAAGAGGTCTACTAGGGCAGCCATTGAGACATTGAAGCAAAAAAAAAAAAAAGAAATCCACTTTGTTACTTTCACAATTGTGAAAAATGTTCCTCTAATCTCCAAAGGGCACATTAAAGGGTAGATTCCCTTCACACAGGGAAGTATTTTACTTCAATGGTTGGAATTTCTCTTCCTAGTCAGAGAATCATATGTTACTGATCCTAAGGTCCAAACAGGATTAGAAACTGAGGCCTGTAGAAGGGAAATATGCTTGCCCAGAGTATCAAGTGAAAGTGAGTTATTAACAGAGTCTGGACTAGAACCTATACCTTCCAAGGTATTCTTTTCTTCCATGAAACACAAGAATCCTTTATTAATATGATGAAGCCATTTATAGACACACACACACACACACACTCATAAAACATCAGCCACCTGGGACCTCTGCAGGAATGTGCTGTTCTAACTAGTTGAGCTTTCCAGGTAATTGAGAGTTCACTACTTAGAGTACCAAAATTTCATTTTTGTCGTTATTCTGAGTTTAAACATTTTGTTTGAAAATCTTTTCCAAGAAGTTTGTATACCTTATTAAACAGACTACAAATAGCATTATTTATTTTTAATAATTTAGAATCACTAATAAATTAAAAATAGCCATGGCAGAAATCACAGGACTTGGATTTAAAACCAACTTCAAATGCACACTCTTTGTGTGACTGGGAAAGTTCCTTAATCTCCCTGAGCCTGTTTCCTTGGTAATAAAATAAAGATTTTGGACTAGATAATCTTGGAGGCCCTTTCCAGCTCTAAGGGGTTGATAACACTAATGATGATGATGACGATGATGATGATGATGATGATCTTGTTACAACAGTACATTAGTTGAAGGGAGAGGGAATAAGCATTTGTATAGTGCTGTGTGCCAGGTACTGTGCTAAGTACTTTTATAAATGATATTTCACTTGATGTTCACAATAACCATGCAAGAAAGGTGTTGTCATTATTCCTATTTTACAGATATGGAAACTGATGCAAACAGAGGTTAAACTCCAGAGGCTAGGAAGTCCCACAGCTAGTAAGTGTCTGAGGTTAAATTTGAACTTGTGTTCATTGGGCTACTTAGATGTCAGTAGTGATGCTTTGAACACCCATGGAGGTGTATGGGGTAATTTTCCCTATTCTAAATGATGCCTTGTAGCTATACTTTTTCTTAGTTCTTGTTTATGCTTTTTATAGTTTTGGGGCTCCTCACTTGTTCTGATAACTAGTGTTATCACTTCTCATTTTCATTACAGTGTTTACCACTATCATCCCCTCTCTATCAGATAGCTATTTCAGCTATATTTGAAGAATATTATTTTTGAGGTACAAGGTATCAGAATCACAAAAAAAGCACTTGATGGAGTCTTTATCACTCTTCCTTACATAAGAATAAACTTCAAACACATCAGTGATAACACATAATCAGATAAGTCTGTAGAGGTAGAGTTTTTGTGTTTGTACTGGCTGAAGAATGATTCAAATCCTGACAACCTGACCAGCAGGGAAGGTTCAAAAGAAATAACTGAAAAAAATACCATTAAAATATATATATGGGAGAGGAAGGAGGAAGAGTGGGGAAGACCTAGGTTTGAATCCTGATTGCCACTTAGCTAAATGACCTTAAAGAAGTCACGTCACCTCTTCAGGTGTCAAATTCTTCATTTGTAAAATAAAACATCTGGACTGGATAAATTCTGAAGTCCCTTCTATTTTAAACATTCCATGTTCTAAGCAAGGTCTCTTCCAGTTCTATCATTTTATGTTCTAAAGTTAATCAATCTTTTATTAAGTAAGCATTGATTAAACACCTACTTTGTATCAGGCATTGTGCTAGGTGCTGAGGATAAAAAGACTGATACAGTCCCTAGCCTAGCAGAGTCTCTCTCAGCTCTAGTATTCCTTAACTCTAATATTCAATGACAAGAAATACTGTACAAAAAAAGTGAATGGGAATGAGAAAAAAGTTTGCAAGATCTCAGACAAAGGAAATTAAGACAAGATCAAGAGGGGGAAAAGGAATCTAGAATCATGTTTGAAACATATGATATTAAAATTAAAGGAAAAAAAGCAGTCCAAATGCTTTCAAAAGCCACCTGAAAATTCTACCAGAACCTCAAAAAATACAAGAGCAGTCATTTTCTCTTTGGGCTCTGTGTGTAGGAATTTTACCCCTTTCAGACTTTCAGTATAGAAGCCAAAACATTCCCTGCCCCTACTCCCCAATGGAGCATAACTGTCAGCCTGTGGAGATGTGAGAAATGAACTAATGGAGTTATGTGCACAGCAAGATAGATTACATAGAGAAGAAAGTCCATGGAAGTGTGTGTATGTGAGCGTATGTAAGTGTGAAAGTCTGTGTCAAAGCAAGAGATGTGGTATGTGTGAAAGGAAATAGAAATAGTGGGAATGAAATGTGGGATCTCCCTGACAGTCTGTGTTTGATGAAGAAAAAAAAAAGAATGAGTATGCTGTGTGGGTATAAACTAAAGTGGAATTGTGAGATTATTCAATAATAATGAGGAAAGTGTCATAATTCCTGGCAGTTTTCTAAAATTTGTGGAGTCCTTTACGTGCATTAATTTATTTGCTCTTCACAGAGAGGCGAGTATCTTAGATATTAACTTTATTTTACAGATGTAGAAACTGAGGCTAAGAGAAATGAAGTGATTTTCCCAGGGTTCCACAGCCAGTAATTGTCTGAGGCAGAATGTGAACGGGGATCTTTCTTATCCCAAATCCAGCACTATGTGCCCTCTCCCTCTAGGTTAGTTTCCCAAGAAGTTCCATTTACTTCATCAGACAGCAAAGGTAACATCTATACATGCAATAAACCATGGGACTCTTCATTTAAAAAAAAAAAAAGAAAGCCAAAACGACTGATATTAGATGTTAAAGTCCACTGAAATTGTTTGAAAAATGATCTATAAATCTCAGATGTTTTAACTTTCTTTCTCTTCCCTGAAGTCCTATCACATTCATTTTCTGCACCACACTATTCTGTATTTGACCAAAGAACATGCTCTAAGTTTCATGTATATTGTCTTATCTCTCCACTAGGATCTTCCTTAGGGTAGTGATTATTGGGCTTCTTTTAAGTTTCTGGCCTGAAGTGGGACAGAAAACAAGTGTTTAGAATAGTACCTATGATATAATAATAATAAGGTGATAAGAATAGTTATTGGCAATTTTTGAAGATTAAAGTTGCAGAGAAAGTGCCAACCTGCATTGGCAGAAGGGATTCCCTATAGAAATGAAATCACAGGCCAGTCCCTTCCCCTTTCCCTAGTCTATTGACTTAAAATCAGTGTCAAAACTTGGAAGTCATTTCCCTGAGCAGAAATGGAGTAGAATAGAAAAAGTACCAAGTACTTGGTTTGATTTTTGCCTCGGCCGTTTGACCCTGGGCCAGTCATTTCGTCTCGTTAGGTCTTAGCTCCTTCATCTATAAAATCGAGAAAATAATTTCTGTGCTCAACTAGTAATAAGGAGAAATAGTGTTCTGTACCAACTGCACAAAATTAATGCACTTTAAAGTGCCATGCCACCAAGGGGGGAGGAAAAAAACCAGGATAACTAGCCAGCCCATGAGTGATTTTTTTAAATGACTACTCAAATAATTTAGCAGATTTTAATATTCTGATCTTCATCAATCCTACTGCAACATTCAAAAACAAGTATACCCTAAACATAACAGGGCAAGTGAAAATTAAGTTAAAAAAAAAAAGAAAATGTTTTCCTCCTCTACAAAAAACAATGAAACTCCTGGCTGCAAAAAGCCAGACACAGGCATTAGGACACCAGTTCTCCATACCTGCTTGATGACTTCACAGAGTTCCAAATCACAACCTGCCCATTAACTCATTTTGCCTCCTCGATAGGCCTCAGTTTCCTCCTCTCTTAGCCATGACAACAGCCCTTATCTACTCCACGGGGGCACTTATAATAATGTTAAATACTTTGTGTTTTGGTAGAGCCCATCTCCAGGGACTTTAAAGCACTTTCCAGATTAATTTTTTAATTTATGTATTAATAATTCTCACAGCATTCTTCTCCTCCTCCTCAATTAGGATAATAATATCCATCTCTTTGAGGTAGGTAGGGGGCATTCCCATATGCTGAGTGACTGACACAAAGTAGACACTTAAATAAGGAAATTGTAACATAAAAGTATAATTAAGGCTTTGAAACAAACTAAATCAGCCCATGATTTTTAAAGAGACATTACACCACAGTGGTAGTGACTAAAAACTAAACATTTTTCTCTAGGTATTATGGCTAGAACATCCATTTAAAATTACTTTTAGGGAGCTTTTCTAGGAAGATTCATTGAAATTTTGGGAAGTGATTACATTTGCTAACCATAATGACAAAACTCACATTATCTCTGTCTATTGTCTATTCTTTTGAATTTGATATAATATGAGTGAGATGTAAGAACAAGGATTGAGATTGAATCTGTGATTTCAATAGTATGGTGAATTCCCAGGTGAGGAAACTCCCTGTGCCAATGCAGGTCAGCACTTTTTCTGCAACTTCAAATCTTAGAGAATTGCTCAGAACCCTGAGATTCACTGGCTTGTCCAGGGTCCTACAGTCAGTATGTGTCAGTATCAGAACTTGAATTCAGATCTCCCTGGCTTCAGGTCAGTTTCATCATGCTGCCTCTTGTGATTGTGAGATCTTGATCTCTTGTGAGATTTTGTTTCGGCTTTGTTTGTTTGATTTTTTTTATTCAGTTAATCATTATCAGAGTTCTCTTCATCCCATAACAAAACATCCTCTTATTTTTAGATTCATAAAGATTGCCTGCTTCGGTTCTCTCACTTCGAAAAGTGAGAGAAAACCAGTTAAGTCATTTACTCTTTCATTAACTTCCTGGTTTGCTTTTGTCCTCTCAGGAAAGTAATTTTAAAGCAAGCTTTAGGAAATTCTGTTGGGCGATGCAAGTTTTCTATGTCGAACTTCAGGAATAAATTTGTAAAGAGAGTTTATACTTTGTCAAGCTTGTATAGCTACTGAGTAGGATGAGAAAGTTGAAACCTGTTTTGAATATTCAATAATATATTTCTATTGTATTTTGAGGGAAGAAGATGACTTCTGTAACACCATGAATTGACACTAAACTACATTATTAGTAACTGAAAAAAAAATTATCACTAAGCATCATTCAATTCAAAGTAGTTCTCTCTTGTCCAATGGATGTCTAATGCTTAGTCAGATAATGCAGCAGTGAAACAGACTGACCACATTCCATTTAACAGAAACTTACCAAGACCCCCTAACAAAATCCATCTAACCACAAGCAGTGCTCATTCAGTGGAAAGACCACTGGACAAAGGAAGTAGAATCATAATGTCATTGACATTGAGCTGGATAAAGACCTTAGAGGCCATCTAGTCTAACCCCTCATTTCACAGACAAGGAAATGGATACCCAGAGAAATAAAATAATTTGCCCAGGGTTATATAGGTAATAAGCAACAAAACCAGGATTTGAACTCAGGCCTTCTTGACTCCAAATTCCAGCTCTCTTTCTGGTGTACCATGAAGCCACCTTAGCTTTACACTCATCTACTCCTACCATTCTAACTTTGTTATCTTGGAAAAGTAATTTAACCTCTTGGGGTCTCAGTTTCTTCCTCTGTAAAATGAGAAGATTGATCTAGATGACCTGTAAGATATCTTCCAGTTCTCAGTTTTACAGAACTTTGAACTTTGACACAAATCATATCTATGAATGCTATTCTAGCATAATCAAGAGGGAGCAAAGCTTTTTTTTTTTTTTTTTAGTTACACTCAGTCTATGTGATCTATGCCAGTTGCACTACATAAAATTTTGGATCCCATCCTGACAATTTGGGAGCTGGAAAGCCACTGATGAGTTCCTAAGGAAGAAGACATTCCAAAAGGGTAGAATTAGATGAAGGCAGTGCCAGATCCCAGTGGTTTCAAACTATACAAGCTCTAAACTAAATGAGCTCTTTCTCATGGTTTGTTTTCATAAATTCAGTTTAGAAGAAATATCATTTCCCACTCTGGCCATTTTTCACTTGTGTGTTATTCCTTGTTTATTTCTTTAAAAATGCAAATTTGATGCATTTTGGAAAGAGGCTGGAACCCAGCAGGGTTAGATGTTTCCTCTTGCCTACATGTATATTTGCTTAAGTAGGAAAGGGGTCAAGCTTTGGGAAAAATTTAACTGTAAGGATCAACCAAGAATAACACAGAGCACAGAAGACCTGAAGAAGACACAAATATAATGAAGTAGGTAGAGGCACTGGAAAATGAATTCACTGTGTGACCTTCACTCTCTGGACTACAGCTTTCTCCTTCACAAAATGAGAGAACTGCACTAGGTGATGGCGAAGGACTCTTCCAGATGTAACATTCTAGAGTTTTATGATTTAGTTTGGGATAAAATGAAATTAATCTGTCATCTGAAAAAATATCTCTGGACTTCTAAAGCTTGAAACATAAATCAAATTGGTTGGATATTGAACCTCAGACATGTATATAATTTTTAATATAATATTTTGTATATGTTAGCTACTAACATGAATTAAATTAATCAAAGAATAAGTGGATCTAAATATATTAATTTTCCAGAGGACTTACCTCATAAAATGCTCAGACTTTTTTTTTTCCATGTTAACTTATTTTGATGGACTTTCTAAATAATGTAGATATAATATACACTTCTGCATTTTCTTAAATTATAATACTAAATGTAATTAACTTGCTTGATAAACTGGGATCATTCTTATAAACATCTATTTGGAGTTTATCATTGTGTCTATGTTTAAGATTTTCAAAGTCCTCTCTCTTATCCTATGGTCAATGATGCTTGCCTCCAATAGTCTTATTCTCCCATTCTCTTGACCCACAAAACTGACTTCTAGCTTGCTATACTGAATTTACTGTATGCTAGGAAATCAAATAACCAGGCTTATTAGAATTTTAATGTTAAATAAATGTTAATAAAGTCCCAAATTATGTCTTAAATTGAAATGCATGGCTTTAGTAGAGTATTTGTGACAGCTATTTTGGATACTATTTTTATGTTTCTACCCTTCCTCATTCCCCTTTCATATATACATAGAGGCTGGACTATGTTACTGAGAGTTGAAAATATTACAGAGATTATTGTCTTCTGGATGAATATGGTATTATTGTCTTATATTTTCCCCAATGGATAACAACAATGATGAAGATGAAGATGATGACGACGATGATGATGATGATGACGATGACGACCACAGGTTGTCAATTTAGACCCAGAAACGGTTTTACAGATCCAATTTTCTGCTGGAGAAAGTAGAGTTTCTCCACTTGAGGGCCATATAAGCTCCTCAGACTCAAAAAGTCCCCTTCAAAACATGCCTCACCTCCAATTTTCCTTATTTTGATATGGTCTTCTTAGTCATCCAAGCTCAAAAAAAACCCAATAACCCTAGATATCTCTTTTTTCTTTCCCTTTAACCCTGCATTCAACTGGGCATCAAGGTCAATCAGTTCTTGCACAATATTTTTTCTCTCCTGTCCTATCTCCACTGATATAGCTACACCCTTTTTTAGTCTTTCATTACCAGTGTCCCTGCCTTCAGTCCCTCTCTGCTCCAGTCCATTCTCCATATAGTTGCCAAAATAATCTCACTAATACATACCTCTAACCATGCCCTTCTATTAAAAAAACTTCACTTACTCACCGTTGCTTACAGGATGAAAAACAAGTACAAATACAGACTCCTAATATTTAAGGATTTTCACAATCTTGCTCACACATATCTTTCCAGCTTTGTTACATACACACAAACTCTCTATGCTACTAAACTAGACTGCTAGCTGTTCCCTAATCTCTTCCTAACTCTACACTCATCATCTGCAAATAATCTCATTTGATCCTTATGACAACCCTAGAAAGTACATGTTAATATAATCAATCTCCTTTACAGTTGAGGAAACTGAGGCAGACAGAAGTTAAATAACTTGCCCAGGATCACAAAACTAGTAAGTATCTAAAGCTAGATTTGAATCCAAGTATTCCTGACTCCAGGTCCAGAGCTCCACCCACTGAAACACTCTGGTACAGCTCAAGGGGATAAAATGATTGGCCCAAAATCAAAGTGATTTGTCCAAGATTGGGAGGTTACAAAGTAGTAGGCCCATGATTCTAACCCAGATCACTGCCCACAAGTTGAGCACTGTTCTCACTGTGCCACAGCTCACATACAATGCCTGAATAAGTTCTATACTCCTCCTAGAAAGTGCCCTTCTATTAGTATATAATGGGCATTATTTCAGAGTCATTAGTGTAGAGAATAGTCTTCTCAACTACCTTCTATATGAATAAATGTAGACTTAAGCATTTTAGTAATGAAGTGACCATGTCTTTGTCCCAGATGAAGGCTATATAAAAAGGCCATTAGACTATATTTCAATCTACTTTTTAAAATTTATGTCCATGCATTTTGAAATGATCCTCCATAAAATAACTTGGGGTTAAAGTTTAATTGAAATTGTTGGCCGACATTTCTGAATTTCCATTCACTACTAATATGATAAATTCAGGCTATCTGGTTGTTCTTTCCCCCTCCTCCCTCATGAATGAAGATTCTAATAACACAGGTCTTTACACATAGTAGGGCACTCAAAACATTCACTCAAAAGATGCAGGTTTACAATTAAAAATAAATGTGCATAAATAATGCTTGTGTATGTGTATGTAAGCAAGAATGCTTTTAAATCCATTTATTTCACTTTATCAGAAATACATATATATTTTAATCATTAAGCAATAATACATGAAAATGAATGTTAATCATATTTATATTTTATCAGTGTAAATTTGAGTATCATTTTCCTCATATTTCTTGAACTGTGGTTTTATTTGTTTCACATGTATCTTGTATGTCACTGGAATATATGTCTATGTACTTATGTGTATGCAAACATAGATATGTATAGATGTGACACACAGGATGTCTCAAAAGTCTTTTCAGTGCTAAGCACAGTACCCAGGTCATAGTACATGTTTCATAAACATCTACTGATTGATTAATTTGTGTGGTTTTGAGTTTTAATAGCTAAAGACTGCCCTAAGACATTTTGGACACCCTAGATATACACCTAAATATGTGTGCATATATTACTACACTATGTAGCATATGTATATATGTTTACACACATATATATGTACATATTTTTACAGGCATTCTTGGCATGCTCATCAAATTTGCAGAGATGAGCAATAGATAATACAATGGATTAAAAATGGGGTTAAAAATCCAAAAAATACTTTGACAAATATTTTTACCTGAATTTTTTTAGATGAAATTCAGTAGGGCCCTATGTTGTCTTACATGTGAGTGCCAAAACAACAACGACCAACCAACCACCTTATAACATTTCACAAGTACAAGGTGGGGGAAGACATAGCTAAGTAACCATTATCCTAAAATAAATTAGGGGTTTTAATGACCTACAAGCTCAAAACAGGTCACCGTTTGGATGTGACACCAGATCCCTTCTCGAGTTTTTGAGTTTAGTTCTTGGTGCCACAGTTTAAGGATATTGATAAGCTGAAAAGTATCTAGATGAGGGCAAATAGGACAGTGAAGGAGTCTTGAGTCCTTGACATATGAGGGAAGGGACTGGGCATGTTTATAAAGCCTAGAGAAGGGAAGACACAGGGAGAACATGGTGGTTGACTTAAAGCATATGAAGGGCTGTTATTGTGGAAGAGGGGCAAAACATGTTGTTTTGTACCAAGAGAACAGAATCAGGAGGGAGAAGTTGCCAGGAGGCAGTTTTAGGCTTGGTGACAGGAAAAACTTCCAAACAATAAAGGTTGGGGGACGCCAAGATGGCAGAACATAGGCAGCAACCCAGCTGAACTGTCCTAACATTCCCCTCCAAAGAACTTAAAAAAAAAAAACTCCTCAAATAAAATTTTGGAGTGGCAGAGCCAACAAAAGGTCAGAGGGAGACATCTTTTCCAGCCTAATACAACTTAGGAGGTTGGCAGAAATCTGTGACATGGGGTGGGGGCCAGCTCAGAGCACACTGGGTGGCAGTACCAGCTGCAGGCCTTGGCTGTGGTTATGACAGCAGCAGCAACAGTAGCTTCAGGATCTCTCAACCCAGAGACAGTAAAGGGGTCAGACAACTGGTCAAAGATTACAGGGGACCCTTTGCTGGCACCAGGTGCACTTAATTATTGGCAACTCTACTGCCCATATGCAATTTCAGATCACATTTCCAGAGTGGAGAGGAACTCTTGTAGTCAGTTACAAGGGATCAAGGGGCCTGGTCATAGCTGTAAGGAAGAGAGGAATACTAGTATTTGCAATTGCAACAGAGTAGGGGACTTGGTCACAGTTCCAGGGTCAGGAGGAGAATTATCACTTACAGCTACCCCAGCATAACAGAGCCCAACTTTAACATAAAGTGCAAAGTCATGAAATAGGTTGGGAAAATGAGCAAACAGCAGCAACAAAATAACTTGATCATAGAAAGCTATTATGATGGCAGAGAAGACCAAGAAATAAACTCAGAAGACAACAATGTCAAAACATCTATAAGCAAAGTCTCAAAGAAAAATGCAATTGGACCCAAGCCCAACAAGAATTCCTGGAAGAGTTAAAGAAAGAGATGAGAGCAATAGAGGAAAATTTGGGGAAAGAAATGAGAGTGATACAAAAAAAATAGGAAAAGAATATTAACAACTTGGGACACACACACACACACACACACACACACACACACACACACAAATATGGAATAAGACCTTAAAAAAAAAAAACAGAACTGGCCTAATGGTAAAAGAGGCACAAAAGCTCACTGAATAAAATAAATCCTTAAAAATTAGAATTGGACAAACTGAGTCCACAAGACATTAAGAAACAATCAAACAAAATCAAAAGAATGAAAAAAGAGAGAAATGTGAAATCTCATTGAAAAAATAGCTGACCTGGAAAATAAATCAAAGAGAGATTATTTTAAAGTTATTGGACTACTTGAAAGCAATAATAAAAAAATCTTAGATATCATATTTCAGGGAATTATAAAGTAAAATTTCCCTGATATCTTAGATCTAGATCCCAAAATCAAAAGTGGAGAGGAGGTAGAGAGGAATCAGGGAATTGTCCACTCCTTGGAGAGGCTAGATGGTTGAGAACGTAATAGTAGGAATTCTATGTATGGGTGAGAATGAATGGCCAATGAGATCCTGTCCAGTTCTCAATTCTCTGTAATTCTGTGATCCTATGTGTATAATAATCATCTTGAGATTACTCAGCCATGTCAGAAATAGTGTTGAAAACTATGAAATACTTTGACTGAATAAAAAGCATTCATTCATACACTGAACACAAGGCTATGTACAAAGCACTGAATGGAGAATCAAAAGAAATGTGATCCAGCTCTGATTCTGCAACTAATTCACTACGTGAAGATAGGCAAGTCACTTAACCATATCAGAATTCCTTCTCTACACCATGAAGGGGTTGGATGAAGGTCCCTTTACTGCTGAAATATCTTTGATTCTACATGTGGTTTTGTAAAAGCAAAACAATGGAAAGATATCTGGGGAGTTTCCAGGGCCATACAGATCATAGACACTCAAAACTGAGTTCAGTTATTTCATTTTACAGTTGAGGGAACTGAGGTTCAGAAAGATGAAATTACTTTTCCAAAATCACACACATAGCAGCAGAGTAAAATTTGAATCTATGACTCCCGACTTCATATCCAATCTTTTTTTTCTCCATTTAGCCCATGTGAACCCCCTATTCATGTAGGTCTATACTACCTTGATAGTTCAAAAATGTATGATCTCATCAATGTGGGTTCTCTGTCCATCAACATCACAACTTTTCTATGACCTTGTAAAAAATTTTCAAGAGTTGCTATGGCCAAGAAATCCATTACTCTATGGCCAGTATGACAGTAAGCCTCTCTCAATTATTTAGACTGGTCGTGTGATGAAAAAAAAGTCTACCACAAAGCCTAGGCTCAAATTCTTTTCAACATGTTAGAACTTTACCAAAGCTCATATACAGCTTGAGGATATAGCTCTTTTGAGAACCCAAGATCATCTTCCTTCCAAGATGAGGGATCAAAGTAGGATTATCACCAAGGTATGTTTTAACTTTTTCTTCCTTACTATGAGAAAGAGGTCAACTTTACTAAACAAAAATGGTATTCTTTATTTTCACAAATAAGAAAAAAAATGGAAGTTTGGGAGAGAAACGGGAAGAGAAAACTGCATTTGTTACTCTCTAGTCTCACTGTGAATGTAAGCCCCTGAACTCACCATTGTCCTGGCCCTACCCTAACTCAGCAATACTATCCTCCTGCTATCTCCTTCTGCTTCTCCATTTCAATAGATTAAAAATACAAACAGGTGTCATCTGAGGTTCCTAGCAAGCAGACTGCCATGAGAAAAACAAATACAAACAAAAACATTGGAAAGGAAAACTTAAAAAAAATCATTTTCACATTATTATTAATTCATTTAATTTTAGAATTTTCCTCAAATTTTATAATTTTATAACTTTCTCTCAAAAAGATCTCAGCAAGAGATCAGTTAGCTGGCTAAGGTTAAATTCAATAGAGATTTTTTTTTTTAAAGTCCTTCATTTCACTTTTTAAAAAATCATTATAATGTGGGAGGCATGACAAAACAAAAGCCCCTGTGTCAAGGGGAAAAAATAAGGGCTTTTACACTCAATATTAGTCAACAGGTTAACATGGCAGCCAAAAAAAGCTAATGCAATGTCAGACTGCATTTTTAAAAGGCAGAGTGCCCAGAATGTGGGAGATGATGGTCCCATGGCACGCTGACCTGGACAGACCACATCTAGAGTGTTGTATTAAATTTTAGATGCCACATTTTGGGAAACTTTTTTTTAATAAGTGTCAGTGTGTTCAGAGGAGGGTGACCAAGATGGTCAGAGTGCTAAAGATCACACCATTCAAAGATGCTGGTGAAGAAACTAAAGATATTTCACATGGAGAAGAAAAAAACATAGGGAGAAAATCTCTCTCCTCTTCCTAAATATGTGGAATTTTGCCATATAAAGCAAGGGTTAGACTAGTTTTAGGAGCAGAATGAAGAGAATTGGGTAGAAGTTCTTTATACTACAAAGAAAAAACTTAGGAGGATAGGCTACCTCTACAGAAAGCAGGTTGTTTCTCACTAAAGGTTTTTAAGTAAAGTTTGAGTGAGAATTGTTTAGGTATGAATTAGACTAGAAGATCTCTGAGGTCCTTTTCAGTTCAGAGAGTCTGTGATTCTTCTGCTTTGTTTTTTTAGATGCTTTTAGGTCTTGGGCTAATAATAAGTACATAATTAAGTAGTTTCACCTCTACAGGAAAAGTTCCTGGGTGAAATAACAATTCCTGGCTATAACATATATGTGGAAATTTATAAAAATCAAAACAAAAAGACAGTCCTAAGGATGATATCGTTGACCTGAAATTAATAAGAGATGCACTTTGAATTTTTTTTCAGGGGAGGGGATGGATGAGAAACCATTTATACTCTCAATCTACCTTGTGACCAATGGCTTACATTTGAGGGATAGCTGCCTGGGGTTAAGAGGCAGCCTGTGACCACAGAACAGAATTTCTCTCTGTGTGAGCCTAAATGAGCCATACAAGGATCAAACCCATGGCCTCATTAGCACCATGCTCTACCCAACTGAGCTAAATGGTCCAGGCAATCCTTAATTTTACATGTGCCACAAAATTGCATGCCACCTAATGTAATGTATACAGTGCCTAGAAATGAAATAAAAAACCTTGAAGAAAAGTTGCATTTGAGACTCATAACATTAAAAGCATGATAAATCTAAAAATGCATGACATCATCTGAATGATTGCTATGTAAATAGCTCAAACTATATTTCCACACATCAACAGTAGCAGCACTCACTCCATTACTAAATGTCAAGGGTGTGTTTTCAGTAATTTGCTAATTTGCATTGCCAACATGGAAGCCAAGTGTCATGTGGCAACATTTTGATACACTCCTTAGGCTTATATTAGGATACTGGGTACCAAAATCCAAGACTTACAGAATGGGCAAGAAGAATCTCACTAAGACAGATATCTCAGTAAGGAGAACCTATTTTGATAATTATAAAAATGTATTAATGAAAGTTAATAGAATCCTCCTGCTCGCTAATAAGAGATTACAAAAATGTTCTTTAGATTTAATATTTCCAACAGGAAAAATTTCTCAAGTTTTTTTTTAGGATTCTCAAAGGAGATTAAATCTTGTAAAATGAGGATTTCCTAGAATAATAAAATATCAGTGCTGGAGGAGAACCTTAGAGATGATCGAAGGGGCCCAGTGGCTAGAGCACTGAATTGTGATACAGCCAACAGCACCTGAGTTCCTATCCTGCCTCAGACACTTACTAGATGCATGGCCCTGAACAAGTCACCTAACCTCTGCTTGCCTTCGTTTCTCCATTTGAAAAATGAAGATAATAAAAGAAACTACTTCAAAGGGTTGTTGTAAGGATCAAATAAGATAATATATGTAAAGTGCTTTGCAATATATATAAAAATGCTAATTATTATCTAGTTAAAAAATCAAGGAGGAAAGGGCGGCCCAGGGTAAGAAAGAGTGACACATAAAGCAGCAGGGAAAGAACTAGAACCTAGCTCTCTTCATTCCCAGCCCAGCAACCTTTCTACTATACTATATTGCGTCTCATGATTTATAATCATAAGTTATAGCCACACGGGCAAATCCTTCCAGAAATGCTTACTGAGAAGCATCTTTTGGTTCTCCACAATTTTTTATGCCAAACCATTTATCAGGAAGAACCAAGAATGCATCATCAGGTCTAGATCACTATTGCCTATGGGACTTTATCCAAACTCCCAGCCTGGAATTAAAAGCCCCCTAGAATCTGCTCTCCTTCACTGTCCAACTTTTCTCA
This sequence comes from Gymnobelideus leadbeateri, assembly GCA_011680675.1. Lineage (NCBI taxonomy): Eukaryota > Metazoa > Chordata > Mammalia > Diprotodontia > Petauridae > Gymnobelideus > Gymnobelideus leadbeateri. The sequence continues at coordinate 247,185 of WOXC01007527.1, forward strand.
CACACCTCTCCAAAACAAACACCCTGTTCCAGTCTAGCTGGACTTTTCTTCCTTTCCCTCCCTATAGACCACGCTGATTTCTCTCTGCAAGCTTTTGCTCACTGTTTTTCTGCTTATAGACCCATCCTTGGCTATCTGACTTGAATATTACCTTTGGGAAACACAGCTCAAATGCCACTTTATTCACAAAGACCTTCCCTAGTCCTGGGGGTTAGTGCTATTACTACCCCTATTTTATAGAAAAGGAGGCTGAGTATTAGACAGGTTAGGTGACTTGCCCAGAGTCATAAAGCTAGTAAGTGTCTGAGGCAAGATTCAAATTCATATTTTCCTGACTCCAGTTCCAGCACTCTATCCACTGGACCACCAATCCGCCCAATTGGTACCTGCATGATATTGGGAATGTGGGGAAGGCACCTTTAAGAAAACTAAGAGAAATGTGGAAACTGTAAAAACGGTAGAGTCTACACTGTAATGAAATGCCCCTTCTTCCTCAGGTAGATGTCAGTCATAAAGCAATAGTACCTCAGACCACCCCAGAGATTCAGTTCCTAACTGGTCCTATAGAAGTGTGTTTAGAGGAGTCACAGATCAAAAAGCACATCTTGAGGGGAAAAAGAGAGAGCAAAGAGAAATTAAGGCTTATTAGAAAATAATTAGGAAAATAGATACAATAAAGAGGGAAAGGAAAAAGAAGGAGAAAGGAGAAAAGGGAACAGGCAGAAAGATGAGTGGCAAAGATAGCGGAAGAACCAGGTTCACAAGAAACAAAGCAAATCATGGGGGACAACAAGCCGAGACAACTAGCAGAAGAGAACTCTGGGATCGGAAGCATGATGTGTGCTACCTTTTTCTTCCCTCACTCTAAACCCTAATCCTCAGGGAGCAATCAGTGAGTGAAAATGAACGACTCATTTACAAAAGATTGGGTTGGGAAAGAGCACAGATGATACCAAATTAAGCCAACCCTATTTTCTCTGACTCTTAAAAAAATCCTTTAACTTAAAAAAGACTCCAAATAACAGCATTATCTGCTCCTCTCTAACGTCATCTGCATGTCTGGCCTAGGATACAAGCTATTCCTGGATATTCTTTGGCAAAAGCATACAAGAGAAGAGGAGGAAAAAATACACTACTTAAAATCATAGGTGCTGGAACTGGAAAGTATCTCATGGAATAATCTGAGAGCCTCCTGCCCTCAATTTAGTGAGGCCCTATCATATCCAGTTTACAAAGAAAGCAACTTGAAGCCCAAAGTGCTTAAAATGGCTCACCTAAGGTCACACAGTAGAGTAGGAAAGACTAGAATCCAGACTTTACATTACTAGGACAATGTTCCCGACCACCTTTCCCAAAGCCCTAGAAAAGATTTTTCATTCCTAGAGGTCTATGGTTCTAGCTAAATAATGATATGTAAACATGCAAACCTACCTCAACTTGTAGATGGCAAAATATAAACTTACCCACAAGTACATGTGGGTGGATAAAATACACTAGACAAGGAGGTCTGTGTTCAAATTTTGCCATTGGTACATACTCTTTATTCCACAGGTCTATACTATGTTTTTCCTGTGAAAAAGTACAAAATCATCTATGGATGATTCCCATAGAAATAAGAAAGTCACCCAATATTGGACTTAGCCCAACCCTAAACATAAAGAAGAAACAAATTACACATATTATATGTTTATAAATATTTATAATATATTGTATTTCTATATGTTTGAAATAAATAAAATACATAAATATTTATGATATAATTAAATATTAAATATACACATATATTTCACACATATGTATGTATGTATGTGTTTGCTTTTTCTTCCTTATGTTCAGTGTTGGACTAAGACCAAGCCCAAGGCTTGGTGACTTTCTTATATCTATGGATATGGTCAATAGATAATATTGTCTATACATGTCTATACATAAAATATAGAAACATACATATGAAGAGCAACATGTACTCACATTTATATGTGTGCGTGATAAAAAACATGCGTCAAAATTTAAATAACTAATCACTTAAGGAAATAAATAATAAAAAGGACCACCAATGCCTAAGTTCCCTTTTTCTAAGCTTCAGGGGCATTATCAAGATCATACCCCATTAAAGAGCTCCACTAAAGATATCTGACTGATAATGTCACAAAATGTTTATTTTAAAAGAATGGCTTTTCCACTCAAGGGGAATACAGGGTGAGGAGAGAAAAGGAATCATTTGTTAGGTTCCCACCAGGGGGAAAAGAGTCCTGATGGGCTTATTTTGCAGGCATGACATATTTGGGAGCTTACAAAGAACAAGTCTGAGCCTCCTCTAAGCATACCTGCTTCTACTCTGCCAGGCAGGGTCATAGGGCTTGCTTTAATATGCTGTAAGAACTTGTGGGGGGTACAAGATGGAAGAGGAGGAGAAGCATTGTTTTGCTGTTTTCATGAGTTTTCTTCATTATAGACATTTTCTTCATTATATCATTTTTCTAATAATGAAACAGATGCTTTAAAGCAGAGTACCCTGAAATAGGAGAGAGGGGTAGTCCCCGCATACTTTGCTCTAATTAGACTACATCCAGTTATCATTAAGACTAAACAAGATAATATTTGTAAAATATTTTGCAAACCCTAATGTGAAATACAAATGTTAGCTGTTATTGCTGTTACTACTACTACTACTACTACTACTACTACTACTACTACTACAACCACCACCACTACCACTAACACCACCACCACCATTAATATGATGATGATGATATTCTGTTCCAGGCACTTTTTAGGAAAGACATTGATAAGCCGAGGCATTCACAGGAGAATATCCAAAGATGATTATAGAATCATGGGCTTAGAGCTAGAAGAAAGCTTAGGGATCATGGAGTCTAACTCCATCATTTTACAGATAAAGAATTGAGTCCCAGAAATGTTAAGTGACTTGGCCAGGATCACACAGCTAGGAAATATCTGAGATCATATCTGAACCTAGGTCTTCTAACTTCAAGTCTGACACTTTATCCACTACCCACTGCTGCCTTGGAAGTAAAGGGCTGCAAGTTCATGCCAGCTGAATAGACCGTGAATGTTTTGAATAGAGAAAAGAAGAGTTGGGGGAAGACATCATGACTGTTCCCGAGTAATTGAAGAATTGCCTTGTAGAAGTGGGTTCAGATTTCTTCTGATTGGATCCAAATGGTGAAAAAAGGAACAATGGACTGTAAGCTGCAAAGAAGCAAATTAGGTTTGATCGAAAGGAAAACTTCTTAAGATTTAGAAATATCCCAGAGTGGGACAGGTTTCCTCAGGATGTAGTAGGTTCCCCCTCACTGGAGGTTTTTAAACAAAGACTAGATAACCACTTGCCAGATATGAAGTAGAAGTTATTCTTGTTTAAAATCTTTGTTGAGTTAGATGCCTTCTGAGCTCCCTCCCAACTCTGAAATTATACAATCCTGAGAAAACCATTAAGACCATTCTGAGTTAGGCTTTGGTCATCTTGTTCTATCCCAAAGTGGACAAATGCTTAATTCCATCCAATCACCAAAATGGATGCAAATTTTTTTAAATGTGTTTTAAAAACTGCTTTAGAAAGAGAAAAACATCTTAATAGCATTGCCTAAAACTGCATATCCATATGGCATGAGCCTAAAGAATCAGTCCAAATGAACCAAAATAAATTCTGAGATGGGATTTTAATAGGGAATAGTGGAAAGAATGCTAAAGTGGGAACCAAGAGACCTGGGTCCTGGTCCTGCCTCTGTCGTTAATTATGTATGTAAATCTTGGTTGTTATTTACCTCTCTGGGTTTCAGTTTCCTCATCTATAAAATGAGTGGCTTAGACTCAAGATCCTTCCAGCTCTGAACCTAATATTCTAGACAATATAATGGACATGTAATATGGTGGAGGAGAGGAGTCTATGCAGACATTGACTAAATTAGAGAACCACAAAATCTCAGAATTACATGGGATATCAAGAGTTATCTAATCTAATCCACACCCAGATGGGAATCCCATCTATAATATCCTCCCAAAATAGTCACTCAGCTTTGCCCATATACTTCCAACAAATTCACTAGACCTTTTAAGGCAGTTCATTCTACTTGGGGGTAGTCTAATTATTAAGAAATTCTCTTTTATATAGAAATTAAATTACCTTTATGTAACTTCCACCCATTGATCCCAGGTCTGCCCTACAGGGCCAAGAAAACGTTTCAGCTCCATCTTTCATATGAAAGTTTTTCAAACGCTTGCAGGTCATCCCTAATTCTTCTCTTTTCCAAGGCTAACCACTAAGGTTCAGGAGTAAGAAAGAGCACAAAAATGTCCCAAGACAACTCTTCTCTTCTGAAGATGTGTAATGTTTATATTCTTGGGCTAATCATGACCACTGCCAAAAAAGCAGGATAGTGAATTAAAATAACTCATATGCTACTTGGAAAACATTGTGGGAATAGAGCCATTTTCAGCTGGTGAAGAAACAGTCAAAAATAAAAACAAGTAGGGCTGAAAAAGATGCCAGACTCATCTGCATATTCAATTTAATTAATTTAATATATATCAAATGCCTACTATGTGCAAGTCGCTATGCCTCTCCCTACCTCAAGCAGGCAAAGTCCTAATGAGTTTTATATGTTAAAATCAAGATTTGTATCTGGATTATTATTTTCTTTAGAATGTTGTTCCTAAAAGAGAGCTTGATAATAACCTGAATCTCATGAAATCCAGGAACTAGACAATTTTCTAAACATATTCCAACTGCTTTAGTGCCATTCACACCACCATAGAGAGTGTAGTGAATTTCCCACCAGATAACTCTACTAGCAATTTCACAAGGCTAGCAAAGTAAAGAGGGAATCCAAATCCATGCTTTAATGGTACCAATTGATAAGAAATCAGAAGGAGTTTTAGGGAAAAGTATTGCCTCATGACAAACACATTTGCCTCATGCTCCCAATCCAGAACCACTGGACTATAGTAGAGCTATTCTATAGGGTTTAACATAGCTCCATTAACATTGCACATGTAGATATTTCATAGAACTAGACAAAGCTATGAGATATTAATGTTCAGACAACACCTACCTCACTCCAGACCAGCATGGTACCAAATATGACCTGTAACCCATCAAAGAAATTGTCTCCTATGATGATCACTGTGGCACCTCCCGTAGTCCATCCTTCACTTGGACTGATGGCTTTGATACAAGGGGTAGCTGCTTTTCAACACACATGAAAAAGAAGAGAAATCTGGTGTTAGAACCAAACTTTAATAATTAGAGATTTGATTTTTTTAAAGACACTTTTTTCTTTTTTCATTAACATGAAGCTTCCTAACTAAAGCATGATATGGGATGTAGTATCACCTTTAGAAAACATTGCTTTCAATATCTGCATCAAAATACAATTCATTTTTCAGTCCACAGGAAAGCTGGAACCATGATCAAAAGCAATCAATTGTTAATATATGAAATGCTGATTAAATCACCCTTTAAAAAAAAAACCTCTCAATTCCTTCATTTTCAATTGCAAATTTCATTTCACAAGAAAATGTATTGATGAAAAGAAAGCTAATAAGCACTTAGCCAAATATTAGTGGAAGTAGATGAGGGAAGCAGAGGCCAGGATTCCTGTTCACATGATGGTCTAAATATTTTTTCCCCTTACCTCACATCCCCTCTATTGATATAATAGCACTAGAGATTTGAAATGCAATGAAATAACACTTTCAATCAAATGTCATCAGCCCCATTTTACAGATGACAACGTTACTGAACAAGGTGACTAAAATTATATAACCCTGTAAACTGAGTTAACTGTAGATCCATAAAAAGTATTGTAATGTTAAGGGAATTTGAAGGTCTTCCCTGCCCCTTAATAGGCCACATGACCTGCTTTGTGCTTTGGCCCAGTCCACAGCTTGAGTCACATTGGAGCTCAGTGTGGGAGGAGTTTACCCAACAAAGCATGGGGAGAGAACAGGAAATGGGAGAGTGAGGTGGAATGGAAAGAGAGAGAGGAGGCAGAGAGAGGCAGAGCGGCTAGTGTGAGTGAGAGGGGCATTTTGCCTAAGGGAGCTAGTGAGTGGAAAAGCCTGACAAAGGGAAGGCTTGGGCATGGTGGTGCTTCCTGCACTGGTAATGTGTACCAACTTCTTTATTACCATGGTGGATTTGGTTTTCTGGCATATGAATAAATATCTTGGTTTTGTCTTCAAAAAAGAGAGTCTGTTATATCCTGCTATTCAAACTTGGAAATATACCTGCATATTCATAGCAGCCTCTGTGGTTATCACATTGATGATATAAATATACACTTCCCAAATCCCTCATTCATTTCTTTTTATTTCAACCCCAGATACAATGCCATAGTATTATGTTTGTTAAATATCTGAGTATTTTTTTCCATTGTAAAAGGCATCTAGAGATAGGAAATACTTTGTAAATGTTGTGAATAAATTGGAGGAGGTTTACCCAAATAGACATGGCATACGTTGAATCCAGTTGCTGTGGGACCACTGCTTTGGTAAGAGTGGAATGGTGAAGTTCTGTCTTTGAAGTTCTAAAACAGACAGCTTCACTTCTCAGTAGTTTGCCTGTCATCCCAGAAGTGTTTTTAATTAATATCAACACTTCAAAGTACCAAAAACTGGGAGATGTTGAGTAGGAGAGAAAGAGGGGTTCTCCTTTTAACAAAAACCTCTGAATGTCCCAGACCAATTTTTCTACTGATTAACCTAATGGAAGGCCCAGTTAATTTTGCAAAAAAGGAGAAGACGAAATATCATTACACGTTGTCAAATCTCTTTGAGCTTGCTCCTTTGACTTTTGTAAAAACAAAAGAAACTATTAGACTCTAACCTGAGAGGGAGGAGACAACTAACTACTCACCCCCACAAAGTAGTTGAATATGTTTGATTTGAACATGAGATAATCTGGTAAAATTGCACCAACATGTTTTGAAAAATATAACCCAAGTATTTAATTTTGACTGAAGTTGTACATTCACAACAAAAATGGCCCCTTTTAATATTCCTCGCCTCTCCTCCCCTTTCTTCCCTCTCTCTTCTAAGTAAGAACAAGATATTTAATGAAAGGAAATACATACTACATTTGTGTTCTCAAAAATCAATTTTCAATTTTTGATGCCATGAAGCTTGGTATAACCAAAATTCTATACCACTAAAATTTTCTTGTAAGCACATTTCTTGGTATTATGGGATTTGGAGTTGGAAGGGACCTTAAAAATCACCTACTTCAATTTCACAGAGTAGAAAACTGAATCCTAAAGAGGTTCATGACTTTCCCAAAGTCACACAGCTAATAAATAGAAAAGCCAGGATTTAAACCCAGATTTTTTTTATTCCAAATACAGAAACTGTTGGATAACCCCAAATCAATCACAGAATATGAATTATTATTACAAGTGCTTTACTAATGAACTGGGAGAAGTTTAAGGGTTATGAAGGGCCACAATTAATTTTTATCTCCCCAAATGAAACAAATCTTTAAAGATCTTCAAAATAGGAAAGGTAAGTGCTGATTAGGACTTATTTTAATGTGATACTGCTTGAAGATAACATTTAACTAATGGCCCCTCCTAACTCTGTGGTCCAGTGATAATCTACATCAACCTCAAAAAAGTCTTTGTGTTGGGTTCTGGATTTTTTTTATTCCAATTTCTTTCAAAGGGTGGAGGATGGGGAATGTCCAGTTAGCATATTTCCTTTTAAAATATATTGTCTCTTAGGTTTTCTGATAGTCCCTGTGCAAGAGCCACAATGACACATTTGTGTCTGCTTCAGAGAGTCTCCAACATAGCTAAAGCCTGCAGGCTTTAGAAGTAGTGTGGACTCCTTCCTCCTTCATCCCTTTGAAAGTCCTATGGAGGAGGTAGATGTGTGTGTGTTTCAAAAAGTATTTTTTCCAAGACCTTCGCTGTAGCTTTCACTTTGAAAATACTCATGTTATCAAACTCTGCAAGCAACCCGCCAATAATAAAGTAGCCTTCGAGCCAGCAAACAAGAAGAGAACAGATTCAAGTTTCCAGAGGAGCTACAAACACTGGTGGGGGAACAAATGAGTCAAAGCTTGTATAATACCATCCTCTTAATCTCCTTGTAAGGAGGGCTTGTGAAAAAGCAGCAGTGTGCTGCTCAGCATGTCCTAACTCCACACTTGGCAACACACTAGAACCCAGCTAATAAACTTCACTTCATCTTACAGGAAATACACAGAATCCTTGTAGCTCTCAGAATCATAAAGTTTTAGAGCTACAAACTGGCTTAGAGATCATTTAATCTGTCCTTCATGTTTAATAGATTAGGAAACTGAGGCCCAAAGTCAGCCAGCCAGTTAGTGACTTCCTGACACCTTCTCTAGTCCTTTTCACACTAGACCAATTTATCTCTTGATCCGATATCATATACCTAATAACATTTATTAGCTACTTCATCCAAAGAAAGAACCATTAACCAATAGCCCAAGTCTCAAATCATCAGATTATGTCTGATTTTCAGAAAGCAGGGAAAAGAGATGAACAAACGCACAAATCTCCTTCATATCAATTTTTTCCTCCTAAGAAGGTTCTGTTTTGGATAGCTAAATTTGATGTAGTCAGACAGTGCCTTTCTTTCTTTAGTCTACCAAAATAGAATATAGTAGGTCAAGTGCATAGATTAGAGATTAAGGGAATGGAATTTAGAGATCATTGAGTCCAACCTCCCTTATTATACAGATGAGGAAACTGAGGCACAGAGAAGTAAAATGATTTGTCCAAGGTAAAAAAGACAGTGAAATGTTAGAACAGGATTCAATTCCAGACTCATAGTCTTGTATTCTTTCCACTGCACTTCACCACAAGGGGAAAAAAAGGGGGAAAGAGAAATCAACCTGAAGATAACAATGTACATGGAGCTAATGTGCTGTTGGTGGATCCTGGAATGGTATTTGGGGAAAAAAACTTGACCAATCTAGGAATTAGGCAACTAATAGGACTCTTTTACCTATAAGACATGAGATCAAAAAAGTCAATTTAAATACAAAATTCTGCGTTGGTGGCAAGTCCTGACTTAATAAAGAAAGGCTCTGTTGTTGTTTTATCTCCAAATTTTTATCACCATTGTATTTTCCTACTTTTGGTGTCCATAGTATATTGTAAACCCAGTATTGCTGGTTCTAGATCTCATTAAAAACAAAAGTTTTTTGTTGTCTTTTGTTTTATTTCCCCCAGCCACCAAAGTAGAGGAGATTTTCCTCCCTTCAGACTATGACAATAAAATGATTACCCCACCACGGTTTAGCATAATGGTTCTGAAATGCTCATGGCATATTGCAGAGTTAAAGTGGAAATTATTAGGTAGCTCTTCTTTGTTATAATAATGATCACTCCACAAATAAAAGCTCTTCTCCCAAAGGTACTGCAAGGCACAAAATGCTAATTCTGAAGATTATGTGCGAGCTTTTATTAAATATTACTATGCCCTGCCTGTTTGAGGGCTTCTCTGCTCTGATTGCTTTATGAGTGCCGTGTTAATGTCATTCCCATCTCGCTAGCAGCAGGCACACATTTTAGCGTTTGTATGAGAGTTGATCAAAGGCCACGTGCTGGGGGAATTGCTGAGAAAACACGGACAAGCGATAAAAATCTAACAGATTAATTGGTTTAAATTTCATTTCAGGGTGTTGAACTTTGGCTTGGGACTCTAATACTACACTATGAGTCAGGGCCTAATTACCAGATTTCCAATTTGCTTCTGAACAATGGTTGGGGTGGGGGGGGTGGATAAAAGAGAGAGAGAGAGAGAGAGAGAGAGAGAGAGAGAGAGAGAGAGAGAGAGAGAGAGAGAGAGAGAGAGAGAATAAAAAAAATTTGTTTAAATTTACCACCTCCAGTATATATTTAACAACTAAGGTCTTGTATGGAGAAAATTGCACAGAAAATGTTCTCCATCACCTGTTCAACCTTAAGAGTATTTCTATCTCCTTCAAATAGCACCAGAAGATGGAAGAAATAACAGATACCCTCAGCAATTGGAAATTTTCTGATTTATAGAATCAATGGTATATGATTCAAGTGCCCACAAACACACATTGGAGGCATCAGGCTCTTTATTAGCAAACTGAATTTATAAGCTGTAACAGCATCTCACCCTCCAATAGAAATGATCTATTTCATTGATATAAAACCAGGGCCAGGAAAGCCATGTTTACTTCAGAGTTTATGGGTGGCCTTGGGAATAAGGGTTAATTGAGCTCAGAGGTACATGCCCACTGAGGTGAATTAGTGATGTGTGCAGCTATCAGCAGGGTTCTGGGTCTGCTCTTATTTTTACTTCTGAAATCTCTTTGTGCTGTGATTAATATCTGGCTTATTTCAGTGACTGTAAGGATGACCTGGTCAGTGGTCCAGTATTTATCATCAACTCTACCTTCTCCTATTCCAAAGATGAGGTTTTACAACTATCGGTGCTTTATTATAGGAATCTAAATTTCTCAGTTCATTTCTGTTTTTGTGAAAGAGACTAAAGTAATGTATATCCAGTCACAATCATTTTTGGAAATTCTAAATTATTCCAATTTAAGTCATGTTTCCACAAATATAATAGGAACAAAGTATGAGAAAGAAATGAAGCTTTTTCTCTTCTGTGTATTAATATATGCAAAACTCTCTGAAATGGTACTAAATCCACACTTCTACAGATTTACTATGTAAGAGAAAATTATATTAAGAATGAATGATTCAAGGTACTGAAATACCTTGCACAGTATTGCTGCACACAGTAGGTTCTCAGTTAATAAGTATTTGCTGAATGTATGAATGAATAACGCTGAAAGTCATCTAGTTTAGAGATGGAAGAGACTAAGTTCCTCTTAGCTTTCATGTAAAGCATATTTTGTTGTAGTCTGTTTTTTTTTAATTGGCTAAGATATGCAATGGTAACTATTAACCAGAATATGTTGATCTATCATAGCACTTTATTCTCTGATAAGAGAATCATAAGATTACAGGGAATCAAACTTTCTAAGGAGATTTTTGTTTACAGCCACATGTGTGGCTGTATTACTGAGTAGGTAGATTTAGGATTAATCTTTTTGGAGCAGATAAATTGAGACTTGTATAGATCTTCCTTCAAAGTTGAAGAGTATGGGAGGAAAAGGATCTCATCTGCCTTGTATGAAATCTGATAATCCAAAGGGAAACCTTTCTGGGAGAAAAAAAAGAAAAAAGACAAGACTCTAATGCTATTGGTCTAAATTTCTGAGACTTGGCAGAAAATTTTGGGAAAACCATGAATTCAGCTTTCTCCTTCTGCCTTCTAGTGACAGAGCCCACATAAAACCCAAGCTAATTTTATTTTTTCTCTTCAAATTTCAGTAGTACTGTTCTTGAAGGCATACCTACTCTAGGGATTAGGGGGAAAATCACATACTTTGGACTTGAGTTTTACCCATTAGCATTGCATCTTCCTGTTTAAACTAAACAATTGTATTTGCTGTTTATTTTAGTAAAATGATGATTTTCCTGCCTGCTCTCTCAGTAACACTGAACAACGCCTTCCCCTTCACCTCTGACAATAAGCAGTCACTGGGCAGGAAACAGGGAAAGAAGGGGTTTGGCCCCATCCAGGAGATTGGCCCTATATCTTTTTAAGCCACATGCAGGAGGTTGCTCTATTCTTAGGTCAGGCATCCTCTTACTGGAAGCATCAGAGACAAACTCCAGTTGCTATGACATCATTCCAAGAATGGAAACTACCTCGCCCTATGTCCTGGCCCTATTACATGCAAGACCTTCATTCAGAACAGCAAGAGGAGTAGATTCTCAGTCAGCTGTGAAAAAAAATCAATGGTTCCATCACTCTAAATTCAATATTCTGAACAATTTACCATCTAGATAAATTTGTATCAGTTTATTATCAGTATAATAAAATTCCTCTCACCGATTTTTCTTTGAATTTTTTTTGCTCAATTGGTTCTATATTGCTGCCATCCTCTCCTTCTTTTTGTATTTCCTTTAATTCAATTAAGATTAGTATATTATTGTTTTGTGAGGCTTTAAAGTCTATACTGACTAATAGTCTACTAGGATATCTACATTCCAATGAATAATGTTTGATACACATATATTACTATAGAATACATATGTATGTGACATAAATACTATATGATATATGCATATCATATACATATTATAAATACACATACAAAGATACCATTTAACTTTTAAAATTCCAGTAGACCCAATAACTGTACATACATTTGCTTATATTCACCTATATAGGTTTTTTTTTTTTTTTTTTGCTTTTTGGAGGGCAATTGGGGTTAAGTAACTTGCCCAAGGTCGCACGGCTATGTTTTTGTTTGTGTGTGCGTTAAGTGTCTGAGGCCGGATCCGAACTCAGGTCCTTCTGACTCCAGGGCTGACGCTCTACTCATTGCGCCACCTAGCCGCCCCACCTATATATGTTTTAAGGTCATTATTTTAAAAGAAATTATGGTACAGAGACTTCTTCACTCTAGATATAATTATCTTTACAAATATTAAATAAGATTAAGAATTTAAGGGACTTTAATTATGTATCTCCCAGTAATTTCCTTTGCTTTGACAACATTAAGGACTATCACTAAATAGAGAAAAGAAAATATACTTGGTATATATAGATACAGATTTTCAAAATTGTATATAAATCCAATAAAGCAGTATGACTGCAAGAATCGCTGCACTGTTAAGTTTATTGTGACAGCTTCCAAATTGCAAAGCAGGCCATTTGCTAATTACACTTCAAGTCGACTCCCTAGTCACTCTATTCCTTCCTTAGTCTATTCTGGAGCAGTAAAATTTCTCCTCAGTCTTTATAGAAGCATCACCTCAGTTGGGAGGTTGGAGGGCGATAGGATGTGAAAATGGCTACGCAAAAGATTCTAGAGAAAGCATTTTTGGAGTTCTGAAGCTGTCTGCTATCCCAGAAACTATGATGGTTCCAGATACAAATTGATTTAACAATTCAACAGTAAAAATCCTTGACATTTTGATGCACCTATAACTTCTAAATTGCTCTTGAAAGACTTGTTGAAGGCTTTTTCTGATTTAATAATACACAACATGGTATTGTTTCATAATATGTGAAAATTGTTTAGTTAAATATACTCTAGGAACTTCTTCAACTCAAGAAAGCTTGTTGGTGTCCTAACAATTTTCTGTCTCATGTTCAGATCCAAAATTACAAGGTACAAATATGAATTTTCTCTCATTGATGGCAAATAGGACCACCAAATTCGATTTCCTGTTTCCTATTCTTTCTTTCCTTCTTCCTTTTTTCTTTTCTTCCTTTTCGTGCTATGATTGTCAGCAGCTCTATGGCAAAGCAAAGAGGAAAGTAGTTCTGGGGAGGGGAATGAACCCTGGGAATGAATTATTCATGCCTAAGATTGTAATATTTGTTGCAACAATAGTAAATTCACTGGCCTATGATTGTACAATAAGTAAATAATTCTTTTCTTCCTGCCATAAGGAACTTTCCTGTGCAAAAAGTATTTTTAGCCTAATTTTCCTGTAAGGAAAGTTAAGGAAAGCAAAGCTATGAAAGAAAGGGAGGTGAAATCATCTTCCAAAATTGAACTATCACTGTGTGAAAAAGAAAACAATTTAAAATTAAAATATATATATATACATATGTACATATGCATATACTATATGTGTGTATAGATATGTAATTGTTTCTTCAAAGAATAGAGGTCCAGGTCTTTATTCACCTCCATATTTCTTTTATAAATCAGAGAAGCCCCTCCTGGGCCTAAAAAATCATAAAGTCAAATATGAACAAGTCTAGTGGAAAATCTGCGACGTTAATCTTGGCCAGAGTCATATTTTTAACAGGCGTTGAATTTGTGCGCCGGATTATCCAGATGGCCATACAAGAATCATCCTGATAGGATTAAGCCTTTATGCTGAACTCTGTTCCATCTGTTCCCAAAGGTTGCCTTTCCTTATCTGAATATAAAATTTAAAGTCTTCCTGTGCCCAGGAGCATGACTAAACTCTAGACTTAAAAATACAGATGTACACAAACAATTCCATGTTTGATTAGCCATATCAGCTGAAGTGAGCTCACTCTCCTGTTGTCAAACATACTAGCTTTGTTCTGAAGAACCTAAAAACTATTCAGGGTCTGTACATGTATTTTTCTTCCTGTTTAATGCTAGGATCCTTTCAATTCATGAGGTTATGATTTTGACACGCCTTGATATATATAAAATAAGGATACTTAATAGAACATTTTACATAGTTATCAAGTTTATTAACTGTGATGAGACCTTGGTTCAGAAAGCTAAGCAGCAGAGATATCTGTATGTTTTAATTTTTCTCTTTGATCAAAAACCCCAAAGTAAATATCATTTTATAAGTTGCAGTATTACAGAATGAATGGAAATGTTGCCATGAACAACTCTGTATTCCTCCAGTTTCACTGGATTTCTTATATTTGTAAAACAGTGCAGGGCATAAAGAATATCTCCAAAAGAAAATTGGTTTTAAGTATGTGTTATTGGTGCACTTGTTTAGCTTTCATGAGTCTATTTCACCAGCTACCATGAGACAGCAAGAAGTTGGAAAAGTTGATCTTGGGTAGGTTTCTTGACATATTGTGTGTGCGTGTGCGTGTGTGTGTGTGTGTGTGTTGCCAACTGAAAGGCCACTGTCCAATGGACAGTCTTAGTGTTCCAAGCTCTGAGCCAAATAAATGGCAAGGGATCTGGCTCCATATCACAGCTCAATCAGTCGGGAACTTCCAAGACAAATATGATTCACTAATAAATAAGTGAAAGAGGTGATGGAAAAAATTTCCTTAAAAATTAGGCTTTTGTTGAGGGGAAAAGAGGAGGAAACAGTAAAATAGAGAGGAGAAAGGGGAGGGGAGAAGAAAAGGGAAAAGGGAGGAAAGGAGCTTTTGGTTGTGGGGTGTATTTACCTTCTATTTGGAGACAATTTTGTCTCCTTATTTGTAATGGCAGTCATACAGTGATATGGCCAAGAGACTCTGGACTGATTTTAAGCAATGATAATAGGTTCTTCAGTACATTTTAAAGACCAAGAGACTCTTTTCTTCTCTCAGCAATACCTACCAGAATACCATCACCTTTTGTTTTTTGTGTGTGTGTGTGTGTGTGTGTTGCCATTCATGGCAGGGTCAAGTAGCTCTTCAAACAATTTAAGTTTTACTTACAAAAACACAAACATAAATGTACATTTACTATTTTTCTGAAGTACTTTAACCAGAAAACTTCTTACCAAAACCATGCTGAAAATGAACACATTTAAGTGACTTGGACTCAGGACCATGTATTTCTGTAGATAGGGTTATACTTGTCTTTTGCTTTTAAAATTTACAAGATGTCTTGGGGCAAAGAAATCATTCCAGAGATTGTTTTTTCACTGTTAGGGGGATTTTTATTCCCTGGGTTATTCTAAGGAGGAAAGCAGCATGTTTTACTAGGAATAAATAAAATAAGGAATACTAGGTTTGGAGTAAGGAGACCTGATCTGGGTTCAAGTCTCTCCTTTGATGCTTATTAGCTGAGCGTGTCATTTGACCTCTATGTGCCTTGCACAACTCTTTGTGACTTGTTTCTGAGTTGAGATCTGTCTTTCACAAAGTAGGTACAAACTCTAGCTTTTTAAGTTTATAGAATGATAGAATCTTCAAGTACTAGCAACCAGAAAGGCACAAGCACCTTCTACACAAAAGCCTCTTGTAATAGATAATTCATTACCCTACAAGGCAAATCATTCCATCTGTGGGTGGTCCTGATCATTAGGAAGGTTTTCCTTACAATTAGATCAAATGTGACTTCCTTGTAACTTTCAAACATTGATCTTACTTCCCTCCTCTTAGGCCAAGAAAGAATAAATTGAATCAGGCTTTAATCTCCCTTCCAAAGCAGCTTTCAAATAGTCAAAGACAGATATTCCATATCTCCTATGTCTTCTTTTCCCCATGCTAAACTTGCTTAGTGACTTCAACTGTCTCTTGTGTCAGATTTTCTAGTCCTTTCACCACCCTCCAAATTATATATGTTCCAACTCATCAATGTTCAAATTCAGCCTCAGATACTCACTAGCTGTGTGACCCTAGGCAAGTCACTTAACCTCTGTTTGTCTTAAACTACTGAAGAAGGCAATGTAAACCACTCCAGTATCTTTGCCAAGAAAACTCCATGGACAGTATTATCACACTATGGTCCACAGGGTCATAAAGAGCTGGATGTGACTGAACTAATCAACAATAATATATGGCACCTAACACGGGTCCATTTCTTCAAGAGGCAATTAAAAACATCCATTAGATTCTGCCAGATCATATACCTTTGTGAGGCATGTTAACTCTTTGATGGTCAGAAAGTTATGTTGTATATGATTTTTACAATAATCTGATATTGCCATGTATACAATATTAAATGACTGATGATGTTAACATGTGAGGGAACTGAAAATCATGCCACAAGAGGTCTAGGTAAGGAGATCAAAGATTGTAACCTGAGAAGGGAAGCCGGGAGGGAGAAGCCCATTCTGGCTTCATTGTTCATAACCCTTGTAACTTCAGGCAAGTCACTTAACTGCTCCATTGGCCCAAGGTTCCCACTCTATGAAATGAGTAAGTCGGACTAGGTAATCTCAGAAGATTGCTCCGGATCGAATCCTATGATATGATCACTGTTTTTGGTAGAGCAGGACTGGGGTCAAGGGTTAAAAACTAGAAGGAGGCAAATTTTGGCTCTGTGTATAGAAAAACTTCCCCAAAATTCCAGTTGTCCTTAAAGAATGGGTTTCTTTAGGAAGTAATAAATGCCTCCTAAACAGAGATCTTCAAGCTTATGAACACTGGTCAGGGAAGCTGCAGAGGGGCCTATATTTCAGGGCATGGGTTAGACAATGTGACCTTTGAAGTCCCATTCAAATTTAAAATTCTAAGATTGCATTGACTGCCACTCTTTGCTCCTTCTCCAAAAAGAAAAAAAAATGCTCACCTGGATGAATATTTTAATGATATCACAAAGGAAACTCTCATATTAAGCAAGGGGTTGAACTAGATGACCTTTGAAGTTCTATCTCATTCTAGGATGTTGTTATTTAATAATGCAAAATCTGATAGTTATACTGTTCCTTCTTAGCATTTCTCCACAATCCTGCTAGATCATATACAACCAGCTCTTGACCCTGCTTTTCTTTGTCATCTTGCACAGAAGCACCAGGAATGACTTTTAGAGGAACCATGTTGTGAATGTGAGCTATTTGTCAAAGACAACCTGCCCACACCTCTTGTAACGATCAGAAGCTACTATTTTATGCTATGAGGCATAATTCTGCCTCCATTTCCTTTCACATCCAAAGCTGAGATTGCCAAGTATGGGTGAGTTTAAGCTGTATTATTGAGAGTCTTATCATTTTTAACCAGTTTCCTCTGCTGCCTGATACATTCAGTGATGCTGCAATCCAGTGTTTGTGATAGCACAGATGTTTCCGTGGTGATGGTCTGTGATGTCACCAGCACTGGAACGTGCATCACTGAATTCACCCACGCGACAACAGCAAAGGAAAGATGGGATGCAGGTTCCATTTTAACTTCCATTTGGAGAGCACGCAGCTTCCTCATAAATGACTACATTAAATTTAATTTTTCTAGGTGTTTCACGTGGAAAGAAATACATACTAACACACTAATCTATTTTGGACTCTAAAGTCCATCCTACAGACAATTATCAGATGCTACTCTAGTGCTAAAAAAGAAAGAAAAAAGAAAACCTTCAATGGTTTCCTATTGCCTTAAGAATAAAGTCCTAATTCCTTAGCCTGATATTCAAAATTATCCAAAATCTAGATACAATCTGCCTATCTGGTGTTATCTCCATGTTTTTCCTATATATGTGATCCATTTACACTTGCCTACTCTCTGTAACCAAGGCAAATTCTGTATTTCCCTACTCAATATATTTACTAACTCCTTTACCTGTCTATATCTCTCATGTGACACTTATCATATACATCTTTGCATTATTAGCTATTTTTATCTGTACATGGCTTTCCTTTCCAGGTAAATGCCTTGCTGGTAGGCACTGCCTAATTTAGCTTTGCATCACCCATAGCACCCAATGCATCTGTACCTGGCATACAGAAACTTTTAATAGGTAATAGAAGATGCATTTACATGACACCCAAATAAAGGTGTACCTAGAAGAATAGAACAGTGGATAGAATGCTAGATGTGGAGTCAAGAAAAACTAAGTTCAAAACCTATCTCAAACTCTTACTATGGGTGTGACACTGATAAATTGCTTAATCCTTCTGAAGTCTCAGCTTTCTCACAAGTCAAATTGGGATAATTATAACACCAAGCTCATAAGGGTGTTGTGAAGATCAAATGTAAAAATTTTGTAACTCTCAAAGCACTATTAAAAAGGTAAGCTATTATTATTGTGGTTTGGCTATTATATACTCAACTAGATTAAAACAGTCAATTTAGTCATATCCTAGAAACATAAAACCCTAGTTGGGATTTCCATAGTCTCAAAGAAAAAGATATGATGTGTGCTTATTAGATTTATAGTATATCACCACCTATTTCTGATTGTTTTATTTTTTAGAAGACAATGAACCTTATACAAATTTTAATAAAAATTTATTTTCTTTTTCCTAGACCACTATGTCCAAGTGTAAAACCCGGCAATTCTAATACAGCAATACAACTGCTGATTCCAATTCAGGAATAATGTAAATTCTGTCAATTTGTCAGGCTTGGAAGACTTTCTATTATTATAAGTTGAGCAGTTAAATATGCAATGCTAATATGTCTAATATGGGTAATACCACCCCTACTGAAAACTGCATTTTCGAGAACATGATGTCCACCCTTAATTCTTCAACCATAACAATGTTCCTTCAATATACGATTTTACATCTGTGAAATAAAATTTTTAAAGTGATAAATGAATGGATTATAGGCAAAGAAGGAAAATGAAGTTCTGGGGTTTATTTTTCCCCTACATTAATTAGTCATTTACTTATTCAACAAATATCTGAGTGCCTGCTAAATGCAAAAACTGCATTGGCCTTCAATTAATCAAATGAAGAAGTTCAGGATTTCTTCCAAAACATTGACAAATAGCCATCTAAGTTCTAGAATCTACAGCTGACTCAAGCATATGGCAGAACTGCCTTGAGAAAGAGATTTAAATAGAGAACTGCTGCCCTAGCCCATGATGTGTTTTTTTTTTCTTTTTCTCTCAACAAATGCTATTAAATTGTAGCTTATACGAGAATTGCACACAGAAACATACTGATGAAGTTCACTTGAACAGTAGAAATCCTGTCTCATCCTCTCTCATCCAAAGATTCTAAATCCTTCAATAAATAAGAATGTTGGGGAGGTAATAATTTTTGGATTCTGAATTCTCTCTGTATCTCCCATAATAAGAGTTCAGGGCTTCGGTTGATGTATCAGAGCATTATAACTCTTTAAAAATGTCACATTTAAATAATACATCATAGTTTCCAAAGAGTTTTATTCATAACGATTTCCTTAGGTAAGTAGTAGAAGTATCCTTATACCCATGTTACAGAAGTAGAGACTGAGGCATAGAGAAGAGAAAGAAATTCCCCAAAGTCATGCACCTAGTTAGTGGAAAGTGGGGACTAGAACTCAGGTCTCCTATCTCCGGACTCCTATTTAGTCCAAGTTGCATTCCAAGTATGCTGCCTTTCTAGAAATAAAATCTCTTCTTTTTCTACAATTCATGCAGATGACAACTTCAACAGTACAGCAGGACTAGAGCACCCCAAAGGTCACCTGTTCCAAGCCCCTCATGATACAGGGAAACTGAAGCACAGAGAGCTTGCTGAGACGAGACCTATACAGATAGGAGGTAATAAATACAGACAATAAGTAAAACTGGGGTTTGAAGCTAGGTCCTTCAGGATTAACATTTCTGAGCCTGATTTTCTTCATCTATAAAATAAGAGGGTTCCTGCAAGGAAGGTAGGTTAAGCAAGATGTTCTCTCTCATTCTAGAATGTAATTATTCTAGAATACAGAGCCTGAAATGGTTACACTTTCCCTTCTTAGCATTTCTCTGGAAGGAGAGGTTTTCTGCAAATGCTACTAGGAATTAGATGATTAGCGGTGAGACCTCAAAGATGGTCTCTGGAATCCCTTCCACCTGTAAAGTCATACTTGATCTTATGACCAAAAGAACTTTCTGGTGGAAAAAGAGTAGACACATCTTTCTGCCTGAGATTTTCAGAATAAGAAATAATAAAAGACTAAGAGAAACAATAAAAGGACAAAAGAAACTAAAAAAATCCATCTACTTTATTTCTGAAACCCTATTATCACATTTCTCAATAACCTAAAAAAGTATTAATATTTCTCTGTATTTTAAAGCAATATGAAGATGAAGCTATTTAAAGTTTAGTTGTTGTTCAGTCATTTTAGTCATGTCTGACTTTTTGTGACCCTATTGGAGGTTTTCTTGGCAAAGATACTGGAATGGCTTGCCATTTCCTTCTCCAGCTCATTTTACTGATAAGGAAACTGAGGCAAACAAGGTTAAGCGACTCACCCAGAGTCACATAGCTTAATAAGTGTCTAAGGCTGGATTTGAACTCAGGAAGAGGAGTGCTCCTGACTCTATGCTTGGTGCTCTATCCACTACACCATACCTCTAACAAGAGAGGGAAAAACATGCATTAAGAGCTCCTCTCTCACTCCGCCATTATCAGACAACCCAATTCCTTCTGTGACATGAGTACAATTTGCCTTGGAATCTCTGGCATTTGTCAGCTAATGAGGCTAGCCTAAGGTCACTAGTGTCTTGAGGGTCATCCCACCTTCCTCTGAACTCACATACATGTGCTTACATGCACATTTGTGCAATGTGTACACACATGCAAGCTTCACAATTTAACAGGGTGTGGTTAATAAATACTAGCACTTAGGTTCCACTTTCATGCTTAGTGGTCAGGTATTTCTTTGGTCAATTCAGATTCATATCTGTACCCTGTGGGTGTGAGAGTGTTGTTTTTATGTTTCACTTTTTCTCCCTGCTCTGGTTACCCTCTGGTTTCCTGTGTTGGCCCCTCTGTTATTACTGACTGGCTGCATAAGTTTAGCCCGTATTTTAATTACTATGTCATCTCTCAGCCCTTTGTTTCAGAACCAGATTGCATGTCACAGGCTGGTAGAAAAGTGACATTGAGGTTTTTATTATTATTCCTTTTTCCTCCTCAATGTTTTCAGACTTAAAGTTCTAAAATCCAGACTTTTTTCCTCCCTCTCACTAGGTAAATCCCATTTCCCTAAGATACTAAATCAAGCCGATGGCATCATATTCATCTGATAAAGATGATGATCACCCAATTTCTATAAAGTTTCTTTTCTGCCCACTGAGAATTTCAAGTTGCAGAGTTGGCACACTGCATTTTAGATGTGGGACCTGATAACGTGATGTGATACCAGGATTTTTTCTCTCAACCCAGAAAAGCACCTTCCCATATACCATTCCACATGCCAACCAACTTACTCTGGGGATTTAGAGCTGATCTGGCTTTTCAATTCTCCTTTGAGAAGTGCCGTCAATTTGTTTCACTTGATGCGTATATTGTGTTACAGGATCAAATAGTCAGAGAATTTCTCCCCGCCTCTGAAGTCCAACATTGAGAAGGTCTACACAGACCCAACAGTAAAAAAAAAAGGAATAGTTACAGAATTATAGAATCCCAGAGTTAGAAGGACCTCAGAGGTCACTTAGTCCAACCCATACCTGAACATGAATCCCCTTTACAGTATACCTTACAGGTGGTCATCCAGCCTTTGTTTAAAAGCCTTTGGTGAAAGGGACTTCACTGCCTCCTGAAATAGCCTGTTCCATTTGGGGACAGCTCAAATTGTTAGGAAGCATTTCTTTACATCATGTCTAAAAGTCCTTCTTTGCAATTTCCATCTATTGCTCCGACTTTGCCCTCTAGAGACAAGCAGGACAACTAAAATTCCTCTTCCACATCTTCAAAAACTTAAACAAAGCTATGCAGAACCCCCTAAGTAATTAACTAACTGATGATTAGCATCTTTTCTCCAGGCTAATATCCACAGTAACCAGTCAATCTGTATATTCTTGTCACCACAATATATTCTTAAAATGTGGTACCCAACATGGAACACAATACCCCAATTGTGGTCTAGTCAGGGTAAAATACAGCCAGCTTATCACCTCCCTGGTCCTGGATATAAAGCCTCTTTTAATGCAAACCAACTTCACATGAGTTTTATTGACCACTACATCCCATGGCAGACTTCTATGGAGCTTCCAATTCACTAGATCCCCCAGATTTTTTCAAACTGCTATTTAATATCTCATCAGCTCCCACTGGCTTAATTATCACTTCTCCATAAATGACTCCTTGAACTACATATCTATTCCCTCAGCTTCATATTATCAACTGCCTGCTAGATATATCTACCTGGACATCCTCTAGCATCTCAAATCCAACATTATCTGCCCCCACCAAACTCACTGCCTCTTCCTTCTCTTAACCTCCCAATTCCTTTTAAGGGCACCATTATCCTTCCAGTTATCCAGGTCCAAAATCTCAGGTCCTCCTTAATGCTTACTTTCCTTCTGTATCTCATAACCACTCAATTTCCAAATCAGTTCAATTCTACCACCACTCTACAGCCTCTCTTTCAACCAGCCCCTTCTTCTTCATTTTAATAGCCTCCTCAATGGTTTCTTTATTTCCCTCCCCTTCTCTGATCCAGCCTGCCCAGAGCTGCTGAAGTGATATTCTTTTTTTTTTTTTTGAGGGCAATTGGGGTTAAGTAACTTTGCCCAAGGTCACACGGCTAGGTTTTTGTTTGTTTGTTTATGTGTGTTAAGTGTCTGAGGCCGGATCCGAACTCAGGTCCTTCTGACTCCAGGGCCAGCACTCTACTCACTGCGCCACCTAGCCGCCCCTGAAGTGATACTCTTAAATACAGGTCTAACCAATACTCTTAGATACAGGTCTAACCAATCTCCTGCTCTCAAAGCTCCAGTGAGTCCTAATTGCCTCTAGCATAAAAATATAAGCTCTTTTGCTAGGCATTTAAAGTTCTTTGCAATTTTCTAGATCCATTTCCCAATACTCCCTTTGCACATCCTACATTCTGCCAAAATGCCATACTTGGTACTCTCTATATACAATACTATGTGCTCCATGATTTTGCACAGGGTGACCCCCCAGGTCTAGATACTACTCTCCTTCCTCATCTCCATGTCATGGAATCCTTAGCCTCAGTCAAAGCTCTGCCCAAGTACCACCTCTTTCCAATACAAGGACTTTCCTGAGGCCCCTCAATTTTTGTTTCAAAATTCTTTGCATATATTTTGAATTCTCTTATCTGGGTATATGTGTGCCTACCTAACAGACTATAAGCTTCTTGAAGGTAAGGATTATTTGTATTTTTATCTTTCTATACTTAGTACCTAGCCTGATGCCTGATGCATAACAGAAATTTAAGTGCTTATTGAGTGAAATGAAAGAATTGGATTTAGGTCTTTTCTATTTTGTAGTGTTAAGATTGTCTTATGCCCTAGGAGTCCCTTCAAGCACAAAAGCTGGAATAACTCAAACTTCTGCATTGCTCTGTAACCACTTGAAATGGTGATCTTCTTTCTACCAGTAAACTAATTCTTCTGACATAGGACTGAGAAAATTCTCAGCTGAATGTCATGGAGCATGCTTGTAATCCCTAATATCAGCATGGCTTTGCCTGGTGGTGGATAGCTTGAGCTAGGGAGTTCTTAGCTGGAGTATGCTAAGCTAATATATCTGTATTAAGTCCAATACCAATATGGTGAACTTCCTGTGAACAGGGAGCTACCAGGCTGCTTAAGGAAGAGTTAACCAGCCTAAATCAGGAGGGGAACATGTTGGTTAAAGTGCCCATGTCAATCAGAAATGGCCATTATACTTCTGGCCTGGGAGAGATGTGAAAATCTAGTCTCCAAAAATAAAATAGAATAAATAAACCTAATCTGTGGTTTTAAGGGAAAAAATGTGGTTCTATGAAAAAAAATAGTTTCATTTTCTCAAAAATTAAACTCAGACCCAGAGTATCAGGACTGTCTTACCAACTTAGGAAAGCTTTTATCTAAGAGAGCCATTATCATAGTACATGAAGTATGGTTGCAGAAAATGTGGTAAGTTACCCAAAGGGTTACCTGGCATATGTAATTTCCCTGAGGTCAAAGACTATGAATAATCAATATTTCATTTGATTCTTACAAAACCTCCTAGGGAGTGGGTGTTATTATTATTCCCATTTTATAATTGAGGAAACTGGGGCAGGTGGGAGGTTGACTTGCCTAGGGTCACACTACTAGTAAGTATCTAAGGCTGGACTTGAACTCAGTTCTTCCTGACTCCAGGCTCAGCACTCTATCCAGGACACCATCGGTTGTCAGGATTCCCAATTCCTAGTGCAGTATTCTCTATACCTAACATTGGTACCTAGCACTATGTATTGAATAAATGTGAACATGCGATGGGCTATTTCTAGTCTCTCTGAATATCCTTGTTGGACCATTAGAGTGGGTTAGAGGCAGGGGTATGTTTCCTTTAGGCAGAATTGACCCTTTTTCAATCGGTAGGGATTCTAGTTACTCAGGGGTTAAAATTAGCACCACTAAGCTCCCTTTTCAGTGGGCTCTAACCATGCAAGGGACCAGGTGGATCTAGCTGACAGATGTTAAGGTTAGAAGGAAGGGTAAGAGCCAGATGAGAAAACAGAGAGCCTCCCCTTCCGGAGCTGCCAGGACTTCCTGTCTTTAGGCTTGGCTCTTTTTTATGCATCAATTCCAACACAGTTACTGCACTCTCTGTCATTCGAACTCAACCCCTATCTCTGAAATTGATGAGCGATTGTGCCCTTGACAATACAATGTCAGCTTTTCTCAGTGTCCAGCTCACTCTGTATATATTATCATAATGTGCTGCCTGTTTGGACCTTAGCTTATTCTATTTCTTTGCCCAAATCCTTAGTGGAGTCTATAACCTTTCCAAACTAATTTTTTCTCCCTAACATTCACATACTACTTAAAACAAAAATAAAACTCACTCTGTATAGGTATTAAGACTACCTTATTTTGGAGAAGTTTGGGGTTTTAATAAAGTGAAACATTATCAACTTTAAAAGGCATATTTATCTTGATGCATCTGGCAGGAGGGCTTAGCAACATCCTCTTCAGGGGAAGGGGAGAGGGCACATTATATTCTTTTTTCCTATCAAAATCTATTTAGCAAATAATTTCTAGCATCCAAAATGGTTTCATGATGGCTCAAAAGAGTTAATGCCCCATCCCACCAAATCCTGAAAAATATAATTTCTCATAACCAGATTTACACAAAGAACCCAATGAGGGGAAAAAAATATCAGGGATGTGTCTCCCAAAGCAACATGGTATCCATGATTTATTTAAAGCAGGAGTGGGGAATATGTGGCATCAAGGCCACATGTGACCTTCTGGGTCCTCAAGTGT
The DNA here is from genome assembly GCA_011680675.1 of Gymnobelideus leadbeateri. Taxonomy (NCBI): domain Eukaryota; kingdom Metazoa; phylum Chordata; class Mammalia; order Diprotodontia; family Petauridae; genus Gymnobelideus; species Gymnobelideus leadbeateri. The sequence goes on from WOXC01007527.1 coordinate 272,740, forward strand.
GGCCCTTCAACTGAATCCAAACTTCACACAGATTCCCCACCCCTGATTTAATGATTCCATGCCTTGTGGGGTACAATGAATCATCCTTTGGAGCTGTCCAAGGTGTGAAAGAGGAAGTATACTTAATGGAAATGACCACCTCTCCTTTATTTTAGGGGTCATGCTCCTCAGTTGTCCTTGAACAGTCTCTGGATACTAAGGAGGGCGATATTAGAATGAATGAAAGCAATGTGTTCTGTAAGAAACAGTGGTGTTTTAATCATCCCAAATTGGCCTAGCCTGGGATTTTATGTAGACTTCAACACATGAGGTGCAATTATTACTCAGCTAGTCAAGTGTTAAATGCTAAGGTGAGGCAGATAACTTTTATTTTCCACCAAAATCAATGATGTGACGCAGAAGCATATTTATCCTTATAGCCTTATGGAAGTAATCACCATGTACCAGCAGGTTGCCTTTCTGGGTCAATTTCAGAACAAAGCATACAATAACACATATGATCTTTTTTCCCAAGGAATTCTCATGTTAGTAGTCTCCACATCAGATTTCAGAAGGAGTGACTATCCCTAAATTCCCCCAGGACTCTAAAGACCTTCCTTGGTGATTTATGAGCAAAGTTTGTTTTTTTTGTTTCTTTGAAAAGTTGCATTTCTGTATTTGCAACTATACAAACAAAACAAAATGGATTTGAACTAAACCACTAACCACTATTCCATAATGTCTCTTCCCAAGGGGGATTTCTGGATGACACATGGAAGGCTTTGTTTTCATGTTCACATCATTTGAATCCTAGGCTTTTTGGCCTTTAAAAATCTCAAGTGCTGTTAATACTTGTGAAAAAAGTGCTGCAGTGAGATGCTATGAGTTTTGAGAAGGCAATTATGCAAATAAACATACATAATTATTATGCTCTTGTAACTAAACATGGGATAGAAAATTGTACTTTAAAAAAAAAAGTCTTGCCCTTTCAGTCCATAATGCCATGAAGCCATCACTTCCTATGAATGTGCTTAATTAGTTCACAGAACAAGTCTCTTGTGGATCACTCATTTACCAAGTCTCATACAATTTTGTAAGTTTGCCTTGATTTATGAGTCAACAGCCTCATTGAAGAGTTGATGCAAGGTAATATAGACCCCAAAACCGTATCAGTCAGAATGGTATTTCCAGTATGATACTTAGTAAACCTCCTCTATAATAACGTACGATCCTCTAGTTTAAGTCATCCTATTATGTACATCATCTTATCACAGTTTTGCATTTTCTCCTGTGGGGGGTAGTATGGTGTAATGGAAAGAGGACTGGAATTAAAGTCAAAGGACTTGAGTTTGAATCAAGCCTGCAGTACTAAGTCTGCTCTGTGATCCTGGTCAAGTCACGTTCTCTAAGCCACAAGATCCTCATCTATAAAATACATTACCTACTTCACATGGCTTCTCTGAGCAAGGTGTTTTGGAAACCATAAAGCACTAAAGAAATATAAGCTATTATTATTGTTATAATTGCTTAAACTCTATAAGCTCTCCATAGGAGAATTGCTGGAATGTGGAAACAAAGAATTGCTTCCATAAAGGCAACAAGTTAGAACAATATGGCAAGTAAGAAAAGTAACAACAGCCTGCTTGTCCCATCTGGACTCTTACAATCAAAGAGAGGGGAAAAGAAAAAGGATATATGATTTCATCAGCAGAGGAAATTCCCTAAATCCAAAACCCAATAATCTATCTACTATACCATGATATCTCAGAGTAAAGGGAATATACAAGTTGTAAAATAAATACAATCAATATTTCCTTTAAAAAACTACACTCAGGATAGCTGGGTGGTGCAGGAGACAGAGCACTGGCCCTTAATCAGGAGGACTTCAGTTCAAATCCAACCTCAAACACTGACTAGCTGTGTGACCCTGAACAAGTCATTTAACCTGATTGCCTTTCTCAAAAAAAATCACTCAACCATATGATGTACCACTTGGAAAACTGGCTACTTGAAAAGAAAAGTCAGGAAATAAGCATGCAAACATTTCATTCCTGTACCCCAGAAATACTCTGCTTGATTTTTTAAAAGATGTACTATGGACCAACTTTCAATGGGCCTAATTTATGATCATAACTGCCCTGGATGGGCTTCAGAGAAATAGGAGCTATGCTATATGTAACTAAAATGAAAAATACCACCATTCAGTATCATTGTTAAATTTGAGCACTGTTTCTCCTTTCTGGTAATGTCACCATTTGGACAGGATTCAAACTAAGCTAATAGAGACCACCTTGTAATGAGTTGTCTGAACATTATCTTTCAGCTGGGAGGTTGAGCTTTTGTTGGCTACTCAAGTCCCTTTTATTTGTATTTCAAGGGCCCCTATGAAAATCAGTATTTGTTTTTAGTCCTGCTCACTGTCTATCATATGTGTATATAATGTATGTATGTATGTATATGTGTGTTTGTATACACGCACATAAGTATATATATATTTATATATATGTAAAAATCCTTAATTCTTTATATTTTGGACAAAAGCAATTGTTCCCTTTCTACTACAAAGAAAAATACCTTATTTGATGTTTGAAAATGTAGGCCACAATGCTATATTTTATGACACATCTGTATATTCTTAACCCCAGTATTCTGTTCTTGCATCTCTGTCGTCCTTTTTGTAGTAGAAAAATCAATTAATAAGATATGATATGCCACCCACAGGAACCAAAAGATGACACCAATATTTTTCTACTTAACCTGGACCTCTTCACTATGGCTCTCCTGCCTAAGTGGGCCTGACTGTAATTTTGCACTGACACCAGTCAAATTAAGGGCTGTCATCTAAGTTTGAAGAGAGGTGCCATTCATTCTGTGCACTTGTATCTGGAGAGTGCATTTCTTCCAGGAAGCTCAAGTGATTTTACAGACATTCTTCTCATTTGTCATCATAATTCCCAGAGAGACCAGCAAGCAGGCATTAGTCCAAGGCCCGTTTTTGAAAACAGGAATGCAAAAAGGGACTGAGAACTAATGTTAGGGGCTGATGGCATTCTCCTGAAATTTTACCCTGCCCTGACTACCACTACACCCTTGCATTCTTGCATTAAAGGGTAAAAGGATTAACAACCTAACATGCAAGTCTTTCTTAGGCATGGGGGTGATGAAGGGAATGAAGAGTAGGTTTGTGGAAGAGTTGGTGAGGGAGGTATATTCAGTTCTTCAGTTCACACTGGATTGAGAATTAGGAAATCTAGTTCTTAGTCTCAGTTTCACCACAAACTAAGTAACTTCTCTCTGAGTGTCTGTTTCTATATCTATAAAATCAAGAGGTCAGGCTAGCTTATCTTTAAGCTTCTTTCCAGCTTTAAAATGTTATGATTTTATAATTACTCACCCTTCAAGAACACCTTGACAAGGGAATTATTACAAAGATGCCGATCTAGGGGGTTACATGTCTGACAGTCACTTTTGGGGATACACACATTTTAAGTTCCACTACCTGGATACGCAAGTAATGTACATTTATTTCATCATCAACTCCCTTTATGACACTGGAGAAGTCACTTGAGTTTCTTATTTTTCTCAATTAAGAACTAAAGGGATTAAACAAGATGATCTATAGGTGAAAATTAGGCCAACAAGAAAATTATTTTTAACTCGCTTACAAGTAGATTTCAGCTCAGTTCAAGGAAAAACTTCCTAATAATTGGAACTATTCAAATGCAAAATGAACTGCCTCAGGAAATAGTGATCTCCACACCACTGGGGGTCTTTAATCAGAAAGAGGATGACCAGGGATGCTGGTGAGAATTTTCTTGTTCAGTTATGCTTTAGACAAGGTGGCCTGTGAAGTCTCTTCCAAGTTCTGAGATTTTGTGATTCTACAAAAACAAATCTATTAGCTGACACCATCTAGAAGAGAAACTTTCATAGTGCTTGAGTATTTTTTTCTTCAGTACTGAATACACATGTTATTGATAGACTGAGGAGTAATCTGAGAGACAGCTTCAAGCCAAAGCAAACACCTGCATGATCCTGGTAAGCCCAACAATGAAAGGCCAAGTTAATAACCAACTCAGAACAATCTTGCCCTGGGCCTTTGTATGACTCTAGGAGCACATTTAATTGAACCTGAGTTAATCAAAGCCTGTTTTGGTCCTGTGTCACCTGCAGAGATGCCAGAGGAGACACATATCTGACTGGTCTAATGGTCACATCATCCACTATCTAAGTCAGTCAATTCCTCTATTCCATAAAACTAATTTACCCAAAGGCTTCCAGCACAAGCTTGGTCAAAGGCACACAGCAATATGAAGGCATTTGGTCATGTCCAATGCACCAAGAGCTCCTAGGATGCTGAATCATAGGCTGTTAGAGACCAAAGGGTCCTTCAGAGATATTTTTGTCTACCCCCTCATTGTGCAGATGAAGAAAGTGAAGCCCAGAAAGGTGAGAACATCTGGCTATTAACAGAGCCAGAAATAGAGCTCTCATCTCCCAGAAAGAAGGTGTGGTATAGTAGAAAGAATAGTAAACTTGGAGTCAAGCAACATAGGTTCAAATTTTTCTTATGTACTACCTATGTGACCATGACCAAGTAACTTCCTCTAACATTCAGTTTCTTCATCTGTAAATCAATATGACTGAAAAAGATTGTTTTATAATACCTTCCAACTCTAAATCATATAATTATATGATTCTCAGACCACAATTCTTCCCTTGACATAATGTAAATTTATTACATATATGATATATACACATATATGTGTATATGTACATGAGCTTGTGCATGTGTGTGTATCCTCATTATAGCATTTAGCTGATGAGGGAAGGAAAGAAAAGAGAAAATTTTATTCCTATTTTTATCCCTTCTTCTTTCCCACTTTCCCTCAAGTTAAATATATTGTTTTTTGTTATGCACAAGTATTTACTAGAGTTGAAAGATGTAGTAGTATTACACAAACTTGCATGACAACCTGTTCAAGAATATTAAAGAAGTTTAATATTCTTTAAGAATGGAAAATGCATAGTATCAATGATAACTGAAAGGTCTATGCCTAATAGTGGCAGTAAAAGAATTTTTTTTTCCACAAGCTATAAATCATGGAGTAGAAGCAGCTTTGGTTGGATTTTGTCATTGCTTATCATTCTTCTGTGGTTGTTCTTTGCTTGTTTTTTTTAACCAGTGTTTTGGGGTTGGATCAAATCCCCCATTTTCCCTACATTTTCACTTTTCTTTACATGTCAACCTCTATATATTTGGCAGGGAAATTCATTCATGATTCCTTTTCTCATTCATTTTGTTCTACAAATTATTTTAAAGTCCACAAACCTCTTCTTTTTAATAAGGCTGTTAAAAGCCTAACCTTCTCACTAAGACAGATTATATTTGGTTACAGGATTGGAACCTCAGAAGACAGAATTTCAAGCCAAATTTCACAAACCCTTAAACTTTCAGGTTATAAAAATCTACAACTTAATAGTCAAGCAATCAACCAACAAACAAGCATTTATTAGGAGTCTGCTGTATGCCAGGATCTATGCTAGGCACTGGGAGATCTATGTTAGAACTAATGTGTTTAGATTTGTACAAAGACAAAAAAAGGAACAATTCTTATTCTCAAAAGGCATACATTCTATTGGGTAAGACAACAGGTACCTAAATGTGTAAATTTAAAAATAAATAAATATAATGAAGTTAAATAGCTAAGGAGAGAGAACACTAGCATTTGGAGGAAAAAAGAAATGTTTCATGTAGAAGGTGATATTTGAGCTGGGTCTTAAAGACAAATAGGGATCCTATGAGTCAGAAGTAAGGAAGGAGTGCATTTCAGGCATGGGGGATGTCTAGTGTGATGACACAGAGATTTAGGGATGGGATGACACATGTGAGAAAGAAAGAGAAAGTAAGTTTGGCTGGACTATGGAGTGTGGGAAAGGGGGTAAGGAGGCTAGAGAGACAGGTGAGGTTAGGTTGTGAAAACTTCAAAAGGCAAATGGTGGAATTTATATTTTGTCCTGGAGATAACTAAGATCCACTGGAGTTCTGGTTTGTTGTTTTGCTGTTGTTGTGGCAGTGGTTGTTTTAGCAGGGGATAATGTGTTTAGATTTGTACTTGAGAAAAATTATTTTGGCAACTACGTGGAAGACGAGTCTATAAAATTAGAGGACTGGATTAGATGGTCTTTGAGGTATCTTCAAGCTCTGAATGTAGGATCCTCTGAGCTCTAATTGGAAAAGTTTTACTAACCTCTCATAAATATTGTGCCATGTGACCTGTCCAGCTCCATAGAGCCTCTCAATCCCACCCCAGAGCCACCATCAAAGAACCAAAGGATCCATTCACCAAGAATGGGAGGAGGGAAGGGGAGCACATACACACACACTTTAAAAAAAACTGCCCCTTTTAAAAAAAAAAAATGAGCGTTTAAACTGCTTGTCAGTCGGCTGCCTGACAAAGCCACTTGAGTGTATTCACACACATTTGCATAAATGCTCCCGGTGAGTTCACCGTAGCTGCTCTTGCTAATGGTACATAAAGTAATTTAGTCACCTCTCTCAGGCATTCTGTGTCAGGATGATGAGCGCCCGCACTTTGCCTTGTTGCATATTAGATCATTAGATAATAAAGTGTTAGAGCATGCAAACTGACAGGGTCTCTGCACTATCATTTTTTGAGGGCACTGCATTTTGCCACAGGGGAAAAAATAGAGAAACTGATGCCACAATTGTCCTTAAATTCAAGTAAACATGACTGGAGAATAGGGAGAAACCAAAAAAGGTAATGATTAGTAATAAGAACAGTAACAACAATAATAATAATTTACAGAAGAAAAGTATTAGGTACCTTCAAACCCTGCCAAGGGAGGAGGAGGATGGGTGCAAACACCAAGGCTAGAACTTCAATTTTAAAATCCCTTCACCTCAAGCAACAACATTGAAGGATTTCAGAGTTGGAAGGGACCTCAGACAACAAAGAGTCTCACCAGAGCCATAACTAGCAATATTGGCACCTGAGGCAAACACTACAAAATGTTTCTGGGCCAAGGTGGAGGGTTTTTCTTCAGAGAGGCTTCTGAATGCTTCTAATGAAACATTTCCACTTCCAGGGGAGAAAACAAGGTTGCAGCAAACAAGGAAGGAGTTCACTTCATATTGAAGTACCATTTCATAATATCTATTTTAACTAATTATTCTTGCTTTCCCAGTGCTAAAATCAATCTTTTATACCAGTAAATGAGGACAGATTAGTACCCTTGGTCAAAGCCCAGTCATCCCACTTTAGTTTTGCTCTGAATCTAACAACTTCACATTTTAAAGATGGGAACACTGAGATGTACAAAGGTTAAATGACTTGCCTAAGGTCACAGAACTACTAAGTAGCAAGAGTTAGAACTAGAACTCAGGCCTTCAGGTTTCAAGGGTAGCACTTTCTTCTACATTGAACTAAGAGCATTATAGAACCACATCTTCTATGGAACATGGCCTTTCACAGGATCATAAAATTATAGGTTTAGAATCTAAAAGGACCTCAGAGGCCATCAAATCCAGCCCTTTTATTTTACAGATAAGGAAACTAGGACACAAAAAGGTTAAGTGTCTTGTCCAGGGTCACACAGTCAATTAATGTCAGAGGTAACCTGAGAACCCAGTCCTCTACTGTCTTCTTTGAACCACTGCCTTCCTTAAGTCCAATGTCTATACTGCCCTGATCAAAAGTCCTTTCTTGATTAAATAGATTTTAAGTCAACCCAAGTGCTCTGAGAGCAACTAAGTAACTTAAATGTCTTCAGTCTATATTGGGCATGTTTATATAGAACAATAATATAATAATACATTAGCAATTCATTTGTGCTTTACCATAAGCATAAAATTGGGAGGTGAATGAAATGAAAACCAACTGTAATTATCATGAGCTACAGCTTGCTAAGACTTCTTTCCCCCACACCCAGTGCATGAGTTTACAAAACAAATTTGCTTTTGTCAACTACTATGCCTGAAATGTAGGACTATTTATTTGAGTACTACATTTCTGAGGCCTTAGGTAACCCAGGGAGTGTTGAATGTAAACCATGATCACTGCTTCTACTTATATGTGGAAAGATAAGCCATGAAGGGAACTTTCTTTCTACCGTCTGACAAGCAGGATATAAATAGAGATGTGTGGAATAGCTCAAAAATAATTCAGGCTACCCAAGAATGAGATGATTAAAAAAATGGTAAAAGAAGGTTCCTGCAAGCATGGAGAGGTGAAAATACTTTTCAGCCTTACTGTTTGACACCTATATTCTTTGGAGAATGTAGTTTAAGATGGTATTTTATAGAAAAAAATTTTGATAGTAAGACAGAATATTAGAATGTCCCCAAAGCCAAATGAAGTAAGCACCCAATCCACTCCCACATCTCCAGGATGGTAATTCAATATTCACCCTTTGCTGAGCAGATATTTACGTTTGAGCTTGAAACATCTAAATGAGTGGGTGGTTAATGTGCGGTTGGGTGATTCAGACAACAGAGAGTATAAGAAGTAAAGGTTTTTGTCATCAGCAGTATGGACCTCACCATGTGGATTCTTACTTTGCTGAAAGGAAACCATAAAATGCAAGGAAAGAAAAGTTCACTAGCTGAATGACTGAATCATTTCGAGGTACCCAGGGACAATGCCACCTCTTCCATTCCACTTTCTCTGATTCATGTGACAAGAGCCTCCCCACTTCCATTCTAATCCTCCTTTATGTATTAACTTCTCTAGAATGTAAGCTCTTGAGGGCAGGGGCTGCTTTTGCTTTTATGTGTTTCTATCTCCATCACTTAACACGGTGCCTAGAACATAATAAACAATTATTAAATGCTTTATTCATTCCCCTTGAACTTTTTACAATACTTTATTTTAAAGCTTTAATTCCCTTATGTGATGCTGTTTATTACACTTATCTGAAAATGGGATATATTCCCCATTAAGGTCTATAAAGGGAGGAGAAATAATCATATCTAAATTTATATTGTTTAGCTACTCTACATATAAGTGCTTGAGAAATGTTTGTGGAATGAATGTGCCGTGAGTAACTAAATCGCACTTTATTTCTTTAGTAAGAGTCTAATAGCAGCATGACCGTTTTATGGATTGGCAAGTTGAGCCAGAGCAATCAAAAGACTTTCCTAAAGTCATATATCCTTCCCCCAAAAAATGTCAATATATGGTACTCATACATAAGGTCAGTGTTAGAGATCCACCATCAGTAGGGTAGGTACTTTGAGTAGTTTTTCCAATAGCGAGAAGTCATTGTAATGATCCTTCTATACAATTGCATCCAGACTCCTTTGCACACCTTGTCAAAAAAACTGGCTAGGAATAAGGAAGAAGTCTATGAATTCAGAACCAACTGGCCAATGTGTTTGACCTTGGTCTTCATCATGGCATTCTGGCCACCTGACAGAAACAAAGCTCAGATTTGTAAGCCATTGGACATACATAGCCTGAGGAGCACTGAGTATTTCCCCATGCTTTTCCTCTCTGTCTTGCCTAAACAACTCTACACATACAGTGCCTTAAGTGACTCTGGGGGCATTTAAAAAAAAGGCAACATTACTGTAATGTGAAGATCAGAATAATTTTAAGTACAGGAATGGAAATAGAAATGCAATCACAAGCAGGTGTTCCAAATAGCCTGCTGGAAAAAGTAATATCTATCTATCTTAGCCCTAATGAAACCATAAAAAAACCAGCTTTTGAAAGATGATAGTTTACTCTAAGAAGACTGCAAAACTGGATGTAGTGAAGTATTTCTCCTAAGAGCGCTACATCTGGCTAATTAATAAAAGGTACAGATTGTACATTCCTTAAGGGTGGGAAAAAATCGAGTAAAAATTATGATAGTGGTTTGTTTATTAAATTGGGATGCTGGCAGCAAAGGGAATTTTCTACCTTGTGAATTATAGCATCAGGACAGCTCATGCCCATGGAAGCCTCAGGAAATGAGATGGAAATTTGTTTTCAAATAACACTGCTGACGAAGCAAACAGAAAAGTGAAGCCAAGTAAGGGGTTACAAATTTTGTCTGAGGAGAAAGAAACACCCAACACAGAGCTTTACACATCATGGGTGCACAATAAATAGTTGAGGAATGAATGAATGGACAAAGGAAAAGTTTATTATTCATGTATCACATATGAATTCAGATATGTAGTCATCTAGCTCAGACTTTCTATGGCATTCACCTTCCTCAAGACAAATTTGATCTGGTTTCTGCTTACCCTTTGAAAATCATCACTGATAAGCTGGGATGCCCAAGGCAAATATTATTATATGATAATTCACCTTTAAGACCTACAGATAGACATGTCAACCTTTTCCAGTTTGGAGGGCCATAAAAATTAAGCATGGCAAATGGGACAAAAAAAATTTCCTATCTTTAATTACTAAGCCATTATGTTCTAAAGGGAAAAAAAACCCAGAATGTCAATTTTGACAGACGGACAATTTGAAAGGTTGGGGGAGGGGTGGGGAACCTGGAAGGGAATCTTGGAAGGGACAGAGGAGAGAAACCAAATAAATTCACATTCAAAATATTAATGCCAACCAATGAAAATGATTTGCCTACCATGTTCCAGATAAGAGGGCGTACCTTCCGAGGGGTCAAGTCTCCGAGCCCTCCGCCCATGCTTAGAGTTATTGTGTACGAACATGTTATCTGAGACAGCCAGGACATGGCCATCCACATTGACTGTCGTAGACACCACGACCTAGAGACACAAGAAGGAAATGAATGAACATTTTAATATAAAAGCATAGAGGGTAATAAACTCAAGTTAAATAAATAACAGCTGGGAGCTGAAGAAAATTGCATAGCTATTTCCCATAATAACTGGTGCTTATGCCGTACAAGTCTAACAAGAGACGCTATTGATGAGTGGGTCTTTGGCATGGAAAGCTTTTGATGCAGTTTTAAGTAAAATTGCACAGTTTATAGTTATACAGCAGAAGGTACACTGTTAACCATAATTTTAACAAGAGAATCTTTATTAGCATATTTTTTTAACACAAGGGTGGTTGTGTTTCACCTAAATTACCCTTCAGTTTAGACATTGAAGCAGATATCACAGTTGATCTTAAAAATAAAAATCTTTGCATTTTAATTCACCTCCTCACCTCCTCCTACCCCCCACCCCCCAAAGCTTGAGGGTTAGGAGTCTGGGAAAATGAAAAGAAAAGAAGAAAGGATGGGAAAGCAGGTTTGGGGGTTTTTTGTTTTTTGTTTTATGTTTTATGTTTTATTGTTTTTTATCCTGAAGAGGATTTTGCTGATTGGGTATCTGAGAGATATTTTTTCCTCCTCTCCTCCATCAGTCTTGCTTCCTCTGACTAATAAAAACAAACCAAAAAAGCAAACAAACAAAATAACAACACAACTCCCAGCTAGACAGGCATCTTGGTGCAGACTGTCTCCTTTGGAGGCCATCAAATCAGTGGCATGGGCCCAGCTTCTGGGCTGTCACCCAGACGCTCCCCACTGAACACCAGCCCCGTTCAGAGCCTGTTTGCCAAAGGGGCCACAGAAAGAAGCATGTGTTGTCTTCAAGAACTTGGGCTAAAACAATGAGCAGGAATGACCTACACTTCTCCTTATATTAAATGGGAAAAGGGATTAAAACTGAAACCCGCAGAGATATGTTTATTCATGCGACCTCTTACAACCAAATATAATAATTGTCTGTTAATTGCAGTTTCAGCTCCCACCTCATGCTTCGACTTGTGAAACAGCAATCAGCCAGCTCCTGTTTAATCCACCTATTATGTTGACTAATTAACTTTGCTCGACAGTTTATTTCTTCCTCCATTATCAGCCCCTGTCAGCCGCAAGCACACGGCTGCATAGGGGGACCTCGGGCTCTTTGATTGATCACCGATAGATTGACATGCAGATTAATTTAATTAGAATCACCTCACTTGAGAAATGAAAGACAATGGCAAAGGGGCTAATAGATCTGCTCTCATAATGAGGCAAGCCTCCAGAGCGAAGGCTGAGGATTTCTGATTTATTTTGCTGAATTCCCCAGTTGTTTCGAAAGGCTCTTGCTTTTAATTGTTCTTGGTTTTGAGAGGCGTTCGCCTCTGAAGAGGTGAAATGCTTTACAAGGATTGGCAAACACTGCGCCAGCTCTGGGAGGAAGCCACCTCTCAGCATTGGCCAAGGGAGGCAAGGGGGAGGAGGGGCATACTAAGGACCTTTGGAGACTCCAATTTCATCATCTGAGTGGGACAAAAGGGAAAACTTTGGGCTCCTGGCCTGGTCCTGGAGAATGTCAACCCAATTATTAGGCCTCCCACCAAATGTATAACACTGAAAGAGACCCTCTCCCACCCCCTTCCCCCAGAGATCTGGCCCAAATCTGTCAGAACAAAACATTTTCATTTGAGAAAAGATAGCAAAAAGAATGCTTTCCATCCAGTTATAGCTGAGAGAACTGTTCATGTAATGTTTGCGTTTTTGTTGTAATCTATGATATTAAAATACTATGGGAGTGATTCAGAGCACTTACAGGGATCTAGGCTTTTCTGCTTAGTCATTTAGAAAACCCCAAATCCCAGCTAAAGTCATTCATGAAAGGGAGGAAGGCTAAATGAGAGTAATCGTAAGAGGCAAGTTCCAAAGCAATTTATCACTCCATGTATGACTGGCTAACTAGGCTTCAGATGAATAAGCTTCTTCAAAGGCCTCTTCATTTGCAGATGATTTTTTTTTTTAAAGCATAGTTTTCTAGTCTTTTTTTATAAAGAAGGAAAAAAAGATCAGAAACATTGTTGCAGAGCCTCCATTATTTGAAGAAATTGAAATTCATCTGTTCTATTCCTTTTAGTCAGAAAGGAGACTACTTGGGACATTTTAAATTACATAACATATCTATCTGTGTCTTTCAAAGACCACAATAAAGTGGTCAATGGAGTCGTTAGCTGAAGAAACTATAAAAGGAATCCCAAACGGTATCTGTTTCCAGTGTCAGGAAATAGAGAAAGTGGTTACGCTCTGTGTCTATCTTTAAAAAATTAAAAAAAAAAAGAACTTTTCTGTGCACCTGTAAGACAATCACATAAGTGCCACCGGCTTAATTCTTTAAAAATTCAATGTATTTCAAAGAGGCCCCACTGTCATCAAAGTTTTATATTCAATATAAAGGCTAAGGACAAGGATTAGCAACAAGAATAATCCACACTGTCCATTTTCCTTCATTCCATCAGGAGAAGATTATATGCGTGCATAGGAGAATCTCCAGGGTTTTCACTCCTCTCACCCCCTTTCACTTTCAATGACCTTAAAAGACCAGCCTAATCTGTCTGCAGAGCCTAACCGTAACTGGAAAGAGGGAAAGAACAGAAAATGTTTACATCTTTATTTAGAGGCAACGAAGTTAAGCATAAAGAACATGGAACTTGGGATCAAAAGACCTGGTCTATAGCCCTGGCCATGCTACCTACTAATTGTGTGACCTTGGACAAGTCACTTCACTGATCACTTCAGTCTCCCCATTTGGAAATAACATGTTTATAGATGTTCTCAAAGGTCCCTTTTCGCTGGGATATTCTATTCTATTTCCATCTGAAATGTTAACTATATTCATATACATACAATGTAACACATTGCTCTTTCCCTGTCTCCCCAAATTGGTCTCCCTAATGCATAGGTCTGATTGCAATCTTCTCTTGTTCAAAAGCCTTTCACTGCTCCCAGTTGCTTAGGATAAAATAGAAACTACATAACCTAGAGCTGAAGGTTTTAACAATCTCCTTTCAGTCTACCTTTTCAGCATTTCTATCCCTCTCCAACCACATGTTCTTTCTCTAGACCTACTAATACTACTCAATTTTCTCCATTCTTGCCTTGTCCTCTCCCCACCTCCGTGTCTTTGCACATACTGTCTCCCATGTCCAAAACTGCCATTGCATGTTCAACTATTGTTGTCTTTCTCTTCTATGAAGGCCTTCTACATGGAATAATCCCTCCATGAAACTCTTTCTCATCACCTTAGCTGGATCTCCTATACAGTTGGTATATGGTATAGTTAGAAAAGTGAAGGAATCAGCATAAAGTATGCAATATTTTGGAGTCAGAAAGCCTGGGATTTGAATTCTAATTCTTCCAATTACTAACTATATGACCTTAAAAAAATCAGCTAATAAATTTATGGACCTCCATTGCCTCATCTGCAAAATGATGGGGTTGAACTAGATGATGGCTAAGGTCTCTCCAAGCTAGATGATGTTAGTCATTTTTTGGCTAGTACTATGGCAGCTGGTTGGTATAGTAGATAGAGTACAAGGCCAGGACTCAGGAAGACCTGAGTCCAAATCTGGCCTCAGATGCTTACTAGCTGTGTGATCCTGGGCAAGTCACTTAACCCTGTTTGCCTGAGGAAACTGAGGCCAAAACTGTACAAGGCAAACTGTAAAATGAGCTGGAAAAGCAAATGGCAAACTACCCCAGGATCTTTGCCAAGCAAACCCCACAAGGTGTCACGAGGAGTCAGACATTATCAAAAGGACTGACTGAACAACAACAAGCTAGTACTTCGGCTTTCTGTGCAATAAAAGATAGTCACCATTAATATAGCACTGTAAGATTTGTAAAGCATGTTATAAATGTTATCTCACTTGATGCGCCTTGTGAGGTGGGTGCTATTGTTATCTACATATTAGAAAACAAGGTTAGAGAAGTTAAGTAACTTGCCCAGGTCATGGCTGGGCAGATGAGGAGCCTCCATCCCCTGTCTGAATCCTCCTAACCTTCCAGATGATATTTGGGCCTAGTGAAGAGGAGAGGTAAATTAGCTGCGGACTTTGGAGACCTCCTCCTAGATTATAAATACCCCAAGGGCTGGAACTGAGTGATTTTTTCATCTTTGTTATTGTTGTTGTTATTTTCAGTCATATCTGACTTTTCATGATCCTATTTGGGATTTCACTGGCAATGATACTGGAGTGATTTGCCATTAATTTCTTTCTCCAGCTCATTTTACAGATGAGGAAACTGAGGCCAGCAGGGTTAAGTGATTTGCCTGAGGTCGTGTAGCTAGCTAGTAAGTGTCTCGGTTCAGATTTGAATCCCTGAAGATGAGTCTTCTGACTCTAGGCCCATCACTCTATCCTGCACACCTATCTGCCCAATGTTCCATCTAAAATAGTTGTCTTCTATTACTACTACTACTACCACCACCATCACTACTAATTAATACTAATAATAATTTGACAAATTGAATCAAATCTACTTTCTCATGCAGATTTGAAAATAATCAAGACATAAATTAAAAGACATCTTCTGAAGACCAAATTATAAAATAAAGATGAAAGTAGTAGAGGCAGAATGAGTATCAAACCATCCTTGAGAAAAAGCCTAGAGTCGCTTAATGCAAGACTAATGAAGGGCTGACATATTCCTTTAAGGGGAGTAAACCAAACAGGCCAAAATCAGGCTTTTCCAAATGTTGCAAACAAAATCTAGCTTTAATTTCAGATGGGCATATATGGAGAACAAGTTTGAGTTGAGATTCCTCCTCCCCAAGATGCCTAAGCCTCGCTTTGGTAGGGTCTTCAGAGTAGGAAAATAAGCAACAAATGGTAGGAATGAGAAGAGGCAACTTAGAATTTGGGGTTAGCTGGAGCAAGACCTTCAGTAAAAAGGCTCTGAAATCAGTTTTGCCCGATTCATTCTTTAGGCAGCTGTGGGGGGGGGGGGGGTGATGGACAGAGCCCTGGGGCTGGAGTCAGAAGACCAGAGATTGAGGTGCATTTCTATCAGATGGCTAGCAACCCCTGATGATGGTGAGTGAGTGCCTTGAGCATCCCTAGCTTTCTGACCTGGAGCAAGCCACTTGGTCTACATGTCTTGTCTCTTTATCTGCACATGGGGCTAATCATCTTTGTCCTCTTTGCACTGCTGTGAAGATCAAATGAGATGGTAAACACTTAGTAATCCATAAAACTCTACCTAAATTTCAGTTAATATTATTCCCAAGTTCAAATCTGAATCCAAGAACAAGATTATTCTTGGTGGGGATATATTTGTTTAGGGACATCACCTCATTTATCTGAATTAAGCACTTTGGGGCTTCATTTTGTTTTAACAGCAATCTGTTAAAATCTGCATTCTGATGAACACTCAGAATTATACCCTCATCTGCCAGCCCCGGTTCCCTGTCTGAATCCTCCTAACCTTCCAGACGCTATTTGGGCCTAGGGAAGAGGGGAGGTAAATTAGCTGCGGACTTTGGAGACCTCTTTGGCTCATAGCTGTGGTTTGGAATCATGTTAGTTTTACCCTCCACTAGATTTGTGTGACAAATAAAAGATATACAACTGGCTCCTGACAGGCAACAAAGAGCATGTATCCCAGATATTAGGAATTTGGAAAAATTCAGACATAGGATATTTGATCCTTATCTAGCAAAAAGCTCAAACTAATGTCTCCCTCTGAGAATCTGGAGGTCTGATTTACAAATGATAGTCCATATTCTGGGTATCTTATCTGTGCTCAATTCTTTTTTTCCAGTTTAGCTATCCAAAAATTACAAATTGTGCCTCTAATACCTAGGTCCAACAATGAATTTCTGCATTTTAAATGGCCTTTGAGGCTTATGATCATATGATTAAAGATCTAGAGTTAGAAGGAAACTTACAAGTCATTTGCTCCAACTTCCTAACTTTACATATGAGGAAACTGAGATCTATGGGGATTAAGTGACTTGCCCAATATCACACAGGTAGTAAGTAGTGGAACTAGGATTTTGAACCCAGGACATTTGGTTTCAAGTAAAGCAAAAGCATAGGTCCTACTCTGCATGTTATTATGAAACATAGGCCTTTGGTTATTTTTTCTTCCCCACTGACATCATAGTTTTAGTTAACTGTATCCACTTGTAGGGTTGCCCAGTAGATAGAGCACTGGGCTTGGAATTAGGAATATTCATCTTCCTGAGTACAAATCCAGCCTCAGACACTTACTAGCTGTGTTACCCTGGGCAAGTCATTTAACCTGGTTTGCTTTAGTTCCTCATCTGAAGAAAAAAAATGAGCTGGAAAAGGAAATGGCAAATCACTCCAGTATCTTTGCCAAGAAAACCACAAATGGGGTCACCAAGAATCAGGCACAACTGAACAGCAGCTCATTTATATCTTAGGTCATTTGCTGTGCTTAGCTGTGATAAAATGCATTGCTTTAAAAAAGAATTTTCATGAAATCAATTTGGTCTTTCCCAAATCTCAGCTCTCCCCCTGACAACCTCCCTTCCACAAAACACAGACACAGGCACACACGCGTGTGCGCGCGCGCACACACACACACACACACACACACACACACACACACAGAGCTAGAATTCCAAACGAAGTTTGGTTTATCAGCTATGACACCTGTTCAATGCAGAGTTGTGAGGGTTTGGTTGCTGGTCACTTTGTGGTTTTAGGCTTGTGTGTCTTAGCCCTATTTGTCATTTCTCAGCCTCTCTCTCAGGGGACCTTGTATGGCCTCACTACATTATCCAAGGTCCATGAAGCATAACTTCTACCTCATGTGCAGATTTGCAAGCAGACACAAGTGGTTAAATTCAAACATGAGCTGCAGGTTGACATTAACACAAGTTAGCTTTTTAATGCTGGTATAGACATTATGACAGAGGTTCCAAAGGGCCAAAATCTATGTCTTTCAGCATTTCTATACTAAGTTGCAAGCTGGGGCTAACATATTAAACAATAGTTCAATCATCAAAATTCCTCCTCAGATACTATGTCCTTTTTTGATTTCCCTTCCCAAAATAAACTAAGTTCAACAATATCAGCCATTCAGTTTTGAGTGAACCACCCTAGGGAATAAAACACATAAATAAATATAAGGGGATTCCTAATATAGAGTTCAATCATTGACTTAATTGGATAGAAACTTTTGGTCCTGAAGTCAATCTGTCATATGGCTTGCTACCTTTGGGTTTCATTTTTTTAATGTGTGCATGGATTTAGAACTCAGGCAGACAAGACAGCAACAACACCAGCTCAGAACGAAATTATTACAGAAAAGTACCAAATGAACCTTAGCCTATCTCTCAGCTCTACCTCCCTTCTCCCATCCTCATACCCGCATACTGACATTCACATCCCATCACATGGCAACTAGGTGGTACAGTAGATAGAGTGTCAGGTCTGGAGTCAGAAAGACCTGAGTCCAAATATCACTTCATACACTTACTAGCTGTGTGATCCTGGGCAAGTCACTTAATCTCTTTGCCTCAGTTTCCTCATCTATAAAATGGGGACAATAATAGCTTCTACATCCCAGGATTTTTGAGGATCAGAAGAGGTGATAATTGCCCAGTGCCTGGCTCATAGAAAGCACTATATAAATGTTAGCTATAATTATTATTATTATAATGACTATTATTAAGTGATGGAATGGATAGAGTATCAGGAAGTCAGGAAGACCTGAGATCAAATCCAACCTCAAACATCACAAGCTGTGTGATCCTCAGCAAGTCATTTAACTTCCCCTTCAGTTTCCTGATCTACAAAATGGGGATATTATTATCCCTATCTACCTCCCAGTATTGTGAGGATCACTCAGTAGTACTATGGGAGTGTAGGTTATTGTTTTTATTATCTTTCCTGACATCCTTTCTCCTGAATCACTCATTCATTCATTACTCTAGACCTAAGTTCTCTTTCCTTAGCTTCTACTACTTTCAGCCAATATTTGACCTTTACATAGTGGGAAATTTTAGACTTGTCTACCCATGTAGTAAAAGGTTTCCTCAAAACAAGTGCTTACAGTAAATTCTCCTGCACTTTGTTCTTTTATAATACACTTGACATAGGCTAAGATACTCATTGGAACCTGTAAGATGGAAAGATGGCAATATTCTCTACAATTAACACTCCTTCCCAAGTGAAACAGCAAAAAAAGTTCAGGATAGAGTTGATGTGGGGGGTCAGGCCAGTGGGGAGGGAGCAATAATTATTTTGGTATAACTAGGTAGAATTAAGGATGAGGAGTCTTAACTATATGGATAAATAGGTTACTATAAATAGCTAAATAATTAATACTTTGAATTAAAACATCCTCTCCCTAGAAAATAAATTGAAAAAGGTGATTTGGGTAACAGTAGTATTTGTCTAAATTGCTCAGGTAACTGAGTATATCAATTTAAACTTCCTGAAGTGACATTAGAGTTCCCTGATATTTTTTTCTGAACCAAGAACTCAGTCTTTAAACAATTCATCAGTAATCTCTTTCCCAACCACTTTTTTTTACATCTCAGCAGTGCCTTTGCTTTTTGAGGACATCCTGACTTTCCTTTGCCATTTGTGTATCAGCAGGAATGCATGATGGAGAAAGGATCAGAAAAGTTAGTATGTATATAGTTAGTGTTAGGTGCAGGGATGGATAGGAGTCTAGGTCTACAGGTATAAATGAAGGTGGGAAATGCCACCTCTTGTAGAATGAAGATTTTTTTAAAAGCAAATTTAGATATCATTTAATTAAGATTCATCTTAAATATGAAAAAGCTGAAATTCATTGAGGTCATATGGCATACCTAACATGACCCAGAGATTCACTTGGTCAACAAATATTAATTGAGAACTACACTATGTGCCAGATGCCATGTTAAGCTCTGGGATATAAAAGAAAGGCAAAAACACACTGTTTGCCCTCAAAGAATTCACATTTTAGTGAGTTAGGGCAGTGCTAGCATAGGAACCCAGATCTCCTAAGTCTGGATCCAGAGCTCATCTACCACACCTCCCTGCTGGCATTCCACCCCTCCCCACTCTGGTCCTAATTACTCCCACAGAATCTAGACATTGTTAGTATTTCATGGATTAAAAACAGTTAGGAAACACTGATCTAACCAAAACCACTCAAATGCTTGCTTTATTTATTTTACATTTTCTACAGAGATGACAATATTTAATATAGAGGAGTACTTACTCTGGATGCAGAACAGCCACTTATCAAACACCTCATAAGGTTTCCTTTTCTATGATGCATCCTTTCTCCCTGGGTAAAGCATAAGGCTCATGCCAAGACGTGTATTTACTCGATAAGCCATAATGGCTTAATATATCAGGTTGAAAATCCACCTTTTGTATTTACCATGTTATGTGAATTAATCCTGCATTCTGAGACTATCATTAGGGTTGCTTTCAGTATAATTAATCAGTGTGATGTAACTTAGTGTTATTTTCTGTGAGTAGGTTGATCGGGGCCCTTGCTTGCTGCATTCGGTTGGTATGGAATGTAATTGCTAGATGTGCTATTTGTCAAAACAATATAAATCCATTCAAAAGCATATGGAAAAAAGTTCGTGTGGCAGGAGTAGAAGGGGAAAGGGAAGAGAAGAAATAAGAGATAGAAATACTGATTTTGTACAGAACAGAGGCTAAGTGAAGAATGAAAAGCAGAGGTCAAATATGTGCTTTAACAATCTTCTAATTATAACAGTTTGAGAGTATGGGTCTTTTAAATAAATAACATAGATTCTTCTTAATTCACCAAATTCACTAAAAAATCTTAAATTTTACATAGATTTTGGGATCATTTGCTATTTTAAATTTTTTGATATTAAAGAAAAAGAGGGGAGAGAATAATTGAACCAATATTGATGGTAGAACAAGAAAACTATAATCATTCATCATCAATGTAAATATATGTATATTTATGTGTATATACTCACAAATGGGTATTTATATATGTATGTATACATGCATATATATATATATATATACATGCATATATAACCTCAGAGTATAATAATCTCAGGAGCAGAAAACCCTAGGTTCAAGTCCTCTTGGATTTAAATTGCAAGATAATATTTAGAGAGGAAGCAGCCTCAACAAGCACTCCCAGCACCAATGAAATCACAGTTCCAGTACATAAGCAATCTTCCTATGCTTGAGAGAAGTTCAAGAAAGAATATTTTGCTCTTGATTTCCTAAATAAAGACAGTATCTAGCCCTGAGGTCAGATACATTGTCTTTTTCCCTTTACCTAACACCCTCACCCCAGAAATTTTTAGACCCAATAAGGAAGGCTGTTGATGAGGATTTAAATTTTAACTCTGAATTGTCTGGCTCTTGTCAATTTAGGACCGTACCTTGGATGTGATTTTAAATGTAGTCCTTTGAAAAAGCCTTTTTAGTGTCAAAGGGAAGAGAGCTGCTCATTAGAGTCAAACATGAATTTTGACTTGGCACCAGGTTGGTTGCCCCCTACTGAACCCCACCTCTACTCTCCTTCTCACCATCTTCCTCTACCCCCATCCTCCATGAGCACTGAATGAAGCCCTGTATCTCAGGAGCTCCAGAGCTTTATGTAAGTAAGTTTGCTACCCTAACCACAGACTAGGGAGTTCAAAAGAAAATATCCAGTGGAATTCTTTTAAGTACTGATTCTAATGGATTTTCTACAAGCTTGAATTCCATACTGCATTAAAGTATGAACAGTGCATGGCTCTGTTGAAAGTGATTAATTTCTTGAAAATGCTAAGGTCACCCTAATTGACATGACCTGTGTAATTAAGCAGTCTCTGTTTACACACGAGGATCCCAACTGCTGTGAAGCGACGCTTGCTTGACAGAATGTCTTTACGCGTCAAGAGATCAACAACCTTCCTCATGTCTTCCCCAGTCACCTACACAAGCTCCTGATTGCTCTTCTGAGGAGACACACTATGAACATTACCATATGAAAATCAGCCTGCTCTAGTGAGCATACAAAACGGGCAGTGAGGGAAGGGTAGCAGCACTGTCAGGCTAGTTCTCCAGTTGAAAAGAACATGCTTAATAGACATAAGAACATGTTTTCAATCAGATGTCTCTTGGACTTTGGTTTTTCTGTGTAACTTATACAACTCTCATTGGTATGTAAAGAGTAGACTGGGGTTTTCTCATGGCAAGCCAAGTCAACAGCAGTCATCTGATTCCAGTTCGCCATTTACGATACTAAGAGAAAAATGGAATCAGTTAATTTTCTGGAAGTAGGAGTACATTAAAAATCCCTCTCTGGCTTCTTGGTGGATTCCAACATGTAGTTATGAGAAATCATTATGGTTCTGGGGTCAAGAAAAAGCCCTGGAACCCCAGATATGCCAGTAATGCCTACATGATTTTAAGGAAGTTTCTAAATGTCCTAAAGCCTGAATCACTCAATCTGTGAAACAGAGCTAACTTAATCATAAATTGAACATATGAAAATGCATGTTATTTCTGTCCCTTATCTACCTGGCTCTCATTTTACTTACATGCCAGGGACCTTTATCCAAAATCTGGGCAAAGCTGTGACTAGGGGAAATAAATTTTAGAAAGGCCAAAGAGCTCTACTAAAAAAAAATATGAATTGGATAAAGGTTAAATACCATGCTAGAGCAAAGAGTAGCAAAACTAGCAAAACTGGGTAATGTAAATGGCAAAATAGAAAGAATGATGGGCGTAGAGTCAGAGGCACAAGATTTGTATCACACCTCTGCCACTTTTACCATGTGTGTGACCATGGAGGAGTAATTAAACTCTCTGGGCCTCAGTTTCTCCACTGGTAAAATAAGACTGGACTACATTGACTCTAAGCTCCCTTCCTGCTCAAAATGTATGAACCACAATCTATGAGCCAATAGTCCCAAGAGTAAAAGAATTGAATGAAATAACAACTAAAGCAACAGAAATTGTATATAAGAACAATAGTTAATATACTAAATAAATAAAACAAAGACTTTTAATTTGAGCTTAAATTTAACTTGAACTTAAAAACATATTTTATAACTATACTTCAATATGGTTTTCTTTGTAATTTCATCGATTTTATTTTATGCATTTAAAAATATTATTCTGAGAAAGGGTCCATAGTCTAGGTGATGCAATAGATAGAAGGTTGGGCCTGGAGTCAGGAAGAACTGAGTTCATATCCAGCCTCAGACTTGAGCAAGTCACTTAATCTCTGTTTGTCTCAATTTCCCCAACTGCAAAATGAAGATAATAAAACACCTACCTCCCAAGGCTGTCATGAGAATCAACACGTAATATTTATAAAGCACATTAATGCTAGCTACCACCATCATCATAAACATAATAATTATTAACATTATTATTATAAGATTGCCAATAGGATCCACGATGCAAAAAAAGATTAAGCATTCTTGTCATAAAGGATGCTGACGCAATAATGATATAATCAGGCCTTATGTTCATATAGTGCTTTATATTCCAAAACATTTTCATTTCTATTACCTTATTTGATATTAGAGAGGAGGTAGGCAGGGTAGGATTAATTATCCAATTTTACACTTAAGTTCTCTGAAGCTCAGAAAATTTAAGCTACTTGCCCAAGGTCATACAGTTATTAAAAGAAAGACCTGAAATCCAAACCCTGGTTTCTTGATTCCAGCGACCTTTCACTGGGTTGTAGTAGCCCAAAGAAATTCACTACCTATTGGTCGCCCTTTTGGAACCTAGCTAGGCTAATCCTTGGATAACAGAAACAATAGTAAGGCTTTCCAAATTGACAGGAAATCCCAGGACTTCCATCTTTCTTAGCTTATCAGAAGGACCTTTTTAGGAGGAAAAAAATATATGACTACTAAGTATTCCACAGTTGCAAAGCTATCCAGACATTCTAAATAATCATGGAAGTTCAATCTTAAAATAGCTTTCTAGCTTGGGTGGGTCTGCTTTCCGATGTCCTGAGGTTCTCCAGTCCTTGAATAAATGACCATCTTTGCTTTCAATTTTCAGAAGGCAAGGTAACTGCTGAAAGTAGTTTATAGATTCCCAGTCTCCCAATGTCACTCCAAAGCATTTGCAAATTTAAGATCCTAACCAGCACTCAAATATTAATCCAGGTATTCCAAATCTACTTCCTAACTTATATTGCTATAGTCATGGAAGCCAGGGTTCAGTTAGTATGCAAATGGTTTAGGCTTGAACCTTAAGTAACAATTATATATGTGCCTGTCTAATTCCCATGCCAGACTGTGGGCTTCTGACACAAAGAAGGCACTTAAAAAAAAACCTGCTTGTTAAACTACATCTTCTAAAGCATCCCATTAGCTATCACCATCATGACAGTAGTTATAATAACCATCTCAAGTGTATATATATATATATATATATACATACATACATATATATTATAACTACCCAAAGTATATATAATATACATATATATTATCATAACCACCCCAAGAATATACAATATACATATATATTATAACCACCCCAAGTATATATAATATACATATATATTATAATAACCACCCCAAGTATATATTTGGAATCTATTCAAAGGGCTTACTGAGCTAGCAAGAAGTTTTATATGAAAACTTAATTTTGTTTATTTAGCAAACTATCTGACAATTTTATTTTACAAGTGATAGAAGGGGAACAGTTCCTTGAACTGCTTTACCAAACTAAGTAAAAACCAGGCCTAAGGGCTAAGCAGAAGCCTCTAGTCTTAAAAAAGAAAATCTCATAGGAAGGGAAGCTCTTA
This sequence comes from Gymnobelideus leadbeateri, assembly GCA_011680675.1. NCBI lineage: Eukaryota > Metazoa > Chordata > Mammalia > Diprotodontia > Petauridae > Gymnobelideus > Gymnobelideus leadbeateri. Next base: position 297,235 of record WOXC01007527.1, read on the forward strand.
TTGTACCGATTTTTTGGCACAGTCCACCAGGGGGCTCTTCTTCCAGAAACCTTTACCTTGATTGATACTTTCTGTTAAGTCTTAAGAGAAAAGGCTGAATGGCCAAGGTAACTTCACAGTGGGGACCAAAAACTTAGAGAGATGCTATCTGCCTTTCTACTTCTTCTCATTCTTTTGAGATTTCAAAAGCTATTAGCAAATGTCATCCTAGGGGATTAGGAGGGGACACATCTCCAGTCTTCTCTACAGGGTCTAAGAATCAGATACTCATATAATTCCTGAGTCTGATGGGATGTCTGACGACATCTAGCCCAGCTCCATCATTTGGCAGATGAAGAACCTGTACCCTAGAGTGGCTCAGTGATTTACCCAAGGTCAGACAGTACATCAATGATAAAAACTAAGACTAGAAAAGAATCTTCCTAATTCCTACTTCAGGGCTGGTTTTGCTACTTGCCTAGAGCTACCTCCTCATGTAAGTCCACTTAGAATTCAGGCAATGAATACTGCCAAGGATATCAAGGAGCCTCTCAGTGATCACACACTTCTAGTCACAATTGGGAAAACTAAATCTGAGCTAAAATGAGCAAAAACCAGGAGGAAAGGCAGTTAATTCTGAAGTGGTGTTAAAATATACCACATATATGGTTGCAACTTCACCTCTTAAACCTTTGTGCATATGTAGAATATTATTCCCATTACTCAAATGAAGAAACTGAGACAGCTAACATCAGGAAAAATAAGCAGTAAAATTAAAGTGAATGCCCAAATACTAGAGACATATACTATGTAATCCTATCCCCTAAGACAGAGAGAACCTCAGAAGCCATCTAGTCTAACCGGCATCTTAGTAAGAATGTCTCTCTGGATCCCTGACAAGAAGTTAGACAACCTCCACTTTAATACCTCTTTAGGTATTAGACAGAGAGAGACAGAGAGACAGAGAGACAGAGAGAAAGAGAGAAAGAGACAGAGAGACAGAGAGAGACAGAGACAGAGACAGAGAGACAGAGAGAGACACAGAGAGAGAGACAGACAGACAGACAGAGACAGACAGAGAGACACAGAGAGACAGAGACAGAGAGAGACAGAGAGAGACAGAGACAGAGACACAGAGAGAGAGACAGAGACAGAGAGAGACAGACAGAGAGAAAGACAGAGAAAGAGACAGAGAGAGAGAGAGAGAGAAAGAGAGAAAGAGGGAAGAGGAACAGAAAAAGAGGAAGAGAGAAGGAACAGGAAAGGGAGAGGGAGAAGAAGAAAGAGTGACAAGGAGAGGAATCTAATATGTAATTCTTAAATCTTTCTCCTCTTTGTCAAGCTCCAAGTTTTGTGTATAATCTGTCCCTAGTGCTTGGCATAGCACCTGGCTATAATAGCCACTTAAGAAATACTTTGTAAATGAACCAATCAGTTCTACCTATTATTCATCTCCCCTTAAATGTCCATATACCTAAACCCAATATCTCCAATCTTATATAATCTTTCTTGGTAAATTCTTCTAATACACAGTGCTGATGATGATACCCCCTTTGCCCAAACTTTTGTTCTTTTTCTGTCACTCTTAATAAAGTCCAAACTCCTTTAGCTAGCTTTCAAGACATTTTTATGAGTTTGTCCCAGTTCCTTTTCCAAACTTATCTACTCCCTTCATGTAGCTTATGCTCTTTAGAAACTAGACCGCTCATTATTCCATGAGCACAGCTAGCATTCTTCCAATTCTACACCTTTGTTCACATCATTTCCCCCACTTAGTGGTCTTCCTCATCTCTACCTGCCCTTCAGGGGATAAACTCTTACATTATTCTGGGACAGAATATTTTTCTAGGCTAGAATAGAGTCAAAGCAAAGTCTACTTTTCGACAGGCATAGATTTCTGGGAAAGAGGCTACCATTTCAGCAGCTTATAAATTTTATTTAACCCACAGAGGTTTTCTTGGTATGCTGACTAAACCATTTATCTGTGTGGTCAAAAAAACACTTGGCATCATTGCTCTACCCTATCTAGGAAGGCACATGAAAAGTATATGGTTTGGAAATTTCAATGGAATCTTTAAAGAAATGACTTTCAAGTTAAAATGCTTCAGGAATTGACCAGGTGAGAGGGTTTATTCTCCCTCCAGGTTGCCTGCCTACTGGAGCACTGCCTGGTCAAGGGAGCAGAAAGCTAGTAAATGATGTCTCCTTCCATAAAAGACTTTTAGCTTGCTGGAATTGAGAAATGCTGGGAGAAACTCATAACCAAGATTGTACTTGGGGAAGTTGCATAGTACTTTTAATAAACCCAAGCATTATTCTAAAATAAAGGCCCATCTTTTAAAATACTGATAGTGCTGCATTGCTGCAAGCTGTAGAATACTATGGTCTCTAAAGAATCAAAATGGTGGGTCATCTAAAGAAATAGAGAGGCACATGGTGGCCTTGAGTTAGCTGCCTATAGAGTCAACAAGGTGGCACAGTGGATGAAGCACTGGATCTGGAATCAGAAAGGTGTGGCTTCAAATCTAGCCTTGGACACTTACTTAGCTGTGCAACCCTAGGCAACTCATTTAACTTTTCTCAGCCTCAGTTTCCTCATCTGTAAGATGGGAATAATAATAGCACCTACCTCACAGGGCTATTGTGAGAACAAAAAGAGTTAACATATTAAAAGGTTTTCTAACCTTAAAGTATTTTATATATATATATATGTATATATATAGAAATATATATATATTCTAGGTATTATTATTGTTACTTTTATGATAATGATAATTATGGAATTGTGCAGGAGAACTAGTGGAAAGAGTGCCAAGGAACTATATAACTGGAAAATGAGATACCCTAGTTCTACAGTGAGTGCAAAGGATGGACAGCCTATAGGCTCTAATGGCATCCAGGCAAAATCAAGAGACAAGAGCCCCCAATAAAGGAAGGTCTTCTTGTAGAAAATGTATAGAAGGACATGAACAAGAGTCATATACAATGAGAAAATGTGAATAGGCTACAGTCTTGACAGGTGGAAGGAGTACTCTATTGATGAGACCAAGAATCCCTCAAAGTATCATAGTAAACCATCCTATGGTCAGATTTTAAGATGGTAACTCACCTGGAATCTCCGCATGTCCCGAGGGTTTCCTGCATTTTTTAGGCAATTTTGGTTACATTTGAGGAAAAATTTCAAGAAGAATCTGTGGAGAAACAAATATCTTGGTCAGCATCACACACGTTGGCAACAAAAGAAAAAAAAGGCACAAGACATTTTTAGGCAGAGTATATTGTTCTCCAACATTTCCTGAAATAAACATAAGCTAATTTATTACAGTCAATATTTCACATAGGAAGCTTCAGCCTCTTGGCTGGATCCAATGTGAACTATCTTCATGAAAGCAAAATCCTCAGGACTACACACAGATCTCATAGAAGAATTTCGAAAATAAACACCAAATTCAGATGGAAAAAAATTTCACTGTAATTTAAGGCAGATATTCACTGTATAAGAATTCCCCAAGACTCCCTAAATCAGAATATTTGTAGTAATATGAGGCACTTCCTTCTAATTTCACAAAAGATGAATATCTGGCAAAATATATACCATGAATATAAATTCTTGGTAAGCATGTTTACCCAAACAATTCCACTGAATAAATTAGGCTGATTGTCAGAGCCCCGCAGACACTCACTGGGATTTACATGTGCCCTGCTGGCCTTGAACAAGTTCACCTATGTTTTCATATCTTCCCTGTGTAATTTCTTAGGATATAGGCCCTTGACAAAAGCTATGTAAGTTTCAACAAAGGAGAATCCTCCTTCAAACCATTTTTCTCCCTGAATCCACTGCACAGTGAAACTCAGGGGCTTAATTTTGCTGAATCATGGCCTGGGCCACAGACTCAGAAGCACAGGAGAGGCTGCAGTGTCGGAAAAGACCAACATAAGATATAGTCACAGCTAATCACTTTCAAGGGAACCAAAATCTCTACATTTGGGGAAAAAATATCTATTTCTGTGAGTTGCCCAAGTGTTCCTACCCCCTAGTACTTTGAAATACAGATGTTTCAGGGAGATACAGCAAAGGGCACAAATACCCGAATGCATAAAATACTAGCTATGTAATTTTCTCTTTGTGGAATTTTTTCTTTTTTTATTTTATCCTCAAGTTTATTTCAATGTCAAAGCCTCACGTGAACACAAATGTGTCCAGAGAATTCATGGTACCATACAATCCAAATTTTAATTCAAAAATTAACACAACGTCCACTGATTGATCACCACAAGAAAGAAATAACAATGGACTATAGTCTTAACAAATTAAAGAATGAGACATTACAGAGATGAAAAAGGTCAAAATAGTTCCTAACAATGAAATCATTTCCCTAAAAGAAAAAAAAAACTTTCCATTTTCTGCCAACTTGTTCACTGGAAGAAGACTGTAGTGAAAAGATACCTCTTTAAAAAAAGACACTGATTTCTATTAGAGTGCACAAACACACACACACACACACACACACACACACACACTCATGCACACAAAAGTAAACATTTGACTAAAACATTTCCTTCTGTATTATGCATCACTCAACTGTCGACCCATGAAAACCCGTCTTTGAATAATAATCCATCTCAGTTTCCAGGCTTTCTCCCCAGGAGCCAAGGTTTGTCAACCTTTTGTCCAAGATAAACTGCTGGCCAGGCACCACTGAAACCTAACTGTGTAAAATGAAATCTGACTGTGGGCACTAACCCCAGACACAAACTCATTGTGTGGTGGACAGGGCAGCACTTGCATGTGGAAGATGATTAACAAGAGATAGGCTAATTACCTCAGGTTCCTCTCCAATGAGGTCTGGATAGTAAGGTCAAAGGTTTTGGGGACAGATAAAAATAATAATGTCTTCCTGGGGCCCTCTGCCGTGGGTTTGTACACAGCAGGCACCTAGAGGCTTAGACCTCTGCATACAGCTCTCAACCACAGTTCCAACAGGCTTGCAACAAACCTCCTTCATGCGGGAGTTGGGGGTAGGTTGCTACTGACCCTCCTTCTCATGATGGGGTTATTTGAGTATATAATCCAGGAAAACTGAAATGCAGAAACTGACCTCACAATACCCCTAAAGAAATCACATTAGAACCAAGCTGGAGTGATGAATTTAGATGTGAAAAGAAACCTGTTTGACTGAGGGAACAATTACAAATAAAAAAGCCCACCTCCCCAAGCTTAGGGCAGGTAAGACTATATGTTTGGTAGAAGTTGAGAATGGAGAGTCAGGGAGGGAGACCCAGAATGGAGTGTAAGGTTTAAGATTAAAACAATGGTGGGAAGAAATCATTCACATTTCCCTTCATGTAGACCCTCCAAGTCCTGGTCATCTCAAGTGCACACTATTCACAATATAAGCCTCCAAAGCCTGGCTGTGACAGTTAGAGTCAGATTGTGGTAGAAGGAGCTGTCAGCACAAACCCTGGCAGACAACTGCTTGCCACCGTGAGGAGGTCTGTAATGGTGCCAAAAATGGATTTTGAAAGACAAGTAATAGGGCATTAATTCTTGCCAAAGAAAAACAGAATGCAGGTACTTGTAGATCTTACACTTGAGAGATGGGCCCCTGGATGGCTCTCCTGTCAGCAACTCATCATTTAGCATGCAAGTTATGAAGGGCATGGACACTAGATACCAATTGCCCTAAGCTGCCCCTGCCGTGTGGAATGCTGGCAGAATTTGGAGCCCGCCCCTTCAGGGCCCTCTCCCGATGGCTTGCTTGCTGAAATCGAAAGCCTGACCATCTGTTGTGGAGGATAGACATCCCTGTCAACTGGTGCCCAGGGCCTCACACAAGCCCTTATGTGGCAAAGACACTTTGAACGACCTATTCTTTGGGGAAAAGCAGGCTCTACCCCTGGGGGATGTGGGAATTCTTCAGAGTTTTCCCCTAAGTAGGAGCCAAGCGGCTGACCCCTTTGGACTGTACTTTCCCTAAAGGAATATATTGCACAGAGAGGTGGTAGATCTAAGAGTTAAAAATAATCGCCATTGGAGAGAAGGACTCTTCTCTGGCATGCAAATGTAGGAAAGATTTGTCAGGCTAAGGTTGCAAGGCGTCTGTAAACACTGGGACATATGTTCATCTGCTGATCAATTGAAAAGGTCCCAAACATGGAGAAGGCTTTTTAATGAAGTCCTAGTTATTGTAACTCAAAAGTTTTCATTTCTCTAATGAATTACGACATTTCATGTGTGTGTGTGTGTGTGTGTGTGTGTGTGTGTGTGTTTTATAAAGTGTTGTCAGCAGAACCGTAACACAGCCTCACTCCAACTGTGAGAGCCTGACCCAGGGGCGGGGACAAAGCTTCCATTTACCCTGTGGAATCCTGCATAGTTCCATAAACTCCAGGAAACAGCCCAGCAGGGACCAAACTCCTTTTAACTCTAACCTTTTTTTTGGTAGGAAACTTTACACATGTATATACGTTATAACCAACAATAGCCTAATGTCCAACTTTCGTCTAAGGGGTTGGTTAACGTTCAATGTAAGGTTAAGCTCAAGGGAAAAGAAAGAAAGAAAAACCTTTAAGTGTGAATAGTTTAATTTATACATGCTCCATCAGAAAAGATAGAGTCACCACACACACACACACACACACACACACACCCCAAAATCAAAGGTGCATTGCCACCTGAAATGGGTGCTTAGTTTTATATTCAAGTACAAGCCAACCCATTGGGCTAATATTAGTCCATATCCCACAATTGAGCGTTAGTTATAATACAAGTATATGGATATAATCAATTAATAAGATCCAGTTGAGGCAGTCTTCCATGCTGGTGACTAATCAATCCAACACTCAATCAAAAGCATTTATAGAATGCTGTTGATATGCCCTAAGCATTGCACTTAGTCACTATGGGGGATTCTATGTTTCACAGGGGATCCAAGTTGATCAGATAGGCAAGAAGGATCTGCTCTTATCTGTGTCCAAAGGTGGGCAAAAAGGATGATGAGAACACACACAATGCCTTAAGATTAGTTGAAAGGACTTGGGATATCTCATGGAGAGAAGAGAAGATCCAGGTAGGGACTGATAATAATTTTATTTTTCAGTGGTGTTTAATTCTTCATGACCCCATTTGGAGTTTTCTTGGCAAAGATTCCAAAGTGGTTTACTATTTCCTTCTCTAGCTCATTTTACAGATGAGGAAACTGAGGCAAACAGGGTCAAGTGACTTGCCCATGGTAACACACCCAATAAGTGTCTGAGGTAGGATTTAAACTCAGATCTTCCTGACTCCATGTCCAGCATTCTATCAACTGTGCCACCCAGCTGCTCCTCTGGGGCTTGGCTAGCTTTGTGAAGGCATGTCTTGTAAAAGATGGATTTAACTTGTTTTCTATGACTCCAGAGTCCAGAATTAGAAGCAATAGATAAAATTTACAGAGAGTCAGACTTCAGCTCAATATAAGAAATTTTTCCTAAAAAGTAGAGTTGAGTGGAATGATTTGGCTTGGGAAATAATTAGCTTCCTGTCACCAGAGGTTTTCAAGTGGTATTAGGAATCCTGTGGAATTGACTTCTGTTCAGACATACACTGGATTAGTTGACCTCTGAGGTCCCTTCCAGACTTGAGATTCTATATCGCTATGTTAGCTTATAATAGGCTTAATAATAAACATGTAAAAGTGCTCACTGACTGTCTATATTGCCACAATGTAGAGTCATCACAGGTAGGAAGGCATCTGTAAACACTGGGACATATGTTCATCTGCTGATCAATTGAAAAGGTCCCAACAATGAGAAGGCTTTTTAATGAAGTCCTAGTTATTGTAACTCAAAAGTTTTCATTTCTCTAATGAATTGTGACATTTCATGTGTGTGTGTGTGCTTTATAAAGTGTTGTCAGCAGAACCATAACACAGCCTCACTCCAACTGTGAGAAGCTGACCCAGGTAGGAAAATGGAGGAATATTCCTATAGTTTTATATCTATTTCATCCCCATAAGGTTGTCAGCTCTCAGAGAACTGGAGGTAGAGAAAAAAATATTAAACTAGAGCTCAGAAGATCTGGATTTTAGTCTTAGAAGTGCTAATGTGTGGCCTTGGGCAATTCATTTGACCTCTAGCCTAAGTGCAGAATAACAGTCTAGGACCAGATGACCACTAATATCTCTTCCAGCTTTAAGATGTTATGCTATGTTAACACCTCAGAGATAAACATACCTCTGAGAGGCAATGGCTAGCTGTGTATATGGCTTTAATGCCATATAACTAATAACCATATACCTAATAAACAGTCCATAAATTGAGGTGATTGGCCAAAAAAAGCTAAATAAGAAAACCAGCAATAACTCAGGCAATGGTCCACAAAGTCCTGAGACATATAATAAGAAAACACAACTATTAAAATTATTTTTTAATTTTAATTTTAAGTATTTTTTTTAACTCAAGCTATTCAAAACTGAAGGGCAAATTCAGTAAAACAGCCCATTAGGTAACAGATTGTACAGATTAATTATTATGCAAAGTATCCTTGTAGATCAGAAGCAGGCAGGTTGAATTCTCCCCTCCCTATACCCCAATACTGAAAAATCACGTTTGGTTGTTTTCATCTGTTCTTATAATGTCCAGAGTTAAAAAGGAAAGGAATAAGGCAGACCTAACCGAAGACATAAAAATCCTATCTGCAGTCTTGAGACTTTCTACAAGCTCTTCTAACTTATGCCTGCAGATGGTTTACATGGCAGATGATCCTGCCAAAAGATATTCAGAGCACGGAGCCTCACTCTGGCCCCTGAGCAGGGAACAGCTGTGTCAAGACAGCCATAGGGTTCCTTTTGTACGGTATTTGGGCTGGCACCATATGCAGTGAGCTAAAGGGTGACATAGGGAAATGACTTACGATTCACAGACCTCAGTGGTGAAGTTGTTTGTTTCAATGAGGGCCATTGGCTTTGGCTCCTGCTTCCAACAACAGAGGAAAAAGGATGGCAGGGGCTACTACATCCTGTATTAAGCAGACACTATGAGATGCAGAAAGAACCCATACTTTGGAGCCAGGAGACAGATCTGTGTGACTCTAGACAAGTGACCTTACCTCTCTGAGTCTCAATTCTTCTCCTAGGAAATGTGGATAATAATACCTCTACAACCCACCTCACAGGTTTATCATAGGGAGAGTGTATTGCAAACCTTAAAGTACCATATAAATGTGAATTATCATTATTCTTACCCTGAAATGCTGAGCTACAAGGAGCTGAGTTTAACAAACTCTTATATGAATGAGTAAGCAGGATTTGCCTGCCCATTGCTACAATAAATATGTCTTTTGAAGAAGAAGGAAAAAAAAAGTTACTTGGAAAGAGAAGATCCTGCATTCCTAATGTCAAAGAAAAGCTTGTTTGTTCCCAATACATTGGAGAAATTGTTTGAGAACAGTTCTTCCATGTGAAAATATGACACCTGTATGGCTGCCAAGATCAGGGGAGACCTGTGGAGATGTACTGAATGAAGGAAGACTTGGAGGACAAACTGAAACTGTATAGGGACTAAGGAAGCTAACTCCCTCCCTGACCTCCACGTCTTCCAAGGACTAAAAATGCCAGAGAAGAGTTTACAGGTCTCCTTTGTGAGGTGGAAGATTGAAGACCATGGCATGTCATGGAGGAGATTCTACACAGGTAAAAACAACTTAATCATTTAAAATAAGAAGAGATGGAAGGGACCTGATGGGTCATCTGATTCAACCTTTGCCATTTTCATCACGAGGAAATAGGTGCCCAAAGGGTCTAAGAACTTTGCCAAAGGTGCTAACAGGTTAGATGATGGAGTAAAAATTTTAATGTACACCTTCTGACTCAGAAGTCCAAGGAGACGGGAAAATTGAGAAACATCACAGGAATATGAGGAGTGTGGCATTGGAATGACTAGAACAAATGATAAGATTCATTATTTGGTCAAAATTATTAGGAAAACTGGACAGCAGAATGGTAGAAATTGGGTATAGACCAATATATTACACCATTTACTAAGATAGGTCAAAATGGATACATAACTTAGATATAAAGAGAAATAATACAAGAAAATCTGAAGAACATGGCAGATATTACTTATCACTCTCTAACATCTTGATCATTTTAGGAAAGTATTCAGTTCAAAGAGAGATCCATAACCAAACTGAAAAGTATCTAATCCCTTTGAGCACAGACAAGCAAGAGATATTTGTGGAGTGGAAATAAAGGGAGAGAAAAAGATGCTAAGATAAATAGAGCCACATAGGAAGAAAGTGGGCCATTGTAAATAGGCTTTCTCATAGCAAAAGTCAAATCCCAACATCAGGAAATATAGAGTCAGAAAAAAAAGTGAGAATTGAGCATTTCCTAATAGCAAGGGAATCAGTTGAGTGGTTCCTTAGAAGCAACACAAAGGAAAATCACTCACATAGCTTTCTTAATTCCTACTTCTGCTCATTGTTACCCAACGGATGCACCTAACAAGTCTGAACCAGGGGTGAACAGAATGAGAAGAGAGAAAATGGCCACCACCTTTTTGTCAGATTCTCTTATATTAGCTCAGTGACACTCATTAATTTTTTCACTTCAAAGTCTCCTAGAGCACAAAGCCTATCCCCAGAGTTGGTCCTCTCAGTCATAGGCATCAAGAATGAGACAGATAGTTAACCTAAGCAAAACCTGAAGTATTTGCCTGCTCCTTGGGGAATAAGGACTGTCTTTAAATTGCTACGATCAAAAATAACACAATCAGATGAGAATCACGCAGAAGGTAGTGCTTGGAGACCTTGGGGATGAGGATTGGGAAAGGGACACTAAGAGTTTCGTTTCTAGGTCACTAGTTCAAGTCCATGAAGCCCTAGGTTGATCCAGATGAGGGCATGATCAGATGACAGCTGTCTACTCTCCATTGCTAACAGATGTCTACAGTGTATTCTTAGTATAGCAACCCAAGGCTATAAAAGCCAACCAAAAACTAAAGCAAGTTGACCTTATATTAAGTGCAAATTAAGATACTATTTCAAGGACAACAGAAAGATTTTCCTGAAAATATTTCCTCCATATTCTAGTATAAGCTTAAAAGTTAATAGTAAAGGGGCGGCTAGGTGGTGCAGTGAATAGAGTGCCTGCCCTGGAGTCAGAAGGACCTGAGTTCAGATCCGGCCTCAGACACTTAAAACACACAAACAAAAACCTAGCTGTGTGACCTTGGGCAAGTTACTTAACCCCAATTAAGCCCTCCAAAAAGCAAAAAAAAAAAAGTTAATAGTAAAAATAACTCATATTTACATGGCACTTTAAGGACTAACAAAGCAGAACCCTAAGGTAAGTAGGGCAAGTATGTTTATCCCAATTTTAGAAAAGAAAAAACAGACTCAGAAAAGGTAAATTACTTATGCAGGGTCATTTGGCTAGAATTTAGATTTGGATCTCCTAATTTTAGTATAGCATTCTTTTCACTACCCACGTTTCAGTTTAACCCTATTAAAATGAAAACACCACTGAAAGAATAACACTGTAAATTATGAGTCATTTATAGTTAGTGTGAATTCGTTAATTCATTCAACAAACATTTATTGGGAATGTATATTCCTATATACAATAAGTCCTATAAATGGGTCATCAGGTTTTGACAAGAGAGGAGAAAAAAAGCAGGAGGGATCTGGGTTCCTGAAGGAGGCAGAGAGGAATGAACAAGGAGGTAAAAAGCAGAGAGCCCAGGAGTGACAGAGATAAACTGCACCACCTTCATAGCTTCCTCTAATAAAGCCCTCTCTCCTCCTTTGAAATGAGATTTGAAAGCAGCATGAGAAGTTCTGCCATCACCACTAGGACATTCCCATTACAAATTTTAATGAGAGATTGCAGTTTCTTTTACTCACTCCTTGCATGGGCATGACCCTCCCCCACCCCTGCCCACCACGAACCTATATAACAATTAACCATTAATGACAAACACAAACAAGTAAAGTAGTACTTTGTTTGATGTAAGAGCCAATAGAAATGTGGATGCTGAGAAACATGGGAATAAAAATCAATAGCAAATAAAATCTTAAGGAGAGTTCAACATAGATGCATCTGAAGGAAAGGGGTGTGTATATGTATATATATATATACATATATATACATATACATATATACACATATATATATATACACAGATGTCCATACACAGGCTGCTTCTCATATTTGCCTGCCATATTACCAAATGGTTTTCTTCCAACAACATAATATATATGGTCAATGACCATACAGTGACAATATAAAAACAAATAATATCATATGATAATAAAATATCTTCAATTCATATTATCACCTTTCTAAAACCTCAAAAGACTTTTTCTGTGAGATAAGGAAAGAAGCCCCCATTACTCCCATTTTAAAGATGGGAAGATGGAGCATCCAAATGGCTTTAGATGAAGTCATAGTCACCATCAGAATGGAACAAAGGGCAATTCCATTCACTTAGCTCCTCAACCCATTTCTTTTCCTACTCCTCTTCTTTAAAAATAATCCATGGTTTACTGTCGTACTTAAAATTATAGCATTAGTTAGTTCTCTAACATTTTTTTGTCCAAAGAATACTTTGTGTTCGAGTCCTTCTATCAATAACGAAAGAGAAAAGGAAAGGGGAGCAGCAGGGAGGACAAAAGAGTCAAGAAAAGGAAAAAGCTTCAATTAAAACTAGGAAGGATCCTGACCAATTTTAAGGAAATATTTCTTTACCTGGAGATTTATATGATACCAAAATAAGAAAACCTTGAGAAGTGGTGCACTCTCCCCTTTGATTTCCAAGAGATTTTCAAACAGAGACGAGATGGTTGGATTATTCACTCACCTGTCTGGAGGCAGGGAGCTAGGCTAACTTAAGATTCCTTTTGACTTTATTATTTTAAGTCCTATTCTTAACCACAAAAAAAAAATTATCACCCCCCCCATTTTACAGGGACAAAACAAAAATCAACAACTCATAATAACAACAACAACAATACTAACAATAATGATAATAGTAGCTCACATTTATATGGTACTTTAACATTTGAAAACTGAGGCTTATGACTAAGTGACTTAGTCATAAAGACACAAAACTAATAAGTTTCTAATTCAGGATTTGAACCCAGATATTTCAGAAGGGGACAGCTAGGTGGCACAGTGGAGAGAGTGTTAGGCCTGAAGTCAGGAAGAAGCTTCTTCCTGAGTTCAAATCTGGCTTTAGACAGATCCTAGCTTTGTGACCCTGGGCAAGTCATTTAACCTTGCTGGCCTCGGTTTCCTCATTTGTAAAATGAACTGGTAAAGGAAATGGCAAACCACTCCAGTATCTTTGCCAATAAAACCCTAAATGGGGTCATGAAGAGTCAGACATGACTGAACAACAACTGAATAACAAAATTCCAGAGGAATCTAGATGGAACAGTGAATAGTCAGGAAGCTCTTTCAAATTTGGCTGTAGACACTTATTACCTGTGTGACCCTAAGCAAGTCACTTTCCCCATTTCCCTCATTTACAAAATGGGAATAATAATGATGATGATGATGATAATAGATAATAGACTGTTGTGAGGATCAAATGATAACACGTTTGTAAGGCCCTTGGCAAACCTCATAGAGCTACAGAAATGATAGCACTATTTACTATTATTGTTGTCATTCCAGACTCCAAGTTCAGTGTGCTATCCAGCCTTCCATTTGACTAATTGCCATGCCTAGTCAGTGCCTAATACATAGGAGTCGTTCCATAAATGTTTTTAAATCGAAGTATCTTTGTTACTTTGTGTTCCAGAATTTGTTGCCACAGTAATTTCACAACAATTAAGAGAAGAACACCTTAGCCATCAGTAAATCTCTGGTGCATAAAAAATAAAATCAATTGAGGGAATGAGGGAATGTTTCCTTAAAAATTCTTCCTTTTTCATTTTTAAATTTTTATGGATTTTGATTTTCAACTTGAACATGAATTAAATTCATGGGTTTTTTTTTTTAATGTTTGAAATAGAGAGAGGAAACAAACAACCATCTGTTAGCTTACTAACAGAATTAACAGTTCTATAATGAATTTACTTCAAAAACACTATTAATTATTGAAGGAGGAAGCTAGATGCCTCCATGGGTAGAGCACTGGGCCTAGAGTCAGGAACATCCAAGTTCAAACTGGCTTCTGACATGTATTAGATATGTGACTCTGGGCAAGTCATTTAACCTCTGTTTGCTTTAATTCACTTGAGGAGAATATGGCCAACCACTTCAAGATCTTTGCCAAGAAAACCCCATGGACACTCTGATACATGGTCTTGTGAAGAGCTGGACATGAAAGAACAACAACAAATCATTCGAGCAACTTTGTGTGAAATTATATGTCTTAAGCTCAAAAATTTTTCCATTTCTTCCTCACTTATTGGACCATATCTACTCCTTAAGACATGCAGTGGAAGCAGGATCTTTAGACTGACAATTTAGCTAAATCAATACACAAACATATCCCTAGATAAAACTGGAAAAGTATCCCCATTTCCTATAATTCAAAGACAAAGAGGCTTTAACTTTGTATATGGGCAGCAAGGGGAAAAGAAGATGAAATGGAATCACTTTGGGGGGGTGGAACTTAAGTATAAAAGGCTTACACTTGGGGCAGCTAGTTAGCTCAGTGAATAGAGCACAGACCCTGGAGTCAGGAGAACCTGAGTTCAAATCTAGCCTCAGACACTTGATACACTTACCAGCTGTGTGACCTTGGGCAAGTTACTTAACCCCAATTGCCTTTCTTTCCTCCCTCAAAAAAAAAAAAAATACTGGGGCGGCTAGGTGGCGCAGTGAGTAAGAGCGCCGGCCTCGGAGTTGGGATGACCCGAGATTGAATCCGGCCTCAGAAAATGAGCACCCACACATAAATAATGACTAGCTGTGTAACCTTGAGCAAGTTACTTAACCCCAATTGCTTTAAAAAAAAAAAAAGGCTTACATTCAAATGGAGAAAATTGTCAATAAATTATGAAAAAGTGGAATAGGGTTAGGAGTTCAAGGCAAAGGCCTGCCCAGCAAAGTGTGGGCAGGCAGTCTTACTCTCACTTCAAAGGGACCTTGATGTCCATCCTGTGTAGGTGGATAGCTTACACCTGGAAGGAAATCAAATTCTAAGACCTTTGTTGGTCATGTTATCATTATTCATTTTTTGGTTAGACCAGATGAATATTGAGATCAATTTCAACTCTCAAATCCTGATATCTGTAAACAGATAGGTAGGACAACGTTCCAATGGGCAGGAAGGGAAATGTCAAGGGTCCCACAGTTTTCATATTTGTTCTAGGGAAACACAGATGGACTTACTTTACCTGTACCATCTAGTTTACCTAAGACTGACAAAGCAGCTTAATGTCAAGTGCTTGTAATCTGCAAGAAGAAAGGGGGGAGGGGAGGGCTAATTATTCTGAAAATAGGAACTTTCCCTCTTGATGAATGAAAAGTCCATTCTAACAGTTCTATCTAGCAAAATGGGGACCCTGCTAACAAAAAAGTACCAGCAGATGTGAGTTGGAAAACACCAATCAACAAGATGCCCCGCCTCTCTGACATTGACCTCAATCTAAGCATCTTCTAAATGATCTTAACAGAAAAACTGAAAAGACCAGAAGAAATTCATGCACTAGCCATTTTCTTGATCAACCTTAGTCACCTCTCACTTATGCATGCTAAAGGAGAGAATACTACAAAATAATAGATGGTTTTCAATCATTCATATTTTAATTTAGAATTCAAAGTCCCACTCAGATATAACCACACTAAAATATATATTCTTATTTGTGTATATAATATTCTGACTATCTCTACACTACACCCTACACTTATCTTCACTCTACTGAGATTGAGCTGGGAAGCAGAAATAAGAAGGCCCTAGTCACTGCACATAATCCAGTCACAGAAAACTCATTGTTTAAAGTTTGTTTTGGGAAGAGAGATCTTATTTTCCTGTGACAAAGTATGAAGGTCCTAGCATTTGAACACTGAAATAAAGATATGCAGTAGGCCATAAGCAACAAATTGTGTCTGGATCTTTAAAGGAGTGAAGATTATCCTCCTTTAAACTAATTTCACTGGTCCAATAACTTTTTTTAACCACACCCACCGGGTTCACCACATTGCATTTTGACATTCTCACTGTCATTGCCTGGGCACACACATCATTACTGATAATGAATTTAATTTGAGCAATGACTTTCATTGAAATCTCAGTGAATCTTAACATGCCAACACAGGCAGAAGCCAAATAAAACAAGTGACTCCTTAATTTGGATTTAAAGCTCTGGACTAGCCTCCAGATAAAAATGGCCAGAAAATGCCATATCTACTGAAGACTAATGCTAATCATATGAGCCCCGAATTATTCCGGTTTATATTATGGACTATCCAATAAGTCTGTGTGCTGAGTCCATAAAAATATAAGTAGGAATGTATCATTTTAAAGGGAATGCAAAATATATTCTGACCTGATTTTACTGAGAGTAGTGTCTAAAGATATCACAAGAAACTAATAAGGAAAAGCTGAGGCAGAAGCTGCCTTGCATACTGAACAATGAATGACACACACATTTAGATTTTACAGGGTACTTCAGTCACTCACAGATTAGACCAAATCTCCCCAGATATGATAGCATTGCAGAGGTTTCCTTTCTTCTCAAAACAGTAACCCTGGACCTCAGTCAAATATCACACCAATAACAGAATCACAGGGTCAGAGGGAAATTTGGAGATTTTGTAGGCTAACTCCTTAATTTTTGAGAGGAGAATGTGGATTCAGAGAGAAATGACCTACCCAAGGTAACATAGATTTTTGGTGGTAGAACCAGCACTAGACTTCAGACTTTCTGGCTCCCTGTCCAGTTTTGTTTTCAATAAAGTATGCTGCCCTTGCAGAATAATAATAGCTTGCTTTTAAACTTTTTAAAGGTTTGCTCAATGCTTTACAAACATCTCATTTTATCCTCAAAGTAGTATGCTAAGTAGGTGTTACTATTTTTTTAAGTTTTAGTTGATTTTTTTTTTACATTTTACAAAAGCCATGGAAACCAAGGCTCAGAGGGATTAAGTTATATGCCCATAGTTAGCATGGATCTGAGGCATGATTCAAATCCTGGGCTTTCTTGACTCCACCTCCTATAAAATCATCTTAGGTCGATTTCATCTATGTCTCCCCTAACTAGATTGTAAGCTTTTAAAGGTCAAGGATTATTTTTGCTTCTGACAATATATCCTCAACACCTTGCCCAGTGCTTGGCATGTAATAGGTGCTTAATGAATTCTTGATAATTGGTTGATTGATTGATGATTAGCCTTACATAATCAAATCTGCTATGGGAAATATCCCAGGGTTCGTTAACTAGCTGGTGCTTAGAAGTGGCTGGCTGAGGCTTTACATACTATGACCATAAGAGTCAGACACAATGACCCAAGATGTCCTCAAGTAACTGGAACTCATCAATGTAGACAATTAAGGATCAGCCCCCTTGCTGATTCCTAGACTGTAGGTGGCTGTATTCATGCTGGCGTCTAAACATGTTTAAGAACCTTTGTTGGAACTGCTGAGAGCCCCACTGCAAGGGGCTGTTTCCTCTAACAGAGGCAAAATAGATCAACAGAAAGCAACCTGGAACTGCTCCAAGGACTGAGTTTCCAATGTTAATATTGTTGCTTTCCAGCTCTGTGACCTTAAGCCAGCCCCCTTCCCTCTCTAGGTCTCAGTTTGGGAAAGATGTTCTTTACATTCAATTCCAACTCTATTCTCATGTTCCTAAATCACTTCCTTTCTCTCTGAGCTTCAGTTTCTCCATCTGTAAAATGGGAATAATCATGTCCTAACCAGCTCATAGAACAATAATCATTGTTCTAACCACCTCAAAAGAGTTTTGTAACCACCAAATGAGGCGATCTATATAAAATTACTTTGTAAACTATGCCATTATACAAATATAAGTAATTATTTTATATTTAAATATAGTATTTATCTGAATTTACTATATATTACATTAGGTTCAGAAGTAATTACTGAAATCCAATTATAGCCATATTCAAATTTCTCTCAGACCTTTGGCAGCTTTTTCAAGAAAAAATGAAAGTTGATGCTGATAGTCTGCGATCATGAGGTTATCACTAAAAAGCAAAAGTAGATATGGGAGAAACCTCTGCTTTCCCACCTGTTCACAGCTGGACTTTTCAGGGATCTTAATTCAACCCAAAGCTATAGCCTCTGCTAACATTTTACAACCAATTAGTTGCTCTGGAAAGAAGGCAAACATCTGAGAAGGTGTGTCCCCCAACTCAATGAACCACTTTGCAAATCTTTTCACACTTTCTACAAACTCTATAGCTTCCAAAATTCATTGAGACCTGAGACCTTGTTTTTCAAATATTTCCTGTCCCCAGTAAACCACTAGTGCTTAATAAGGATTCCTAAAAGCAGTGGAATAGAATGAGTACAAATTGAAGAACAGAACAAGGCCCTAGTCCTGACTGTTAATAGCTAACATTTATATAGCTTTTACTATGTGTCAGACACTGTGCTAAACACTCTACAATTATTATTCCATTTGATCCTCACAACAACCCTGAGAGGTGGGTACTATTATATCCCCATTTTACAGATAAAGAAACTGAGGCAGACAGAGCTTAAATGGTTTGTCCAGGGTCACACAGAAAGCATCTGAGGCCATATTCGAACTCAAGTCTTCCTGACTCCAGGCTCAGTCCTCTAATCACAGCCTCACTTGGCTGGCTCTGCTATGAATTCCTTCCGTCAATCACTTCCTTTCTCTGAGCCTTGATTTCCTCACCTACAAATTCAAGAGTTGGACTAAATGATGTCTAAAATCCTTTCCAGCTTGACCAATGTATGGTTGTAATTAGTTATTATTTCTGCTTCACTGGACTCATTATGAAACAGCTGCCCCCAAGCATAAGTAATGGGCAAAACAGTACTATAACAATGCCTGTCTGGTTCTTTTAGCCACACACCACCTCGAGTCTCATTTCCAAATCCTTTACCATCCAGAGTCATCTCCTAGAAAAACTCCAGAAGAGAAAAATACTCTTAGCAGCAGTTATTGGCCAAATAGTTATTTACCTTTTGTTATTGCTTCTTTTTTTAACGAGTTTTTCAAGGAGACATATCCTATAACTCAAATGACATTCAGAACCACCCCACAAAAAGTAGGTAAGGGCATGTTATCACTCTATGACAGCAGAAGAAACTAAGCTCCAGAAAGTTCAAGTGATCAGTGCCCTCAACTTTTGGTTCTCATACCTCTTTACACTTTTAAATAGTGAAAAAGAAACAACTCAGATGCTGGGCAGTCTCTTCCTAGACCTCCATGGAAAGCATGAAGTTATGTAACCTCTTTGGACTTTGGTTTCCTCTTCTGTCAAATAAGCAGATCAGACCAGACTACTTCCAACATCCCTTGGAATCCTAAACATTGATCTCTACACCAAATTCCATGATTCCCTGAAACCAGGTCAAAATTTCTAGGGTATAATCCCAGATATTGGTGACATTTCTGTTGAGGCACAGTTAGGATCATCTCCTTTTTTCTCCCCTAGTGAAAGCCATTCCACTACCTGAATTAACCATCTATACCATACTATTCCATTCAATTCAATAAATATTTATTAAATGCCTCCTCTGTGCCAGGCACTGTGCTAAGTGCTGATTAAAGAAAATTCTACATGCAACTGTCCGCAAATAGGTATACCCATTTCTTTTCAGTGCTTGTTATCTAATTATAAAATGAAAAATTTGTGGGAGAGAAAATACCAACTGCTTCCCATTTCAAATGTGACAGCACTGAATCTTGAATTATGGGCACCCAGGTTCAAATCTAGCCTATGAAATTTAGCAACTGTGTAATCTTAGGAAAGTCACTAACTTCTCAAACTCAGTTCTCTCACCTGTGAAATGTGGGTAATAGATGTACCTACCCCCACAGGGTTCTTAGATGAATCAAAGGAGATAATGCATGGAAAGCACTTTACACACCTCAAAGTGTGATATAAATGTGACCTATTCTGGAGTTTGGAACAAGACCCCGAAACCACATGATAACATTTTATCCCCGTACTCTCTAGGATTTCTAGGTTGATCCAAGTAGATCTCAGATCCATATGAGGATATCCTCAAATTAAACATTTAAATGGCTTTCCAGAAGCAGAGTGGAGAATTAAATTCATGTTCCTTTTCTTGAAACTTAAAAATTTCTTTGCACACTCTGATTTTGTGATTCTTAGCCAGAGATGGGTCCAGACTCTCCCTCCCCACTGCTCCAATGGCAAATTACAATTTCATTCTGTAAATAGTTGAGGAAAAAGCCACATAATTTTCAAACCACAAGCTAGGATTGCCCAAAGGCAGCCTTACCACTCACTTCACCAAATAGTACAACCTTGTTTTGTTGGGGGGTGGGGGATGGTGTGGGGGTGGCAGTGAGCTCTGTTACTGAAGCCTGGGGTAAGAATTTCTTTCATCAGAGGTCTTCCTCTCTAAACTTCTCAGATACTCAAAGGAAAAATGCTAAAAATTGTCTTTCGAAAACCTCCTCTCCCATTCCTGAAGAAACCACTTATAGACCCCTAAAATGGTAGACAAAGAAGGGACATTAAAGCATAATCCAATACTTTTATGTCATCGACGAGAAATTCAAGGCCCAGAGAGGTCAAGTGATATATTCAGTCACGCAGCCATCTAATGATAGAACTAGGATAGAGCCAGTAAATTCCTTTTCCTTCAATATCATGCTGTTTCTTCCACCCCTATCAGCAACTTACCTATTTTTATTAATAAAAAGCAAGCTAGAAATAATACCAAAATCCAGCACTTTGGCAAAATACACATGAATTTTAAGTTGAAAAAAGTTTCATTTCTTGGTTCCCCAAAATTAGTACCCCCCTACCCAATTCCATCCACTTTATAAATCATCAGATTACCAGAAGATATGTGATTTCTTCAGGGTGGGACACTCCCTCCATGATCCTTAGTGGATCTGAGATGGTATGGAGAGGTTAATAATAGTAATAGCTACCATTTATATAGCACTTACTATGTGTCAGACACCATGCCTTACAATTATTCTCTCACTTTATCCTCACAACAACCCTGGAAGATGGATACTATTATTATCCTTATTTTACAGATAGGGAAACTGAGGCAAACAAGGGTTAAATGACTGTCCCAGGGTCACACCGCTAGGAAGCATCAGGAGGAAGAAATTGAACATGTCTTCCTATCTCTTTGTCCAGTATTTTATCCACTAAGCCGTGTATCTCTTTCTTCTTACATTACTATAATAATAACAACTTACATTTTCATGGTCTCTATAGTTTACAAAGTAGTTTACTCTGACAACCTCTGATATATGTTTAAATGATGTTCTTTCTATTTTAAAGAAGATACTGAGGCTCAGGAAGGCTATGTGATTTGCCTGAGGTCACATCATTATTGGCAGAACTAGGACCCAATCCAGACTTTTTAACTTCAAGGCCAATATTCTGTCCACTATGCCCAGGGTGACAAACATTCAGCCACCAACACTCCTGACTGTGGCCCAAACCGGATTAAAATAGATTGGGAAATATTTAACAAAATAAAATACAGCACAACATAGATAACGTTATGTTTTAAAACTAAATCAATGTGTGGCCCCATTTCTCTCTGAGTCTGATACCTCTGTATTAAACCATACTCAAACAATGAGAAATTAGAATTTTCACATTTCAAATGCAGCTTTTGAATTTGGTGATCGAGTTTTGGGATTCTATAATGGAATACTATACCAAGCACAAGGTTTATAGCTCTTTCTTTGATCACCTCATCACCTAGGCCTAAGGGTAAACATAAGCTCTTTTTCTACTTCCCTTCTCAAGGAAGGGTACCTCTTCATATAGCCAGAATTCACCCACTTGCACACTCTACACAGAAAACTTTTATCTTCCAGGCAATGATAACTGCACAGATAGGTACACCCATGTGACTTGGGCAAGTCATTTCCCTCCTCTTTGGAGAAGGTTCAGATCAGGAATAGATAGATAGATAGAGAGATAGATAGATAGATAGATGGATAGATATATCTGTGTGTATATATATGTATTATATATATATGTATGAATATATATGTGGGTATATATATATGTATACTTAATATCATGGAATCCTTTTAGAGACTGGTAAAGTCAATGGATCCCTTCTCAGAATAATGTATTTAATAGACAAATAAAATAGAGGATCACAAAAGACATCAATTATATTGAAACAGTTATATTTTATTTAAATTCTCTGGACCACAGATAATCTGTGGTAGATGATAATTCCCAAGGTTCCTTCTAAATCTAGTGTTATATATGCCCTTGATCCTCACATACGGCACGCCCCAGTTTTTATGTTAAATACCGAAAGTGAAGCAAGAGGGAAAATGTCCCACATGTAAGTCTAGTTTCTTGATTTTTGCTTAAGAGCTTGATAAGCCATGGCCTACTCTTTCTAAGATGAAGGGTCAATGCTTGCACTGGGATTGTCACAGCCCTCTCCAGAATTAGAGTCCTTTATTATCACATTAAGACTGAAAAAGTCACCTAATTAACAGAATTCATCCTCATTTACTCAGCAAAAGCCCTGATCTTCAATCACTCTGCCTCTGTTTAATTACTTTTCTTGGCACAACTTTTTTCCCCCTAAGTTGACCCTTCATGTTCTCAGCTTTAAAAATATGTTAAAACTTCCCCCCTCCCAACTTGGTACCAGTTATGATGCTAGGTTTTATTCATTTGAATAAATATAAAAGACACACTAGGGTCTGTCAGAGTTCGCACAATGCCTTTGAATTAGCAGCCATAATGGTGTCATCCTTTAGCTAGAGATCTGCTCAGAGTAAGTGATGACAGAGAACAGAATGCCTGTTAATTGTAATATGACACTAGTATTACAAGACCTGCTCTCTGGTGGTAAACTAGCATTAGTTTAGGTTGCCTGAGAAAATCAGGAGCATCAAACTAACAGTTCTTTAAAGGAAACACCAGTCACAGCTGACACCCACTTCTTTCTTTGGTTTTGCTTCTTCACACCCATGTGTTCAAGTGGAGGGAAGTTTTGTTGTTAGTTTGTTTTAATACGAAAATAAAGTCACATTCAATAAAGTCATATTCATTTAATATGAAAATAAAGTCACAAAGCTAATGTGGCAGGCAGCAGTTTCATCTTGGGGTTTTCTTTTTTGTAGTTTATCAAGGCAATAAAAGAGTCAATTCAGACCTTTAAGAAGTTTATTATCATGTTAATAATGTCTTCTGCCCTTCCTCCTCTTTTTTTCTATTATGGAAACAAAATTGTTCACATCTCTGTTTCACATTGAGGGGTAAGAAACTTGGGGCTGTAAGGCAACTCTCGAATTGTTGTGGCCCATACTGATCATGGAATTATGGGACTTTTTTTGGGGGGGGTAGAGGGCAATCAGGGTTAAGTGACTTGCCTAGGGTCACACAGCTAATAAGTGTCTGAGGCTGCATTTGAACTCAGATCGTCCTGACTTCAGGGCCAGTGTTCTGTCCATTGCACCACCTGGCTGCCCCAATAATAGGATTTTGAACAGGAAGAGAGTTTAGAAATCAAATAGTTCAACCCCCTCAAGATGAGGAAACTGGGAGGTTGAGACTTTCCCGGGGCCACACAAATATACAGCCAGAATTTAAAGCCAGACCTCTTGCTTTCAAATTTATGGCCCCTTATGATCCTGTGTGGGAGGCTCTAGAAATTATTTTGCAAAGATGAGAGAGAAGTTATCTAACTCCTAATGGAATGAAAGTTATTTGTACTCAGGTCAGTGGATGCTGGGCTTCAGATCAGAAAAGATGCCAGAGTAGAAGGCGAGTGATTCCAGCTACTTGGTGACAGAACCACTCAGATGATGGCACAGTAGAGTGAATGGCTATACTTTGAGGCCTACTCACTCACTGTGGGTACACGGGGAAGATGCTGTGATTGACCAAAAACCTGATCCCATGTTCTATTCTTGTGTAGGTTCACTGGACTACAGAATAACTAGCTGAATTAAAACAGGAGGTAATAAGCAAAATCACAGAATCTGAGTGCTTAAAGGGACCTTAGTGGCCACCTAGTCCAACCTTTACATGAAAGGTATTTCCACTATGTACAATCATCTTTTTTATTGTACTATGCTATGGAAATGCTTGTTTTATTCCACAAATTAATTTTTTAATTGGAAAATAAAAGGTAATTTCCACTATAGCATGTCAGTAAGATGTCACTCCCACTAGTTTTCCATTGTATCTATGTAATAAACACTGGGGACAAATGGGTCTTATTTTGATGGGGATAGTTCCATGTAAAGCTTCCTCTAGAGCCAGTAGAGTTCAGAGAGCCTTGAGACTGAATAGCCTTCTTCAGAAGTATAAGAAGGAGATGGCCCTATGCTACTTTGCTAGAATGGACCTGTTATCCCTAGAAGTTCTACCCATTGTCAGAGAATCAGAGGAACTGGAGCTAAAGTCATAGATCAGACAATTGGAGCTGGAAGAGATCTTGAAATACACATCATATGACTACCTCCCATTTGAACAGAAGAGAAAACTGAGGTCACAAATGGGTTAAGTGATTTGCCTAGGACCTCACAGGTCATAAGCAATAGAACTGGATCTTCTGGCACTGAATCCAGCACTCTTTCCACCTCCTAATGAAATATTCCAACCAAAGTTCTCCCTTGATAAATATCTCTAGGACTGCTCCCATGGATCATTTTAACCACTTATTCTTTGTGGACAGAGGTCTGGTCTTGGGGGTCAGAAAGACCTGCAATTAAACCCTGCCTCAAATACTTACTAGCTGTGTGACCCTGAGCAAGTCACTTAAACTGTCTCAGTCTCAATTTTCTCATCTGTAAAATGTAGATAATAATGGCACCTCCATCACAGGGTGGTCATGAGGATCAAAAAAGATAACCAATGTCAAGTGATTTGCAAACCTCACAGCACTAAGTTTTATTACTGTTCTCATAACACATTAGGCAAATAGTTGAAAGGTCCTATACTCAGTGCTGCAGATATAAAGATGAAATAAGATCCAATCCTTTTCCTTAAGGAATTTGTAATGGTTTCCCTATCAAATACGCTCCTGGAACCCTATGCTTCCTTCAGGCAAACTGGGCTCTTCACTTTTCACTGTCAAAGATGATTTACTTTTTTCTGCGTCCAAACGTTTGTTGTTTTTTCCTCTACCTCTCCCATCTCTGTCAATGGAAAGTCGACTTTTTTCTTTCTAGCTCTATTAAAAGTATGTCCCCTCCGTGAATTTTCACTAACGGTGACAACAAGAAGTGATTTCTCTTTTTTCTATACTCTTGTACTGCCTGGTACCACTGATGGGTCACTTGTCACATAATGTCTTGAATGTATTGAATTGATGAGTTCATGTCTTCTCTCTCCAAATAGCCTACAAGCTCCTTAAAGAACCGTCTGATTTGCTGCTGAATCTCTAGTACCTAGCCGTGACGTGTACATGTTAAGTGCTCAATACATATTTGTTGAATGGATGAATTAAGCAATTTTGGCTAAATGTTTTACTTTGAAGTATAGTAAAGCATACAAGACTTAGACTGGAGAGATCAAAAGCTAAGGTGGTGCCAAGAGGAGACACAATGTGTACCGAGGCCATTGCTGAGTCAGAATATTTTCAAGCTGATTTTCCAAGACTCTCTTCTTAGCTCTGCCTAGTCACCCCCTAGGCCTCAAGGCTGAGAATGAGAGACTAAAGTGTGCAAAGTGGCCTAGTCTCGGGTTTGGAGGGAAGCCACCATCAGGTGGAAAGGTGCCACCCTCCATGGCCTCTGCAAGCTACAGACTTGGCAGGCTTCTCTACATGGCTCCCTCTGGTGCAACTGGGCCAATCTCACTTTCACGGATGATGAGAAAACCCTGTGCCAGCTGACTCCCATGCTGTGATGCTTTTTTCAAACCCCGTGGTCTGTTTAGACTCTGAAGTTGAATTCTGTTGTTGCTTAATGGTTTGCAAGTTGTGCAGGTGACATTCTCCCAATTACTCTGGATAGGTTTCTGCATTTTCCCTTCAATCCTTATTCAGATCAGCAGTCTTGCCTAATTAGCACCCTGTGTCTGTCTCCACTGCATGCATGTCTCAGGGCACAAATGCCTTTTGACTCAGAACGCTGACATCACTGTCATTACATCCGCCTACAGCACCCTGCCCATATGCAGCAGAAAGGCCTTATTCCTCAGCTGTTCTGCTGC
The DNA here is from genome assembly GCA_011680675.1 of Gymnobelideus leadbeateri. Classification (NCBI taxonomy): domain Eukaryota; kingdom Metazoa; phylum Chordata; class Mammalia; order Diprotodontia; family Petauridae; genus Gymnobelideus; species Gymnobelideus leadbeateri. Next base: position 323,508 of record WOXC01007527.1, read on the forward strand.
ATCAGTATCACAGTGAATGTGAGATACATTCCAGAGCCCAATGGATTAACCTCTGGGATGACACCCAGTTTTAGCTTTAGCCTTCCTAAATCCTCAACAAAAACTTTAACAGCCATAGCTGATTTAGAACCTAAACTGTAAATCTCCTCTCCTTGTGACAGACCCACTAAAGTGTTGAGTGGAAGCTATTTAGTTCTTTTCTGGACACTTATGACTGAACTACCAAGTTGGTGGGAAAGAATTTGTACGATCTTGGGTCATACTTGAAGGCAGAAGGAGGTGACCTTCAAGACCAAATAGCATTAACAGAAACACTTTCTGTTCCACATCTTGCTGGCCAGATGCATAACAACCATGGGGCCAAAGGAGCCTTTCCCAAGGCTCTGACATGGGAAGGGTGGGCTCCATACCTTTCCCATTCCCATCCTAGCCTTGCCCACCCTAAATTCCACCACACCTTAAGAAATCTCTGGGATGCAGACACCCATAAATGAATTTGTGAACACCCTGCAGCTTTCATATGACTATGCTAACTTCCTACCTCCACTGTCCTGTATTTCCCAAGTGAATTTGACCCAATAATAGTTGTGGCTAATTACATCTCTATTACTCACAGACCCTCCCCAACAGAGGAGACTTTGTAAAGAAACTGAAGTAATCTATTTCTTTGGTGATGGTAGGGATGGAGGAGAAAACCTGCTAAAATTTTAAGAAGAAAATCACAAATAGAACCCATGTTCAATTCTTTGAATCCATTTGATTTTTCAGTTTGTTTTGTGAACATATTTCTTTTTTTTATTCATTGTGAGTACCTATGCTAGCATTTTCCAGGAGGAAAAAAAATGGTGATGACCAGGGATGGGTAAAGGACTGAACTTCTAAATAATATCCTTGAAAAAAGTTAATCCCGCTGCTTCATTCTTTCAATCTAGCTTTTTTTCTGCTAGAAAAACTTCAAAACCAATTACATGGGGGATGAGGAAAAAAACCTAAAAGTTTTCTTTTTTAAAAGTGTTAAATATTAAGTTTGATACCTGATAAGATCTTAATTTAAAAAAATAACTCTAGTCTTGAAAAAAGCAGTTACTAAATTTTTGGAAGTAATTGTCACATATCATCATTTAATTCACTTTCCTTCAGAAATCCATGACTTTATTAGCAAGCATGCTTCCTCTACTAATGTAAATTGTAGCATCTAAAACTTGGTAGACAGTCTTTGAGAGTTACTGTGGTCCAAACATATATTGTGTTACAGTCAAACTATAACATTTCTCCTAACTTAGGCTGATCAATGACAGACATACCATTATAGTTTGATTATATGACAATTCCTCAGCTACCCCCAAAGGTTGCACAAAGTTTCAAATTAGACTAAGTTTAAAGGAATTATATCTTCAAAATTTTTACAAAACTATGTAACCGGAATGTCACAAAACCAGAAACCAGTTTGAGGAATCATTGCCCCAAACTGGTTGAACAGAACTGTGACCTTCTTTGAGAGGACTGTAACCCTGAGAATGCCCAGATACCAAGAGCTTACAGAGACCACATTGAAAAAACAACATATCATGTAGATCACATATCAGCAGGTCTCCTGTTCAGTTTGTTTTATCAATAGACATTTCTTATGCACATACTATGTGTCAGGCACTGTGCTAAGTGCAGAAAATATAAAGTAAGGCAAAAGTCACTTTCTGTTCTGAAGGAACGCACAGTCTGATGGGACAGACAACATACCAATAACCATGTATAAACAAGTCATATACAGGACAGATTGGAAATAATCAACAGAGGTAAAGCACTAGAATTAAGGTGACCTGGGGAAGGTTGCCTGTAAAAGGACTTTTGTTTTAGGTATCTGATTTCACTGATAAAAGGAACTTCCAAAGTAGAAACCATTTCCACAAATTTAGATTGGCAACTTCTTTGTTAAAGTGTTCTGGAGCACTGGAAAGGTTCAGTGACTTTCCCATGATCACAAAGCTAGTCCATGTCAGAGATGTCAGAGGCAAGATCTGAACCAAGGCCAGCCCCCTATCCACTACTTCAAACTGTCTTTCTATCCACATTGACCATAATTACGGAATATTTTAGTAATGACTAGATCTTAAAATATCTCAAGTTACAATCAGTAATGAATAAGAGGCATGCCATGTTTGGAAACCATGCGTAGTGTCCCTATTAATCCTATCATACATACTAGAGGGTGAGGAATGCATTTTTCTCTCAAAGTAAGGTAAAAATGGGTTGGGCAAAGGATTTCCACTGTGGGAACAGCATTAATAGGATATAATGTTAATCCAGGGAGCAGAGTGTAGGAGATTTTAAAGGAGAGTCAAGGCTTCAAGAGCTTCAAAGCCTCTCATCTTGCCATCCAGAAAAAAAGTCAATAGGTAAAAATTAAGTAAAATAAAATGGGCCATGGAGTAAGATTTTTATTGACTGAATCAAAATACAGCTTTATGGCCAAGATAGCACAGGTGACCCTTCTTTCTCATGTGTATGTTTTCTTAAAGGAACAGAAAATATCACATAAAAAAACAAACATGTTATCACAGAGAAGTCATGCCTGAGGTCAATATTTCTCAAGCAATTAAAAAAAACTGGCCTTGGCTCTGAATTCATTCCAAATGAAATGAGTTTCATTTCATTCTCATGGGGCATCTGCTTTAGACACAATAACCTCAGACTTACTTACCACATGCTGCAACACTTATACATCTATGTTTTCTTCATGTTTCTCTACTGTGAATGACAAGATGCCACAGGTGCTTTGAAGACATCTAGGCTAAATGAATCAAATGTACCAGGAGCATATATAACCTTTAAGTTGTGAATTATACATATAAACTATCATGGTTCATTGTAAAGAACCATATGTTAAGAGTGTTTGCAAAACTAAATTGCACTAATGAAAAACATCTCTAGTTATTCACTATGTGGCAATAATCTCAATTTTTTATGAAATAGAATCTCATCTGTAATAATAAACACAAGTCCTATAAAGTCTCATTACTATAATCCAGACTTTTTCTTTAGTACATTCTAAACATGTTTTAAGTAAATGGTGCCAAAGTTTCATGCTGATGCTCATGAACCAGAAGGTGAATGGTAGCAGATGCAAAGATTCCTGCAGAGTTACTTAGGGAGCAAATCAAACTCATTAGCTCAGGGCTTATTTCAAACATGAAGATAGTATGTTTTGGCTTCTAAACTAAGACAGATATGAAATATATCTTTCTGTACCTAAGGTATGAAGGGATCTTTATCTTTTTATGGTGTGAAGGGATCAGGGACTGCTTCACTCCAAGGAAATCATGGAATCAAAGAGTTGAAAGGAGCCTCAAAGGTCATCTAATTCAATCTCCTACTAAATTCAAGAATCTTCTATGGCATCCCTGATAGGTGCTTATGATTAGGGACCCCCAAATCCCCATTTCCAAGGAAATCATAAGGCAACTCATTCCATTTTTCAGATATTTCTCATTGTTAAGAGTAGTAGAAAGAGTACTGGAGTATAATGGGTGGCACATGCCTGTAATACCTCCCACTGAAAGGCTATAGCTGATGGATACCTTGAGCTCAGGAGTTCTGAGCTTCAGTAGGATAGAACAATCAGGTGTCTTTACTAAGTTCAGCACCAATATGGTGAGCTTTCGGGAATAGGATGCCACTGGACTGCCTAATGAGAGGAAAACCAGGCCAGGTCAGAAACAGAATAGCTCAAGGCTCCAGTACTGATCAATAATGGGATTTAGCCCATGGGTTGTGGCATTTCCAGCCTGGGCAATATCACAAGGCTCAGTCTCAAAAAGAAAACAAAAAAAGAACCTGAACTTGGAATCAGACTTGGGTCCAAGTCCTTATTAAAACACTTATTAGTTATGTAACAATGCCAAATAGCTTCATCCTTATGGGTCCCATTTTCCTTATTATAAAATGAGGTACAGTATGATTTCTAAGACCTCTGCCAGCAGGAAGTCAATGAATCTATGTCATCATATGGAACTAAAATTTGCCTCCCTTAACTTCTACCCACTGGTCCTAATTCCAGCTCCCTGGAACAGCATAGAATCAATCAGCTCTTCCATATGACAACTCTTTGAATAGCTGAAGAGAGCTTTCTCACATGCCCTTAATATTTTCCTCACTAGGCTGAATGTCCATAGTCCCCTTAATGAATTTATGACAGTTTTGTGTCTTTTCACCACACTAGTCACCTTCTCCTTCCCCCAGTACATCCAGATTGAATAGTGTTTTCTAGCTGTTACTTTCACCAGGATAGAATGACATCTCATGCTTTAGACATGTTTCTACTCACGTAGGCTAATACTGCATTGTTTTCATGAGATTTAGAGAAGGTAGCATGGGGATCATCTAGTCCAATCTCTTTATCTTATAGGTCAAGAAAGCCCTTGCAAGGTTTAAGTGACTTACCCAAGATAAAAGAAAAAGCAGAACAGGGATTGGAGTCAAGCCCCTCTCTTTCCTCCAAGCCCAGCCCTGTTTTCACTACCACACCGCTTCCTACTATGTTAGAGTGTTGGCCTGATTTGAGTTTATGGGTCAATTAAAACTCCCAGGTCTTTTTTTTTTACAAATGAATTGCTGCAAAGCCCCATTCTCCCCATGCTATATAAATGTAAATGATTTTTTTTACCCCAGAGAACTCTGCATTTATCCCTGTTAACATGTAGAGCTTAGGACAGAGAAGCACAAATAAATCTTGCTGAAGGAAGACAAGTCACCAAAAGCTTTTCCCCAGACATGTTTCCTAAAGGTAAACAAAGGGACAATGAAAAGATGGAAATGTGGCAAGAACACTGGATTTGGAGTCTGAAAGCTTGCCTTCAAGTTCAAGTCCCGCTCCCCCCTCACCCAAGCTTTTATTTGTACAACCTTGGGTAATTCATTTCCCTTCTCTTGGCCTTAATTTTCCCACCTGCAAAGTGAAAGTATCTGGTTAAATGAGCTCCAAGGTCCCTTCACACTCAAAATTGTAAAATCCTATGAAACTACACAACACAATTAAAAGAAAAAACACAAATACAGTAACTCTAATGATCATGGCAGTGAACAAGGACAGGGTCTGTGACTATCTATGACTCATCTTCATTATCTTAGCTGCCCTTTCTGTATAATAAAGGGGGGAGAGCACGTGGCATTTATATAGTGCTTTACATTTTCCAAAATGGTTTACATATACTACCATACTTGAACTTCACAACACCCCTGTGAAGCAGATACTATAGGCATTTTTCTTATTTAACAGTCAAGGAAACTGAGACTTAGAGAGTTAAGTGATTTGCCTCTGGTCATGAATGTCATAGGTGAAATTTGAACTCAGATCTCTCCAACTCCAAATCAAGCTCTCTAACCACCATTCCATGACACCTCTCAAAAGAGGATATTGAGATTCCGGGAACTAGAACTCTCGCGAGATAGCCGAGTTTTCATCAAGTTTCCCGAAAGCCTTTGCTCTTCCTCTTCCTTTGAGCCCTCCTAGGTAATCATTCAAAATGGTGAGGTATTCTCTTGATCCATAAAACCCCACAAAATCATGCAAGTCAAGGGTTTCAAATCTCTGGGTCCACTTCAAGAACACCCGTGAAACAGCCCAAGCTATCAAGGGCATGCATATCCGCAAAGCTACCAAGTATTTGAAAGATGTCACATTGAAGAAACAGTGTGTTCCTTTCCATCGATATAATGGTGGAGTTGGCAGGTGGGCCCAGGCTAAGCAGTGGGGTTGGACACAGGGTCGGTGGCCCAAAAAGAGTGCTGAATTCTTCCTGCATATGCTTAAAAATGCAGAGAGCAACGCAGAACTTAAGGGTTTGGATTCTCTTGTCATTGAGCATATCCAGGTTAACAAGGCTCCCAAAATGAGACGGCACACTTACAGGGCTCATGGCCGAATCAACCCATACATGAGTTCTCCTTGCCATATTGAAATGATACTTACTGAAAAGGAACAAATTGTTCCTAAACCAGAAGAGGAAGTTGCTCAAAAGAAAAAGATATCCCAGAAGAAACTGAAGAAACAAAAGCTTATGGCACGGGAGTAAATATGACATTAGAGTGCAAATAAAAGTGAAATGAAAACAAAACAAAACAAAAAAGATGATATTGATCATTGGGATTATATTTTGCAATTGAATTTATCTTATAAATACAATATTGTCTAGGCTCTAAGCTTCGTAAATATAAAGATCATTTCTTATTCATCTTTGCTGCAATGCCTCTTAAAATTTTTAAAACTAAAAAGAGTAGAGGCAGATAGGTGGTATAGTGGAAAAAGCACTGGCCCTGGAGTCAGGAAGACCTGAGTTCAAATCTAACCTTGGACATTTACTAGCTGTGTGACCCTAGGCAAGTCACTTAAGCCCCAACTGCCTCAAAAAGAAAAAAGAAAGCAGAAAATCCAGAAAAAAGCATGGACAAGCAGCTTTGAAAGTTTTGGACTGAACTTATTATATACTTAGAAAAGCAAATTGTAGTTAATAGAGAGGTATAGTTTTACGTATAAGTCTCTTTTTCTGTTCTATTACATATAAAGGAACGTCTGTATTATTTAGAGTTTTTCAGACTAATGCGTGTGTACAGGAATAAAGAAAGGATAATGAGTTCTGTTTTTAACATGGCATGTTGTTTAAGATGCCTATTCAACATCCAGTTCAATATATTCAGAAGGCAATTGGAAAGGAATAAGTGTAATTCAGGGAGAAACTAGAGATTGTTATATAAATCTTGGAATCATCTTCATGAAGATGATAACTGAACCCATGGGAGCTGATAAGCTCACCAAAGCCAGATAGTAGGGGGAAAGGAAAGAGGGTCCAGGGCAGAGCCTTGAGAGGTACCCATAGTTTGTGGGCATAACATGCATAAATAACCAGCAAAAAAGACCAATTCTCCACCCCTATCCCTCACCATCTTTCCCAAGTCTTTTTTCCAGATTATATACATATCAAAAGATTATGGTCACTTGTAGATATTTCTTCCAAAAATAAAGCAGTCATCAAAACCAATGCATTGGGGAAGCATGTGGAAATCAAATGTATGTTCAATTTCACATTTCCTATTCAATTTAGGATGGATACCAAAGAGGACTTTGACCTTAGGCCAATTTTTAGCCTCTACAGAGAAACAGAAGCTCAATAGGAAAGCTTCCTGTCACTTTGTCCACACTGCTTAAGGTAGGTGAAAAATAAAGTAACCAAATCAAGTTATTTATAAATCTATAAGATCTATAAATCTACGAGAGAAATGTCAGCTTTTAGAGATCCTGAAGTTCACTTTATTTTATCGAAGGTGACCTAGAAATTATCCTGCTAACAATAGTAATCTCATGTTTATATAAGTTAGACTTTACATAGTATTTTATATACATAAATGAAGAAAATAAACCCATATCCACACATTCTGCCCAAGGGAGCCTTATTCTTAAAACCCACAAGTTTAATTCCACCCCAAAACTCTCCCTATTTCTAAATAAAGCATAATAATTTATGATTTACCATAGGTATCCTTTCATAGCAAAAGTCTGTCTGGTTCCCAGTCTCCTTCAATAGAACAAAAATGAACCTTCACTTATGAAAATGGATAACTGTTGTTATCTTTCTCAAAAAGCCACTAGACTTTCAGGGATTAGTAGAACAGATCTGTATAAGACATTGAAGCTAATACTTGATACAAAGTCAGCATGTCATGGCTTCTAGTTTTAGCTCTGAAACAGTCATTTTAGGTATGACTTAGGGTGAGCACTTTCACCTTTTGGGGCCTCAATTTCTGATCTGTAAAAATGAAGGGGTTGGATTAGATCATCTTTCAGTTTTAATAGCCTATAGTAAGGAGCTAAAGTAAAGTTGGAAAAATTTCTAATTTCATTCTCATTAGATATTTTTAGATGCCAACAGATATTCCATACTTCCAAGGACATTCACTGTTTGAATTCATGTTTCAAACAAGCCTTTAAAACTCACATTCATATGAAGTTAAAATAATATCAAAATGACCCAAGAGACAGTGTATCCCAGTGGATAGCCCTGTTCTCAAAGCCAGGAAGGTCCTATTTTTAGTCCTATCCCATACATATATTGACTGTAACCCTGAGCCAGTTTCTTAATTTCTTAGTATGCCAGGCAGATCTTCAGTACTGGAAAGTTACTCAGAAGGAACTGGCATCCATTGAAAAAGGGAGTTTTCTCCTCTTTAAGTTCCTTATATTAATAAAATCACAGGTCCAGTCCCTATCTCTGTCTCTGTCAAAATGACACATCAGAGAGTATCATAATAGTGAATATGTGATGATGTAACATACTGTCCCTTTAGGATGAAGTTTAGAGAAGTTGAGTGCTGAAGGAGACAGAAAAGGTATTTTTGTGTGATGGAAAAGGGATCAACCAATGGTTAAGGATGCAAGATATTGCTGCTGATAAAGATGAACATTTTTGATGACTGAAAGGAAGAAAAAAACTTTAGTTTAAAAAAACTACTAAAAAGTGCATGTGAAGGCAGCTTTCTGATGAGATATGAGGAGTTTGGGATAGAAACTGAACTGTTGAAGATCAGACAATATATCATCGTAGTGAGGAAATGAATAATTGGGCTGGTCTCTGTAGCCCAGAGATAGCCAGTCCAATGAGCTTTGTGCTTTTCTAGCTCAAAGGGAAGTACTATTCAAATTAAGAATTACTTTTAAATGGTCTTTTAAGTTGAGAAGTTGAAAGAGTTCATAAATGTTTTGCTTGAAAATATTAGAGCAGAGAATTTATCCAGTTAGAAGATGGTGAGGTTCAACAAGACAAACAGCAAAAAAGCAGCTTCATATCATATATGTGTGTGTGTGTATAAGATATATATATGTATATATATATATATAAGATATATATGTATGTGTGTGTGATATGTAAATGTTCACAAATGGTCCAATGACATCATCAAAGTCTATGGTCTAGAGTTCTGAGTTGTCCTGAGGTCACTGGTTTTTCTCTTTCATGAGCTTCCCTGACTAGAAATATACACTCTCCTATACCTCTGTTTGAGTACATTGATGGAAGAGCATTAATACAGCTTTATGCATAGATTTTGATTTGTTTGTTATTTATGCATATATTTTAATTTTGAGTACCCTTGATATTATTTCTTTTGCCTTATTAAAAATGGTTATTTTTGACATGTAAAAATAATCATTTTTGTGAATGGCTTGTATAAAAAGAAATGCATTAATGGGAGGCTCAAGAGCTAGTACTGAAAGTATATTCTGCCTTAACAAGGTTACTTTAACCACACTGAGAGAGTTTTAATGTAACCGTGTAGTGGTGGTCCTTCTCTGGGGACCTAGATCTGTCCATGTAAGAGCAGGATGGAGTGAGAATGAACCAAATCAGAGAGCCCATGCAAGGGCTAAGGGGAGCCCATCAAGAGCTACTATTACCACCACTCTGTCTTTTTGGTGTTATACTATTTCTGAAAAGTTACCTGAACTAAGGAAATAACCAGATTTTACTTATGATTTCTACTAAGATGAGTTTTTCACATATTCAATCAGTTAAAGTAGTTTTTAAGCACCCACTATTTGTAAGGTATGGTGCTTAGCATAAAGACCCAAACCCTGCCTTCAGGAAATAGACAAGCTAGTGGGGTAGAAAAGATATATGCAGAGAATTAACAAATTCCAACAGAAAAAGGTACTAAAGTCAGGGCTGGGAAAGTCCTTAGAGGTCTAGTCTGGTACCTTCATTTAACAGATTAAAAACTAAAGCCCAGAGAGTATAATTCACTCATTCAAGACCACAAGGATGAGAATTCTCAAGACTCACTTGAGAAACAATAAGTTAGAGTTAATAATCTAACTGAAATGGATTAGATCATTTGAAAACAAGGCTGGAAACATAAAAACAGCCCATCATTTTGAAAGTGATTAAAGAAACATAATTCTCAGGTAATAGCTAGAGATACGATGCAAAGCTGAGAATGGAAGCAACTATTCTGATTTTCTCAGCAAAAGGTCAGGGGTGGGAAAAGGGGAGAGGAAAACAGAATGGGTCAGTTATCCAGTTTTACCAGAGGATTCTGCTCAGGCCTCCTCAGGCACCTGAAAGATTGCCATCACTCTCCTCTTTGTATACTGCCATGTCTTCACAAGGCCATGAAGACCAAATGTCAGAAGGCCACGCACTTGAAATCATATGCCTAATAATGGTGATGAATGTGGGTTTATCCATCTCCACCCTCTTTACTAGTCACTGTTAGGATCAATATTTCCAGGATCGCTGGGCAAGGTTAAAAGCACAATCTGTAGCAACAGGAATAGGATAAGACTAACTGGCCTGCGCAGTAAAATGCTTACGAGGCTGGTTCTCAAATGAGCCATTTCTATAAAGCATTTTGTGAACCTTAAAGTGCTACATAGGTAGGTGGTAACTATCACCATCTATGTTGTTGTTTTTCTCATCTTGTTCAAAAGATCTCACATAGCAGTGGTCATGGGACGTCACTGTCCTGCTTTTATTCTTTTATATTTAATGGCTAGTACACATATAGGTAAAATAATCAATCGGCTTCTGTAGTTGGATAAAATACTAAAATATAACCTCTTCTTTAGGCTCCATGAACTCTTCAAGAAACCATCAATAGTAGCAGGGCTGACAAATATGGTAAGTGCCTCATCCTGTCTCTGTATGATTTTAATTTCTTCTTTTAGCTCTATATTTTGAAAGTTTTTCTTTCTATACAGTTTGAAGATTCATAGTATTTCGTTTGGTGGCATCTATTGGAAATATTCCTAAATTTTTATGAAACCATTTTATTTCTAAATAATTGTGGATAAAGGCTTTGCCTGTGATGACACCTGTTTCCTGTACAGTTTATTTTGTTTAATTCTCAAAAGTGATATTTATGGTGTGTGGAAATTTTTCATCCTTTAGTTGAAAGATATTAACCTTCTGGTGTTTATTTCTGCCCACCAAATCATATCTTTCTAGGTATTCAGTGCGTGCTAAGTATTTGCAACCTACAGTGATTTCTTACATAGTTTCTACTAGTTCCTTGCATAACCTGCATCCACCATTAAGTCTTTAAAGATAACCTAGTGACAAAGACATGGTCCTGTATTATTAATGTTGTAATTATAATTATTATTGTTATCAGTATGATTACTAACTAGCCCAGCCATTCATAGACGTGAGGACTTCTGTGGCACCTCAAATGTAAACCATTCTCCTTGGATGTACCCTCCCACTCTGCTTGATAATACTTTCATATAGAATAGAGGAGGACTGGATTTCTAGTCTGCCATGAGCTGTATCCTCTCCCCCATCGCATCTCATCCCATAGTTTCTGAGAAGGCCAAGGCAAGACTTTCACCTCCAGAGCAGCATAAATCTCTACCAGGAATATCATAATTTTTCTCTTGTCACAAGCCTTCCAGCCTAATATTTGACAGCCCCGATCAGGTGCTGTCCAAACATTTATTAAAACATTTTAAATGATGAATATATCCAATTATTACTATTAATGTAGCTAATACTGACTAATGAGGGGGAAACACATGAGCTTGTGTCCCGCAATTCATTACCCCTGCCTTGTCAACAATTCAAAGCCCGAAACCTAATCATCCATACAGGGCCCTGTTATATTTCACACGTCACTTTTAATAAGTCACTCAGTGCCTATAAATTAATGTAACATGTCGGCGTTTATGAGTGCGGCTTTGTCGCTGTTAACAAATGATGTGCTGGCCCAGTCTATAGCAGCAAGGCAGTGACGAATGATGGAGGATGATTTCCTTCCAAACTATAAACTATACACTAGGGATTCCAGTAATACATATATATTGCTACATATTACATACATCTAAGTGCATGCACATACATATAGACACACAATACAAATATGTGGTATAATTTGCTATAAATTGCTGCATGATCACTACCCCTTCCTTGGACTTTCTTTTTCACAGAATTTATTGTCTAAGTGTAGGGTACAATGACAATCACCAATATAATCAATGACATTTTGAAACCTGCTATAATTTCTGGGATATTGCCACTGTGTCTGTCAGGCTATAACGAGATACTCTGCTGACTAGAACAGTGATAGATGTTGATGTGAAGGAGCATTATAAATATCTGTAACTGGCCACCTGTGTTACTTTGAGCACGTCACTTCCTTTCTCCAGGCCTTAGTTTCCTTGTCATAAAAAAGGGAGCGAGACTAGATGGTATTTAAAATATCTTTCAGCTTTAAAACACTAGGAGTCTTAAAATTTTATACACCAGCAGCTAAACTAAAGGACTAACTTTTTGAAGTAAAGTTGATAGAATCTGTGTGCTACGGGGGCTTGTTTGTTTTTAAGTGAATATGAATAATTCAAATTTGCTTACAAGCCACCAGTGCATATTAGAAAGAAAGGGGGAAAAAAGCAGTCCATGATCTTGGGTGTAAATAGTTTTCAATATTTCGATTTTATTCCAGACTTGCATCCTCTGGGAAATTTTTTTTTCTTAAAGTTATTTAAACCTGTGTCTTTTTTTGTTATTTTACATGTATCTGTGGCAGCTTTGAGATTGATGAAGGACATCTGGATCTCCATACAACTATATTAATCACTCCTCTGATAAAATTGCACTGGGGTAAAGGGACCAAATGGTCAGAAGAACAGGCAAGTAGTTTCCTTAGAAATCAAAAGAAATAAAACTCCACAAATATACCAAAAGACAGAGCAGACTCAAGGGCTGAACTCTTTACCTGAGTGAACCCTGACTCCATCTCTACAGGCCCTAAAATGGCTACAAGTCTACTACTTCTTGACCCATATCTGATTTTCCAAGTAAACTGGCAACCTCATTGCCAATGGGCTCTCTGTCATCCTTTACTGTAAAGTCATGTATTCAAAACCTAAATGTTGGAATTGATAAACTTTGGACTACTCTTATAAGGTCAGTATCTCATCTGACCCTCACCAGGTAAATGTCCTTGTTCATTTGGTTTTCATTTATAGACTCATAACATCATAGTATTGCTAAATTAGAAAGGGACCTTAGCAGTCAACTATAATACAATCCTCATCTGAAGGACAAAGCCCCTAGGCACTCACTCCACTGTATCTATTAAAACCAGTGGCTCCCTAACATCACTGCAGTAGTCTTACCATGCAAGACCTAAAGAAATTAAGCTTTTGTTCTGCCAGGAGAGATTGCCCATTCAGGCACACGGGCATCCCAAGATTCTTTGCCTAATTGCGTGCCATAAAGATTTGACTTAAACACAGGTGCCAAGACTTGAATTAGCATCCCCAGCAGGTCAGAGGGTTCCAGAAAGTAAAATGTCTCCTTTAAAGCTTGTTTTTCTTATCTCATTTCCTCCATTTAATAAATAATTGCTTCAAGATTTAAATCCCCTAAATCCTATGCATTACAAATCCAGATGCTTTATAGAGATTTTCACATTTATGTGTGGACAGGAATTTAGTCTGTCCAGATCTACATATTGGAGATGTTAAAGAGCTAAGATTGAATGTATATACACACCCACATATGTATCCCACAACACTTTAGGTAATTTAAAGAAGAATAAAATATCAAGCGTTACAAATATGTTTTCATTACATTTTTATTAGGAAATTACTCAGGCTGCACTTTGTCTAGGAAGAGAGTGCATTTCCCAATTTGTTTTCCTGGGGTATGTGAATGTTTTCTCGTTCAAGTGCTAACACACTCGACACATCTAAACTAATGGGTCTGAGGGCAATCTGGAGGCAGCGCCAGGGCATTGCTGCTCTCTACTCCCCATAATTGGGCAATGTCTGGTGCTGAAGAAAACTGTTTCAAAGTGCAGTCTGAGGTCACGCACCGCGTGCCCGCATGCACAGCACAACGGGAAAGGCTAGTTGACCAATTAAAGTTAAGTGATGACTTGGTGTCCTGGCAGCCTGCCGTTTGCACAACTTTAGAGGTAATAAAGACACTGAAAATACTGTACAATGGTCAAGGGAAACAAGACGGTGGCATCTGGCAAAGGGAGAGTTGAGGGGAAGAGGAGTCCACCATAGCCAAAATGGGAGAATATTTCAACATTTGTGATACTGGAAACAATGTGTGATAAGCTATTAAAACAATGCAAAGTGGTTTCATAAAACCAGTTATCAGCCACTGGAAGGCAATTGAAATCCACTTGACTCCAGAGGAGAAAAAAAGCTGAAATGCACTTTAACTTAGAAACTTAACTACCCCCAAAGTGAGTCATTAAACTTTCTCTCTTCTCAGTGTTGGTGTATCCAGAGAGATGGGGGTGATGTCCAAATTGGAGTGAGTCACAGCAGATCTAGCCCTTAGTATAATGGTACTGGCAGGGGTCAGGGACGAAAAAAAAGGAAGAAGAAGAGAAAGGACCACAGGTTTTTGTTTTTTCATTATGAACATTAAAAAGAGTGGCACCCTCTGCAGCTAAAGGAAGACAGCTTCTGCTCCCAGGCCCTCTATGAAGATATCAATTCCAGAGGAGACAGCAGAAAAGCTGAATTCCTAGCAAGAGAGCCCTTCACAGATTTTATGGAATCCCCCAGGGAATGACAAAAATCTACATGATAATGTGCTATTGCTTCTCCTGAAGGGTCCATTGGATCTGAAGCCATTTAGAGAAAATATTTTTCCAGTTCAGCCCATTCTAGAGAAAGGGGTTTAGAGGAATAACGATTTTTCCTCTCCTTTCTTAGAATGTTTTACCCAATAAAACAAATAAGTTTCTCAGTCACAGACATATTTCTTCAAGAATTTCTTAGTTCTCAAAAAGGGTTTGTGTTTAAAAAAAAATTCAAATTTTGTTTGGCTTTGGCCCATGACCCTGCAATGGATTTTTTTTTTCAAATCTCCTATTTCACCATTTCCTTCTTAGTTTCAAAACTGCCCTTCCACCCAATTGTTCCATTTTTCACTGGGAATTTGGCCTATTATGATCAGTCCTCAGTGCTATGTACACTTTCTCATTAATGATTATTCCTTCTCACATTTACCAAACTGCTTACAGACTAGCAAGAATAAAGTTGGAAAGTCTAGTCCCATATTTGGCTCCAATTCTGTAACTCATGATTTGTAATTCTAGTGATCAATTCTATTTCTTTGTGTTTACACAGAAATTTAGGGAGGAAAGGTTAAGAGCATAGAACACAGGTCCCTTCTTGTACAGAGACCCAAGAACATGTAAGGTCTTAAAGCACAAAAGTTGCTTTGATTTTTGTCCTTGTGACCCCAGTACGTGGCTTGTTGAATTAAACTGAATCAACTATACTGAGATCTAGTCAAATAATTTATATTGTGATAACTTGAAAGACCCTTGAGATCATCTGGTTCAACCTCCTCATTTTCCCAGTGAGAAAGATAAGGCCCAGAAGGATCTGCCAAAAGTCAGAAAGCTAGATGGAGAGAGAGCTGGAGCTACAACCCAAAGCCTTCTGGTATTACCATGTCCACAAGGTAGAAGATTATCCCACAATCTTCAAGTGGCTCCTGCTTTGGAATCAAGCAGAATGTGTTTAATCCCCATATTTTTGTCCAATTTCTGCCTGTGCACCGACTACAATCTGGCAAAAATGGCATTCCAAGGAAGAGGTTTTGCCAAAGACACTTGGAGAGCACTGGAATTTTTGCTCATGGCATGCAGACTGGTGTGGTGCCACAAAAACAGATTAAGAGACATAAACCAAACATCAGCCATTTAGAATGCCAAACGCCATATCATGGTAACTTTTCACACTCCAGTTTCTTAATTCAAGTATTTTCTGAAAAAAGGGGGAATAATAACACCATCTATCAAATGATACTTATAGTACACTTTTAGTTTCTTAGAAGCAAGATAGTAACATTAACACAAACACTGGTGTTAGTAACAATAATATAATAACACATAAGAAAAATTTCCTAGAAGTTAGCCTTGTAGAATAACACATGCTTGTATCCTTGAAGGGAGAAAAAGAAATGCAGTCTTATTTATGATAGCATAATCCAGATTATGTGCTCTGTAAGCAGAGTGGCAGTCACATATTCAACAGGCATGAACAAGGGATCTTTTAACTAATTATAGCATATTAAAGCTGAACAGAACTTTAGAAATCAAGTAGTATCCTCGTCCAATACCCTCATTTTACAGGGGAGGAAACTGAGGCTCAGAGAAATTAAGTGATTTGCATGTCACATAGTTTTTAGTATTAAAGCCTAGAACAAGGCCAAGCTATTCTGAATTCTCACCAAGTGTTTTTCTCCCTGTTATACCATGCTGAATCTACCCTTCCAAAAAGAAATAGCAGAACCAACTTGGAATGTCAAGGACATCCTGTAAGTTATAGGAGCTAGATTATCCCTGTATTTTCAATTTTGGTTACATTTTATGGCCTTTCATTTAGAATAATAAGAGCTGGTATAGCACTTTGAGGTTTGCCAATCGCTTGGCAAATTTTATCTCATTCAATTGTCACAACAACCCCAGAAGGTAGGTGCTATTGTTATTCCCATTTACAGATGAGGAAACTGAGGCAGCAGGGCAACTCAGCTAGAAAGTGTCTGATGGAGGATTCAAATTCAGTTCTTCCTGATTCCAAATCCAGGGCTCTATCCACTAAACCATCCAGGTGCTTCATTTAGTCAGAATTAACAATAAAGTTTCAATTACACAGAATCAAGTTAAGATAAGAAAAAGCAACTATCTGGAATTTTCCCCTAGCTTTCTAATTTGAGGAGAAAGCAGCCAAGGACAGCGAAGGAAGCTAATGCAAGGGATTTTTTTTAAAGAAATATAACTTCCAAGAGGCAGCCAATGGACCACAATCACCACAATCTTCTTGATTTCTATAAACCCCTAAAGAGATGACTCCAAAAATCTATACATCCTGCCCTATTCTATCCCCTGAATTCATATCATACATCACAACTGCCGTGGACATCTCCACCAGGATGTGGGCGGGGGTGGGGGGGGTGGGTATGGGTGGGTGTGTCTCACTTTCTCCCTTTTCCTCTCTCTCTCCCTTTTTCTCTCTCCTTCTCTCCTTCTTCCCCCACCTCCCTCTCTCTCTCTCTCTCTCTCTCTCTCTCTCTCTCTCTCTCTCTATCTCTCAGCATCCTTGCTTAGGGTTTATCACAATGGACAGAATGCTGGGCTCGGAGTCAAAAAGACAAGTTCAAATCTGGCCTCAGACACCTATTTGCTATGTAGCGTTGGACAAATCACTTAACCTTTGCCTTAGTTTCTTCAAATGTAAAATGTTGATAATAATAGCATCTACCTTACAGGATAAATGTGAGGATCAAATGGGATAATATTTATAAAAATCACTCAGCCCAGTTCCTGACACATAGTAGGTGCCATATAAATGCTTATTCATTTTTCTTCCCTTCCTTACTGTAATAATTTCTTTATCAGTCTCACTATATCTAGTCGCTCTCCCATTCAATCCTTCTTTGCTCTGGTTGCCAAAATAAGCTTGCTAACATAGGTTGGATCATGTCACTCCCCTGCTCAAAAACTTTCAATGGCTCCCTCCCACCTAAAAGATAAAATAGTTACTCTTACAGCCTGATACTGAAGGCCCTTCCACAGCTCTGGTCTATCTTTCTAGCTTCATTTCACATAAATTTGACTGGAACATACCAGTTTCTCTACATTCATACAGGCTATGACCCAGACCTGAAAGGCTTTTCCACATCCCCGACTTTCAGAAGCTTTCTCCTTCATGTATCAACCCAAAAGCTTCCATATCCATGAAGCCTTCTCTGATCCTCCCAAAGGAAAGTGTTCCACTTCATCTTAAATGTTTCTAGAACACTGTCAGGATTCCTGTATTGTTGCTAACACACTGTGCTTTGCATTATATTTTTCTTTCTGGATATTACACCTGCTCTAATAGTATGCATTGTACATGTGTTATAAGCTTTCCAGTAGAATATAAGCTCCTTGAAGTCAGTGACTGTCTCGTTTTTGTCTGAATGTTCAGTACAACTGAACTTAGTTGGCTATAAGTTCCTTAAAAGACTTTTCTTTTTCCTTTAATCTTTAGCTCCCTAATCAAGTGCCCTACACATAGTAGACATTTTAAAACGTGTATTGAATTGAACATAAGCTACTTAAGGGTCATTTTTTTTAAAAGCTCACAATAGGAAGTTACTAAATGATCTTTATTTTCCCAGCTCAGAATCCAGTTTCTTGCACACAACAGGCATTTAATATGTGCTTGTTGGACTGGATTGGATTTAAACATGAGTAATATTTTATAATGATCACTGATATTTATCACGTTGACTCTGGGGCCCTACAATATGCTCACCCGTCAGAGTAAGTCAATTATATTCACCATATTGTCTTTACCAAGTCAAAAATTGGACTAATTGATTTTAGAGAGGCAGAAAGAATCAAAATAATTGCATCTTTATTGTTTCACCAATAGCTGCATGACTGAACAAGTCACTTCATTCCTGAGTCTGTTTCTGCATATGTAAAACAGGAATAATAAGCACCGAATTTGGATTTGGAGAAGCTGGGTTCTAATACTTGATTTTCCACTTAATACCCTTGTCATCTTGGGCAAGTCATTTCCCTTTCTGGAAAGTTTTCTCATCTGTAAAATAAGTGAATTAGATAAGACTGGCCTCTGAGTTCTCTTTCAGCTCTAAATCTAAAAAACTGTGTCTATATCTATAACAGCTACATTATATGCTCCTAGCAATGTTGTTGTGATGGTCAAATGAAAGAATGAACATGAAAGAGTTCTGTAGTTGTTTCTAGTCATTTATAAGGCTATAAAGTTATTATTAGAAACATTTTCAACAATAAGAGGGCTAACTTGGAGGCCACTAGGTATCTTAGTGGATAGAGTGCTTCCTGGAGTCAAGAAGATCTGAGTTCAGATCCAGTCTTCAGATACTTACTAGCTGTGTGACCTTGAGAAAGTCACTTAACCTTTGTTTGCCTGAGCTTCCCAATTGTAAAATGGGTATGATAATAGCATCTACCTCTCAGGGCTGTTGCAAAAGATCAAATGAGATAATATTTGAAAAGCACTTAGCACAATGCTGTTGTTGTTGTTAGTATCATACAGGTCGATGGATATGATACTATATATACTAGATATTATATGTATGATACTATTTCTCATATGTGTGTGATATCATTCATATTAATATATATATATATATATTTTTTTTCACATGTGTGTCTATATAGATATATAGAGAGAGATGAATTAACTAGGACCTCCTCTTTCTGACAAAGAAAAGAAAGACTGAAGTATGGAATATCACTCCTACCCTATGGTCCTCTCAGCATTAGGTAGCACCTGGAATAGTCCATTTACTTTCTGCCTTCCCCATCTTAGATCTTACTCATCTTCCTTCCTCTCTTTTTCAACACTGCTTCCCTTTTCCTGCATTTGCTCATCCTCTCACCACTTGAACAGAAGCAGCAGACCCTACCCAGGGCTTGGGAGGAGGGGAAAGGATGTGAGGTTACGCAGAAAGATAGAAATGGTAAGATGGGGGAACCCAGGGGGCATCCACAAGCATGTTTGTACAGGGGCGGAAGTTCCCACCCCAGCGTCAAATGTATGAGCTGCCAGTAGGGCAGTGGAGCATAGAGCGTTAAAGTACATCAGCTCTTGTGTTATGATTTGCTATGAACCTGGTGATCTCAAAAAAAAAAAAAAACAGATAAAAAGTAAATTCCATGACTGATTAATCTTTTGACTTTGACTCATATTAGTGGGCACTTCTGAAACTAATGATGTAATTCCATAAACAAACAAAAAAAGAAAAAGAAGTTAAAAATATATGCACTTGTGCCTCCTGTCTAAGGCACAGCATATATAATATGGGTGGAATAATTACACAATTCACGAAAATGAGGAAGGAAATGGATAAAATGAATGAGTGGGACACAATGAAACTGTGAGGTTATTTCACCTGCATGAATTGAGATGCTGTATTTAATTGGCTACAACAAACTTAAAAACATTCTTGGTAAATAACTGCCTTAGAAGTCTGAGTGTGTGTTGGTTAACAGTGAGACAAGCCAGCTGATCAATAGTACAAAACAAAGGGTCTCAGGTATGCATGTAGAGTCATACATCATTTCAATAAATTATGCTGTGTATAAAGACAGTTTTTTAGAACAATCATTCTGGGATCAAGAGCTAAGTCATTTCAGCCACATCTTGATTTCTGCAAAACTCGGCAGGAATTATGAGGCTTAACAGCATCCTGACAATTAGCATATTATAAATACAAAAATGATATATTAAAGGGAGAGGAGAAAAAAGGGCCAGCATTTTACACCTACAGTAATATAATTCCACTACTTAATGCAAAGTAACAGGCATTAGAGTGTTTGGGATCCTCTTGTAGGGTGTTATCTTCTCTATCAGTAAATGAGACTATGTGAACAGTACAACCTATAAATAATTCAAGGCCTGAGATGGCAATTATAGAACCATGCACAACTAGCATGAATATTTTATGAAGGCTAAAACAGCCCTCAGAATGAATCATGGATAGATGAACACACACACACACACACACACACACACACACACACACACACACACACACTGCTTTTGGCCAAGCTCTGTGCCAAGACATGGTTTCTATCTGATCCCTGGTGCACCTATATTTCACAAAAACAGACCTGATATTTATAATCTTCTTTTACTCAAATTAAATTTTGAAAAGGTAAATGAACACATGGAAAAGAAGAACATGAGGTCTACCAAAACCAGCAGCAAGCAGGAGAGAAAAGACCCATAAGAAGAGTCACTTTTACCATAACTATATGTAAAAGATCCCAAGTCATTTTTTTAAAAATCTAAAATGGACTTGGCAAAAAAGACAACAGCTCTATGTTACCCAAACTGAAACTAAAGTTAGCTAGCCCTCCTTTCTGGATCCGTAAAAAAAGCATTTACCTATATTGAAGTCAAAATTGCTCTAGATTAAATAAGCTTTTATTTCTAGTTATTCCTTGTGGAATATCTGAAATACAGACTCACTACATTGATCAAATAAAAGACATAATACTCAGTCATAGGACTGAACAAATATGCCACTACATATAAAGGAGCAACACAAATATCATCTATTATTAGCCAATGAGGGTTATTGTACATTTCGTACACCTTTCACAGCCCAACAATGGGAATTCATTATTATAGAGACTACTTCAAGCAAGTAAAAAGAAATTAATTTTAAGTTTTTATGCCCTTTCTAACCAAAAGTTTCATTTAACCACCACAAGTTGTTTTGGAGATATGAGTTCACATTAATTCAAATACTGTAGATAATAGCATTCATTATCTTTACTTACATTTATACACACAATCTCTGATGGCAATTGCACTAGAAGAAAGCATAATTACTACATAACACCAGTGTTTGTATGCATAATCATTTAAACTGTAATATGACCGACATTTTAAATTATACTCCCATTTTATATACCCCCCAAATTCTTAACGTTGAATCTAAGAGCTCCAATTTCACGATAATATTTTATTCTCATGAAGTCACCTAATTCATACAGAAATAAATATATAATTACTACTTAGCCAGTAGCTAGAACTGATAGAGCATTTTAAGCTTTGCAAAGTGCCTTACATAGATATCATTTTATCTTCACAACAACCTTAGGAGCTAGATCTGAGGCAGGATTTGAACTGAGGTCTTCCTAACTCCCTATCCAGCACTCCATACATTTCCTATATTTATAGAAACATAGACATAGGCTTATAAAATCTTAGCTACCTATGTTTATAAAACATAAAATGTCAGAACTCAGAGAGATCAAAAAGGTATATAGTCAAAACCCACTTATTTTTCATAAGGAAAAACTGAGATCCAGAAAGGTGAAATGAGTTGCCCAAGGTCAAACAACTTATTTATACAGAGAACTCATAGCATTTTCCACCATACCATATTCTTTTGACCCAAACAGGCTATGTCAGTATACAGACAGTTCTCCCTTTCTGTAAATTCCACTCCCCTGAAGGGCAGGCAGCAGAATCCCACTCCCAAGTCACAGGCTGGCTCCAGATCCAGCAGACAGTAGTGGCAGCAATGCAGAAGGGTCTGTTTACAGTAAGTGAGAACTGTCTGTATACTAAAAGTTGATGAAGTTCAGCTATTTGATACATTATGAAGCAGATGTATTTATTGATTTCAACTTAAAAACAAATGAGACTCAGTTTCCATTTTCTAATGGATTTTGCTTTGAGCATCTAATAGCTGTGAACTAAATTGCTTCAACGTCAAGAAAACCAATAATATTGCTCTATGACTCTCCAATGTTCTGCCATTGTTTTAATTTATGGAAACATTAGAAGAGATAGCTCTACTCTGCAAGGTAATAGTTAAACCTCTATGATAAAGCTGAGAAATTTAAAATGAGTTCCACCATGGGGCACACTCGGGGCACAGATGGGAAATAGCCAAACAAGCTTTTAGATGAGTTTGAGACAGGTCATCAGCAAGTCAACAGCTGAAGGGTGTGTCCATAAGTGTTTTGGAAACTTTCAGTTCCTGGAGATTTTGTTCCTCCTTTTTTATCTTACTAATAAAAGTAAAATCAAATTAATACTTTTTTTTTCCTCTTCATGTTTTATAGTTTATGAGCAGCAACCAGAGGACTTGCCTTGGTGTCAGGAAGACCTAAGTTTAAATCCTTCCTCTGACACATACTGGCTATGTGGCCCTGGACAAGTCACTTGGTCTCTCACTGCCCCCGAGGCAAGTCTCTATTGCTATCAGAGAAATTGAAGATCCTTATCTGGGAAAGGAGTTTCCACACAGTCCTACCTACACTGATGAAATCACAGGTTCATATCAAAAACTTTCCTCGGTTTACAATCTCAGCGCCATCTTTGACTCCTCCCTCTAAGTGACCCCAAGTCCCAAGCTGATCCCTAATCTGGTCATCTTGACATTTACAACATCCTTGTAGACATCTCCTCTCCATTCAGACAACCACCTCACCCTGGTATAAGCCCTCAACAGTGCTTGCCTGTATTGCTGCAAAAACTTCCTGATGAGTGTCACTGCTTCAAATTTCTCCCTGTTCCAAGGTCACCTCTAGTCATCTTCCAAAGTGATCTTTCCAAAACTCAAATCTAACAATGTCACTCAATAAACTTCACTGGCTCCCTATTACCTCCAGGAGCAAATACAAAATCCTTTGTTTGACATTCCAAATCTTAACAGCCTGGTCCTTTCCAACCTTTCCAGTCTTCTTATACTTTATTCCTCTTCGTACATATACCATGATTCAACCACATTGGCCTACGGCCTAATTGCTTTCCTAACGCATGCCCAAAGACCTCCATTTCCTACTGCTGTGTCTTTTCAATAGGTGCCCCCCCCCACCCCAGGCCTGTACTATTCTTCCTCCTTAACTGTCTCCTAGTTACCCAGCTTTTTTTTTTTAAACTTCTACTCAAATCATCCCTTCTACAGGCAGCATGTCCTGGTTCTCCCCACTGCTAATGCTTCTCCTCTGAAATTGCATTCCATTTATATCAACTTACAACATACGTTGTATGAACATAGTTATTTGAACATTATCTTCCCATTAAAATTTGAGAACCTATGGGGTGGCTAGGTGACGCAGTGAGTATAGCGTCGGCCCTGGAGTGAGGAGGACGTGAGTTCGGATCCAGCCTCAGCCACAAACAAAAACCTAGCCATGTGACCTTGGGCAAGTTACTTAACCCCAATAGCCCTCCAAAAATTAAAAAAAAAAAATGTGAGCACCTAGAGGTAAGGAACCTGACTTTTTATTTTCTTTGTATCTAAAGCTCTTAGCAAAATATCTGGCACCTAGTCAATGCTTGATAAATTTTTGTATATCTACAAAAATCATTTTCCCCAATCTTAGTTCCCTACTCCCACTACCATACCAAACAATCCACCAATGTAAATTGATATATGAAAGACAGCGACAAGCAAGCTCTTCCATACTACCACAGACTCTGCAGAAGTATTGAATTCGATTTTTTGATATGAAAGTCCTAGGAAAAAATGATGCATAAAAGTGTGTGACTTGAGACAAGAAGGCAAAGGAAATCTCTGTTATTATTAAAGAATGAAATAAAATGATTGATTTCTGACATAAATTTCCTTTAAACCTCACACCTTTCCCCTTTGTTCCCTTTCATGCTCTCTTCTCTTCCCTTCCCCCACCCTCAATACCCCAGATTTCAGTTTATATATTTTCAATATGAGGTCTGCAAACATATTCAAGGGGGGAGAAAAAGAAAATATAGGAAACAGGAAAAAAAAATAATGGGTCTCTATGGATCTTCCCTGTCTTATTCTTGAGTACTCCAAGGAAAGAGGGTTTGATTTGATATTTAAAGGCATCTGAATGGGTTAATTTTCTTCCCCTTATTTTGATGTTTCTGCTTATATTTTCGAAAGACTATCCCAGGCACAATGTGGTATTAGAGCGCTAACTGCTAACACATGGAGTGCTCTACAACTCTATGAAAAAAAAAAAAAAAAAAAGGAGTTTTACAAACTCCTTCGCCAAGAACAACACCATGAGTTTGATTTTCTTCATCATGAATTGACAGCTTATTTATCTCCATGGACGAACTTTCTAAGCCCTTTAGGCTCCCAGGCAACTTAGGAGGCATTCCGCTGACTGTTCAAAAATATTATTGCTTCATAAAAATAGAGACTAAATCATTTCATTGGGGTTGGGCCATTTCTTTAAAGTGAGGTTTTGTAGACTCTGAGTTATGACAACAGTTTATAACCAAATACACAAAGGCACAAAAGTCCCACCCAATCTGGATTAAATTTCAAAAAACCTTTCAGACATGGAGCTTCTGCTGACAGGGCAAAATTTTGTGGCAGTGGACGTTGTCGTCCCCTTTACTCTCCTATAATGCTCAGGGAACCTTATTATAATAATTAGGGAGAGGTTATTTCCGCTTGCCATAACTCTCTATGGAAATAATGGTTTCCGGTGCCTGTACACCCAGCACGAAATAGAATGCAAATGCCAACTCCTGAGTCACAGTGGAAAAGCACACAAGCCAGTGTCACTGCTGTATATAAGTGAAACAAACTGCGACCCTGTCAGTCATTCTCCTTGTACCAGGGTTTCATGCATGCCACTGCTCCCTTCCAGAAAGCTCACCACTGTTTGCTTGAATAAATCAATACACAAACAAGAAAGACCCCAGAAATGCTAACAGATCAAGTATTCAAATGTGGAATCCAAATAATGTTTTGTTCGGTAATAAATTCCCTGACATTCCGCAACTAACAACAGTAGGAATATTTAGCTGGGTGGAAGCAAGGTGGGGGTTGGGAGGTGGGGGGAGGGCAGGAATTGTGTTCATCATCTTGTTTTTATTTGCAAGGTAATGGGGAGGGGGAAGGTTGCATCGATTTTCTTCAGATGGACTAGAGTGATTTCTAGTTTCAGATTTGTCTGTAAGCATTATTGATAACCTACCTTACCAGGTGTCTATGTCTGGATCTGACGATGACATTTGCTTCTCTGCTCAAGATCCCTATCATTTTCTCAATTTGTTTTATTTACAAGCCTCTTAAGTACAAATTAAACAGCCTGTGACTATACTTATTCTCCCAAAGTTTAGAAATACAACTCCTATGGTGACCTTGCACTTAATCCCCACCTAATTATACATGTTCCTTTATTCTCTCATCATTAAAATGTTCAGACATTTTTCAGTCGTGTCCAACTCTTGATAACCCAATTTGGGGTTTGTTTGGGTTTTTTGGCAGAGATAATGGAGTGGTTTGCCATTTTCTTCCCCAGCTCATTTTACAGATGGGGAAACTGAGGCAAACAGGGTTAAGTGACTTGCCCAGGGTCACACAGCTATTGTCTGTGGTGGAATTTGAACTCAGGTCTTCCTGACTCCAGGTCCACTGTTCTGTTCTATTCCCCGTGCCACCTAGCTTCTAAGATGTCTTATAGGAACACAGGTTTTAGAGCTAGAAGGCACCTTGGAGAGCATTTAGTCTAACTCTTTAATTTTACTGAAGAGAAAACTGAGATGCAAAGAGGTCACTCATACAGCTAGAAAGCAACAGGCCGGGATTCAAAATCAAGTCCCCCAACTCCAAATCTTCTATTCTTTCCATGACACCACATCTTTTCTGCTATTGAAACTCTATTTAAATATGATTCTGGTTTACATGGTAAGCTTTTAGAGGGTAGGAGTCACACCTGTGCAGCTGGCTTTGGAGAATGTCTCTGAGAATACTGCATGCCAATGCTTACATACGCTAAACAGGAAAATAAGGATATCATTCAGTACATACATTCTTTGTAAGGCAGGCTCAATAAAACAAGGGAATGTGTGCAAAACACTTTTCTGGACTGTTTCAGAAAACAGAGGATTTGTAAGCAAAGCAACCCAAGGCAGATAGTGGTATCAAAATTATTTTGGCAGTATTGTTACCACAATAGAAAGGAAAAAGCACGGATAGGCTTTCTTATATCCTCCTCCATTGTTTAACATGATAACATTTTAAAATACCTATTGTTACATGTTGCCATATCTAATAATTGTCCATTAGAATGTTATTAGATACAATAAAAAGGCAATAATCAAGATATTAATATATCGATAATATTAATATATAATGTATAATTAATAAATATATTAAAGGAACTTTTACATTTAAGAGATAAAGGAATTATTTTAAAGTACATAGGTTTAAGGAGAATTTTAAAAATCCAGGGTGGCTAGGTGGCACAGTGAATAGAGCACCAGCCCTGAAATCAGGAGGACCTGAGTTCAAATCTGGCCTCAGACACTTAACACTTACTAGCTGTGTGACCTTGGGCAAGTCACTTAACCCCAACTGCCCTGCTCTCCCCCCTCCAAAAAGCAAAAGAATTTTAAAATCCTATTTTTTTAGTTGAGGGAACTTCCAGCATGACAAACATTGAATATGGGGGTAAGATAACAAGTGAGTGATTTAGCAACATGCATAAATTCACATAACTTTATCTTAGTATTCAATTACATAGCCATAGAATGTTTTCTGGTTGGTTTATGGGTATCAATTTTGTTTCCCCAGGGAAGATGTATACTCCTTGAGGACAGGAACTGTTCCAAATGCTCTTCTGATGTGTTTTACACAATGTATATGACACTAGGAACAGAGCAGACAGTTAAAAAACACTTTAAGAAAATGATATTAAAATTCCAGTTAAGATGTCAATATGAAGGAATGCAACACAGAGACTAGCTCTCCCACAAGTACTCCAGCAATGATCTAAAAAGGACACCAGATTTTTTAAATGACAAAGAAATACAAAGAGATATATTAGCAAGCTCCTTTACCAAGCCCAGGACGATACAAAACAGCCAGAAGAAGCTCTAGGGGAAAAAAAAAGTCCCACCAGGAAAGCTAGCATAAATTAAGGTGAACATACTAGAAGACCAAGATTATACTACAATTAGGCATAAGGTCTCAACCAAGCACAGTCAACCAACAAACTCTGATCAAGGACAATGAAATATTCAAGGATCCCAAACTCAGGTGGAAGCCAGAGGTAAGAACCCAGGAAAACAAGGTCAAGAGCAAAGAGGGCATGATAACCTTCTCCAAGATTATAGACGAGGTAGGTAGAGTTTTAACCTGACTCAGGAACCCAGGATACAGGTAAGTAGAGTTGTTGTTATTAAGTTGTTTCAGTCATATCTGACTTTTTGTGACCTTATTTGGGGATTTCTTAGCAAAGATACTGGAGTGGCTTGCCATTTCCTTCTCCAGATCATTTTACAGATGAGGAAACTAAGGTAAACAGGGTTAAGTGACTTGCCCAAAGTCACACAAGCTAGTAAATATCAGAGACTGGATTTGAATTCAGGACGATGAGTCTTCCTCACTTCAGTCCTGGAACTCTATCCACTGTGCCACCTAGCTGCCTAACAAGTAGAGAACAGTAAACACAAGGCAGAAATAATGTAGTTTAAGAGCCACCCAAAAGGAAAGCCAAAAAGAGCATAACCTTACAACAACACAAGTAGAGCTTCAGGGGTGGGAATAGCTTGAGTTGGAAGAGATGGGCAGTGGAATAGACACAAATCATTTCAATTACAGATCACTGGAGCTATCAAACCCCTTCTCTTTCACCAACTTCTTTTTTCTTTGTTAAAGTGTGAGATAGAGTCAAAAAGAGACAAAAGTATTAGTGGTTGTGTATGATGGAGGGAAATACATAACTAAGAGCCCTAACCAGGAAAGAGAATGGGATGAATACATCCCAAAAAATGGATGAAGATAACTAAATGAATTAGAAAGCAAAATCTAACAATATATTGTTTTGAAGAAACATACCTGAACAGAGATTTACACAGGGTTAAAAATATATTATGCTTAAGATGTTTTTTTTTTTAAAAGCAAGGATAGCAGTCATGATCTCAAACAAAGCAACAGAAATATATATGTGACTAACAGAGAGAAACTAAATTGTGCTTAAAGACACTCTAAGGAATAAAATGACATATACATATACACACACATTCACTGAATGGCATAACATCTAACTGCTTAAAGGAAATTTTATTTTAATTCCATAAAAAAATAGTAAAACTATCATGGTCAGGGATTTCAATGTGCCCCCTTTCAGACCTAAAGAAATCTAACAAAAAATATAAAAAACAAAGAAGCTAAGGATTTAAAAAATAATTTAGAAGAGTTGAATATGATAGCTCTCTGATGGTTACTGAATGAATATAGAAAAGAAAAAATGTGCTTTTCTCCACCATGCATGATATTTTTACAAAAATTGGCCATGTATAAAAGGCAAAAAATAATAACACACAATTTCATAAACAAGGAAATATTAAGCACATTCTTTCTTGACCATAGTGTAATAAAATCCCAATCAATAAAGGGACTTTAAGGAAAAAAATTAAAATGTAAATGGACACTAAGTAAATTAATTCTAAAGATTTGGTGAATCGCAGAATAATAGATAATTCCATCAAAGACAACAACAAGACAATTGACGAAAGTTTTTTGGATATAGCTAAAACAATTCATTGGGAGTTGGGGGGGGGAGGGGGAACTAAACACCTTCCCAAATCAAGGCAGAAAGAATAGCTCAATGAATTGTTTGCAACTAAAAAATAGAAAAGCAACAAACAGAAGACCCATTAAGTATAAAAATAGAAATTCTGAAATCAAAGAGGATGTTAACAAAATTAAAAGCAAAAAAAAAACACTGAACTGATAAATGAAACTAGGGAATTGTTTTTAAAAATTGATAAAATAGATAAACTATGAGCTTATCTAATTTAAAAAGAAAGAGTAAAACTAAATCACCAATATAAAAAAATAAAAAAGTTGAAGTCACCAAAAATAATGAAAATTATTAGAAATTATTTTATTCAATTATATGCCAACAAATAATGACATGGATAAATATTTATGTAAGCATAAAATACCCAAATCAACAGAAAAAATGGAAAATTTAAAGAACTGAATGTCAGAAAAAGAAATTAACCACCATAAAAGATCTCCCAAAAGGAAAAAATATCTCAGAATAAATGAATTCTATTAAATATTCAAAAACTAAGTAATCCCAATATCACACAAACTGTTTACAAAAAGAGAGAATCCTACCAAATTTCTCCTATGAAAAAATTATGGTTTGATATCTAAATGTGGGAATTATAATGCAGAGTAATAAAGCTAGAGACAAATTCTCTCATGAATATCAATGCAAAAGTGCTAACTAAAACATCTGTGAATACACTAGAGAAATCTGTCTACAAGATTCTATGTTATATTGGATTTATACTAGGAATACAGGGTTGATTTAAATATTAGAATATCATAAACAAAATAGACCAAATGAATAACAAAAATGAACATCACATGAATCTAGCAATAAATGCAATAAAGGCATTTGACAAAGTAAAATACCTATTTCTTTTAAAGGCAAAGAAATAAGTGACCTTTCCTTAATATGATTAAAAAGCATCTATTTAAAAACATGAACTAATGGTAGGAATATAGGAACACTAATGTAGGAACACTAGAAACTTTTCAAATAAATCAGAGTTAAAGCAAGGTTGTCTATTATCACCGTTATTATTTGATTTAGTACTAAAAATGTTAGCAATCATGATACAAGAAAAAGAAAGTGAACAAATATACCAAAGATGATGATAGTCTGTCTACTTGGAGGATTGTGGAAATTCAACTGAAATAAAAACTTTATCAGAGTAGCAAGATACTATTCAATGCATACAAACCATCAACTTTTTAAAATATTACCAACAAAACCCACCAGGAAGATATAGTGAAAAAATACATTCAAAATATCCACTGAATATATAATACATCTGATAATACATTTACTGAGACATACAGAAATTCTACAAATGCAACTACAACTATTTCCTTTTCATGGAAATAATGACTGACCTAGGTGGAGGGATATTAATTCCTCAGCTTTGTCCATGCAACAAAAATGACAATTCTACTTAAAGATTTACTTTTTCAGTGTTATATGAAACAGCCAATGGATTATTTTACAAAGTTAGAAGAAAAAATAAACAATTCAACTGGAAGAACAACAATCAACACAAAGAAAGGGGAGGAATAAAGGAGAAAATACTTTATATAATACCTACTACATGCCAGGCACCGTGGTAAGTGTTCTATAAATATTATCTAATTTTGAGGTAGGTGTTGTTATTATCATCTTCTTACCATTGAGGAAAAAGAGGCAGAGCTTAAGTTATGTGCAGCTGGTAACTATCTGGGGCTGGATTTGAACTTAGGTAATCAAACAATTTTTTTTTAACTGGAAATGAAAAGAGTAAGTGTCAGGACTCAAACTATCACAAAGCAGTCATCATTTAAACCATCTGATAATGGTTTAAAAAAATAGAAAAGTTGATCAGTGGGAAGATTTAAGAACATAAAGTCTACAAGGAAATGGGTAGCATCATATGCAATGAATAGAAAGACTGGTGTAAGGACTCATTC
Organism: Gymnobelideus leadbeateri; assembly: GCA_011680675.1. Lineage (NCBI taxonomy): Eukaryota > Metazoa > Chordata > Mammalia > Diprotodontia > Petauridae > Gymnobelideus > Gymnobelideus leadbeateri. Next base: position 354,533 of record WOXC01007527.1, read on the forward strand.
AGCAAAAACTACTAGGAAAACTGGAAAATGGTCTGGTAGTAATTAGGTTTAAATCAGCTTCTCACACCATAAAACATGATAAGCTCTAAATGAATGTGACCTAGATATAAAAATTTCCATCATAAACAAATAGGAAGAGTAGAAAGATATATCTTTTACCAGAAAGGAAACAGTTAACTTTAGGGAAAAGTCTTTCCAGAAAGTTTCTTTAATAAAGGTTGAAATTCAAGATACGTATAAGGAAGTAACTCAAATAAGAACAGGAACCATTCCCCAATAGATAAATGGCCAAAGGATATGAATATGCAGTTCTCAAAAGAAGAAAAAGTAACCATTCATGAAGTGATGTCAGCTTAGAGGTAGGTCTCTAGTGAAGTGCCCCAGGGATCTGCGTTTGGGCTTGTTCTGTTAAAGACTTTTAACAGTAATTTGACTAGAGGTACGTTTATCAGCTTTGCGGATGGCATGAAACTCAGAAGGATAATTAACACGTGGTACAGCAGAATTGAGAATCAAAAATACCTTTCCAGCCTAGAACCTTAGGCTATATCTAGTAAGATAAAATTTAATAAGGATAAATCTAAAAAGAGGCAACATGGAAGAGAGATGATTTCTGAGTCAGTAAAATCTGAATCTTAAGTCTCCTTCTGTCACATGCTGGCTGAGGGATCCTGGGAAAGTCACAACCTCTCACTGTTTCCATGCTCCTTGATAGAGAAGGTACAGGTCTGCATTAGTGGGAGAAGTTCCTTACCAGGAATTACATACAGCGATAAAATCACAGATCCAGTCCAAAAACAAAGGGAGAGGGAAGAATATATACATATGTATATGAATGTCTTATATCTGAATAAAAGGTGGAAGAGGGGTTTCCTGAAAAAGACTGAGAAGGGGGCAGGAGCAGGAACAGAGAGGGAGGGAAAGGAGAGAAAATTCAAATATGAGTCAAGTGTGATATGTTAGCAAAAAAAAAAAAAAAAGCTAATACCATTTTAGTCTCCATTGAGAGATATGAAACAAGCTTGGCCCCCAAAAAGTATTATGAGAACGTATCTCGTTCCCCTCTTTGCAGAGATGGGTAACTATTGGTATAAAACTCCAATATGATTATGGACTTGGATGATGTGTCAATAAGTTTAGTTGAACTGGGCTTTTCCCCCTTTTTCATTCTTTGTTATAACAGATAACTCTCCAGAAGAATAAGGAAGAAGAAAATATTGGGAAATGAAGGAGATGTAAAAACACTTACAAGAAAAATTTAATTTTTTAACCAAAAAAAAAAAAAACAAAACATCATCAATCTCCAGTCTTTCCCCAATGGCCCTAGAACTTCACTGTCAAACTTCCTAGGCCTGTATAGGTGCTCCACACTGTTCTGCCCCTACCAAAGGGCCCCTGCTCCTGAATCCTACTGGAAAGGGTTATACAAATGATCAACTGGGAGCTCAAGTTTACAGCAATGGAAACTGTCATCACTTTGGCAGCTCACAAAGGTAACCGTTTTTAAAGGGAATGAGGCCAGTTAGAAATGAAAAGAGATCAAAGTCCTCTGGGATCTGTCATCAGTCTGTTCAAAAAGAACATTCTGTATGTATATATGCTGTAATATATTTACAGCTGTCCAGACTCAGCACACACAAACACACAGGTCCCTAGCATTTTGTATGCATTCATACACATTTGTTTGGTGTAATCTTCATACTCTTCCATTCATCCCGAGACATTTTTCAAAGGCAATATGGATCAAAATTGCAATATAGGAAGCCAGGTAGAGTTCCAACACCAAATTAAAATAGCTAACTGGCCAACAGATGGCAGCTGAAGCAAATCACTTGCCTATTTCAATAAGAACTACATTCATTTCAGTTGTTCACATTTTTCTAAACAGAAGTTGACTGCCCCAATTGCTTGTAGCAGATAACAAAATCACAAAACCAAAATCTTTCTTTCTTTTTTGTTCCTAGAACTGAACATGATTCACAAGCCAAGATGTCCCCAGGTCTTCTGATTTTTAATCAGCAAGGTGGAAATGTCACTCACCCAGGAGGTTATTGATTAAAATAAAGAACAGAAATGTTTTCTGCATGAACCCTACTTCTACTGGCAATGTTACATCATTTAGATACTGAAAGAAAAGAAGGGGGGGAAAGGAGAGAGGAAGTCCTGAGACAGTCGCAGAATGGGAATAAATAGCACAAAGAAGCTTTCTGGCCTGAGGATAGAGGCAGAGGTTGGCATTATTTTACATTAGAAACACTTCGTATTCAAAACTGTAATTGATAGCAGTGAAGTGTTAGGGAAAAGAGCCATTGGTGCTCAGGCAGGCTGCCCTGCCAATCAAACTCAACCTTTCTTTAAATGAATAAAAGCTTCATTGCCCTATTATGCTGATATAGGCAGGCAGGACTAAAGTAGCCTGTTTGTCAAGTTTATGTGCACTGCCCCGAGCTACTTAGATACTGACGCTTAAATAATACCCTCAAAATCAGTGGTGATTTCCGATACAGTTTTCCTTTTGCCAACACAGTGTAAATTCTACCCTGGAGTTGCCTGCGACTAGAGTCAACTGGGAGGCTGTATTTCCACCAATGCCTCAGTGCAAAGGGACTGTTTGGTCATCTTTTGTTTACAATCCAATTTCTGCCCCAGTGTTCTGCCTGGGTGTTTCTGTGCTGGTGCTGGATGAAGGCTGCCATAATTACTAGGCCATTTCTCTGTCCCCAGCCCTGCATATGCTGTATTCAATTTTATAAAAACCTGGGATTCTCCTTTTTCCTCCCTCTCTTGCAACCTGCCTCTCTTTATAAAAAGTAAGGTGTTTTTTTAAAGCCCTAAAGTCAAAGAGTCTTGGGGAGAAAGAGAAAAAAGAAAGATATGCCATCAGTTCCCCCCATTTTATCATATTGTTGCATCCCCCCTTGCTTTACACCATCTGCCCCCATAGAAAGGCTCTGCTTCCATAGACAAGAGGGGGATGGGGTAAATGTTAAGAAAGGCTCCTACCCCAGAGAGAGGGAACAAGAGAGGGAAGTTAGGGAGAGGGGGAAGGGCAAGAAATGAACAAGCTGCTTCTTCCTTCTTTGCAGTCTAGTCTGGGTTCTTACTTTCCCTTCTTCCCTGGTTGTTTCTGCTTACAAATGCATGTGACAAAACTGCTTTGTACTTGCAAAGAAGGAGCTGTTGGTAACAATGAACGTGCAATTGGGCTGGAAATAGATTTATCAGGCTTCAAGGATTATTGTTTGCAAAGAGATACTACACACATTACTATTTCACAGTTCAGCTATGACATTATTAACCTACTGTGCAAGAATTTTATTGCTAGATTGGTCCATTTATCAAAAATAAGAGAAACTCAAAACCCCATAAGGAAGTTAACATTTCAGGCAAGCTTGCCTTTCACTTAACGTCATTAATCTATCTATTTACACAAGAGGAAGAAATGTTCATTTAGTAACATCTCACAGTTCAGTATAAAAGCTCCAATACGTTACTGAATGCAAACATGTGAATGTCATGCTTATTCTTGCAGGGAAAATGAGTGTTTTCTCCTTAAAATGAATCGGAGTTCGTAAAGTCCCCAGAGTCTCCCTCTCGTTCTGGGTTGCTTCGTATTGGGGAGTCATGCGCCCAACCTTTAAACCCTGCAAGCTTTGAGCAAAAGACAAATACTGAAACACAGGGGTGCATGAGCCTGGGCTGCAGAAAGTGGGGGAATGGGAGCAGATACCCCCAAGTGCATGTCATCACAAGGTAAAGAGTCTTAGAAGGAAACTATCCAGTCATCCAACAAAGCCTGCTTTAAACAAGAAGAAAGAAACTGATAGCAAACATCTCAATAATTCATGGAGAAGCAATTGATTTTTTGGCTGGAAGGACTGCCTCCTTTCAACTTCTCCAATGGGAAGATTCACAGTATCATTCAATCTTAGTGTTAGAAGGGGTCTCAGAGGTCATCTAGTTCAACTCCCCAATAAGGAGGTCAGTGTGCAACATAGGCCATTATGTTACATATCTGTACACAGACAACAGACTGCTTCATACGGAGATGTTCTACATCTATATTAGGAATATATACGCTCATCTTATATGGCTTTGTCAGCACTGCCTAAGCTATTTTGCCAATGGAAGACTTTGGGACTTTTAATATATTGATAGAACTCAGAAGCACAGATGTGAGATTAGGGAGCCTGGAGAAAACTGAGAGAAAAGTCTGGAATATTCCTGAGATCTCAATTTTGGAAATTTTTTGGATCAAAATATAGGAAATTAAACCTATTTTAATATCAAAAAATTGCAGTAGACAATTGCAAGGCTTTTAATAGTATATTATTTGACACTTTTGAGGATATCACTAACCACTGAACCTTTTTAATAGAATCCCAAATCATGTCATGCAAAAACTATGGGATTTCATGATATACAAAACAGTATGAGAAACACTGACTTCTCATCTATCTACATTTAATAGTTACCTCTGTATTTGTTATGGTAGCACAGAAGTGTATTCTATAGCTATATGAGTCTATATAACTCATTTATATAGGCATATATGTGTAATTCCACTGTTCTTCACAGCAAGTGAAGGCAGGTAGTACAAATATCATCCCATATAAGTAAAGCTCAGAGAAATTAGTCCCCAAGGTCACTGCTAATAAATAGAAAAGCTGGAACTAAACTCAGATCTTACAATTCCTGATTAACTGTTCTTTCTACCCTATCATACGGCCTGCCATAGGCCATGTGTATGCACATATAAATTAAATAATAATTTAGCTAAAATATAGGACTATTATGGCTACATAGCACTTGGTAAACATATCCATTTCCTTATGTCTTTCCCTCACTTAGAAAAAGACCTCAGAGATTATCTAGTCCAGTCTTCTCAAAGGACCATAAAAGTATAGATGTAGAAAGGGAGGGGACCTTAGAGATCAAGTCCAACCTCTTCATTTTACCAATAAGGAAACTGAGGCCCACATCGGTAAAGAGATTTATCCAAGGTCACTAGTTTTCTGCCTAGTAGCTGAGCCTGGATTAAACCAATTCCCCTAACTCCTAGTCCACTGTTTTCTGCTACATGATAAGCCATGTCCCATTGACTTCACTTGTTATAATAACATTTTTGCAATATGCAATATATACTCATCTTCCACTGATAGCAATAATCATAATTGTTTGGCTGGAGTCATACCACAAGGTGCTTTCAGAGTACTATGGAAAAAAGCCAACTACAGCTAGAAGTGGGCCTGTGGTTATGAGGAGCTGTTAGTCACACTCTTAAAATGCAGTTTTTACAATATGAGTAGAAGAGACAGAAAAAGGTAGAGGGAGAAATGGGCCATTCATTGCATGGGGTTGGACTGCCTGAAATTCCTTGAATATACCACTGACAGGGTATATATAAGCAGAAGACTCCTGTCCTTGACCTACGTTCCTTGAATCTTGCAGAAGTAAGAACAGAATGTTTAGCAGGACTGATCTCTTCCCCTTTCTAACCCCTTCCTTGTCCTCTTCTGTCACAGCCTAGGGCATGCAAGCATCTAACTTTAATCTTAAAAGGATTGTCTTACTTTTGGCATAATATCTTTTTTTTTCTTAAACAGGATGATTTTTTAAAATTGTGTTTCTTCTGTTCACATAAGAAGTAACTTCCCCAATTCATTCAGACCCCACCCTCTCCCTTCTCAGAAATCTTTTAGCTATATTTGGTACAATTTAGTATTTGATTCTATATTAAGAGTATCCAAGTTTTAGGGGTTCTTTATTCAGTCATACAATAAGAGATAATTCATATGGGTTCAAGCAGCATGAATTTTTTACAATTACTATTGCTAATTGATCTGAGCCTGCTAGCATGACATCTCGGGACAGGCAGGTGGTTAGTCCCTATTGGGCTACTAGTTCATGTATGTTAGCTAATTAGATTTTAAAATATCAGGAGGGCCCTGTTTGTCTTACAAGGCTGCATCTTGGGTACTTGTGTTCTGTACTGATTTGTATCGGTCTCTAATTGTTTTCATATGAGTTGGTCTTCTCCCTTTAACTAAACAGCAAGCTACTGGAGGGTAATCTAAGTAAATCTTTTGTCTCCTACAACAGCACATTCAACAATAATATCATAGAATGACATGGAAGAAGCTCTGAAAATGACCCGAAAGGTAATCTACTCCAATTCCCTCAATTTACAGATAAGGAAACTGAGACACAGATATGGGAAGTCACTTGCCTAGGGTCAAACAACTCGCTAATGATGTTTTTTTTTTAAATATACAGGTTGTCCCAAAAGTCTTAGTACAGGTTTTTAAATGTTTCAAACTCCACTAAGACTTTTGAAACAGTGTGTGGGTATATATGTGTGTGTGTGTGTGTGTGTGTATGTATGTATGTATGTATATATATATATATATATATATATGCATGTGGCACATTAACACACATAAATATACATACACAGAGAGACCTCTAGCAGTTGGTAGAGGTGAGTCAAAGAGTATGCACCAGTTAATAACAGAACCAGTCTTCAAACCCAGTTTTTCTGATTTGCAGTCTTACATTCTTTCCATTGTATCAAACTAACTCCAATAAAAATATCCCACAAACCCCTTCATTCAACAGTTACTTATCAAAAGTTTACTATGTATGGTTAGGGTAATGTTCTAGGAGTCATGGGTCATGCAAAGATCTTATGTAACTTACAGTCCAGTAACACATTAATTATTTGATGTGATCACAATATGAAAAACACTCTCCTAGAGTTTTTTTTTTCATTATAACTGGAAGCCAGATGGTCTAGTAAACCCAACAGGGATGGATCAACAGAGTTGATTTCATCACTGGCACAGCCAAACTCTTAGCCTGAATGAAAAAAAAAATCTATCCCTTTTACCCCTGTTAGAGTTACCTCTATTTCTTTTAATAAATAAAAAGAAAATACCAGTTCCTGTCCCTTCCCCCCCCACACTTGTTTCCTAGAATATTTTTTATCATTTCATAAATTTACATCTGGAAGGAAACATGCATCATCTAAATCTACACTGTCCCCTAATTTTATAAATGGGGTAGCTGAGGTTGAGAGGGTTTCAGTAACTTGCTCTTGATCACAGAATAACAGAGTTGGAATTCAAGCACAGGTTTTTAGACTTTCATTCCAGCCATCTTTTCACCATATCATGCTAGTACACATAAATATTTTTCAATTCTTAGAAAAAATGTATTCATTTGAAGTATTCCTATTTCTAATCTTTAAGTGACACAAGAAAAGCAATGTGGACTGGTAGCTAGAACATAATGGGCCCCAGATCATGTCAATTGACATGGTACTCCTTGACAAATAGCTAAGGACTTGAACCAGGACCACACATTCATGTCTTCCAGAAATACTCATCAATAACTCATATATTATACAATATTTCTGAAGCATAAAATCCTAAATATTGACTATCACTTTCCCTTAAGTCAGCACACTAGATACAATCTGAACCCCAGTTTGGCCCAATGTTTTTGTTGCATTTTGGAGGAATAGAGGAGAAAGATGACTGGGGAAAGAGAAAAGAAAAAAATATATAAAAAGAGAAAGGAAAAAAATATATATATTCCTGCTCAGTCCTTGCATATATATATATATATATATATATATATTAGTCCTGTTCAATCCTTACATATGTATATATATGTACATATCTATATCTATCTATCTATCTATCTATCTATCTATCTATATATATATATATATATATATATATATATATATATATGACAACCTCCACTAGAACAATAGTTTCCTAAGTAAGAGCCTTGGCAGCCTCAGGGACCATGGACGGATCCCAAGAAGTATATGACCAGCAGATACTAAGGATAAAAACATGGATCTTTTCTCACCTTCCCTGTGATGACCAATCATGGGGATTTTCTCTAATATAAGTACCATCCTTTCCTTACTGCCTAACACTGTCCCATTCTGTCCCTTCCTTTGGCTGTACGAGTTCTCAGCATCCCCCACTTCTGAACTGGTTTTTTGTTGGTCCCTTGGAGCAGTAATAATCTAACCCTTTCTATGACATTGTCCCATTCTGTCCCTTCCTTTGGCTGTACGAGTTCTCAGCATCCCCCACTTCTGAACTGGTTTTTTGTTGGTCCCTTGGAGCAGTAATAATCTAACCCTTTCTATGACATTGACAGCAGCAGATCACAAATGCAATGGGGAGCATTATTTCCCTCTTATCCCCGTACAATGACTAGAATGCGGTATATAGTCAGGAAGACCTAAGTTTATATCTGGCCTCAAATACTTCCCAGCTGTGTGACCTTGGGCAAGTCACAAGTTCTAATTTTGGTTCCTTACCTATAAAATGAAGATAACAAGACCACCTCTGAGGGCTGTGGTGAGGACTGAATACTCTGGTAAAGCGCTTAGTATACTGCCCGACACGCTGTTGCTAAGCTGTTTCAGTCCTATCCAGCTCTTCCTAACCCCTGTTTGGGTAAATGATACTAGAATGGTTTGCCATTTTCTTCTCCAGCTCATTTTGCATATGAGAAAAGAGAGGCAAACGGGGTCAAGTGACTTGCCCAGGGTCACACAAACTAGCAAGTGTCTGAGGCCAGATGTAAACTCAGGAAGATGAGTATTCTTGACTTCAGGCTGAGCATTCTATCCACTGGGACAACTAGATGACTGACACGTTTAGTGTTTAATAAATGCTTCCTTCCTTCTTCAGATTAACTCATGCTACGGAAGCCTTATAGTCTCAGACAATAACTGGTAATATCCATGCTCATTCCTCTTCATTCTGGGTGGGCCATAGAAGATTCACATGCACAAATGGGTAACAATCTATTTTGCAGATCTCACCATCTTTCTCCCCAAACATAGCTCTATTCCAAACTTACCTTTCTGTCAATAGTATGGCTAGTCTTCCAGTGATTCAGGTCTAATGTCACTTTTTCTTGATAGCAGTGTATGATCAGAAGTTTGGAGAACAATACACTAGGGCAATATAGACATTTTGACGTCTTTTTCTCTCTGAAAAATGGAATAACACTGGCCCTTCACTTACTCATATTGCTAAGAAATGTTTGCTAAGTATCATAGGTCTAAAGCTTGAAAGAACATTGGAGATGAGCAATTCCAATTTCCTAATTTGAAAGAATAGGAAACTGAGGTGCTGAGAAATTAAATTATTTTCCAAAGGTAATGCAAGAAGTAATCATCAGAAACCCAGATTCAAACAAGGTCTTGACTACAGGGCAATGGATCTTTCCATTACTCCACACTGCCTGCCTTAGAAAATTATCATCCAAATATAAATATGCCCCTGCTTCAGGAAAATCATAAGCAATAATGACAAATCTCAAAAGAAATAGGGGGTGATTGTTCACTTTTCATAAAGACTAGCCTCACATAAAGGTTTCCTCATACTTTTTAAATGTAGTAGTCATGAATGAAAGAACCTTGTTTGCTTCACTGTTTATTTTCTCTCTTCCCCAATATTCCAGAAAGTGATTTCCACTTTATTTTATATAGCATGGTGGGAGTCACTTCAGTGGGAAACTGTGTTACCAAACAATATATTTAGAGCATCTCAATGCTTATGATTCAAGAGTTGTAGGAGGGCTCTAACCCTAAGCTCTAAAAAGTTTGACAACATATTTCCAGCACCCAACATGAGAAATTATTTCTGTTTTACCTCTATATGAATCGCAAAATTCAAATGATTAACCTCTCTGCTGGGCTCTTCTCTGTTTCCAGGGGAAACAGGAGAAAGGAAGATTTCTCTGCTTAAATCTCTAAATCAGATTGCTCAGAGTAGTGCTGGCAGGTGATAGCTGAGTGGAAGACACATCCTTTTGTCATCAAAACCTTACAAATTATTTATTTGATCAGGAAGAGAATCTCAAAAGGCAACATATATTGACAGATACCACTTCTGAGTTCTTTTCCATTTTTTCCCAGGTGGTGAAAGAATAAAAGACTCTCTTAAAATTCACTCTTCATGCATTTTTATTTCTTTCCTTTATTGTTTTTCTGTTCTTTTCTTTTGGGTGTGGAATGAATGTCAAAGTTACAGCTCAAAACTCCAGAGGATTTGAGGATGATGCCTAGGGTGTATTATATCTAATAAAAATGAAACTGGGCCAAATTGATTTCAATGAAAGTTGTGTATGTTACCGAGGGGGGAAAAGTATCCCACTCCACAGTAATAAAAATAATAAATCTACATAGCTACAGAATAATTCACGCTCTGTGTGCTAAATTTGTTCAGTGGGCCAGTAAAGAGTATTTTCTGTGACTGTGTACTTTCCAGCCCTAATTTATACATTCGCTTAATTCCAATACAAATTGACAAATGGTATTAGAGACCATGAAACCCATACTGATGCATTCTGAGTAGAGAAAAGTTTTCAAGCAGCGTTGTCTCAAACCAGAAAGCTTCCTCCCTCTTTGTCTATCCATGCTTAGAATTCTATTCCTCCACACCCAATGTACAATTCTTCTCCTTTTCCATTTCCTTCTTACTTTCCCTTTACTCATTTCATTTTATTCTATTCTTAGTAATGCAAAATTCCCCACTGATTTTGAAAGGACTTTTCCCTAAATAAGGACCCCCATGGATAGAGAAACAGGTAGGCAACATTTAATATAATGCCAAAATGTTGCATGCTTCCTACTATCCCAAGATCTATGACCTTTATAAAAAGGTTCAACATCCCAACGTGTTGCCGATGTCTGCCTAAGTCGATAGACTGAAGAGAAAAGAAGGGGGAAAATGCACAGGAGAATATTGCTAGAAAGGAAAGTGCCTTATCAAGGCACTTGATAAAAAAGTCTGAGGAGTAGAACAATTAGCTCTGTTTTTTCAGTTGAAGCATAGGTTTCATAGCTTTCCAGACAGTAAGGTTCCTCCAAGTTATCTAGCTCAATTTTCTAATTTTACAGGAAAGTGAGGTCCAGAGATAGGGAGAGACTTGCCTAAAGTCACATTAAGTAGGAAGTAACAGTGCCAGAATTTGGATCCAGTTCCTCTGGACCTAAAACCAGTCAGTTAACACTCTTCCCTTTATATCACACTGTCTTCGAGTTATAAGGGACCTCAGAGGCCCTCTAAACCACCTTATTTTACAGGTGAGGAAACTGAGGCCCACTGAGGTTAAATGACTCACCCCAAGTCACATGGATAGTTAAACAACAGAAGGCAGGATTGGAATCCTAAAGCACTTGACTTCAAAGTCAGAGCACTTTCCTCTGTGCCACATTGCCTTGAAGGGATTCACTTATCATTCTCTTTGATACTTCAATGGGTCTGTCACATCTAGGACTCCATAGGATTGAAAAAAAAAGTAAGCTGAGTGTCAGAGAGGTTAAAGGTTGTACAGACAGTAAAATTCAGAAGCAGGATCTCTCCTGTCTCCAAGTTCAGCATTCTATTGACTCTACTACCTCTGACTGTAAAATGGTGGGTGGACTCTATGGGCTCTCTAAGGGTGCTTCCAGCTCTACAATCTATGGTCTGTGGTTAAAACCTATACTGTTCCAGATCAGTTTTCTTCTCACTACATTTATCGGGGACTCTTTCTTCATTTATCAAATGAGGACACCTGCCCCTCGATTTAATCTTGTGGAGGTTAAATGAGATAATGGATATGAGAATTTTGAAAAGTAGAGAAAATAAGAGGACCAAAGAAAGGTTAGGACCAATCAGGTTCAGTGGAACTATGATGAAAGAAGGTACAATGTCTGAATTCTTATTTCATCTTTTTCTCTTCCAAGGAAGATCTTTGGAATGGAAAGGATGAAACAGAAATAAATGGTTTAAGAGGAGATGAAACCAATAATCAGTAAGAAGATACTACTAAGGTATCTTGCTGTTCTTAATGAATTCAGGTCAACTGAGGAAGGAAGGAAGGAAGGAAGGAAGGAAGGAAGGAAGGAAGGAAGGAAGGAAGGAAGGAAGGAAGGAAGGAAGGAAGGAAATAGAATATCTAAGCCATGGTGAGTGATCTTTGAAAAATTATGGAGAGTAGGAAAGTTTATACAGTATTGGAGAATGTTGTCTCAATTTTCAATAAAAAGAAGAAAGTAGAATCCTCAGACTATAGGTCAGTGAGTTTGACTTTTATATTCCTATCAAAAGTCTAAGAACTATTAATAGTGTGGTTGTGATTACCAAAAGACAGCATACAAGACCAGGTCATTCCCAACCAACCTCACTTCCCTTTTCAAGAGGATTACTAGACTGGTAGATCAGAAGAAAGTTTGTCTTTTGTATAGTTTGCCTAGATTTTAACAAAGCATTTTGGCAAAGTTTCTTGTGACATCTTTTTGAATAAGCTGAAAGAATGTAGGCCAAACATTAAATGAAAGTTCAATTAAATGGGTTCAGAATCAACTGAACAATCAGACCCCAAAACTACACATCAATGTCAACTTGGAAGGACATCTTCAGTGGATAGCCCAAGGAATCTGTGCTTGACCCCATGCTGTTTCACATTTTTATCAATGACTTACATAGAGACATAATTAGAATGTTTGTTAAATTTTCAATAGTTAATCTACTAAATGAAAAAATCAAGATTTTTTTTAAAAATTCTGAACTGACTAGAGCATTAGCAATAATCTAAAATGAACTTTTATTAGGAATAAATGTAAAGTCTTATACTTGGGTTCAAAAAATCAACTTCACAAATAAAAAATCGGGGCATGGCTAGAATAACAGTGTGTCTAGAAAACTTTAGGGGTTTTAAATTATACCATAAGTTCAACTAGAAAATGTAATAGTCTTAAGTTACACTAAGGCATGATTTCTAGAAATAAGGAGGAGACAGCCCCATTGTATTTTGACACAGTTGAATTACAATTGGGGTTTTGAGTTCAGTTCTAAATACATCTTAGGAAGAATACTGATAAACTGGAAAGCATTCAGAGAATAGCAACCAGGACATTTCATGCACCATGAAGATTGGTTTAAGGAACTGGGGATATTTAACCTGCAAGAGAAAGGAGTTAGGGGAGACATGTTAGCTATTTTCCACTATCAGAAGTACTCTCATGAGGAAGAGTAGCTAAACTTCTTCTGTTTGATTCCAGAAGACAGAACTAAGAGCAATGGAAAGAATTTGCAAATGGACAAATCTAGGTTTGATGTAAGGAAAAATTTTCCTCACAAATAGATTTATCCAAAAATAGGATAGGTTTCCTTGGGAGATGGGTTCCTTCTCACTGGAAATCTTCAAGCAAAGATTGGATGACCACTTGCCAAGTATATTGTGGTGGGGAGTGGGGGTGGGGGAAACATCCTTTTTCAATTTGGGATTGGACTAAAGAGCCAGTCTTTTGCAACTCTAAAATTCCGTGACTATAAAAGGTATAAAGTAAATCTATATGTAAAGACAGGGATAGAGATAGGGAGAGAACTGGATTTGTGATATCACTGATGTGGGAACTTCCCTGGTAAGGAACTTCTACCAATGTAGATAGCCGCTTTTGGCAGCTCTTTGCCTAAGCAAGTTGCCGAGACCACTAAGAGGTTATGTGATTTGTCCAGGGTCACACAACCAGTATGTTTTAGATGTGGAACTAGATCCCAGTTCTTTCTGGCTCTGAGGCTAGCTGTCTATCCACTATGCTGTGTTGTTTCTTTTTCACCAGATGACCAAGTGTACTATATTAGCTTTAGTGCAGATATTCTCTCATGTAGTAAAAGTGGACACTGCTTAAGAGCTGGATGGGATCTTAGAAGTCATCAACCCCAACCCCTTCATTTTACAAATGAGGAAACTGAGGTTTAGAGACATTAAACCATTTCCCCCGCTGTAACTTAGTTTGTAGGTGTATAGCAAAAATCTGAACCCTGGCCTTCCCATCCATTCCTTCTGTACCATGTTGAATGTCTAACAAATAAAATAAGCTAGAGATCTTTCTGATTTGCTACTTTAGTTCAGGTACACATGTCCTCATGTTTGACACCAAAATAAAAATCCTACAATAACTTTTATGTTTTGTGTTCCTTTAAAACTGTATGTATAAACATTTCAGCTGGTCTCCAGACATATTTCTTTCTCTCTCTTTTTGGAAGAGAAGTGGGGAAAAAGGACTAGACCTATTATCAGAGAAGATAAGTGACTGACCCAGGGTCATGCAGCCAGTATGTGCCAGAAGAGGAACTTGAACCTATTTCTTCCTGAATTATAAATCCAACTCTTCATTCACTACATCCCATTGCTTATCTAGGAATCCATACCATCTTTCTCTCACTTGTACCACTGAAGTGGCATAATATAATTACACAATTACCGAACATAGAAGGCACTTAATAAATGTTTGTTGATTTATAATAGAAGCTAGAAATGCATATAGGTTTATTCAGGTCTAAAATAATTGTCTCCTTGTTACTGTGAATTTCCTATTTCCATTTATACTTTTCTCACTGCTATCGTCTTTGGGATTTGTTTGTGTTTTATTTTCTGCTTCTGCGACTGGGACTAAGTAGCAGAGAGCTTAATATACTATGGCAGAGATTATTATTTTCCCTCTGTTTGTATAAGAATGGCTGTTGACTGTAGCTGTCTCTTGTTTTGCATTTAATAAAATTTAAGAAGACTTACAGCTATTAACACTACCCTCTGTTTAGCTAAGTCTCACTGAGCATGATTTATTTTTTCCTTATGGTATCAACTTCGTTTCATTCCACCCATGCTGGAATATCAGTGCCCTTTATCCTTTTTTAAGTGGCCATGATTAGTCACCTTCCTCCCACCTGAACAGTTAAATACTGCACCTTCTGGCTAAGAATTTGAAATCAAAGGGATACCTGTCAATTGGGGAATGGCTAAATGAACTGTGGCATATGATTGTATGGAATTATATTGTACCATGAGAAATGAAAAGCAGGATGACTTCAGATAAACCTGGAAAGACCTACATGAACTGATACAAAGTGAAGCAAACAGAATCAGGAGAATGTTGTACATAGTAACAATACTGTACAATGAAGAACTATGAATGACTTATCTGTTCTCAGCAATACAATGATCCTAAACAATCCCAAAGAACTTATGATGAAGCATGCTACCTTCCTCCAGAGAAAGAACTGATACTGTTTGAATATAGACCAAAAAATGCTATTTTTCACTATCTTTCAGTCTTTTTCTTTTATTTGAGTCTTCTTATACAAAATGACTAACATGGAAAAGTTTTACATGATTACATATATAACTTATAGCTGACGGCTTACTGTCTCCGGAAGGGAGAAAGAAAGAAGAATAGAATTTGGAACCCAAAACTTAAAAAAAAAGTTTAAAAATCGCTTTAACATGTAATGGGGGTGAATTATATACATATAAACATGTATATGGACATAGATATAGATATGTTGCAGCTACACCTTTCACTCACTAGATCATTCAAGCAAGGTTTTTGTCCACCCAAGGGATTAAACAATGGGCCAACTTTGTGCAATATTCTTCTTTGCACTAAGATAATGCAAGCAATCCTTAAGTCTCTTCTGCTGTCATTTGCTACTCTGAACAGAACTGCAGATCCTCAACTGGAAAGGTAGAGAAGTTTTGTTTAAGACACACTGCATCCTCCTCCCCTTGAATAGTCTTACTTTCAGAAGTCATGCCTCTATTTTGCCCACTGCTAAATTTGGTAGGCCAAGTGATTCCCTCAATAGCAGTCTCTGTGCAACAGAAATTGATTTCAATAGGAACTGCATTCACATAACCACAGGAAAGATTCTGTTCATGTCTTAGACTAGCTGAATCTTCTCTTTCTTACTGATATATATGTTTTTTTTTCCACTTGCTGCTTGTTTCTTTGCAAACAAAGAATAAATCTCCCTAGTAGCTTTCAGAATTTAGATCCTAAACCTTTGCAGTGTTCAGACCTACCACTTTTCTAGTCACCCACTTTGAACTGTTCTTTATTTAATTGATATTTCTTTTTCTTATCCCCAAAGGTTAGAGTTAGAGGGATAGGAAGGTAAGTCATTTTATTTGTGGGTTTTTTTTCCATGTTTTAATGCTAAAAACAACCCTTTGGTTAGGAAATTCTCCTTGGCAATACTTAGAAAGAACTTTCCCCGTCATGATATTTTTAATTCCTGATATTCTAGAAACATTCCTGGCATAATATACAAGTGTAAAAAAAATTTCATTCCTTCTATTTTTCTTTTCTCAGCTAAAAAAATTTCAACCTTTCTTCCCACGTTTATGGTATTGTCCCATTTTTGAAACAGACTTTGATTTACATGTGACTTCTTAGTGGAATGGTACTATACCCACAGACTGAGTCAAAATAGTTTTCAATGATTTTCCCATTTTAGTAGCCTCTTGCCCATCATTGTTTGAAATTCCTGTGATAAGTCGAACATTCCATTGAGTAGGATTTTGTTCAGGCATTTTGCTTATAAAATGCAACTATGAAGTAATGTAACTCAGTCTTTAACAAAAACACTCAGTAATAACTCTAATGATGTGATCCCATTCAAGCTGCAAAAGAAGGCTGTTGCTTCCAAAGGAGTCAATTTGGAAAGTCATATGCTTATCACAAGGAGGTTACTATTGCCTGAAACCATTTCTAGAACTCTTTGAAAACTACTTTCAGAGTTAGTCTGACTTCTGCATGGTCACCCCCACCTCAACCACCTGGCTTTGCCTCTAAATAACTTTTGGTTGTTTAAAAAATACAAATCCCTCCTCAAAGAACAAAGATTTAGCATCCTTGGAGGGTGATCAAGGGATGTGCTGCAGCTCTGAGGGCAGTTCCTAAGTAAGAGTTCAGGAGATACTCTCAGCACTGGATGCATCATCAGAGTAAGTGAAGAGTTTCTCAATGTGTCTACATTGAAGGGAACAACATGCATTTGGTGAAGTAATGCTCTTTTGTTTGACAAGGCCTATGGGTAAACCATTCCCATTAGTGTCACCCCTTGAATGAACATACTTCACAGAATCATAGAACTTTAGAGTTGGAAGAAACCTCTGAGACAACTTAGTCTAAGTCATAATGACTCTATAATGTCTCCAACCAATGATTACTCAGCCTTTTTTTCAAGACCTAAGTAGAGAACTCACCTAAGGAAAATATTATGGTTGGATGGGAACAAGTATGGTAAAAAGGATTTCTTAAGTGCTTACTATGTGCCAGGCACTGTGCTAAGTGAGGATATAAATACAAACAAAAATAAAGACATTCCCTGCCCCCCAAAAGTATTTTCATTGGGGAAGGTAACACAGCTCACAAAAGAGAGCTAAAAATTGAGGTGGAAGCCACAAAAAGTCTAAAAAGTCTCAATTAAGCCAACAAAAATTTTTGTAAGTTCCCTTTTGTTGTTATTCAGTTGTGTCCAACTCTTCATGACCCCATTTTGGGGTTTTCTTGGCAAAGACACTGGTATGGTTTGACATTTCTTTCTCTAGATCATTTTACAGATGAGAAAATGGGGCAAACAGGGCAAAAAGCCTTGCCTGGGGTCACACAGCTAGTGTCTGAGGTCAGATTTAAACTCATGAAGACTCATCTTCCTGATTCCAAGCCCACAGCACTATGCACTTTACCACCTAACTGCCCCCTAGGGAATAATGCTAATTTTCCAAACAGTTATAATTAAATCTTTCAGTACAATTTATAGAAATTTCAATTTTTGATCCCAAAATTTTGGTATTATGAGAACTTGAGAGTAAAGTCCATGTATTTACAACATATACAATTTTCTTTTTTCAACAACAGTTTATTTTTGAGGTAGAACGAACTCATTCAGTTCAGAGGAAATAATATTATGGGTGTGTCTAAAATGGGCTTTTCAATAACACAAAGCAAATATATGTATAACATCACAGCTGTGAGCTAGAAGGTAACTTATTTAGTATAACTCCTTCATTTGACAGGAGAGGAATCAGAGACTCAGACTTGACATCTTGGATGTGTAAGACATCATCTGAGGACCTAGGCTCACAATTCCTTCAATTTCTCAAGACTCAGTAGTCAATGTAATCATTAGGGATGATTGCTGGCACTAAGACTCTGCTTTTTCAATTTCAACCATCATCATATAAGGAAGAAATTCTTGGTCATGTAAGCAGCACAAAAGTAGAACAGGCTACTTGGGGAGGAAGTGGAATTCTTCATCACTAGATAGCTTCAGGCAGAGGTTGGAATAACCACTTGTCAGGGATGCTACAAATAAAGATTCGTATTCAGTTACTGATTGGACTATACACCCTTTAAAGCAGGAATGTGCAGGCAAATATTCAACAACTGGTTCTCCAAAAACTCAATGTCACGCTTTTATGTTGAATTTGCAATATTAACATCATCACTTTCTTAAGTCTGAACAATCAATAAAATAACAAATCAAGCCCTGATTTGTAGTATTTGCCAATTTCTGAGATGTAAATGCTTACCCTAAAAATTTAACAATTGTCTTGGACTGGTACAAGTTAGTTTTAGCAAAGCCCTGCTTTAAAGTCTGTTAAAACTTCTTCCAGTTCTGGGATTCAATGTCAATGTCATATAAATTTATGGTCATACCTAATGAAATGCTAAGAAAGTTTAAAAGTAGAGAGAAGTGGCAAGATTGCTACACTGAATGAATTCTAGATCTTCAATAATGCAGCAATACTGGTTTGGATAATAAATAAATCCTCATTTTGAGCTAGCCATTTTGACTTTATTGATCACTAGATCACATTGAGGGTACGTATGCCTGCCTGGTTCCCATAGCAAGGATCTTGTCTCATTTTCCTCACTAAGATTTCAATTCACTTTATAATGCAGTAATCTCATCCTCCTTGGCTTGATTTCTCTCCCTAGTTTTCTGTGGAGTAACAATCTTCTACCATTTCCATAATAATAGTAATGAGAATAACGTATATATGTGTGTGTTTTCCTCACATCACCTCTGTGAGGTAGGTAGTGCGGTATCAAGAGTGTTGAATTAAGTGTGGATATGTGCATTAAAGTTCTAGTTCTTTCACTTTGTGGGAAAAGGAGTTTGTCTGAAATGGGCTTTTCAATATCTCAAAGCACATACACATATATATATATACATACATACATACATACATACACACACACGTGAAGGTGATAGACAGATTTCAAGCTTAAAGGCCATCTCATTCAACACTCTTATTTTACAAGTGAAGAAAATGAGGCTCCAAAGAGCTTAACTGAATTGCTTGTGATCTCACAGCTGCTGATAGATATGAACCCAGCTCTTTCTGACTCTTAGTTCAGCACTCCAATCTCTATCCCACAATGATCCTTCCAATGGACAAAAGGTGAGAGTCACCAACCCTTTCATCTAGTATGCTTAATTAGTCAAATCTCACAATGAGCAATGGAAACTGTTCCTTTAGAACAATGGAAGTTAGTTCCTTTAGGAAATGATTAACCTTAAGATAATCAAAGAAATACATCACTTCAGGACTAGAGAGTAGAAATTATCTAGTCCAACTCCCTTTATTTTACAGATTATAGGATAACAGATTTGTAGCTGGAAGGGAACTGGGAGGTTACCAAATCCAGTTCTCTCAATTTACAGATGAGAAAACTGGAGCCCAGAGAAGAGGTTAACAGGGCTAGCAAGTGGCTTCACTATTTGTCTCTAGTCTGTGGTTCAGAGAAGTTAAATTAACTGCCTAAGGTGACATAGCACGTGGCAGGATTTGAATCCAGGTCTTTCTTAGCACTTCTTTCCATTATGGCATCCTACTTTTCATTCTTAGAAAATGCTCCAGGTTGGGGCAGCTAGATGGCGTAGTGAATAGATAACTGGCCCTGGAGTCAGGAGGACCTGAGTTCAAATCTGACCTCAGACACTTAACACTTATTAGCCTTGTGACCTTGAGCAAGTCACTTAACCCCAATTGCCCTGCCTTCCCCCTTCCATAAAACAAGAAAGAGAGAGAGAGAGTAAATAGACAGTAAATAGTGTCCTTCATGGTACCATGGAATGAGGGCAGAATTTGGACTCAGAGGACCAGGCTTCAAATCCTGGCTCTGACTTTGGGTAAACCATTTGACCTCACAACGTGTCTGATCTTTCCACCTGAGAATATGGAGTAGGTGACATCAATGGTCTCTTCCATCTCTAACTCTAAGAGCCTATCATCCTAAGCTGATTCCTAGAACTCCTAAAAGTCCTTACACAAATCCAGAAAGTGATTGGTAGGATCTAAGTGAGTAAAACCTCCGATTTGGCTTTCTGTTAACAAATGAGAAGTATCTGACCAAATCCAGCTGCCAAAGTGTGAAATGCACAGATTATGGAATTCCAACACATTTTCATGTGTTATGCACTTCATACACTCTTAGCCAAAGGCAGAATCTTCAGCTCAACAAAAATTATCTTCAAGAATAAAAGTGAATAATATGGTAATATGTTTTGCATGATTGAACATGTATAATCTATTCCTAATTGCTTAGCATCCAGGGAGGGGAGGAAGAAAGTTTGGAACTCAATTTTTTAAATGAATGTTAAAAATCGTTTTTTCATGCAATTGGGGGAAATAAAATATTATTTTTAAAAATTATTTCCAAAAAAAATAAAAGTGAATATATATTATATATGTATATATTATATATATATGTAAATATATATAGTTTGTGAATTTCTCATTTTCTTTTTTGCTATAGAGATTAGCCACCTACTTCTGGTTAAAAAGGCAAGGTAAAAGATTCCAGAGGAGGTTGATTGTCCTACAAACACCTCAGCAAAATTCTAAAAGGGCAGCAGATGAAACAGTGATCAAGAATACCAAAGAGGAGTGAGCTACTCTATCCAGTTTGACACTGTACAAAAAGATGCCCAGGAGCCTGCAAACGTCTGGTTGCCAACAATTGGAGAGGGAATGTGCCAGGGGAGATAGAAGCCAACATGAACTCAGTTAAAGAGAGCCTAAAGCCAGCAGAGCCTCAGCCCTGGCCTGTTAAGACAGTAAGGGACAGAGTCAGTCCCTGGAAGGTCACACTGAACAAGAAGACAGCACTATGGACATTCCATAAGGTCTAAAGCTAACACTAAGGCTATCTCAGCTTGCTCTAAAACTCTCCAGGAGACCCAAAACCAAGGTGATCACTCACATCTAAATGGAGTATTTCGGGAGCATAGCAGAGAACATGGTCAACTCTTGTCTAGGGAATGTTTAAGGAGACAGAGATAGGGCCAAAGTCAGGACCCAAGTTGGGTCCCTTTGAGAAAGAAACAAGTCTAGGACTGAAGGAGAGAGTACTGCCTACTTTCAATCACCCTGTGCAGATCTATAGCAGGACAATGGCGGTGGCACACCACACAGATTGCTGAGAGCACAGGACCAAACATGGCCAACCACCCTAGTCAAAAATGTCAGGAGAGTGGAGGTAGACCCTGCCTTGGAAGAAAGTTAAAATCAAGAAACTAAGGCTGGAAATATAAGTTAGAATAGAAAAGAAATCTCTGAATACAATGGATAAAATACAATGAGTTAAGAGAAACCCAAGAGGTAAACTCAGAAGTAGAAAGTAACTTCCCAAGCACAAATACAGACCTAGAGAAAAAGATGACTTGGCTACAAGAAGTCCAAGAATGCCTAGGAGAAATGGAGCAAGAGATAATAAAAATGAAATTAGAGCATGGGGGTAGGGTAGGTTTGAAACGAGAAAAAAACAGCTTAGAACAGAGGCAGAAAACTATCCAAATAGGGATAAGGACTCCATGAAATGAAGTAGGTAGGCAGAATTCAGTGACTCCATGAAATAATATTAGTATAAAGTCAAAAGACTGACAAATTAGAATCATATTATAACATATGGTATTTGAAACAATTAACTCAGAAAACAGATTAAGAAGAGACAATTAAAGAATCATTAGATTCCCTGAAAAACACTGTCAAACAAACAAACAAAAAAAACTTGGATACCAAATAAAAGGGGAAAAAAATTCCCAGCAAAGGGAGAATAAAAAGAAGTGAAAGATCCTATCTGGCAAACTAGAAGTAAAGATGCCTAAGAATATCAGAGTCAAAAATCCAGAAATTCTAGGCCAAAGAAAAAATGTTTCAATAGCCAGAAAGAAATACCTCAAAACACCAAGAAACTACAATCAAGATCACACAAGACAATGTTGCAACTACCTTAAAAAAGGGGAAATCTTGGGATATCATATACCAAAACACACGCAAAAAATAAGCCAGCACTTAAATATCATATATGTGTTAAGAATCAAATGTTTTAAATATATAAAACACTTTGAAAACATTAAAGCACCATGTAACTACTACTACTGATTATTATTCCTTATTTACTTAATACAACTTATTATTATGGAAGGATATAGAGTCAAAGTGTTATTACTGCTTCCATATAATAGGAGGAAGAAAAATAAGTAGAAATTACAACACTTAGAACCATAGTCAGAGAGAGATCTTTTTTTCTTCTTTTTTCCAGTACCAGTCTATAATCTATTAGAATTTCTTACTTTTATCATCCCTAAGATAGATGGTCATTCCTGATCAAGTGGCCTATAAAATAGTTTTGCTCTTATTTTCCCTCTTTATTTTATTTAATTTCAAGCTGTATTGATTCTGCTCCATCAGCATTTACTCCAAGGTCCCCTTTTTATCTCAACTATTTTCAAACCTGGATTTACATATTAAGCTATTCCTTTGGTTATGCTCCACTAGCACAACACTTTGTTCTTCTCTGATCTTTTCTAAAATAGTTTATGTCCCACAATATTTAGCTTTCTCTGCTATATGCCATTCATTTTCACTATTCATCTTATGATTTGGCTTTATTCATTATTTTTGAAATAGTAGATGCCTAATGTCCACATGTCAAAACGTAATAAAAATGTTTTCATTAATGCATTGTTTTAAAGAAAACAAATGGTCTGCTTGACCACTAATTCTACCTTTATGTTCAATTTTAATAATATTTGTTATTAAGCTTTTTTATTTCGTGGGTTGTAAAGGACTAGAGAGTCACTGTGATTTTGTGTGGCTGGGATTAGGAGTTAAAACATTCCCTATAAATCTGTGTAATCTTGATCAAAGGACATGACTGTGCGGAGTACTCCTATCTGTGTTGTGCATTTTCAATTACACTACATGTTTTCTACTTAGTAAGCCAGCTTAATTCCATACCATGTCACAATATTCAAACATGTCCCAGGTTGGAAAAAGGAACAATCTTACTTCTCTTGTAAGTTGTTTAGCCTCTGGCACTTATAAATCCCCCAAAACACGGGGGAAATTCCTTTTTCCTTACTTTTAATATGCCTCTAGATTTATTACTTGAAGAATCTGTTCACTTAATCCTTTGCTGAGGTCAGGGTTCACCAGCATTCTAATAAAGGTTCCACTAAGAGAAAAGAAGAAAACAAAATCATGAAGTCGAGCATGCCAGTGATGCCTAAGACAAAAATAAATTTCCAAATATATTTCCCCACAAGAAGGACAAGAAAAGGCAGGATGCTTTAAATTACTCTACACAAATCCAACCCATCTATCTTGGGCTGCTCTCCTCGACAGTTTGGCCAAGGTGGGCAGGCAAGGCAGAGGCTAAAGAGCTCTTCAGGGACCAAATTACTGTTTCAAAATGGGTCTCGCACTCCAACTATATGACAATATTATCTGAGAAATGTTACAGAGATTTGGTGTCCTTCAGAGTACTCTGCTAAAGCATTTAAAATTATCAGAGGCGTATGTTATTTAAAAAAAAAGGTTCATTAAAAATGTACTTTAAGCAGATCTGGCCAAAATATTACAAGTGTTACAAATGACCAAAAGTGGCTATAATAAAAAATATTAGCATTTTATTGAGATGATCACTTCCAAGTTTCTAGAAATGTGGCACAGGAATATATTCTGCACAGTCAGGGCTTCCAGAGACTTTTATTATATAATGAAACAGTCTTAAAATTTTTCTAAGCAATTTTGATGCAAAAATATAGCAACACTGGGAGAAAATGTCTCTTGTTGATATAATATGATTTCTGCTCATTTGTAGTTGTTGAATTGGAGAGAAAGATCATTTAAATTTTTTCCCCTCAACTCTGGAAAGCTCTTCGTATGCACAAACAGAGAAAATATTAGGGGAAGGGGGAAGGGAAGAAGAACAGTAAAATTCATTTAATTCATAAAATATGTTCTCTGCCCCCATCAGCTTTTGCTCCCCTTCCCGCATTTCTCTTGAAGCTGAGCAGGGTCGTGCTGGGTCAGTGAATGGAAGGGAATTCTCCTCCATAAACAATAAGGAGGTAAAGATCAATCTGAGACAGGGCTCTTCCTCATCCTAGCATATAGGGATATATCCTCCTTCTTAAAGAACTGCATGACTCATCTGAGAAACTGGATACGTTAACACATCAAAAATCAATCTGCAAGTACTTACTAAGCATCCAGTAAGAGTTAGACATTTAAAAGGACCCAAAATAAATGTAATACCCTTTGTCACTCGACCAGTTAGAAAACTAGGTTTCACATGATTATGTGAAAAAGAATAATTCAAGGCCACACATGGCCACATGCTGAATCACATAGCACAACTTGTAAGTGTTACAAAATTGCTGAAAATTAGTATTCCTGTGGGAGGTTTATCAGGGTAGTTGGGAAGGTTCTATGGATGAGGTGCTTACTGAATGCCAGAGACCAAACTAGGCATTAGGAATCCAAATATAATAAATGAAACAAGCCATACTCACAAAGAGCTTATAGCTTAAGAGGGGAGATAACAAGGCTCTACGTATAAATATTTGCAGGATAAATATAAAGAAAATAAGTACAAAGTTGCTAAATATAAGGTAGTTTAGGAGGGAGGGCAATAGTAGATGGAGAAATAAGAAGTCTTAATGGGGAAGGAGGTACTTCCCTTGTATATGTAGAGGGCATCATGAAGGCAAAAATGGATTCTAAGAGGAGGAGGCAAGGAGAAAGTAATTTCCAGAGAAAGGGGAAAACCAGTGAGAAGGCACAGAGAAAGGTAGAGAGAGGGAAGTAGAATAGTAGACAATGAAACTGGAAAGGTAAGTTGAGGCAAGGTCATGAAAAGCTTTCAAAGTGAAAGAGTTTTTAAATGAACCCAGAAGAAGGATTTGAGCTAGTCCTTGAGCTAGCTGAGTCTTGAGAAATGGTTAGGATTCAGACTGTCTGAGAGGAGGAGACAAGGCATTCTAGGTTAAAAGGTGGCCATAAGAAAAGAAAAAAAAGTAGGAATTAATTAAGCTATTAAGAAATCACTGGAATCATATGATTTTAAAGATATGTTCCAAAGAGGTCATTTCACCTAAATCACAAGGAGACGTAGCTACAATTTTTTTTTTTAATTTGATGACTGACTTCAATAGACTTGGCCCTTCTCAGCAATACAAGGTGCTAAAACAATTCCAAAGGACTAGTGATGGAAAATGCCATCCACATTCAGAGAAAGAACCATGGAGTCGGAATGCAGAGCAAAGCAGGCTTTTTGTCATTGTTGTTCTATTTTCTTTTTTTTCTTTCTCATTCTCATTCTTCTATAGACTAATGTGAAAATATGTTTAATAGGAATGTACATGTAGAGCCTATATCAGATTACACGCCATCTTGGAGAGGGAAAGGATAGGGAGGGGGAGAAAATTTAAAACTTATGGAAGTGAATGTTGAAAACTAAAAATAAATAAATTAACTTTTTAAAAAAGACTGTAAGCAAAAATTTCCAAAACCAAATTTTGTGTTTCTGAGTTACTATACTTAGGCAAGATCACTTATTAACTGCCTCACTATATTCAAAACAGCATCCCCCAGAGCACAATGGGAAAAAAGAGAAAATCAAAATTGAAAATCTCCATCAATAGTGGGTTTTCTATATATCTGGAATTATAGATCACATGAGAAGCAATGTTAGGTACTAGAGAGAGAGAGAGAGCTGGTCTCTGAGTCAGGAAGAGCTAGCTCAAGTCCTGTCTCAGACACATACTGTATTGGCTTTATCACCACAGGCAAGTCACAGCCTCCAAATGCTTCCCAGGCAACTAAAACTATACAGGAAAGAAATGATGTTGATCTTTGACAGGAAATTCCACACCAAGAATACTCTAAACTGATTAAATAAATTGGTTTTAAAAAAGAAAAAGATTTAGAAGTCCTTATCTGTGATATCCCAGAGAATAAACTCTTGCAAACAGCCTCTCTCTAACTAAGAAAGTTGCCTGAAATGTATAAAGATTAAATGACTTCCCTAGGACCACATGACTAGTAAGGGGATTCGAAACCATGTCTTCTACATAGGAACATGCACAGAACAAAACAAAGTTCAGGTTATCGAATTACAGACTGCAAGAGATAAGGAAACTGAAACAAAATTCACTATATCTGGAGTCAGAATCATAAACTACAGATCTGGAAGAACCCTAGCCCATCATTTCACAGATGAAGAAAGGTAGAGAGAGAGAGGGCTAGATGACTTGCCCAGGGTCACACAGTAAGTACCTGAGGCCGGATATGAACTCAGGAAGATGAGACCCTGCACTCTATCCAGGTGTCCCCTCCTGAGCAGTATATAATCTAGGTTATCTATTAAAGAATTTCTAGCTCCAACAATCAATATATCTAAAACTCTGTAACTCAAAATGCAATATAGACCAGGAAACAGAGAGGAAAACAAAGTAAATACCAAAGTAAGGTAGTCTTTAAAGTCATCCTTTCCTAAAGGATGTAGAATCTTATAGTATTCAGATTTGAAGGTGACCTTATTATATAGGCTACCCTCCTCATCTTAAAAATTAAAAGATGAAGCACAGAGAAGTTAAAATGACTTGTCTAAGGTCACAGAGGTAACAAGTAATAGCACCAAGGTTTGAACCTCCTGCTTCAAATCCTTTTTTCTTTCCACCACACTATGAGTTTGGAATCAGGTTTTACAGAGAAATCAGAACACAAGATTCAGGGGAAGAGACACAAGGGGAGTGGCTTAAGCAAAGGAATTTCCATTAAATGAAATGCTCCTCTACAAACTACTTTTTATATAAAACTATATTTTTATACCAGAGATAGTTACATTTTAGGGACAGAAAGAAATTGGTCTGGGGGGGGTGAGGGGTGAGAAGTTTTTAAAAATCATATTTTGATTATAATTAAATCCACCAAATAATCTTATTAGAAGATTGAGTTCCGTATAAAGCTGTCAAAAGGCAACTCCCAAGTTCCAAAAATAAAATCTTTGGTGCTTCCAGGATTGTTGAAAATACACAAGCTTTTTCTCTCACACAAACTGCTATCTTACTGTTGTTTTAGGGATTGAGAAGAAATAGTGAAGATTTAAAAAAAAAAAAGAAATACAAAGTCCTTTTAGAATTCAGAAACTAAGAGAAAGGGGAAAAGGAAGGCCAAAGAACTATCTAACACTTTATTTAAAGCTTCTTTTAATATACAGACTGAAAAGGGAAATAAAATAAAAGGAGGAAAGATATAGAGAGTATCAACTTTGTAACATGGATTGAGAAAGCTAGCAGAGGACAGAAGATGCAAAGAACATTCAATAAAAACTAGAGAATCAAGGGCTTCCTTGCTTTGAGGGAAGGTGGCTGCCTCCTCAGAACTCTGTTGGCACTTCCAGTCCGGCCTGCACCCCACAATTCACCACTCCAATATATGACTCTCTTATTATTCAATATTGTTTCCATGGTGATGAGTTTGATCTCCTACTAAACTGTGAGTGCCTTCAAAGTTGGGATGATGGTCTGCCACCAATATCGTGTCCTCCATGGCTCCTGGTCCAGGACTAGGAACTTGGTAAATACTAGAAAATATCTGCTGTTTGAATGACAGTAGAGATCAATGCTTACAAGATTGGCCCCTGTGCCTTTTTTACAGAAATACATGTGGAAGCAGGCCTCCACATTACTTCCTAGCTAGTTCCAATTCATGTCACTGCATGGATACTCATCGACGTCTAGCACACTTTTATGTGTTGCTTTCCACATTAGAATTAAGCTGCTTGAGGGAAGGAACTATCTTATTTTTTTGTATTTGTATCCCCAGGGCCCTCGACGTGGTAAGTATTTAATAAATGTTATCATTCAATCATAAGGAGGGAGATTGCAATCTCTTCCTATTTTCCATATGTCAAACATCAAAAACTAAGAAACTTATCCAAAGTCATATAGTAATGTGTAGTTGGAACCAGAATTCATACCTCCTGACCTCTATACTGAGTTTTATTAACCTCTAGGGAATCTTTGCATATTTTTTCAATCAGTTAAATAATAAAAGCAACCTGGCATGGAAAATAGAGATTTGGCCTTGTAGTCAAGATAGTTTCTGATGATTCTGGCTTTGTGACTTTGGATGAGCCAAGTGTCCTCAGTGCTCTGGAGAACCAACACTCTAATAAGTTTCAAAGCAGGTGGGGTTCTGCATTGGTAGAGGAGTTTCACTGGGAACGGCCCATACCAATGAAATCATAGGTTCAGTTCATAAAAATCAAACCAAACTTAAAAAAAAAAAAACAAAAAAAAAACAACGGACAAGGATATAATGAGTGTTTACTATACATTGAATCACTATCTTGAAGGAGTTTATACTTTAGTCAGGTAAACAAGACAAACTTGAAATAATATTATCATTATATTATATATATTGGCAATACATGATAATATTAGAATAATGAAGTACCAAACTGTGGGGCAATGACAATACCATAAGAACTATTAACCAATAATCTGATAATAAAGAACATTAGCTGATAATGAATATTAGATAATAAAGAATATTAGTTCTAATAGGGACCTTAGAAGTCATCTAGCCTCGTCTTCTCATTTTATAAATAAGGAAACTGAGAAATAGGGAAGTCAAATGTGAGTTCAAATATGACCTCAGACATGTACTGGCTGGGTGACAATGGGCAAGTCACTTAACCCTAATTGCCTCAGTTTCCTCATCTGTAAAAAGACCTGGAGAAGAAAATGGCAAACCAGTTCAGTATATTTCCCAAAATTAATGGGGTCATGAAGAGCTGGACATGACTGAACAATAACAATTCTTGAACTATCCAATTAGCCATCTGAAAGAAGTATTCCAAGTTCCAAATTATGTGTTAGACAATATCTACAAGTGCAATAACCTAGAAAAATAATATTATTTTTACCCAAATCTAAAAGATTTATAGTCACTCTATATAAACACTAAATATATATTATATATAGGCACACATACACACACACACACACACACACACACACACACACACATATATATATACACATTTCTACACATGTAGTATACAAAAATTGAAAGTGGCTATTTTTATATGATAGTCATTTCCTTATCTTAAAAGATTATAAAGCAAAAAAAATATATTACAATCCCAAAAGCCTATTGATTTAACATAAGGCATGTATGATATTATGACAGAGAAATATATTTGACATGTTGACAACATATGATATACACATGGGGGGGAAGGGATTTCAGGTAGAAATGGGATTCCTAAAGGGGAAAAATTATAAGAAGTTGTCATGTCTGAAGTATGCCTGCTTCTGCATTCTTGTTTTTGTCATTTTTCTTTCCTAAGTGTGCTACACAGTGTATCTCAATTGCTTTGGCAACAGGCAAAAGACAGGGTGTCCTTTTGAATCACAATGATCTGCTTTGGTCCAGAGCAGAAACCAAAGCTGTTAAAAGGGACAAACTCTTGCATTACATGGAGTCTTCTAATATAACCACAAATGCAGTTTGTTCAAAGATATTCTCATGGATTTCCAGTTTGACAGAAAACAATAGTTTTCCCCCCCACCCCCATCCCTCTTGGTGGGGAAGCTGCTATTGATGGAAGTTGTTAGTGGGGGGAGGGGTATTGCTCTGTCACAGGCTACTGGTTTGACTCCTCCGGGTGGTCGGCTTATTGTGACAGCCTTTTTTTTTTTTTTCATGAGAAAGGTGGGGCTTTCTGTGCAAACATCCAAAAAAAACCTACCTTCATGTCAGACAATAAAAACTGTGGGGTGGGAGAAGATGGATAGCTCATTACTCTCCCACTTTGTGGTCCATCTTCTTTTTGGATGGCATCATCAGAACCAGATGCCAAGCTGGGGGAAGAGTTTCTTCCAGCAACAGCATCTGGCCCTTTGGCAGAATTCTCGGGCCATTGTATCTGGGGTTCTCTCCAGATGTGCCACGTGCTTCCACTGTTTATGACTTGCCTTGTTCTTCTGGATACCATTTTTCACTCCGAGTCATTCTGGACTCTAGGGGATTAGCGTGTTCTTATCTGAGAAGAGGATCCTGGCATCTTTTTCCCAGGCCATATTTCACATGGACATGCCAAGATCAGAAACACATATGTGTGGCACCTTCTCCTCAAGGGGAGTGTGGGCCCCAGGCCATTCCTAAGGGTTTGTGGAGCCAGGAACAAGACACACTGTGTGCCTTTCTCTCCCTCCTCAGTAGTCTGATCCAGATGAAATAGGGTTAAAAAGAATACCATCACACACTGCTGCTAAGGAAAGATAGTATAGATGAGAAAGGACACAGAACAGAGATCTTCCTTGTCTGACTGTAGTCTAATCCCCACTCTGCTGCCTCCTGGCTATTATGGAATCCTGGGAAGTCATTTAACCTCTATAAGCCTTAATTTTCTCATCTGTAAAATGGAATTGGTAATACTTGAACTATTTATTCCCAATTATTCATTCAGAAACATTTATTAGTGCTACTTTTGGCCAGCTACTGGAGATATGAGCATGAAGAATGAAACAATCTCTATTTCTAAGAAGCTTATGGGGAAGCTAGGTGGGGCATCCCTGGAGTCAGAAGGACCTGAACTCAAATCCAGCCTCATATACTGATTAGCTATAATCTAGAGAAGGAAATGACAAAGTCAGACACAACTGAAACTACTCAACAGCAATAAGCAGAAGCTTATGTTCTAATTGGGAAGACAAGAAAAGTACATTGTCCACTGTAAAACACTTCTATGGATATAATACACAGCTCTCAAGTTGCAGCCCTCAGATGGAAAATAAGTCATGAAGGATCAACCTTGAATCCAGGATTGGAGTAGGGATTTTGGAGGGAAATGGAGAGCAGAACCATTTTCTTTGCCTGAACCTTTGGGAGGAACTTATGAGTCATCTCCATTGACAATTCTCTATTTTATGCCTTTCTTTAAAGTAATACTCTTAAAATGAAACTGCAGGGAGATGCCTTGATCTGAATTGGGAGAGGAAGTTAACATGCTGGGAGTTACCTACACTAAATAAATTACTGATCCCAACCCAAACACATGTACACACACACACACAATTTTTGCTGAAGGTCATATATATAGTGACAAACAATAGAGCTAGAACCCAGATCTCCTGACTCCTAGTCTAGTCTTCATTATACCAGATTGGCCTCTAGTTTGATACAACAGAAAGTCACTGTACATTTGACTGAAAGCCTATTGTACAAGAGGATATGCTTTGGAGCACAGACCTTATAGAAATGATAATGAATATTGCAAGGGCTTATTTGATTGCTCTACGTTAAGCTAGCTGAGATCTTCAGATAAAATAGGAGCATGTTATAAGAACAAATTAGAATTACCATTATTGCTATAACCTGTAAATGAAGCTTTTGCTATCTCCGATAAGGAGGGAAAAAGGCGTGAGATATTTTGCTGTCAATGGAGAGAGGCTCCTTTAGTTAGTGAGCCTGGTTTTCTGTCATATTTGATTGTGATTATAATTTACAAACCCCTCCTCCTCCTGGTCAGCTCATTCATTTAGAAATAAGATTACTCACTGCCTACATGTATAAATGACTCTCTATGTCATTCCTGGGTGGCTGATTATTTCTCCTCCTTTTTTGTTTTTCTTTTCTTTTTTTTTTCAACAGACACACATGCATGCCTTGTATCAGGTCAGGATTTTTCTCCCTCAGTAGCAAGTGTCAATTAGCTGGTCCAGATCAGACCTAGAAAGAGCTTCTCGCTTTGGCTGCTCCTTCCTGGAGTCCCTTGATTAGGTAGTGTTAAAGGCACTGACAGCAGGGGTTCCCCTAAAGCTCTTTCCTTATTGTTACAAAGCCAGCAGATCACGGTCAGTGGCAGAGCTCCTCTCACACATACAGGCTAGAACAACAGGAATGGGGGGCACTGGGAAGGAGGGGGTGGACCTGCCTCCCTTTGGTAATACAACCTGATAACTTAGCAGTCATTAGTGGTGGCTGATTAATTTTCAAAGTGAGCTGGGTTTTAAACCACTTCTACAAATAGACATTCTGCTGAGTCAAAATGTCAGGGCAGGATTTTTTCCCCCTTTTAAATCTTTTGTGAGTCAAGACTGTCTGGTGGCCATACACTCTCACTTGTCTATTCATTTTTTATATTCATTTTGTATGTATAATAATAACAGATTTTTATAGAACACTGTACTTTTTCTAAAATGTGTTCACATCACTATCTCAGAAACCTTGAGGTAGATAAGGAATATATATTTTTCATTTTGCAGATGAGAAACTGAGACATAGAGGAATTAAGTAAACTTGTCCAAGACCAAACAACTAATCGGTGACAGAACTAGTGTTTTTTCCAGTATATAACACACAAGAGGAAAGAGAAAGGAATAAGTATTTATATAACACCTAAAATGTACCAGGTACCTTACTAAGTGCTTTCTAAAAATAGATCACTTGATCCTCACAATCACCCTGGAAGAATAATTCTGTTATCCCCGTTTTATAGTTGAGGTATCTGAGGCAAACAAAAGTGAAAAGACTTACCCAGGATCACACAGCTAGGAAAGGTCTGAGGCCTCAGGCCTTCCTGACTGTAGGCCCAGCATTTTAACCTCTGTGTTGTCAGCTGCTACTAGCTCCTTTCAACATTAAATTGCACAAATCTTATTTCTGATCACAAATGAAAACTTCAGATTTTTTTTCCACATTATAAACCCACAGACTTTAGAGACAAAGGAGATTATCCAGTCCAACATGCTCATTTTACAAATGAGG
Source organism: Gymnobelideus leadbeateri (assembly GCA_011680675.1). Lineage (NCBI taxonomy): Eukaryota > Metazoa > Chordata > Mammalia > Diprotodontia > Petauridae > Gymnobelideus > Gymnobelideus leadbeateri. The sequence goes on from WOXC01007527.1 coordinate 387,485, forward strand.
ATGCCAAGACTCAGGTAAATACCTCACCCAAGATAACTTACACAGAAATCGCTATGAGAGATGATCTGTTACAGCTACTACACAAAACCCCAAATTCAAATCCCACCTCAACCACTTACTATATGTTGGGCCCCAGGCAAGTGGCTTAACCTTTCTCAGTCTGTTTCCTCCTTTGCACAGTGAGGATAATATACCTGTAGCAGTAACCTCAAAAGGTTATTATGGTGGGGAGGGAGATAAGAATATCTGTACAGTGCTTTGCAAACCTTAAAGCACTATATAAATGTCACTTTTTATTATTATTATTAGAGCCAATTTTATGGCCTTTAAGTAGAGAATCCCTTAAGTAGACGTTGGCTGATCTTTTGAACTTCTAAATTAACCGTATTTCAGAATGCTCTGGATATTGTTTTACCAATTTACAAGGAAATTATCTCTATTATTCACATGGCAAATGGGTAGTAGTAGAGGAGGGGTAAGGTGCCAAGGTCTGCCCATCTGGCTAGAACCAAACTTTTGCTGAAGCCAATTCATTTATTCAACAAATAATTATTGCTCACACTTAGCACCTTACAATTTACACAGTATATTCCTCATGATGATCTTTATGAGGCAGGCTGGACAAAGGGCTATCACCTCCATCTTAGGGCAATAAGGGAATAAGGGAAATCAGCTCGAAGAATTAAGCGACTCGCCTATAGTCACACAAGTAGTAAGGATTAGTTAGCACTAGGGAGACAAACCCACATCTTTTGCTTACAAATCCATCGTTCTTTCTCCTGCACCACACTTCTTCTATGTGATAGACCCTATGCTGAGTGTTAGAATAGACACAAAGTCCCTTTGCTTAAAGAACCCACAACTTATTATGGGGCTTATAGTTCAGTCAGAGCTTAAAGGTTGAGTCCAAATGAGGACTGCCGTATCAGGTCCAGGCTGATCACTCCAACTTTATGCAAAAGCCATACTCTGCCCCCAGTCATAGAAACTCTATTGTTGGGTGACACCTTAGTAAGCCACTGCCATAAAAATATATTTTGTTACTCAACTAATCAGATTTGTTTATGTTATAAAATGTTCAGGTCCCTGTGCATGAGAGGGAGAGAGGGATAGAGGAAGAGAGCGGGAAAGAGAGAAAGAGAGAGAATATATGTGTACGAAATAGAATTGAGGAATATTGACTACTATTAGAAAATTAAAGGACTTCTCTTAATATTGAGTCAAGTTGATTAAATGGGCAGTTTGTTATACAGCTCGGTCAGTGGCATTTTGGAATTGCAGTATAAATGGGTGACGATTAAGTCATTTCTCAGCTTTCCTTGGCAGAGTCTTTTATTATTTACAATATTTACTTCAGGGAAGTCTTGGCGTGTGTCATATTTATCTTGCTGAAAAATGGGCCCATAAATGCATATCACCTTTCGAACAAAGCCAAGTGTTGTGGTACTAATTTGGTTCATGAAGTGTGTAATTCAGTTCCTTTGCACAGGGGCAACATTTGTCTTGTGCTTTTATTAAACTACCATAAAACAATTTTTCTTGCTCATTATTAAAATATGCAAGGTTGGGCTGCTGGAAGGGAAGGGGGGGAGGTTAATGACTCAAAGGCACTCCAGTGAGTCAGTGTGTCTGTGCCTCTGTCTCTTTCCCTTTCCACCCCACACCCTGCTACCACAACCCATTCCTTGAAAAAAAAAAGAAGAGGAACCTATTAAGAACTTCCCTACTGGAAGGATATGGGGAAATGGGAGCAAGGGTAAAAATGACACAATGATTTTGAGGATTCTTTTCATGAAGCTGGTGCCATTCTCATCAAGGGTTATTCTAAGCAAGCACAATGCCCTGGCATTATAAATAAAGATAAGTAAATATAAAGCCCCTGTCCTCAAAGAATTAAAAAACTTATAGTCCTACAAGGCAAAATTTCTACTCTGCTGCCTTATAGTGGGATGGAAGTGACTCTGGTTTCTCAGTGGCTATACAAAGGAGCACAAATTCTAGTAGATTCCATCAAGATGGAAAGACTTCAGGTAAGGACCCCTGACAGACTGTGGCTGCTCTCTGGAGACTATTCTAAGTCAGTTTTGAGAAACTTGTCCCTAGGAGGTTGACCACTACTTGACAAGGGTTTTGACCATGGTAACCCGATTTTTAAGCTATGTGTATAGATGAGATACAGTGTCGAATGGCGTAGAAGCAAAAGAACAATCCAGCCTGCAAGAATACATGAGTAAGGAAAGATTCCTTTCAGCTGAGTGATTAGAGAAAGATTCACAGAGGAAGTGGTATTTACACTGGGAATTTTAAGGAGAGTGGGGATTCTAACAGGCAAAGATAATGAGGGAATGAATTCCAAGTATATAGAGTGGTCTGATAATAATAATCATAGCAATCATGAACATTGTGATTAATAATTAGGTAGAACTTTCAAGTTAGCAAAGTGATCTCCTTTGATCCTTAAAATCATGCTGTAGATAGGGGCTGTTATGATTTCCATTTTACAGATGGGAGAAGCAGAGATTAAAAAGGTTAAATGAACAGCCCAGGGTCCCACAGCCAGTAAGTGTTTGAGGTAGAATTTGAACTCAGATCTTCATGACCTCAAGTTCTGCATTCTTCCACTGTATTAGATAGCTATACGAAGACACCAAGGCAGTAGAAAGCAAGTCAAGTTTGGAGAATAGCTAGTAATACAGTTAGAACATAGATGGCATAAAGAATCATGATAGAGGGGGGAAGCCTGAAAGTATAGTTTGGAATCAGTGTGGGGAGCTTTAAATGCTACACTGAAAAGTTTGCATTTTCTCCCCCCAAAAATAGAAACAACTAAAAGTTTTTGAGCAGGAGAAGGGTATGTGCAAGAGGAACATGAATTTGGCTGTTGTACGAAGGATGGATTTGGAGAAAGAAAAAGCCTGAAGACGGGGGAGAAGATAATAAGCTACTGCAATAGTCACAGAACAACTGGATCATAAGGTTTAAAGTTGAAAAGAGCATTAGTGCATAGACTTAGATGTGGAAAGGACCTCTGAGACCATCTATTCCAAATGCCTCATTTTATATTAAAGAAAACCATGACCCTGAAAGATGAAATAACTTGTCCAAGTCCATCTGGTTAGTCGATATTGAAGTCAAAGTCAGAGAACCCAGGTTCTCTGACTCCAAAGCCAGCTCTTCCCACTAAGGCACTTTATCCACCCCTCCCTCAATTCCTTGCTTCTCCCTAGGAGAAAAACAGAAAAAGGAGGACTATGAAGGTGGTGGCAATGTTAATGAAGAAGAGGGGTGGGTGGGATCAGAATAAAAAGACTCGTATGCAATAGTGAGGGTCTGGTTGAGGTTTAATAGAATTCACTCTTAGTGGACCCAAACAGCACAGTATTGGGACTTTGTCCAACAGCATGAAGTAGCTGAGGAAGGTGAGCAGGGAAGGCACCTAGTTGAGATGAGTCAGGTTTGGGGGGGGAAAGATCTAGAGCTGATACAAAATATTCCCCCTTTTGATAGTTTCCTCTTTCAATAGTCTAGAGTTGTTTCATGTTTCATCCTGAACTAGAACATTGTAAGTGACAGTTTCACTATCCCACCTGGAAGAGATTACTTGATTGAATTCAGGCTGCCTGACTGTCTTACCTTGCCAGTATTGGCACTGAAATAACATAAAAGTCATATAAAGTTTCTTAGGAAGATAAAATGGTGTGCCTCACAAACTATCTCGGGGTTGGGGGGTTAAGAGTAGAAAGGACAAATCTTTGTCAAAACAGATGTATCACACAAAAACAACTTGAGAGCAACTTAATGCAATGTGAACCTCAGAATGATCTCACCCCTTCCTAGGCAGTCTTTCTTCTTATCTTTATCATATATTGTTTATATTTAATTTAGTACCTGATTACGTACTTATTATATTAGTCTCTCCATCTTTTATGTATAATCATTCCATGAGAAAAAAATCAACAAATGTTGATTGGACATCTATATTCAAGGCCCTGTTTCAGTCACTGTGGGGTGATAAAGAAACATATGTGGCCCTTACTAGTAAGAACCAGGAATTTCACCTGGATGGCTAATATGTTTGCAATTCCATTTCCCCTGTTCATTATTTTCTATGTCTCGAATTGCCTAAGGGTGAAGTGCTATTTGCACTGGACATCTGAATCAGACTGACCTCATACCTTTTCCCATTTGGTATACCACTTTCCATCTTCTCCACATGGGAGTTTGGGACCCTACCCAAATTCTTGGACACAGAAATTTTCCGTGAAGGAAAGGACTATAGCACTCAGGAGCTGTCCACAGCTGAAGTTCATTTGAAGAAAGTGAAGTTCATTTGAAGAAAGCAAGAAGACAGAATCAGCATTACACCAGGGGTAGGACACCTCATTGAACATAATAAATTGTATATAAACTTTCTCTGTTCAAGCTCAAACTTAATTGTACACATAATTTTTCTAAACTCTAGCCAGGCCTAACTGTGCTTCCTTCCTGCCTGATTCTTAACATTTCTTCATGCCTTTTTGTCAAATATCATCTCTTCTGGTCACAGAATGTACCCACTGCCTCTGGGCCCCATTTGTTTAGTATTTCATACTTTGTACTCTGGTAACCAACTCTTTGGTTCTATATGACCTTCTTCTTGCTACCGACCCCTGGAACTGAGGCTTTATTGTCATGGACCTTCCAAGTATGTGGTACATTATACCCACAAGAATTTGGCTAACACCAAGGACAACTCTTGCTAGCTGGCTCCATCCTTGAGTTCAGGACACAAGAACATTTCAGGATTCTCCTCACTGGTCCATGGTAGAATTAAACTGTCATTATTCGTAGGAGAGCAGAATTACACCATACATTCTTGCCAGCTGTGTCTAAACCTAAGAATGGTGATCAGCTTGATACAGTTTCTCACTGGGGAGTCAGTCATGACCAAGTCTAAGCTATAACTAAACTGGGGCAGATTGGCATCTAGAAGACTTGAGTTTGAGTCCTGCCTCTGACACTTACTATCTGTGTAACCCTCAGGAAGTCACTTAACCTCTCTCAGCCACAGTTCCCTCTTCTATAAAATAAGGAAGTTGAACATGGTAACCTCTAAGGCCCATTCTAGGTCTAAATATATGAGAGTTTCATATGATCCAATGAGACTCCATCTTACTTAATTGAAGGGAAGAGAATTGGGTAACTTACTTCAAAATTAACAATTCTTCCAGTACAACTTTAACTTCACAAGTATAATTCTCATCTTTTGGGGGGAGGGGGTTGGGGTAAGAAGTCAACTGGCATTAAGTGACTTGCTACATATCTAGTATCTGAGGTCATATTTGAACTCAAGTCTTCTTGTATAATTTTTATGTTCCTCAAAAAGGGTAACCTCCTCGATGTCAGGAATTGTGTCAATATGCTTCCTTGGAAGTCTCCTTCTTCCTCAACCCCAGAGTCTAGCATAGTGTTTGACACAAAGCAGGTATTCAATCTGGACTTAATGAGTTGAACTGAATGAATTTAAAATTCCACATACAGCTTACATTTGAAAGAATATATGCATGCTCTTAGTGAATTGGTACATGTTTAGTGGATTTTTAAAAGGATTTTATGTAACACATTTACTTATCACTGCCAATGTCCTCTGTAATAGTTATTTTCAATGGAAATGCAAAAATTTTAATAGCATTTGCTGATTATAAGCCAGAGTTCAATATGCTTAATATCTTATCAAAAACCCATTCTATACAAGTAAATAATGGTGAGTTAATCAGTCTTCCTGTTGCTATTAGATAAATTGTCAAATCGATGAAATTTATTAATATTAATTAATAGGAACAGAAACAGTTCTCCCCAAAATTAGTTCCTAGATAATTAATATATTATGATAGCAATTAATGCTGACAATATAAAAAATAACTAATGCTCAGATGTGAAACCAACTAAAAGAGGCATAATATTCAACTAAGTTGACATTAGGTCTTTTGTTCTCAAGGCATTTACAAGGTATAATCTGTATTACAATGGATGCTTCATACCACTCTACTGCAATGAGCTAAATGACTGGCAATCTGGTGGCAATCCAGGTCTGGCAGGATTGCATATCTCCCCCCAAGAGGGAGAATATTGTCAGAAAGGAGGGAAGTATCGACATTTTGTTCTTTTTTTCTGAATCATCTAATACTTGTAGGAAAAAGAATTCAGAAACAAATAAAATGCAAAACTAAGATATATGATGGAATCCATCGGGTGTACTCTCTCACATAGTTTGGCAGGTCCAAACTGGCTACTGATGATTAATACCTTAATACCAAACTTTATGGTTTCATATATACATACTTTCATTCTTTGCCTATAACACATGTTGCCTATACTTAGTAATTATTTCACACACAGTATATTGATATGCCTGCACTGAAAATCACTCTTTGGGCATACAAATTCATCTCAAGCATGTAGAAAGCATGCATATGCATACACACACATATATACAGTTCAGTTTTGGGCACATATATACACACATGCATATACATACATATATGTATGGATATATGCTATATATCTGGGCACATTAATATATCTGTATGTATATACACTGTACGTTTGCTCAGTATCATTAAAAACCTATATGCTATACATTGTGCAGATAGACATACACATTTTCTTTGTATTCTCAGTGCCATGCACTGGGTCCTTAATAAATGTTTGTTGAACTAAATCTGCACACATGCAATGCATATCTCTGCATGCGACAGTGTATTCACAAATGTGTAATCTAAGCATGTTACTTTGTCCTGTGAATGCCAAGAAATTATTGTAATTTTTATCTACAAAAACAAACTCCCAGCCAAATGCTCATCTCTTTCCCCACCTCATCGAGCTCCTCTGCAAATGAGGCTCCTATTAACTCCAGCTACAAGGTTCGCATTTCATCAAGCTTTTTCAATGCCCTTAAATTAACCACTCTGGGTCCTGGAACAGGAAACGACCATACCACAACTCATCCAGTATTCAGATCAGGTGTGCATTGTTACTTCCATCCTGGCAGGGCCCAACTTCGTTTAAATATGGCTAAGAGACCTCAAGAAAATGCAGATTTATAACCAAAGATATGCGTTTGCACCTCCAAACACAAATTATGCTAATGAGGTGTTCCAGCTGGAGCCTGGGAGGTGCAGTGTGTTTATTCTCAGGGAGCCTCAATGATTGGCAGCCAGCTCACACTGAGAACCCAAACTGGTTGGCTCTTCAGGAGAAATGCAAAGCACACGCCTCTCTCCCCCTTAAGTAAAAGCTGCCCCCACAGTACCTGTCCAGCAGAGCCCATAGCCAAGCTGTTGCTTCTGCCATGCATCAGTGCCACTTTGTTCAGACTGACTGGCTTTCTCTGCAGTGACCCCTCCTGCCGCCGTCTGTATTATTTAAAGGAGATTTATGGTTGGGTGTCTCATGTTGTGAAACATGAGCTGTGACCCCCAGGCTGCGTAGCCAACGGGAAGAAACATTAATATTATGCCACACGGGAAAGGAAGCTCGTTGGGAATGGCAAACAGAAGAGTAACCTGAAATGTGAGATGTGTGTATGTGTGTTGTAAATTGCACCAAATGCTTGAAATCCTGCCTTCCCCAATGATGGCCAAAAATGCTCAGAGGAAAGGGTGTTTATAGAAAAATTGTAAAATATATTTCAAGTTAAAAAAACAACAGTAATTTTTGTAATAGACATATGTAAAACTCCTGTTTAACTGAAAGGCCAGGTATTCTGATTGAATATTAAAGAAGACAGAATAATTTTATGACCACCACTACCATTTGCAGCCATGAATACTAAATTAAGAACAATCAAAACTCATCCTTCAGGGTATACTCTGATCCTGGTAAGGGTCAGCAAGAATTCACTCCTCTCTTTCACAGTGCTATCCGATTTGTTCAGCTTTGGTCATTAGGAATTGGTTTCTATCTTTGAAAGAATCAGGTAGGAAGAAAAAGTCCTGGGCTGAAAGGAGAATTTCAAAATAATAGGGTCATAGTTCATCATCTAGACTCCCGTCCTCATTTAAGAGTTGAGGAAACTGAATGCCAAAGACGACATCAAGTGATTTGCCTGAGGTCATTTGGGTAAAAATAAGAAGTGGGATTTGAACCCTCTGGCTCCAGGACCAGCCTTCTTTCCACTGAACCACACTTCTTTCCACTGAACCACACTACCTCCTAAAGAGAGAGCCTGTAGTAAGTGGGCAGTGGGGTTTATAAATCTATCTTGCCCTATAAGAAAGTAAGGGGGAAGGGGATGGGGGGGGTTATAGAAGGGAGGGCAGACTGGGAGAAGGGGTAATCAGAATGCATGCCATCTCCAGATAGGAGGAAGGGGGGGAGATGGGGAGAAAATTTGGACCTCAAAATCTTGTGGAAATGAATGTTGAAAATTTTAAATTAATTAATGAAAAAAACTACCAGTAAAAAATATTTATATAGAAGCAGAGAGAGCCTGTAGTGTAATCAAATATGTAAATGAAAAATTTCCAAACTGTAGGCATCTGAAACTGAAAGTAATCCAAATTGACCTTGAGGCTGAAATTGTGCTGTAATGTAAGGCATGGTGTGGGAATGAGAAAAAGAAAAAAATAAATGCTTAATAATACAAATAATGGAAAAAATATTAGAAAGTACAAATAATACCCAAATTTTAATTTATTAAAAAAATAATGTAAGTCCATTGAAGACAGGGAATTTAGTGTTTGTCAGTAACTGGAGCCTAGTGACCTGAGTTCAACTTCCCTATCACTGTAACTTACAGCAAGTGACTTCCCTCTCATCTTTAAAATGAAAGAGTTGGACTACATGACATCTGAGGTCCATTTCAACTCTAAATATATGATCCTATGATTGTTGAGTGTTACATTTTGCCAAAAGAAAGTACTTAATAAATCCTTGTTGAATTTAATCAGACTGAATGTGTTCTATTACCTGCTCCAACAGTGACTTTGAAGAAATAATTTCATTTCTAAGTTTCTTGGTCCCTATCTATAAAAGCGAAACAAATAACTGCTGATAGAGATCTCTTACTAGGAAAGGTTTAGCCTAAGTAAAAGAAATAACTTTTATACATTCTACAAGTCAGCATCAGATATACTGGTGATTAGAGAAATGCCCAGCACAAGTTGGCTTATTTTCCACAAAAGCATAACCTTCTGTCAATATTTCTCTTTAAAAAACACATGTTTAATTTCCATTAATGGTACTTAGAATGTTCGTGGAACTATACCAGAATAAGAAAGAAAACACACACCATTAAATCCTAAATACACCTCCTGCTTAGACAAGGTCTCAAGGAGACCTGTGAGCTTCAATTACCTTGGTGAAATTAGATCCTAGAGTAAAGAAACAGTATGTTTAATCTCTAAAGCAGAGATGATTTTTTAAACCATATATTTTATTTAGATATGATTTCCTTTCCTCAATAAAAAATTTATTGATGTGTGCTCTCTGACTAATCTCAGCAATACCTGGTAATTTTCTCTCATCTTTAAATATTTTGCAGAACAAATGGTCTTGAGTTTCAGAGTTTCTGCCCCTGTTTACAATTTTCTAGGCCAATTCCTTGAAAATTGCCACAGATCCTCCCTCTGCCAGAAAAAAAAAAAAGCTTGGACGTCTAAGAACAGAAGTTTGCTGCAAAGTTTCATTAGTAAAGTCCAGAGTGAACTTTGTGATTGATTTGAAGGATAACATTGCTGTGTACCCACCAACTGGGGCCAATATTTGCTGCCCTGGTGAATTCTATAGGACAATAACCACTATAAATTGGCCCCTACTGGCTCTGATTTTTAAATTCATTGAGAAAAAAAGTATCTCCTGTGTTTTAAAACATAACTAGTTTCCTGGAAGAGGTTGGATTTAGTGGTAGGGAAAAAAAAAGATTTGGAGAACATACCCCAAAGCTTTGACCGTATGTGAGAACAGAAATAACCACTGTCTCACACAGTTCTCACCTCCCTTTCTGCTTTCACTTGATGGGTTTTTCCTCCCCACCTTCACCCCAGGAGAAGTTGAGGAAGCACATTTTGTTCATTGTCGCACCCAACTTGGCCCACCATTGGCCCTGTGAATATCTACCAGACCCCTCCTTATTGATCTACTCTCTCCACATAGACCCAACTCAAAACAAAATTATTAAGAAATTTAGTGGATAGATTAAGTGATATGATCCCATCATTATCCAATTTACTCTACTCTGATATAAATTTGTTGTTTCAATAATACTTAACAAATACACCCATATGGAAACTGGAATTATACCCACATCCTTCAGATTCCCAAAATCCTCAGAGTCCAGCCCTAAAAATAGTAAGTTAGAGACTATATAACCCAGTATTTTGCTTGCATATTCTATTTACCAATGAAGAACATTCAAAAAATAACTTAAATAGCATCTGCTTTTAATTTGATGCCAACCTATGGGAAAATGTAGTCACTACAATGTATTATGTGTATCCCACTGGAGTCATAACCCAATGTCTGAGTTCTTTTGTCCAGAATTCAAATGCAGACAAGATATCTTAATTTAAGAAATTTTATGAAATCACATTACAACCCAAAGTCCAAAAAAGGCATATAATTTTTCTATTTAAGTGATAATGAGAGACCCAAAAAGAACAAGGCCAAACTGGGGTCCTACAGGATGCACAGAGATTCATTCAATCTCTGCCTGCATGCTTTAAACCACAGATGTCCATTGTTTACATACCCTGAAGTTTCACTGCTGGTTCATTTACCATAGTTCTAGCCCCTACTAAGAAACCTAAACAGGCTATTGTATCACTTCTCAGAGTATAAATTCCAATGATAAAGCAAGTTCATTGAATTTCCACATAAGTTAGCACTACATTATATTTCAGTTTTCATTGTTCTTTCATTGTTTCTTATTCGTGTCTTATGTAGAAGCAGCTGCTGACACAGTGAATAGTGCACTGGACCTGGGTTCAGGAAAACCAGGGTTCAAATTCAGCCTCAGATACTTACTAGCTTAACCTCTCTATGCCTCAGCTTACGCATCTGTAAAGTGGGGTCATAACAGTATCTACCTCCCAGAGTTATTCTGAGGATAAAACAAGATGTTATCTGTTTTATAAACTTTACCTATAATAGAAGCTCCTTAAGAGCAAGGAATATTCCTTATATATATTTTTTTAATTTCCCACAGCACCTAGCACAGGGCCAGTCACACAGAATGGACTCTATCAGTTTGCTAACTGATTGATAGAGTATAGTTATCATGGATACTAAGCATAACAGAAATTCTTGGAAATTTCTGCCCGGCATTTCCCAAGGGTGGGGAAAGAGGGGATTGGAGTCTTCTCTCTTCCTTATGGTCTCCTTCTCTGCCCACTTTCTGATGCAATCAACATTTACCCAGGAACTTCTCTGTTAAAGAATTCATCATTAGGGTTATTCTACATTGGGATATATAATCTACTGAGTATCAATACAAAACAACATCTTAGACTATTATTCTACACCACTGAGTAACATCATGCAACTTAATGTCTCCCTCAAAAATAACTAATAGAGCAAGCATTTTCTTTTTTTAAAAAGCCTATATTACTGTGTATCACTTTAATCCTTGCATTCTTTTATACTATTTTACTATTACATGTCAGTGATCAGGATATAATTAAAATATTTGCACTGAAAATTAACTGATCAGAAAGAGGATTAAGATGAAAGCTTTTAAAGTTTAAAGGCAGAGGGAAAGAAAGGGAATGATGACAGGGTAGAATGGACTTCCTTCATCCAACTCAGTACACTCCAGTAACTTTAATGACTTCTTAGAATCTCTCCATCAATGTCTTCTAAAATATTGGCAGTAGGTTTCCCCTTGCATCATTCACATTAATTCTGATAGGAATAACTATATCCCCTCGAGGAGTTCGTGAAGCCCTTGGATGGTCATATTGAGATTCTTTGGGACAACACATAGTACTTGATAATTTTAGTGATTCCCTTACTGTTTCCAAGGATGGAGATGTAGAGGTGACTGGGACTGAGGGACAAAAGAGGGTCTCATTCAGGATGTATCAAAGACATTGACATTTATCCTCTGTTTCATGTGCACCTCTCGAGCACTCAGTGCCTATTCAGAATTCAAGTTCATGTATGCTTTTCAATCAATAACATATGGCTAAAAAAGCATTTGCACTACACAAACATACTGAAATAAATATGCTCAGCGAGTAAAATAACTGTATGTAAAACAACAAAGCTTTTAGTTTAACTGCAGAAAATGAAAAACAAACCTACTTAAAACTCGGCTAAATGAGCAATGAGCTCCTCAATGTGAGTTTTTGGAGATGAATGAGTTGGCAGATGTTTTATTCAAATCATTAAGACCAGATAGCAATAATTTCTAAGTATTTAAGGCAAAACTCGCCAGTAACTACTTGATGCAGCCCTGACCCACAACCGTTTTCTCCAGCAAGGGTGATGCAATGAATCCTGGGACATAGAAACTGTTTAAAAGCCAAGTGGCCCCCTCCACACAAGCTTGTCACCCTTTATCCTACATGCCTTTTTTGCAGATTCATGATCTTGGATTATGTAGGTGGTGGGGGTGGCTCTAAATATACTTTTCTGTTACCAGAGACCTGGTTTGGGGAAGGTGCTTATTAATATCATGGTGATATGATTTTTAATGATCTCTGAGCACAGCCTATATGGGTGTGAATAATGGCACTGTCTCATTGCATGCGTAGTTTGTGCTTTTGTCTCAGACAGGTTCATTTTTCACTGGAGGGGAAAGGTTCATGCCGCACGAGGGGGGTAACCAGTTGATGTTACAAGGCTGACGATTAGCCCCCTTGCTGTTCCACATGTCACAGGGAAGGACTCCAGCCGGCAACCTTAATGCCTACTTCAGCATCTTGAAGAAATTAATGAACACAGCTTCGATGGCAAAACATTTCAATCAACCCCTACCAGCTGTGCCTACATTAAAAAAAAAATCAGGTTTATCAAAAAGTTTCTTCGAAGGATACCTATCATGGGGGTGGGGGACACAGGGAGGTGTGCACGTGGGGAAAAGAGTATGAGGAATAAAGGTAGGAAAACGCCAGTGGTGAGTGCCAAAAGATGTGCTCTGGCCCCTGTGTTTGTTGAACAAATTAAGCATGTTCTGGTTTTTCACCTGCTGAAGTAGCAGCAGTGCATATGGCCCAGAAGTTAAAAATAAGGAAATATGCATACATTACCATACTTAATGGACGACCCTCTCCATTTAATATGCAAATTTCCTGAAATATTACTGAATGCCGTCTGTTCTAAATGAATAAATTTGAATTGCAATTAGAATAATCCTTTATAATTAATGAAAACTGTCAATTTTAGTTCATAAGTAATTTGATTAACAGGATGATGGGACACTTATCAAGTTCACTGGACTGCTAGGGTATGAGAAAACTGACAGTGAAAACGGGGCGGGCCAAGCACTCAGGCACCACTGAGTATTATCCTAAATTATTGATAACACAAGCTAATGAACTTCAGAAAGTGAACTCTGGATCCCTCATTTAAAGGGACAGCATCAGAAGGCAGTGGGCACCCCCTGGACGATAGCCTTCTGAAAGAGTCTTGGCTGTCATTGTCTGTTCACAAGAAAATAAATCCTTCTTTAAAAAGCTGGGGCAATGGAAAACATTGACTTAAAGCACAAATTTACAGTTTCCAGCTGTTGCCGAAACAAAAAGAAACAATAGTCAGAAAATAAATGTAAGAGACAATGCAAAAAACATGTGGAATGAAGTTTATTGTAATGCATCACAGACATCTCATATGGCACCAGTAGAAGGGACAGTCTCGGTTTTCCCTTCTTTGTTTCTCCCAGTCTTTTCCTTAGATAGGCCAGTAGCAATATCTTCAAATGTGTTTTCACTGACAAACAAGAGATATTTAATTTACTTTAATGGGGTATTTATAGGAGGCAATAAAAAATCTCTCCTAGAGTCTCATACTGATCTTAAGGAGGTGGACAGGCCCTTGAGGACATTAAGCCTGGAACCAATCCCCTTTTGTAGGGTTTGGTGGGGCATGGTGAAAAAATGTCAGTGTTCCATTTCTAGGAGTGATGGACACATCAAGAGCCAAGGAAAAACAATGTAGATTTGCTTTTTTGCATTTTATATCAGCTGATTACAAAATTCATTGCAGAGGGGTGTTCAAGATTCATCTAACATTGAAGGAACTTTCACAATTATTCAGGCACCAGGAAGTATATTAACAGATAGAACAGTTTGCTCAATTAATGCTATTTGCCCAGACACTCATTTCTCTAGTCCACAGACATTTGTAGCCCTTACTGAAGAAGTAAAGACCCTTAACTACTCAAGATGTCCCCAGGTTTTGGCCATGCTGGATGAACAGAACAGACCCTGAGTAAAGTTTTGCTATTATTCTCCCTTCTCCATTTCACTCACCTTTGAAATGTACATCAATGCCACACATCTATTCTAGAAACTCCTTTCTCCCTTTTAAAAAATCTGGGAAAGGACATATGATTTAGAACTGGTGGTCTAATATCCTCATTTCACAAATAAGAATAAGAAGTGAAATGGCCTGCCCGAGGTTACATAGCTAGTAAGTAGAGAACTGTGATTTAAACCCAAGTTGCCTGACTCCAAATCCAATGTTTATTCTATTACACCAGGCTTCTTTCTCACTAAAGAGGTTATTTTGAGGTTTGTCTGGTTTGGTTTGTGGGGTTTTTTTTTAAGCTACATTGGGGAAAAGAGAAGGGGGTTAAAGGGACTGGAATGTTGCTTGAAGTAGATAGGACAATGATAATAGATTACAGTTTAAAGGCAGAACTGTTCAACTCTATGTTTGCTTCTGATTTCTCTGCCAAGGAGAATGATCTTCAAGCTATAAAGAAAAGAACAAAAATGGCTAATAGAGAGCTGATACCTGAAATAAGTAGGGAGATAGCAAGAGAGAGCCTAGCTGCCCTTGATGAGGTCAAGTTACCAAGCTCAGATGAACTATATACCAGAGGACTGAAAGGACTAACTGATGTGATTGCTGAGCCACTGCCAATGGTCTCTCAAAGATGGTGGTGAATGGGAAAAGTGCCATAGGATTGAAGAATGGTGAATGCCTTGCTTTTCAAAAAAAAGTGGGGGGAAAAAATGGAAGGGGAGGCTAGGTGGCACAGTGAGTAGAGCGCCGGCCCTGGAGTCAGAAGGACCTGCGTTCGGATCCGGCCTCAGACACTTAACGCACACACAAACAAAAACCTAGCCGTGTGACCTTGGGCAAGTTACTTAACCCCAATTGCCCTCCAAAAAGCAAAAAAAAAAAAAAATAGTGGGGGGAGTAGACACTGAAAAACATAGGTTGGCAATCTTTAATGACTGGCAAAATTCTAGATGGTGTTATTAAAATGATAGCGATGAACACGAAACAAAGGAAATGGTGATCACAAAGGGCTAGTATCACTTCATTAAGAACAAGTCATGGCAGTTCATTTCCTCTGACCCAGATATCTCAGTGCTAGACACAGACCCCAAAGAGGTCAAAGATGGAAAGAAAGGCTCCAATATGCCAAAATATTCATAGCAGCATTTTTTGTGGTAAAGAACACCTGGAAACAAAAATTTCATCAACTGGGCTTCCATATGATTAAACAAATTGCACTATATGAAAATAAAGGAAGATTGCTATGCCATAAGAATAGACAAGTAAGAAGAATGAAAAGAAGCATATAAGATTTATATGAACTTAAGAAAATAAAAACAACACGTGAAATGACTACCACAATGTACATAGAAAGGTGGGGAGGGAGGAAATCAGATATTATACAATTATAATGACTAAGTTTGGTCCTGGAGAAAAGTTGAGAAAATGGACCACCCTCACCTCTTTGTAAAGGTAAGAGACTCTGGCTGTGGAATATTGCCTAGATTATCAAACACAGTAGATGCACTGGTAGTTTTTGTTGAACTGTTGTTGGTTTGTTTTTTTTCTCTCTCTCTTTCTTATTCTTCATTACAAGGGATGGATTGATGGAAGGACAGGAGGGGAAATATATTAAGAACAAAAATAATAATACTTCAAAAGAAAAAACAGGTCATGCTACATTAATCTCATTTTTAACACCATTACTAAACAATTATATCAGAAAAGTATTTGTAGATATAGTTTACCTACATGATAGTAAACCACTCAATCTATCTCTGTTATTCCTGTAGAAAAGATAAAAATATTTTACTTAGATGGACTCCAATCTGATTGAATAACTGGCAACTCAGAGTAGTCATTAATGGAACCATATTAACCTGGAAGCAAATTTCTAGTGGAATAACCTAGGAACTCATGTTGTTTAAAATATTTTTGTCCATGACTTCAACAAAGTCATAGATAGCATGCTACTCAAATTTTTGGAAGACAGAAAAGTAGAAAACATAGAAAACCTGCTAGATAACAGAGTCAGCATCTAAAAAGATTTCAACCAGCTAGAACACTGAACCAAATTTAATAAGATAAAATTTCATAGAAACAAAAGTAAACCATTACCCTTGGATTTTTTTTAAATTAACTTCACAAGTATACACAGGTGAGGTATGGTTAGGTATCAGTTCATCTGAAAATGATCTGGGGGTCTGGTGGATTGCAAGTTTGATATAAGTCAACAAGGTGTTGTATTGACCAAGAAGACAAATGTAATCTTTGACTATGTTAATAAAGGGCTGGGTAGGTGACAGTCTCAGTGTAGTCTGCAGTGGAGTACTATGTCTAGCATGGGGTGCCACACTGTAAGAAGGCTATTGATAAGATGGAAAACATCCAGGGGAAGGTGATGAGTATGTTAAAGAGTATCAGGATCATGGTGTATGAAACTTGGTTGAAGGAATTGGGAGTTGGTTACCATGAAGAAAAGACGACTTAGAGGGGGACATGATGTAGTTCTTAAAATTCAGATCAAAAGATTGTCACAGTTTAGAGGCAGGAGACTTGTTCTGCTCTAGCCCCAAGAGAATTAGCAATGAATGGGAAGTTACAGAAAGGCAACCACAGAAGGAAGAACTTCCTAATATTTAATTATCCAAAAGTATAATGAGTTGCCTCTAAATATGGGAGTTTTTCCCTCACAAGAAACCTTTAATCAAAGGCAAGATAACTACTTATGGCTATGTTTTATACACAGCTCTTGTTCATGGGTGAGCTGGCCCCGGGGGCTCTTGATGTCTCTTCTAGTGCTGAGATTCTAAGATCCCAGTTTGGGGAAAACAAGCAACCTATAGCGGCCATCTTGCTTAAAACAGTAATGTTGGATGAGGACTGACTTGAGCTTTTAATTCACAAGAGATATACACAACAGGCCTATTCAGGCATACATCAGACCTGGAGACTTTTTATCCAATGTTGTCTTCTCTTAATTCCATCATAATCTTATCTGTCCAATTCAGGAACTGGTTTTGGAAAACTATCCACTAAAGCCAAAATTTACCAAAGAGACCTGGTGTCCTTCAACTATGCTGAAAGCCAGAGGTGACCCAACCAAAGCCAGAGGAGAAACTTTCAAGTTTCTAGAGAGTCACTTTTCTATGTTCTTTTATTGCCCATGGCTGTCACCTCCAACTCAGTTGTCCCATCTATGTCCATTTCTTCCCATTATTCCCTGTCCATTCACCTATCCTAACACCATTCGGCCTAAATAGAATTCAGAAGGAGGAGACACTCATATTTAGGAGTCTGGAGATAAACTTTATTGTACCCCCCAACACATAGGAATAGATAGTGTTGTAGATTTAATCTCTCTGACCATCTCCAGACTATATTCTCACAGAGAGAACCATGAACGGGCATTTCTATTGGAATAACCAACAAAGGGTCTCTTCCAGGAATTTACAAATTTTAGCCAGGTCTTTAAGATACCCTGAACTAAGGTCCTGTTCTAATGCTTCAGTGGAAGTAACTCTGGGCTCAAAGTTGGTGCCAACAAGACACAAATTCTGACATGGTCAGCCACACTAAGTAGACTTTGAGGAGGGGTCCAATAACAAACTACACATCTGGACCAAACTACTTAAATTTGGAGAGCCTCATCACCAAAGGGTTAGCCACAGCCACTCCTGAAGGCATCAAGACTTCAATCTACACTGGGGGAAAGAATATCCAAAATCATGATTGCTTGAAGAAAGTGCTTTCAGAATTTTAATGAGTAGTTGGAGGATGTTTCTGAAAAAAGGGTCCAACATGACACAAAGAAGTGTTTAAACCTATGTTCACGTGATTTTATTAGTATATATTCTATATTATAAGCAGCTGTTATCTCTGCTATTAATATCTGTGAATTTACCAGGTCAAGAGGTCTAAAAGGACCCCAAGTTTCTCCCTGTATACTTAGT
This sequence comes from Gymnobelideus leadbeateri, assembly GCA_011680675.1. Lineage (NCBI taxonomy): Eukaryota > Metazoa > Chordata > Mammalia > Diprotodontia > Petauridae > Gymnobelideus > Gymnobelideus leadbeateri. The sequence continues at coordinate 405,865 of WOXC01007527.1, forward strand.
TCAACTCCATTTCCTACAACATTGTGGTCCTAATGCCCCAGCAAAGGATTTACAGTCACCAAATCTTTGTAATGCAGACCACACCTTCCAAACATATACCCAGTAAGTCAGAAAAGACTATTCTGTTTTGGATCCATTCTAACCTTAATCCCATTTTATAAGTGGGCATATTTAATGAAACTATATTTTCCTTTGCTTTTCAATTACATTTTTACTCTCTTACTCTGGGCCACCATGCTCATCAGGTCTTCTCCACATCATTCTCTAAGGCAAGCCCAGTAGGTTTCTATCTCCTCTGTTACTAAGCATGCAGACAATAACCATTTGTATTTGTCTCCCAACTTGCACCCCAAATACCCTCCCAACTTCCTTTGTCCACCCACAAAGGCACTCTTAAAATCCACAAGTTGAAAGATTCAATTGTCAAAATATAATGCACATTGTTTTTTAGGATAGAGTAAGGTTAGTTTTCCTTGGACTCTGCCAGGTTCTAGCTCCTTACATTGTCTATGTCCCAACTGCCCAATCCCAGCCCTGGGAGATCTGCAATAAAAGCTGTTAGCTATTTGACACTCAATAAAAGAAACAAACAAGAAACTGGTGATGTTCTTAGTTATTAAACTCCCTATTAGACCAAAATAAAATTAAACAGCTGGTGGCCCTCTGTCTGCACAAAACAAAATTAATATTAAAAACCCTCTTTGAGGAACTTGGTCTTTTGTATATACACTCCAATCTCCTGATTTCTTTCCATTACTATTCTCTAGTCCTTGCTCCAAACAGCTCTTCACATACCTAAAGGCTACCTTAAAGATCCTCTTGCCTCCTTTTCTCCCCTCTTGGTGGTTATTTGCGTAGCTCCATCATGAAGCTCAGTGGCATGTACTTCATGCTACATGGAATTTAAAGCACACTTTTAGTGTGGGGCACTTTGGCCAGGAAGAAGGAAGCAGAGGAGAAGAGTGAAATAGTTAAGCATGAACCAAGAAGTTCCTTCCCTGGTGCTTTTGTTTGAGAATGGACTTTGATCACATACAGAACACTTAACTGGAAGAAGAGCATTTTCTTACTGCCCCAGAGAAACTGGGCAGAGCGAGAGTTAAGCAAAAGGGTTTTGATGAGCAATTCTTGGTTGTTTATATGACTTCCGTATTCTTTTATAGGATCCTCACTTTTTCTACTTCATGAGACTCGATTTAATATCTTTTCAGTGACAAAATCAACCAACCCTTGCTGTAAGTAACCTTGAGTGTTTGTGCATATCAACCATTTAGTAATATATTGGAGTCTCACTTTAATATTGTCATCAAGGTCTATGCCATAAGACTGCCTTAAAGGTAAACATCCCTTATGATTAAGGTCCCTTTAGTACTGCACTAATTAAAGCCTTTTGAATGAAATCCAAGGCTGACTCTGCTTCTGAAACCAATGACTCTCCATAGTGTACCTAGTGGCATTATCACTGGTGCTTTGCAAGGCATCATATCAAAATTAGTATAAAATTCTGCCTACTAAGAGCATTCTCTTTTGGGAAAAGTCAGCACAGATACAAGCAAACACAAAGAGTGGCACTTTATCCACAGTTCAGGTGAAGGGGAGGATGATTTGTGCATATATTAACAGAAAGGAAGTAATTTTATTTAAGCAAAAATGTCCCAAATCACAGTTAAGATGACAGTATAGTGGGGTCGTTCATATAATTCATTTGGAAATCTTACCAATCTCTCTTCTTTCCTGATGAATCATTTTCAAATACTAAAATTTCATCTGGAATATTATAAAGGAACATGATTTTTTTTCCTTTGGCAATTCAGCTCTAAAGTCAGACGCCATATGTTTACCACTTGCTGGTCCTAGAAAGATGTGCAGACACCCTTCTATTCTTCTGTGGGTGGTCACCTCCCAGAGAGTAAGAAATAAATCCCCTTTCATTAGTAGCTAAAGTTTATGAGGACTTAGAATTCAATTAAGATGAAACAAATATAAGCTTAAATAATAGTAACAGTTTTGCAGAGAAAAAAAATACAATTTCCCATGTAAAAGAATGACATCTAAGGTGCTAGGAGGAGAAATATTTGAGGAGACATCCTTAATGTGTGATGAACTTTGGTGCTTAATTGACTGCAGAGTGTACATACTGTACTAAGAAGAGGACTGAACTGAGGGTCAAACTACATTTGGGCATCATGTCTTGTACTAACTAGCTACATGACAAGGTAATCCATTTCACTTTTCCAAACCTTAGTTTACCTCATCTGCAAAATGGAGATAATGATTATTCCAATACCAAAAGCACAGGATTATCATGAGGGCCAAATGAGATAATAATGTGAAATACTTTGTAACTGTAAGCGCTCCATAAATGAGCTATTATCGGTAAACAGGAAAGATTGGAAACAGAGACTGAGAATTTGAATTCTTAATCTACTAATGACTTGCTGAACAACCTCACTCAAAGCAGTCATTTAATCTCCTAGTGCCTGAGATTCCTTGATATGTAAAAATGAGGGGCTCAGGATAAAGTGCCAGTGAATAATGAAGAAACCTAATGAAACACCCCAAATGGAAAAAGAGAACCTTGCTTTATCCTCAGTCCTAGTGAATGAATAATGAGGTTTTACCAATCACCAAAGTTGAAAAGAAACTTATTTGCACAAAAGCCTTTCTTGTTTTCTAGGATTCAAGGCCCACTGCACACTAAAATGCTAGGTCTTCTTCTCCTAGGCAGGAGATGCCACAGAGCTGTGTATGGAAGCTATGAGTAAGCTAAATTATACGTCTGCAAAAGAACTATAGGCCTGAATTATTCACAATAAGAAAGTCCCCCAAAGAAACACCAGGGGAAAAGTTAGCAGGGAAAAAACGTGACCTTTGAATCTTTCCCATGATTTCCACTAAGAGCTAAGGGAAGAGAGTTGGGAGCGAAAAGGGAATTAAGGGACTCACTGCCTTTTGTCTTCCTTGATTGGAGCTGGCTTCAAAATACAAATGGGAAAGAGACCATGATGGTGAAGCAGGAGAGGAAACATGGAGTTGGATGAAATAATTCCCCAGCTTCCTTATTTGCAAACACTCTCTCTTGGCACTGTTTGAATAATTATGGTGCACAATTTGCATGAATGTTTTCACTGTAAAAATTAATGGTTTTAAAAGTGTGATTGGAAGGAGATTTGGTGAGCAGCAGACATGGCCTTTCACCAATCAAATAAAATTTTCCTGAGTATATCAGAGGCAAATTTCTTTTCCTTTCCTTTTTTTTAAAGGCACATCAAGGTATTTCAGTGCTTTGCATCAATAACAATCCACCTGGAGAAAGAAATGACAATGCTGTAAAAAGAATGCTGAGATTACTTGGGTTTTTGTGTTTTCATTTGCTTAAAAATCTGTGTGTTGTTAAAACAAATGTAGAAATTAGCCATATGGAAACCTAGCTTGGGTACATATCTTCATCTGTCACCACATTTGAAAAAGAACATACAACAAGATCACTGGCGTTTAGTCCTAGAGATGGAGGGGAAAGAGCCTTGTGTGAGCTAGGTAATGTGGAACATATGTATATGTTTTTGACCTCACAATATGGCAACTAATGATTGTTCTGCAAATAGACTTGGGAAAATAGATGGATGATTGTGGAGGGGGGACCCCACTGGAGATGATGAGCTTCATTTCGACTGTGCTATATAATTCCTAACTGGGCAACTAGCACAAATTCCACAAAGCTTACCTAAATGAAATAAAATCTACACCTTATTTTGAATTCAAATCTTAGACCCAATGCATGTAAGACAGGGCCTTAATAGCTTTCCAAACTCTCATTTGGCCTCAGTTATACAACCAGCTGACACCGAAAATAATTAATGCCCTTTAGGACTCACATCTGCTCCTATGGTTCCATGTCAAGGTTTTTAATTGGGCTATTTTGGCATTTGGAGACAATGGCAAGGTGAAATAACCTTTCTTTAATATTTTTGAGGTCAGCAGATAGTCCTGCCAAAGGTCACCCTTCAGGTTCACAAATGAGTCATTTGTATCACCTAATGCAATCTGTGACTTGCAAATTGCATCGGGATGTGTTATCCCGCATTAATTAGCCCATGTGATGAATACTGAATTCATCATTACTAGCCAGAGCTTGTACAGATATGCCAATATGTGTTTTGGTGGTTTGTGGCTGCTTATTTTGTTTCATCCTTGTCTTCTAATAGCAGGCTATGATATTTAAAATCCTGTGCCCTGAAACCTGGAACACTACAGTTATGGCCCCCAGAAGATTCCATGTCAAAAAATATAGAGAGACAAGAAAACTGGAAGCATCGGCAGACCCTGTCTCTTCAGCATGTTTTTAATTCTCCTGTCTTTGAAACATTATAGTACCCAGCATCCCTAACCTCTTTCTATCCACTTTAGAAAAAGAAACAAAAAACCCAAACAGCAGCTTTCCAGTTTCAAATATCTTATACAGAAAACTGCCCTAAGTCAGGCGGGCTCTGATCCTTCACTGGTTGGCAGCTATTGCCTATAATGAAGGCATTATTAATTTCTGTTTCAGGGGATTGGGGATCAGGATGTGGACACTGAGAGGCTGTACCATCTGTGCAGTTGACATATATTGATTCATACCTTCTTCCCATCTGTCCTTGACACTACAGAGTATCAGAGGTCACAATCATCTCTTTGCTGGAATTCCCCCCAAAAGGAACTTTCTATCCAGTTCCCTGTCAAAGATATTTCTGGTCGTCATTGTTCACTTCTAAAGAAAACTGGAAACATGTTTTGAGTATTGTACATCTGTCACAGACCCCAGGTTGGTAGTTTGGGCCCAATTCAATAATGATCATCCACAATATCAATAAAGCATATTTGTTAGAGCAAATAAAACCAAAAGCTTTCTAAGAGTTCACTGGTGGAAATGTTCAGAGCTTTGAAATTTTTTTTTCGGTGATATTCAGACATAAAAACAAATCTTAAAACACTCCAGGGTCTCATGAACCTCTCTGAGAATTAGTCCAGCTTTCCAGAGATTAACACATACACATTATACAAATGTGTACAATCATCAATTAAAATGTGTGCAGCAGAGCATAGAAATTAGGAATAGACTGTTTATGGAAAGCAGGAGAGGAAGCTTAAAACCAACAGTGGAGTAAATCATTGCCTACACTAGCATCTCAAAACGGAGAGCTCCTGATAGAAGGAATGGAATTCTGAGGTTCACAAAAAGATTTTCCCGTGTGCCTCTCACTGGCAGAACCTCACACCAAATTCTAGAGGAATACTACTTTAAGCACCTCTATGGGGGAGTAGGAGTATTTTGGGGTGGTTGTTGTTTTTGTTTTTACCACCAGGTAAAACAGTGGACGCAAATAGCTGAATCCACAGTGTGCTTGTTGTGAATTCAATTGGCCACCTCCATCTGCAAAATAAGATGTAAGTGGCTAATTGCAGTCACAAGTGGATGACTGTGCCTACAATTAGCCAATTAGGTTGAATATCAGGCAAAAAAAAACTTTCTGACAGTAAAGACAATTAAAATGTGGAAGGTGATCTCTGGGGAAACAATGAGAGTACCTCCAGAGAGGAGAATGGAGAAACCTTTGGAAAAACTACCGGGGGGGTAACTCTGTTGAAAAAGAGGGAGGGAGGGAAGAGGAAGGGGGGGAAAGAGGAGAGAGAGAGAGAGAGAGAGAGAGAGAGAGAGAGAGAGAGAGAGAGACAGAGACAGAGAGAGACAGAGAGAGACAGAGAGAGACAGAGAGAGACAGAGAGACTGAGACAGAGAGAGACAGAGACAGAGAGAGACAGACAGAGAGAGAGACAGAGAGAGACAGACAGAGAAAGATACAGAGACAGAGAGACAGAGACAGAGAGAACTTTCTTTTGGTAGAAAAAACAGAATTTGTCTTTGTATTGTTCTTTAGGCTCCAATTCTCACCAGGGGAGCTAGATTACAACCTGTCACCCAAATGACAGGCAAACTTAAAATGACCTTCCCATCCCCAAGTTCTCCCCATATTCCTATTTTCTACTTTCCACTAGAAGGATAAACTAGATATTCTCAGCCCAGACATGCTTTTAAGTGGAAAGTCAAATGCAAATCATCATTCAATGTTTTGCAGAAGATATTTGACAATTTTAAAGGAAATTTCACGTAGTTTTTTTGGGGGGGAGGGGAGATAAATGGTACTCAGATAATTTTTTCCAATTTAGATTTAAATGAGAAATCTTCATTTTGATTGAGCAATGCAGGCTTTGTTAATTTTCTGCAATAGCATCGAAGAAATAGAGCAGCTCTTGGTAAGTGAAAAGCCACCATGGACATGGTCTTTGCTCTTCTGCTATTACATCTATTCCACCACCAAACAAGCTTCCCAACTTTGGCCAAGTCTCTTCACTTCTCTGGGCTTCGGCGTCCTCATTCACAAAACGAGGGAGTGGACAAGATGTCTCTAAGTTCCCTTCCAGTGCTAATATTCTAGGATTTGAAATTCTTGATGCTTGAGCTCAGAATTAGGGTTAAAAATATTCAGATCAATCACATGAGAGCACAAATCCATTGGAGTGCCTTTTGTTTTGGTTTTGATCATAATACACACCATCATTGGCACCTAGGTAGTACTGTGAGAGATTTGCAAAGTTCTTTAGAAATATTAACCCAGTTGAGGCAATGAAAGCCTTCTCTGCTTTTACTTCCTTGACTTCCTATAGCTCCCAAAATCCCCCTTATTCCCTTCATTGTGGGGCCTGGGGAGCAGGCTCCTTCTTACTCAGTTTCTTTCAGCCCCATCACTTAGCAAAATTTCATTTTGCCAAGGCAGCAAATTATTTTCATTAATTTTGGCTTCAGTGAATCCAAGGTTTCTTACTCTTCTCTTTGTGTACAATTGCTGACCTTACTTTCTCTGTATAATGCTCATAGACAAGGAAGCTTTAAATTTGTTCCCTTCTCTTCTCTCTGACATACAAGCCTTTCGACACATTGTCAGTATTATGAGCCTCTAGATGTTTCTTGGAGTTCTGCAGAAAGTCCACCACATTTGCTTCATGTAGAAGAGTAAGAGTCAAATTTTTCTCCCTTGTTCAACATCAACATTCCACCTTGTTCCCTGAAGGAAGAGTAGTGTGGTTCAGTACATGAGACCACAAGTCAAGAGTCTTGGATTTTAGTCTCAATTATTCCACAAACAAGCTATGTAACCTTGGACAAGTCATTATTTCTCTATAAAATCATTGGGCAAAATGATCTCAGAGAATTCTTCCATCGTTCTTATTTCACAACTCTTTCTTAACTTAATGAATAAATATGGGCCTTAAGGGCAGCTACTCAACACAGAGGATAAATTTAGCACCAGACCTGGAATCAGAAAGACCTGAGTTCAAATCCAGCCTCAGACAATTAACTAGTTTTGTGACCTTGGGAAAGGCACTTAACCCTGTTTGCCTCAATTTCCTCATCTGTCAAATGAGCTGGAGGAGGAAATAGCAAACCACTCCAGTTTTTTTGCCAAGAAAACCTTAAATGGGGCATCAAGAGTCAGACAGTACTGAAACAACTGGACAACAAAATATGCCTTATATATTCATGACCAAGAATTGTCTTTTCAGGGTATTATACTGGAAGAGTAGAATTTGATGGTTAGAAAGGGCAAGAGATCATCTGGTCTGACATTTACCTACAAATGGCAAAATGGAATTCCAGATGGTTAAAATGATTTGCCCAAGGTCATACTAAATACTTGCACTCAGGACTAGATCACCAAAGCTCTTTCCACTAGGCCAAGTGTGTTAATACCATCAGCACCTAGATCAGATGAGCTTGGAAAACCTGATGGCACCTCAGGACAAGGTAATACAGTCATGGTGCAACACATATACACATACATATACATATATATACACATATACACACACATATATACATATACATATATATGTATACATACATACATGTCTGTGTCTGTGTCTGAACATCTGTGTGTCTGTGTGTATGCTGGTAATACTTCTACTGATATAGTCTAGCCTCATGATCTCATTCCCCTTTTGTTTGGGAGCAAAAGTGGGGAGGCAAAATAATACACACAAATAATAAATCAAGAATTCCATTCAGTAGACTGTAAGGATGGAAGTTTAACAGTAGGCAAGATCATGAGCCCAGGCAGTTGTTGTTTGATCTGTCTTGTTTATACTTTTCTTACTATGAAGTCACATCTCTGATTTATGGGCTATGGGATGCATTTGTAACAAAAAAATTCATTTCCATAACTTTTTTTCCTCAGAAAATGATGAAATCTAGATAGGAATATTTGTCTGAATTTCAATTGTAACACTGAGCTTAGCAGCAAATTTTTATTCAAGGCTAGTTACAGACAAACTATGGGACTTCTTGCTCTGTAAATAAATGTTGGTGTTGAAATTTAATATTTTTAAAATATTGATTCTGAAGTTAATGATAACTATTATGATATCACCATACAAATTAGGGCTATTATTTAAGTATTGCAATCTAGAATATTATTAGAAAAAATCCTATTTAAATTAAGTTATTGACCCATAGTGGAGAAGATGTCCAGGATTTATTGCACATTACTTGGATAGAATATATTGTTAATAAATTGTCCATGGAGAGTTTAGTAATTTATTAATTGTAAGTCAGTCAATATACCCACAAACAGAGGATGTTATAACCTACAAGGTTATAAGCCAACAGAAAAGTAAGCCTCCCTCAATTATGTAAAAAAAACTGGAAAAAATAAGCAATCTCAGTCACTTGACCTCTGCCTTCTAATATCCACCATTATTCCCTGCCACTTACTTATCACCTGTGTAACTTTGATCATTACACCTCAGTTTAGCCACCTGCAAAATAAGACTAGATCCTTAAGTCCATTCAGCCACTGATTCTCTGATTCCATGGTTTGGGGTTTCCATAAATTAACTCTAAGTAGAATTCATTTAGAGTTCCTTTTAGAATGTCTTTCCATGGCCTTTTCCACAAGGAACAAAAATTCCAGATTTCCCAACTTGAGTAAAGCTCTAATGCTCTCCACACAATGGAAATAAGATCCATAATTTTGCAAGTCTAAGTTACCTGTATCAGCCCTTTAAACAAAAGAGGGGGGGAAATGGTTTCAAAATGAGAAGTAATTTTTTTCCTTCATAGCAGACATAGCCTATATTATGGTAAATACTACCAAGCGTAGATATTTCTCAGAGCCAGTCACTCATGAAAAACACGGGGTAAAAAGGAAGCTACGCTCAGCCACCACATGACAACTTACAGGCCCCCACCAAGCCCTGGGAACAGAAGTCACAGGCTCCTCCCATGCTTGTGAATTTGGCTTTCCTGTGAGCTGTTAGGGAAATGCCACCCACCCCCCATTAAACACACTTGAGCCCTTTACCCAAATGTTGTTTGGCAACAACTCACTGAGTTCTCTCTCTTTTTAAAATACATTATTAAAAAATAAAAATAGATAGAGGGCCTATTACTTAGCATATTCATCCTTGAAAGGCCTGCACATCTGGATGATAAAATGTAATTCTTATGGAAAAATATAATTTTTAGGCACTATGTTCTCTATCTGCAATTGCATCAAAATCACATTAATTGAGCTATAACGCTGTCAGGCTCAGCAGCTGGAAAGCACATCCATACATTCTAAAGAGATGGCCATTAATTCAGATCTCTACAGCATAGCAATGAAATTGGGATGTCCGTTCCCCAACGTGATTTACTGTCTTTCAAGCTGCTTAAGTGGGAACCTCTACAAAAAGATTTAAGTTAAGTGACTCTTGTGCTGCTCCGAAACTCATTTATTATTGAATTAAGTTTTCATTTCTTTTAAAGGGAATAAAGAAATATAGTTTTATTTCGGGGAAAAAAAAGGTAAAACATTTAAAAGAAATCAGCTATTACATAGGAAACCAGTATACACACACACATATAATATATATATATATATATATATTATTTGTTTATTTATTCATTGCAAATGATTACATTTTGCTTCTACCACAGCAAAAAAAAAAATTTAAACCCATAAATATTGCTAATCTACATGTAATTTGATATTTTGCATGAGGGATCATCCTAACTTTTCATATGTTAGCATTCTTGCTCATTTAAAAATTATTTCAGGGAGGTGTTTGGCTGTTTAGGGGAAAGCAGTAACCTAAATAAATGTCTCTTTTAGGAAACAGCTAGATCTGACATATGACATGGTGGGTGAAGCTGAGTCAAAAACAGGCAGGGAAATGCAAGTTATAAGTGTCATCTCTGTCTATGTGGCAGAAAAATCAAGATATGGTAGATGTATAACATCAGGAAATTTACAATATCTTATTCCCAGGATGACTTGTATGTGACAGACAAATAGAGATTAATTCTATACAAGTGGAGTGTACATGATTCCAATGCCTAAATTATCAGCATTTCTATCAAGTGCCAGTGATCTAAACATCTTTAGAATTTTCTTGTTCCATATACACAATCCACGTAAGAGGAACCAGCTATATAAGTGTGTGGTTTGGGTTTGGGGTTTTTTTTGTTTTGTTTTGTTTTTTGGTTGTTCATTTGTCTCATTTTTGGAACTCATGCAAAAACATCATGAAGCAATCTTCCTTTTTCCAGACTATCTCTAATGAACTAAGTACTTTAGAATAGACTGTATTTTTAAAAATCTACTAGGACCTCTATAATGGTGTCATTTACACTCCAGTCACATGTGTCTACAGCACAAGACCCTTCATAATTAGGTATATACACTATACCAGCTCACTGCCTAATTAGCAAATTATGTTGAAAATAGCATCCTGCTAATTAACGGTTATTATGGCATTTCTGAAGCTGAGGCTTTAATTATCACCAACCTAATGCTTGTGTACAGAGAAAAAAAAGCCCCCCCCCTCTTTTTTTTAAATGATCAATAAATGCAGGAGATTATTATAAGGCAAATCTGCTGACAGCTGATTAATTTGTTTGATGCAAAGTTGCTGCGTGTTTCATATTATTTTATTGGAGTTGCAGGAAAAAGGTACATAATTTGGTTTCATTAGCAACCCCTGCGATTTATCACTAGAAAATGCAGCCCCCCCTTTTTTGTTGTTTGTTCAATTCCCTCTGTGTTTTTGCCTGCACCAGCATCAAAGTCAAGAGCAGGAAGTTTTAATTAAGTGACACTAATGAGGTCGTTGAAAATGATACTTCAGCAATTCAGCATGCTGTTAAATGTGTTTATTCTATAATGTCATCAAAGGTGATTGTTTTCACTCGTAATAGATAAAATTCATTACCATAAGCATTGTACTTTTGAGTGTTAAAAATACCAAATGCAAGTTAGTCAGGTGTATCTGTTACATATTTTCTTTTTATCTGCCAATTCAAATAAGTGTGCCTAAAACAATACTTCAACAAATAAAGCAAGGTACTATTTTTTTTAAGTCTCTTCTGTTTAGCAATTAAAATTACCAGTCAGCTAAGAAGAGGTCAAAAAAATGGGGAGGAGAAGAAGTAAATGTCTAATCAAGAGATATCAGTGTGAAGGGGGCAGTGATGTTCAATCTGAATTCAGCACCCAGTATGCAAGAATTAGGCTTCTTCCCAATCACCATATGGTTCCATGTCCTGTATAGCTATAGCACTGTACCTGACCAACAGCACTGTAGAGGTCCAGTAGACTTATCTTTTAGCATTTAATTTGGATAAATATGTTTTGAACTTTTTTTCTATAAAAATGGAATCCATCTCATAGACAAAACATGGTGGGTTATAGGACATAGTTTTAGATACAGTAACGATAATGTGGATTTGCAGCTTCTGCATTCCTAAGAGTTGAGGCAGTATGTATGAGGTAGTGCATTCCAGGCCCAAGGCCTGCAGGCCTCGAAGTCAGGAAGTCTCAGATTCAAAGCCACATTCTGTTCATTACTAGCTGAGATACCGGGACCAGGACCGTTATGTGCGTTTGACAGCTCCCTAGGACTCATCTAGTAAGTCTTGGGGATTTCCTGTCTGCTCTCCTATTTTCCAGTGGTTGGACTAGATGGATAAAGGTTCATCACCTGGTTGGCCAGACAGTAAGGAGGCTTTTTGTTCACTGCAACTTCCATTGAAACTCTTGAAGATCATGTGCAAAGTTAGAGAACGTGAAAGGGAAGGGAATATACATTTATATAGTGCCTACTATGTGTCAGACACTGGGCTAAGCACTTTACATAATTAACATAATTAACCCTGCAAGGTAAGTGCTATTATTAGCCTCATTTTACAGTTAAAGAATCTGAGTTAGAGGTTAAGTGACTTGCCCAGAGTCACACAGCTCCTAAATGTCTGAGGCCAGAAGAGTGAACTTTAATCTTCCTGATTCCAGGCCCACTACTCTATCCACCATGCCTCCAATGGTTTCTAAGGTTGTGGTCTGTGTAGGTAAAGGTGCCCACACCCCGACATCAACAGCTCATTAAAATCAATCAATAAGCATTATTTTAGTTCTTCCTTTGTTCAAGGTCCTATGCTAGGTGCTAGAAATACAAATGCAATGAGTGATATGGTCCCTGCTCACAAGTTTACATTCTTTAGGGGGAAACCACAAAGACATATGCAAGTATATGTGGAATAAATATAAATATGATAGATGCAAATAAATGCAAAGTCATTAGCAATAAGGCAGTTTGAATAGGAGGGTACTAGAAGGTGAGGGGTTCAAGAAAGGCTTCATGTTATAAGGTGGATCTGGAAGATAAAGAGGGATCTGTGAGGAAGAGGTGATGAGGTAGTGCATCCCAGGCCTGGAAGACAGCAAGTGGAGAGGGAAAACAAAGAGAAGGCCAGTTTAGCTTAGAGTGTGGGAGGGGAAGGCATGTACAATGAGTCTGGAAAGATAATTTAGGGCAGGGTTCTGACAGGCTCCTTAAAACATGAAAATGCTTTTAACATGCAATACTCTTGGTGATATAGGAACAGTGGGTAGCAATCATTGCTATGGATAGGGACACTGAGGCAGCAAAGTAGAAGCAATGTTGTATAATGGAAGGAACACTGGCCTTGGAATCAGAAGACTTAGGTTCTTATAATCTATGTGGCCTTGGGTAAATCACTTTTTTCTTATCTGTGAAATGAGAGGATTGGACTAAATCATGAGCTCTTAACTTGGGGTCCATTAACTTGGGGCATTTTAAAAATATTTTGATAACTATATTTCAATATGATTGGTTTCATTTGTAACCTAATGCACTCTATTCAAAGCATTTAAAAACATGATTCTGAGGATGGTTCCATAGACTTCACTAGACTGACAAATGGTACAACACACACAAAAATGGTGAAGAGTCCTTATAATGGTAATGGGATTTTGAAGATCTTTCCTGCTTTGAAAATATACTCTGACCCCTGATAAGCTGAATGTAATCACATGGAGCCTGTCATGAGATGAGTTTGCTGAAGGGTGGAGCAGAGCCCACAGGAAGCTGGGAGTCAGAGCATCATGCAGGCATATTTATAATGACCGTGGGTGCTGTGAATATTGCATTGGCGCTACAATCCTAGATTAAATGATCTTGCAAGTTCCTTTTAGCTCTAAATTTGATGATCTATGAGTCTGTGAAATGACTTACCCAAGGTCATATAGTGGATTAGTGACAGAGCAAAGAATAAAACTCACTTTTTTTTTTTTAACTCCCAAACCTATGCTCATTCCAGTAGGCCATAAAAGCCCGTTCTGTGGTTTGGGGGTAGAGGGAGTGGGATCTATCTTCTTATATTGCTTACTTGATGGATTAAACCTAATCCTTCGATTCCATACCTATATACATAGCAGATTTATATGGTATTTCTAATATACCTGTACTTTTAATGCAATTGCATCTAAATACATAGAAGTCATTGTACTGTTAGAAATTCTAATTTCCTATGATAACTCTATATGGATGGATGGATGGATGGATGGATGGATGGATGGATGGATGGATGGATGTAAAAGCATTTACTGAGCACTTGGTTTGTCAGGCACTATAAAAAGAGCTAGAAATATAAGCAAGACAATACCTACTAACAGGAAGTTTGTATTCTAATAGGAGAAGACCACATACATAGCTAGAGTTGAGGATGCATGCAGCATGACAATGGCCAGGGAGTGGCGTGCTGGGCCTGAGACCAGGACTGGATAAAGTAAAATGTTCACTAACCACAGCTCAGGGTCAAGGAGAATGTAGCCAGTTTGGGGGTAATAGGCATTCGTATTAAGCCCTACTAAATACTTAACTAATGCTTTTGTCATTTAATTCATTCTTAAAGTCTTCTTGTTTTTAGGTCTTTCAAAATTACAAAGAAATTATTTCTGGTTTTTAATAATGCATGCTCTTTAGCTACAACTGAAGTATGTATGGTACAATGATGTAAAAAAATATCTAAATAGGCCTAATATGTGCATATTTAGATTACCATTCTTACTTATTATTCAATAATACAATGGGGGGAAAATGTGTCAGAGTGCTTTTTCCAAGCTTTTAACTTGACTACTGTGTCTGGTTTCCAAAGTGCAAAAGTCAGAACTGTTTTGGTTGTCTACTACATCTCTAGAGATGCTTTAAGACCAAGAAGGTTTAAGATGAGTTTCATAATTTTTAAAAAAAATTAAGTGACAGTTAACCCTGGCATTTTCCACAAACAATCATTTGGTTCAAGTTGTAAAGCTAAATCACCAAAATATCTGGAAAACCACTTGTTAGGTACTGCATAAATGATATAATCAGCTGGTAGACTGAGTTTTTTCACTTTTCAAAAAGCTTAATACTACACTGAGTTTAAATATTACCTATGAAGCTGGAGGTTGAAGTAAAAAATAAGTGTTTGCTTTTTTATGGGAGCATTTGGAAAAAAAGGCACTTGCAATTAATTCAGCCCCATTAGTATGATTGTGCAAACACAAAATTCTTGCTTAACAAAGCATTAATAAAATTCCATAATTCTGTTTATGTCACCATTGCCCAAGCAGGCATAGGATAACAGAATTTAGAGTTGGAAGGAATAGTCAAGATCTTATAGTCATTTATAGAGTAGAAACCCAGAAGGCGAATTCCTTAAAGGGACAGACTGTTTCATTTTTCTGTTTTTATCTCTAGAGATTAGCACAGGGCCTTGAACATAGTCATATGAATGTTTGTTTAAATGAATTTATAGATGAGCATGCCCCCAAGGTCACCTATGTAGGAAGTACCCAAGTACTTTTACTACAAATTCAATGCTCTTCCCTTTATACTGGACTGGCTTTTGTGGAGCTTAGGGATTCATGGGAGGAGACATGCCTCACAAAGAATACAGAACAAGATGGGCAAAAACAGGGCCAGGAGTACAGCACAGCAATCAAAGATATCATTATTTCTGAAAAGGTCATGTCAACTGCTCTATGGGGAAGGGAAGACTACATAGTAGATTGGAAGTCTGACCAAGACTTGACTTGGAATCCAGAAGACCTAGTGGGTATCCCACCTCAGACACTACCATCTGTGTGACCATTTAATCTTTTTGAGCCTCATTTTCCTCAACTGTGAAATGGGAATGATGATAATTGTTAATAGTGCCTATCTCACAAACTGTTATGAGATCCCTGTAAGATAACGTACATTAAGTGTTTTGTAGACCTTAAAGCACTACATAAATGTATGTCATTATTATTATCTACCAATGTTGGCTTGGGGCCCAGAATTTAGATTTAGGCTACTCTTGACTGCTTTTATATCATGTTATTAGAATTCATCCAGATAACACCAAGAAAAATACATAATGGTATGAATAAAAGACACCCAGTCCAAACATTTTCCATCGATTAACTCCATGAATATTCAGGCTTCTTAAGCTCAAAGGCCATTGCAATACTAAGAAATTCCATCCTAAGACTAACTATGCAGTCATCCATAAGTTCTTTAAGTTACTTAATTCATTAATTGAAAGAATACCTCTTTCAGAACTGCATTAATTCTGCTTTTATGGCCAATGTTTCACACAGAACATGCATGAGGCAAAAAGCTGCAACAATTCAGGTCCTAAATTGCTCTACTATGCAATGTTATTCAATGCCCATACACAGATAGATTGCTAAGGGGCTTCATCTACTCTTTTTATAAAGTAATAAACAGACCTGTTTCTAATTTCTTACAACTTTCTAAACTCCTTTCCAGACAGGTTAGCTAATCAGTTTGGTTTTGGAAGCCTGTTACCAAGACCAAGAGATTTTTAAATGAGATTGGGGAGGAGAAAAAGGATAGTGAAACATCCAAATTTGGGAGAGGAGAGGGTGATTAACTGTGACAATGTCATAGATTCAGAGCTGAAGAGGGCCTTAAAAGTCATCTAGCACAAACCTCATATTTCACAGATGAGAACACTGGAGCCCATGGAGCTCAAGTGATTTACCCTTGATTATACAGGTTATACCATCAAACTCCCAGAAAAGGCTGTCTATCCTCATGTACCTGCATTTTCTCACCTACCCCACACATTCAAGTCCTTGCAGTTTGGCTTCTGCCCCAACCATTTTGCTGCTCTTTCCAAGGTCATCAAAGAGGACTCTCTTAATAAATCTAATGAATTGTTTTTTTCTCAATCCTCATCTTTCTTTACCTCTCTACAGTGCTCGATAGTACTGATCACTCCTTTCTTCTAGGTACTTTCATTTCCTTGGGTTTTTACAACACTGCTCTGGAATGTTTTTCTTCTTTTCTTTTCGGTCAATTCTTCAGTGTCCTTTATAGGTTCATTACCCACATCCCATCCCCTGTATCCCTGAGCTTCATCTTAGGCCCTGTGCTAATTTCTCTTTTCTCATGATTTCATCAACTCCCATGGATACAATGTCTTCTGAATCTACATATCCATCCTTCATCTCTCTGCTGAGCTCCATTCTCACATTTCCAACTTCCTACTAGACATCTATATCTGAAAGTATCTAAAAATCAGTATGTCCAAAATAGAAGTTATCTTTCTCCCCTTACCTCACCTTCCTCCTAATTTCCCTATTTGTAACAAGTATACCACTAATCTTTCAGTCACCTAGGTTCACAACCCAGCCATCATCTTTGTCACTGTCTCTCTCTCTCCCTCTCCCTCTCTCTCTCTCTCTCTCTCTCTCTCTCTCTCTCTCTCTCTCTCTCACACACACACACACACACACACACACACACACACACACACACACACACCACACCACACATATCAATCAGCTGCCAAGTCTCATAAATTTCACCTGCCTAATATCTCTTGTATCTATTCCACTCTCTCCACTGATTGTACCACCTCCTTTGAACTGATCAGGCATGAAACTAGTTTGTGCTACAAGGTTTCATGAATAAAGTTCAAAATATAAAAGTGGTAGTCTTTTGAAAAATCTACCCATACACAGATGGAGTGTTTTAATTCTGGGGGGAAAAATTCAACTTAAAATTATCTGTTGTTGGGTTTTTTTTTCTTTACCTTTGACATAATGAGCCTTCTATCCCACCCACTCAGTGACTTTTGTTCTCCAAAGACAGCTATGAAAATACAATTTCCACAAAGAAAAATGGAATTAAAAGCTCCCCAAAGGAAAAGTCCACCTGAAAATTGGAAACTTCTGAAACATAACAAGCCGCTATCATCACTCTGGAGGGCAGCATAATTACAGCAAAAATAGAGAGAAATAAACAGATGTACTAAACAAGCAATCTTGTCAGTTGGAAGTTAACAGATCAATAAATTGCTTCCCCTAACATTTCACAATCAGGTTGTTGGGTTTTTTTTTTCCTAACAATGATAATCATTCCTTCCTTTGGGAAGCATGGTGAAGCAACCCGGATCCTACCTTCTGGAAAGCAAATGAAATAAAAATTAAAAGTTGCTGTTTTTAAGCAACCTCTGAAAGAATTTGTGGTTTATATTTTTTCCTTCTATGTAAGTTAAATTAAAAAGTTGAGAGGGATTAGAAGAAGAGGTAGGAGAGAGACTTGTCATAACACATAAGGAAAGTACCTGAGAACAGGGAAAATTTGAGAGTGTAGCCTTTCAAGGAAACTAAGTTGTGTGAAAGTAAATGGATGATTTGTACTTATGGTATAGACTTTTTAATTACTGGTCATTTGTCCATTTATTTAAACCTATAAAAATCCTCATCCTGATTCTTATTTTACATCAGTCTCTCTCTCTCTCTCTCTCTCTCTCTCTCTCTCTCTCTCTCTCTCTCTCAAACACACACACACACACACACACACACACACACACACACACACACACACACACACACAGAATATAAAATGTGATTGCTTTCATATGTGACTTGTGAAAGCTGTCTCATTACTTTCTAGGAATGTCACATATATTTACACAGACAGAGTATAGATTCTGGCTAATGTTCATTATCAGACCACAGCTTTATATTAGCTACAACATATACATGCATGTGCATTAGCATGGCTCTTTGGACTAATGTGAGCACATTTCATTGTTCTAAGCTGTTTGTTTGACGGAGCTCTGGAGCCAGCTGTTTTTGGAATCACCTGGGGCATAAATATCTTCTATGGGAATATCTCTGGATTTAAGACCTTATTCAACCTTTTTCTCCCTCTATACCCTCTTTCAATTTGTCCCCCTTGCCTATCTACCATCAAGACCCTATTAATTACTCTGGAATCATAGAACAGAATGTTCATATGAGAAGGGACCACAGAGATCATCTAACCTAGTCCATCCTCCTCATTTTATGAATGATGAACCTGAGATCCAGTGATCTGCTTATACTTGTGGTTTCATTCTTTTGACATTCTCTCCCTTTGCATTAAAAGGTATGCATTGTTCTGCCAGGGAGGGAAGAAACAGACTATTGGAGCTGAAAGGGCCCTTAGAGATAGAGTAGCCAAATCCTTCTCTTAAGGATGAAAAAAAGTGAGGCCAAAAGAACTTGACCAAAGTGACACAAGTAGGCACTGCAGGGCTGGGATTTAAGCCCATGCATCTCAAAATACCAGTCTAGTATAATACCAGTCTAGTATATTTTCTACCACACCATGCTTTGTCTTCCATTTCTGGGATGTTATTTTTCTGTCCAAGTGAAGAGAATAAAATGGCTACCAAAAGAAGTTTTGCTCCTGGCTGTGTGGCAGTAGGACTTTCCTCCTCTGCATGTGCAGGTAAGGTGGACAAGTTGAAGACCACATTTGGACAAAAAGCAGTTGAGAAAACATGCTAGAGCTACGTAAGACCAACACACTCTCTCTCCTTTTCTTTGAGTGTTTTCTGTTGGTTGTCAGAGGCACACATGCTATAATCCTACATAGCACTATTGGAACATTGCCTGCATAGAGACATGATTTTCTTCTATTCCATATCAAAATAAACTAGACCTGCTCTAAGTTGTTGAAACCCTTACTCGCTTTTGCTTCAAGACAGTGCCATCACACACACAATAGATGTGTATATATTTTATTCAAACATCTACACAAATACAAAGATACAAGATTGCTAAATATCTATACACAAAAATTAAGGCTATCAGCTGAAAAATACTTGTTATTTTTCATCCTTTAGTAACTCCATTATACGACCTCTCTCACTTCGGTTGGCCATCTTGAGGTGGTAGTATACTTCTACATTGGAATACTCATTAATCCAAAACTTACATAATTTATTTAAGAGATAGTGACTCCATACACATAGAGCCAAATCATCTGGATGAAAAATAAAACAATGATCCAGATGTTTGGCTTATAGTGATACCAAACATCCAAATGTCTTCCAAATGTCCAAGCCAACTGGCTACATATTTTACTTTTCATACAGATGTTCGGTAAAGTGTAGACATAACCTGAGAATACTCAGGTTCCCAACCACACCCTTCATGTTCCCAGAGGCTTTTCTATGCACAGTTCATCTGGAAATCAGTAGGATTTCTTTCTTTGTCTGTGAATGACCTGTGTTCAAGAGAAAGTCTGTCCTTAATAAATCTGAAGAAAAGAGAGTAGTAGCCTGGTTTTCCTTTCCCTTTCATGCCATCATCATTATTAAGAAAATACCTGTGGGGTATTCATTGGCTACATGAATTATACAAAACACAATCTCTCCTCTCATTTTCTGTCCACACCCAGGAATAAACTCCTGGGCAGGTGACAAAAGTGTCAAGCCTGGAAATGATATGAGACTGCCAGCCTGGAATTCCTTCCTCTCTTGGCATCCCATCACACCTGATCAGAAAGTCTGGGAGGTATCAATCACAGGCTTCTGAGACTCAGTAATACTGAATTCTCTGCTCTAAACCATATGCTGAAGCCTCACAGTAGATATTAGAAGGTTGAATAAGACATTTTTTTTAAGTCGAACAAGTTCCCCCCTTCTCATACTACATTCCCCAGAGAATCCTAGAAGTCTTATTATAGTAAATTAGTTTCAGTTATAGCTTTCAAGTAACTTTATTTTTCCCTCACCCCTGACTTGGCCTCATTGTAAAGGCCCCAATTGGAAAAGAAAAAAAAAACCAAGAATAAATAAAACAGGAGGGCCAATGAACCAGGATTGTTCCAGGTCCCCTACTCGAAAGATATAAGCAAATTGGTGAGAATTCAAAAGAGACAGGCCCAAAGGATTAAAAGGAGCTACAGCAGGAGCCATTTAGGAGGAGAATTCCTGCAGCACCAAACAGGAATTGACTTGCCCAGAAAAGATGACAAAAAGGACACAGGATCAAACACTCTCCCGAAGCAAGATGGTGAGCGCACCAATGAAGGAAAAGAATTGTTCGGGATCATGCAAAGAGGGAGAGCAGAGAGTAATGGGATGTAATTACAGAAAGGAAAACTTGGGCTGAATATCAGGAAAATCTTCTTAAGGGCAGGTTCTATTTGACTGTGGAATAGCTTCCCAAGGGAGACTGTGGAAGCCCCATCGCTTGAGACACATAAAGCCCTGATGGACAAAGCACTCAGAAATAGTGAGAGGAACAATCCCGCCTGGGTAGGGGGTGGGACAGGTGACCTTACAGGGCTGGTGCAGCTCCTCACTTCAATGATGCCGTCAAGTTGGATTTCATCAGGGCCCTACTAGCAAAAGCCCAAAGTATTATTCCTCCCCCCCCACCAGTCCCTTTGTCATTGTGTGTTCTCAATACACTACTCAAGAAATGTTCCCATTCACTTCAAGAGACCCTCCACTGCTCCTTTGCTGCCGCTGGTAATAGTGAGGAGAATGACATTGTGTTGTGAACCTGGCATGCCCACACTTTAAGGAAAAACCTAGATTTGATGAAGTGCTTTTAGTTCTGGCTCAAGGGGCATAGTCTCTGCTCTATGACCTAGTGTTTATTTATTTGCTTAAAGACTATTTTTGAAGAGTTAGCCATTCTCCTTTTAAAGTTCACAGTACATTAGCTATTATTATTTTGCATTTCTGAATACCCAATTCAACTTTTGGATATATTAATGTTTTTGCTTAGTGATGTCCTAAGCACAAAATTTATATACTACTGCTAAGTACAAATTACAAAATAGGCCTGTGACTCAAGAAAAGTTAAATAGGTTCTTAGGTAACCATTTAGGTCTTCAATAATATCAGTGGGAAATGATCTCTATATTCTATGAGGAAATATGGAAAGATAGGCAGATTTTGCATTTTTCTGAGGGTAGTAATGGCACAATATGATGCCCTAGAAATTCTATTTTGTGACTAGGCATCACAAATATTTTTTCAACAAGACTGAGAATTAATACTACCCTGGATCCCTAAGAACATCTCTGAAGTATCTTTTCCCCCTTCCTCCACTCTAAAGAAGAAAAAACACCTTGGGCTATAGAATTCTATTTTAATTAGAGGTTGAAAATTCTTATTTGGAATCCTGCGGTATCATCTAGATTAGAATCAAATTTTTTTAAGTTTTATCACTTAAATATGCTGGTATATTTCCTAGCTAATTTCCAACTCTACCACTTAGTGCTGTGTTTACCTGGTCCTCTCCCTATCCAGAGGTATTTGGAGGAGGGTTCCCCTTGGGCCTCCTTCTACAATGATAATTGGTCAGCTGCAGGTTTAACTGGCAAGTAAACAACTCAGCCAGCTGCCAGCAGGTGCAGTGTTGGCACCTGCATGCCATGTTGTCCATTGAAGAAAGGAAGCCTTCCCTGTGCGATCAGGTCCACAGCATTCCCTTCAGTCTACCACACACCTGCCAGAGCAACTGGGTTTGGGGAACATTCCAAAGAACAGCCAAGCCTGACACCTAAGGGTCTGCCTCTCTGCAAGGAAAGTAAGATTTGTCTGTATGACTGAGATATTTGAAACATTCAATTCCACAGGCATTTTACAAAATATATACTAAGCAGCATGGTAGGCAATGGAGATGATGCAAAATTTGGAGAGGACTTAGTCTTGGTCTTCAAAGAGCCTATAATTTAGTAAGGGAAAAATACAAATGAAAAGGTTGGCCTAGATGATCTGCAAGTTCAGAATATGTAAGATCCTGATGGTGAATTTTAAAATTCTATGGAACACAGAAAACCATAGTACACATAAGTAATGTGCTATTAAGTAACATACACATTATAAACATTAATTAATGAATAATAATGGACTTCTTAATATATAAGTCAATTAGAAAGTTGCAAAGAAAGTACTTTGGGGAGATCTAAGGGATAAAGACATCATACCAATGGGGAGATAATGGAAGACTTCATGTAGAAAGTAACTCACTAAGTTGGGTAATAAAAGACTGGAAAGAATTAAGCAGACAAAGCAGGTGTGGGGCATGAGAGTAGGAGAGTACAGTGAGAGGATTAAAACACTCAACCACGAGCAAATAAGGCAGAGAAGTTTTAAAAAATCACAGGGCATGGCCTGGAAATAGAGGGTAGTCCACTTTGACTGCAGTACAGAACATATGACAGCAAAGAGACAGACCAGCAAGCTGGAAATGATGACAGTAATCACTCACATTTAAATGGCAACTGAAGACTGGCAAAGTGCCTTCCTACAAAACTCTGTAAACTAGGTGGTACAAGTATTATTATTTCCACTTACAAGTGATAACACTAAAGTCTGGGGCTATTAACTTGCCCAAAGTTGTCACTAAGCTTTATAAGGGTTTGCAGCAAGATGTCTGTATGACCTCAGGACTCCAGACTCTAAGGCCATCCCCTCTATTAAGCCATGTAGTCATGCCACCAAACTGAAGCATTCCAGGAAGGACCTGGGGAGACAGGAGTTTCATCCACATATTGAATTACATTGGAATGCAATGAGCACTCTCACTTCTCAGCGTTTTTATTCTCTTTAACGATGCAAAAATAGGTGAAATGGGAAATAAATTCTCAAAGTGCATGAGCTGCCTATTGGAGAGTGTCTTTGGTATAAAACTGATCAGGATAAAAGAATCATTTAAGTATGGGATGAACTCAATTATGATAAGATAGTTATTTGGGTTAACATTTATGGGCAAGACACAAACGACTTTTTTTTTAAGTTGCATCTGACTAAATATAATTGAAAATGTCAAATACCTTAAAGACCATTAGATTGAAGCTATCAGCCTAACAAAAGATCCATGTTGAAAACAATCACCTGATTCTATATAATAACCATCCAGGTGTCTAAGTGACTAAAGAGTTTGAAGAGTTGAGAAATCAGAACATGTTGTTTGACTCACCTGTTCTTTGACAAATATGATAGCCTCCTCCTATTTTGGTTTCACCATTTGTGAAAAAGGAATAGTAATAGGCATTCTGGTGACTGAGATTTTGGGAAAATCAATAAATATAATGAGTCTTATGCCAAAGCTCAGAAGAAATAGGTGACTCACTTTTTAGAGGTATTTACAACTGAACCCTGCCAAAATACTTATTTCCTTTTACATGTCCTTTGTTATACCATAGGTCAAATAATATTTCCTGAAATATAACTACATTCAGTAAAAGCCTGATAATATATAGCAAACCTATAAGGAAGACATTAGTTCTCCATAATATAAAGGTGCCCCGAGGAGTTTTCATATTTTCTAGCCCCTGGTGTTTTTCCAGGCTAAGCAATGCTTTACTAGGAGGCTACAGGCACTGGTGTATCTCCCAAAGTCCAACTAGGTAACATCTGTTTCATTGGTTCCTGAGAAGTTTGGGCTCCTAATAAAAATGTGTTTATAAATGCAGTGTTTTTTGGTTTTTTTATAACTAACACTGACAGAGCTAGTAAGGATTTGGAAATTAGTGTATAATTCAAATCAATTCAACAAAGATTTATTAAAGTCCTGTTATGTACTACAAGGCACTCTACTAGATGGAGAAAAAAAAGATTTCTCTGACAAAGTATACCGAGATGGCAGATTCTTGTTCTTACATAGACAGTTTTATACGTTATCTAAGGTTGTCACCATGGCACAGATGAAACTCCCAAGTAACTGTATATGCCTTTGTGTTGTATGTTTCACCAATTACTACCTGGGTCCCTACACCTAAGGGGCAGACCCTGAATGGAAAGTAAGTTTTCCTTAATTAGCCAGCATATTTACTGAGTGTCCCCATGAGAGTGGATGCAGTAGAAATATAAGATTCAGTTGGTCCATTCAAGGAGTAAATTTGGGGAACAAAGCTAAAATATATTTAACAACAAACAATATTTGACAAAAATCAATTCGAGGAGCACTGCTTATACACTTATTATGGGTAAAGTATTGTATAAAATTAATAGCATAAATATAAATTATGAACTGCAGATCACAAACTCTATAAAAGTTCCAAAGAAACAGAAATTAATTCGGCTAGACTAGTTAGAAAAAGCTTCATGAAGGTGGCAGAACATGAAAGATATGTATAAATGTGAATAAACAGCAGGAAGAAGGGAGAACATTCAAGGGGGAAATCAATATGAACAAAGAAAAGAATGAACAAGGTGTTTTTAGGGCATAAGAAGTTGATGATGAGAACAGAGGCTATATTCCGAGAATAGTAGAACTGAATCATGTGGAGGTTGAATAATGGAAGGGGGTGGGACTTGATTAACAGGCAGAGCAGTTAAATTTTTGGAGTAGAAAAATGGGGATCTCCCAAAGGTTTGTGAACAGATATGACAGAAACATAAGGTTGGAGTTTTTGTTTAAGAAACACTCATCTGACAAGGTCTCATAGGCTGGATTAGAGAAGTGAGAGTCTAAGGTAAAGGTGGTCACACAGCCTAAGAGCACCAGCTACCAGCA
The DNA here is from genome assembly GCA_011680675.1 of Gymnobelideus leadbeateri. NCBI lineage: Eukaryota > Metazoa > Chordata > Mammalia > Diprotodontia > Petauridae > Gymnobelideus > Gymnobelideus leadbeateri. Next base: position 431,049 of record WOXC01007527.1, read on the forward strand.
TGCCTGACTAGTTTGGGCTAGGTGCAATTAGCCAGTACCCCTTACTTGAACTTTTCTTTCGGTTTCTTAACATATCTGCCTTGTACCAGCTCCCTCATCAGACCCCCTGTCTCTACTCATACCACCTGAGTTCAGGCTTTTGTCACCTCTCACCTGAACTGTCACAACAGCTCACTCTGGTACATCCTCCATACAACTATCAAAGTGATTTTTCATTAAGCACAAATCTAATTGTGACCCTCCTCTACTCAATAAACTCTAAGAGCTCCCTATTGCCTCTAGGAGAAAACAGAAATGTGAATGTGGAGCTTTTAAAACCCTTTAAGTTTTTCAGTCTCATTATACATTGCTCCCCTTCCTACATTCTATGGTCTGTCTCACCAAAGGAGCCTTTTCTCTCCTACTACACAGCACTCCATCTCCCATCCCTGGGTATTTGTATAAGTCACCAGCAATGCCTGGAACGTGCTTACTCCTCATCTGCACTTCACCAAGTTCCCTCACTTCAAGATTCAGCCCAAGCATTACCTTCTGCAGGAAGCACCTGAGCCTCTCAACTGCTTGTGCCCCTCCCTAATTATCTCATTTTTATCTTGTATTTATAACGTATATTTTTCTTCTGTGTACAATTTACGTTCCCCTGATAAAATATCAACTCCTTGAGACAAGGAGGTGTTTCTTTTTTTTTTTCCCCCTCGGTACCCCCAGTACCTAACTCAATGCCTAACACATAGTAGGTGCTTAATAAATGCCTGTTGATTGATTTGGTAGCTTTTCTCCTCCTCCTTTTAACTCCTAATCTAATTTTAAAATCACTCAAAGGCTTAGTCACAGACTTCCCAAAACAAACACAGATTATCTCAGCCTATCTGGAAAGCTATGAGGCTATTACAGTAATCCAGTCATAAGATGGTGATGTACAAGAGACATGACTTAAGAAAAATCGACCAGACTTGGTAACTGACCAAGTCTCCAGGAAGAGTGAGTCAAGGACAACTCCAAGGTCAATAATCCTGAAGACTCCAACTCCAATCTAGGAGAAGGTCTGCGTTCCTAAGGGCATCATCACATCCCTCAGTATTCTATGACACGTTGAATACTTACCAATTGAAATAATCTTGCTATGAATACTCTTCATCATGATTTCTAAAGCTTAGATCAGTTTTCTCAGGTATACAACAATTAACTCTCCCTAATTGGAAGTGTAGCAAAAAGACAGAAATAGTCCAGAACCAAGAGCTTCCTCCCTCTCCCCAGCCCCCCAAAAGCGTTAATTCAGCTGAGGAATGGGCTCTGGGGTGAGAGAACTAGGTCCAAATTAGAATCCCCCACAAAGCAATTTCTCTGCTTAAATTAAAGTCTTCCAAATTGAAATCACTTTCTAGTCTCTCCCTTCTCCCATTCAGAAAAGAGTTCAAGAACTTCAAGAATTTTTACTGACCCATTACTGACAATGTGCAGTGGGCAAGGGGCAATAACTTTCTAGTTTTTCCTAAAAGGGGCAGGGGGCAGGGAGAAGGTGGGGGTAGAGAAAAGAGATAAGAAAATAATGCTGGCATTTTTCCAGTCTGCAACCCTCATTGTGAACCCACCCCTTAATCTTCAGGAATCAAGCTGCTCTCACACATCTGTACTGCTCCCCTTCTCAGAATCTCTCCATGATGTCAGTGGGAGGTCTAAGTACAGGCCAATGGAAAGCTCTGACTTAGCCAAAGAACAGGAAGCTAGTTTACTATAAGATATATATAGAGTGACCAATCGACTCACAGAATTATGTGCTTTGCCATTTGATATTTTTTAAGAGATCACATGATTGGTAGAGGACTATTACCAATGTGTGCTAAAAATAAGGACTAAACCTATTTAAATGGTTCTCAAAAATATAGGTCTTGCTGTGGTTGCTTGTGGGGTGCGTTATTTTTATCAGTTCCCCAGGGATTTACTATGACCTAGAATCCAGCCTTGAAAGGGAACAGTAAGTTCTGTACTACCTGAAACCTAGCCCTATTCATTCAAATCTGGACGTGGGCAATATCAATACAAAGAAAGAAAACAAAACAGAAAGGGTGGAAGAAGGGAAGAGGCTGGTCAGAGCTTTTCCAAATCTAAACTGACACTATTTTTTGTTCCCTTCCTTAGGTTCAGCTTGGTGATTCTACCTTTGATTGACATGTGACATTCTTGTCTTCATAGGCAGAGAAGGAAGGTTCCTGATGGTTATCGACATCAGAAAATGTCATGTCTGAATATGGTTTAAAGGGATCTGCCCACCCCCCCTCATTTCCCGCCTTCTGCCCCTCAGTTTATTTTAATTATACAACGAAAACTCTCAAATACGGAGTGGCCGACTGCTGTATCTCACAAGCCCTTAATTGTACTCAGGAATTGGATCGTGGCATTTTATCACCCTGCAACGGTAAAAGGCACATTTGCAACAGGAGTAGGTCATGGAATATTTTCAGGAAATGCCAATGGATTTCAAGGCGCTTTCTTTTTTATACAAGACATTTGTGGTTTCATGCTTTTTGTGTGTAAGAAGCCCTGCAATCTGCATTCCCCCACCCATGTAGCTACTATAGCATATCTCACTATTCTATACAAGCCTTGGAAAAGCAAAAGCTTTCTGCTCAATGTATGGTAATACCTAATTGGTAATTGTCATGGTTTTTACCCATCTAAAAACTCCTGAGAAGAGTTCACTTTTTCATTCCTTTTCCCCACCCTTTGATTTCTTTTTAACTCCACTCCCTTCAGCAAGGCAACCTATGGGAAGGAGGGGGAACAGCAGGGGAAGAATTGTGTTCAATCTCTTTTAAGAAAATCTTCACACCATAAGACAATTTTCTAAGAGAAATTGATCCCCACCCTTCTCCACTGAACCAACCACAAATCACCAGGCACTAAACAGAATTACTTAGATAAAAGTTTGTTAGATCATAAACTCCTACAGGTCAGGACCCATGTCTTATACCCTTCAAGTGCCTAGTACAGGGCCTTGAATATAGCAGTTCCTTAGTGAATTTTTATTGAATGAGATGGTTCAGGTGATTTAACTGTAGTCTTACTGACTAATGCTCTAAATTATTCTCTAAATCAAGACTGCTTATGTGGAACAAAAAAAAAAAAAATGCCGAGATCCATGCATTACCTTCTAGGCACCCATTCCCCAGGTGGCACCAGTGGGTCTTAATCCTTAGCAACATCTACTCATACTTGGACAAAGCCCTTCCCTGGATCTTGAAGTAGGCTGGACTCCTCATGACAAAGAATGTGTATATTTTTCCAACTTCTAGGCTGTGGTACCCACGGCAGTGTTTTTCACTTGACACATTAATACTGCATCACTTTTAAGCTATTCCCAGTGGGGTGTGTAGTGGTATCTGTTCACAGATGTTTCCCTAATACTATTAAGTAAAATGAGGGGTTTCATTGTAGCTTCCTTAGAGGCAATATGGACAGAAGGGAAGAAATAGATTGCCTATTCTTTTCTATTTACTGGCCCTAAGGTCTTCCATTAATGCTTATAAATGTGCTTCTCCAGAGATACATATGTCCAGTATATGTTACTTCATTTTGGTCCTTAGGTAGTGTCAGACTTGATATTTTACTAGCATTATCATGTTTTTTTTTTCTATAGTCATTCATTTATCCTCACCTCCCACTGCTGTAGAGTAAGCTCCTTCCTCCAAATAAAGGGACTGAAACCAAAGAAAGGTAAGGAAAATGAGTTCACAATCACTTTGATAGAATTAGATAGAAAAAAGAGATGCCTGCTTGAATCTCTGAGTTTACCAATCCATCCCTCTTCATCCCAAAGGCAGGGTGTGGCCTATGGCACAGCAGCTCCTAAAATTTAATGCCCAGCTGACAGAGAAATAACTTAAGTGAAATAAACACTTAAAAATATCCAAAAAATATTAATTTTGCATCTGATGGATACAAACCTCTGAAATAAACTTTCTGTCGCAGAGAACTGTTCAGAGATAAATGAGGTGTTTTGAGGCAGCCAATGGTATAATCCACATTTCTGATTTGTTGCTGTTAGGGAAGGAAATAGCCTGAGTTTCCCAGAAGATACTAAGAAAGCTCTGAAGACAAATGATGCTGCTGATGCCCTCAAAGATCATAGGAAGTTTAGGAGTGGAGATCATTAACATGATAATAATAAAAACTTATATTTGCACATCACTTTAAGGTTTTTAACACATTTCACAATCACCTTGTGAGAAATGAAATATAAATATTATTATCCCTATTTTTCAGGTGAGTAAACCAAGACTTAGAGTAAATTACTTGGGGGGTCACAAAGCTAGTTGGTGGCTTAGTAAAGTACAATACCATGTAGATTTGTAGAGGTTACAGCTGGAAGTTATCCAAAGGGTAAGTCCAGCCTTCCCTGATCACTCCAGTACACAACACACTCCCCTCAAAACCCTCATGACATTTACTATCTGTAGTATCACTTGTTTGACACCATATTATCCTTTACCTTTTTGGGTGTTTTGTTATCTCCCCCACCCCTTCCCCAATGAGATTCTAAGATGGGAGACAAGGACTTCTGAATCTTGGCCCTAACCTACATTTCCAGACATCTTCTATCACCACATCTTCATGTATTCCATACTCTAGCAAATCAACTACTCTCTGAGTCTTTATGTATACTTCTCCCTCCACCCCACTTCAGGCCTTTACTCATAGGACATATACCTTTACCTTTTACTTCTCTACCTTTTAAAATCCTACTCATCTCTCAGGACCCATTTCAGATACCACTTCTTCCATGAAGTTTGGTTTGTTTGTTTTTTTTCCAATTCACCCACCTAAAAATAATCTATCCCTCCTCAAATCTTACATAGCACTTTGTACTTATCATATTCTAATTTGTATTACAGTCATTATTATACATATAAGAGTATAATGACAAAACCATTAAGCTTACAGTGAAGAGAAATCTAGATTGAAATAATGGCTCTAACATTAGCTATGTGACCCTTAACCTCTTTAAGTTTTAGCTTTCTCTCTTACAAAGTGGGGATAATAATATTTGCACTGCCTACCTCATAGACCTCTTGTGAAAAATGTGCTTCATAAACCTTAAAGTGCTATATAAATGTGAATTATCATCACCATCTCACCCACTTGACCATAAACATTTTGTGGGCATTAGCTAGGTCTCTTATTTTAGTATCTCCTGCAGAATTGAACACTATTCTCTGTGCATAGTAGGTGTTCAGTAAAGATTTGTTGGATTTCTCTATAAAAATAACATGGCCTGGGCTTTATTTTTGGAAGGAGGAAAAGAAGATGGTCTAGACCTGTAATTTTATCTGCGCAGCAAATTGCCAAATAGGGACTCTTCTCCAACAATGCAATTAGCAATTGGTCTTAACTTAAAATATTATGGAGCTGCCTAGGACACTGAAAGGTTAAATTACCCATGCTACCTCTAGTATGTGTACCCAAAAAAAGACTTGAACCCAGGTCTTCATAAATTCAAAGCTAACCCTGAATCCCCTACACCACACTGCCTTTCAGAATAGTAATAGCTCACATTTACTTAGCATTTTATAATTTAGAAAGCACTTTCCTCACAAAAATCTAGGGGTAAGTAGCACAAGTATAGAGACCACTATCTCCCCACCCCAAGAACAGAATCCAGAATACTGTGTACACTTTAGGGAATGGGCACTCAATAATCTTTGTTGAGTAACCCTAATCACAAAGTGGGCACTGGACTCAACTTTGAGAAATGTTTTGGATTTTGGTGGGGATAAGGGGGTTAGCTTTAGGTTTCCTTTCTTTTTGATCCTGACAGGTACAAATTCATGACAAGGGTTTCTCATGTAATTGCTGAGTATTTCCACACACAAACTGTGAAATTCAGTGCATTCTAGAAGTATAGTATATGCTAATTATCTTTCTCTCTGATAATTCTCAAATTCCATGAGTTCTTCTCTCCCAGTAAAACATATTGATAAAGCCCATTCACATTACTGAGGGCAGGGGAGGAGGTATGGCATTCAAAATACAACTGGCCAAAAGCCCTACCTAAAATATATTCTCCACCAGAAGGGTATATAATTTTGTGTGTGTGTGTGTGTGTGTGTGTGTGTGTGTGTGTGTGTGTGTGTGCAACACACTGCCCATACTGAAAGAATGCCAAGGGCCTCTCAGATTGGTACTTGAGATTAAAACACACACACACACACACACACACACACACACACACACACACACACACACACACACACGCACGCGCGCGCGCTCGCGCGCGAAAGGAAGGGAAAAAAAAAAACGTTTAAAGGACCTGATCTGAACTGTAAAACCAACCCCACTCCCTCAACTAAAGCCCTGGCCCTGATTTGAAAGTGACAAAAAGGGTCTTTGAAGTTTAGAAATAGAGACTGGCAGTGAGAAGATGCAAACTCCCTAGACTTGAAGAGAGGAATTAATGAAATACAACCAAGCCATTTGGATGCCAGTGCCCTTCAGTCATCCCACCTACTAAAAGACACTGTTAAAAATCCCCCTGCTTTTATTAGGAGAAACAAACGGAGTCGACTACCGTGCACTCGGAGTTTTTCATCCTGAAAGTCCAGGATGGCTTCAGCATAATAAAGGTCATATCTCCTAACCACGGTAATGTTCTCACAGCAACATGAGCTCACTGCTGAGGGCCGGGTTCTCAGAATTCCCCCTGTAGAAGGTGTTGCCGATTAAACTATCGCATTTCAAAGGGCTCCCGTACAGTAAATAGGAAAGAAAGGAAAAAAGAGAACCAGGGCCTTTTGTTAGTCAAAAAGCTAGGGAAGGCGATAATTAACCCATTTTTGTTGAGAAATCATTTGGACAAAAGTCAAGGGATTTACCACCCTGTCAATTGTTAAGTCCAGATAAGGACATTATATTCCAGGGTACAAAGGACTACTGAAGACAGTGAATGGAAAGTAGGCCACTACTACTACTACTTTACCTCAGATCTGAAAAGGACTTTTTCCCCCTCCCAAAGCAGTGATGGACTAAAGGATTTTTCCCCTACACTAAAAACATAACTACACTGCCTGGTTTTTTGCATTTTGTTAAATATTCAAAGGTATTGTGCAATTAGCATGTCATTAATGAATAATTAATTATAGCTAAAGCAGCCTTCAGATTTTTGCAGCTAAATTATTTAAACAGCAAATACAATATAATGCAACTCCCTCACTAGGTGTTTTGTTATTGCATTATCTGAAAGGAACAGCAATATTACTTTTCATTAGTTTCGAGAATTATGGGCAAGCAAAATGGTTTCCATTTTTCTATCTAAAAAGGAATTTTTCCCCTAAAAAGGGAAAAATTAATTCAAAGTAGATTTTCAAGGAACTCAGAAGCTTTGAGTACCTAAAATGAAAATAGTTTGAAGAATTAGACTTGGACATCTGTACTTTAAAGCTAAAAGTAAAAATTTGAAAGTCTGCCTTTTGAGAGAACAGGGTACCAAGGGTATCTTTTTCCCAGTAATTTAGTGTCAATTTAGCAGGAGATCAACTGCAAATCTAACATTTCCATTAGTTCTTGAAAGCAAGTCGTTATCACAAACCTACCCCCAGCAAACAGCCAAGAGTTAAATAGAAAGTAATTTGTTGCTACTTGCAGACATACATCACTAGTAAGACGTTAGTTTATATTTATAAGCGGCACATCTGTGATCAGTTGGTTTATCCATCTGTTAACCACACCAGTAAACAGTATGTCTGGGAGCGTCAAACCCTTATATCCATCACAAATTCTTGCTTTAATTGTGTGTTTGCCTGACAAACCTCTATTTAAGTATACTTTAAGGCTGTTTTAAGCAGTTCCAATAGCTTCCTCCTCAATATTTTCCCTCCAACACATTTTTTGACCACCAAGACAGAATACTATTTTGAAAATTTCATAGATGAATTTATAAATAAATATATATACTACCTCATTTCCTTGGAAGGTAGTGAGGTCCCTGTCTCTGGAGGTGATTAACTAGTCACGAATCTTATAGAAGAGATTCATGTTTTAAGCTTCTGCATTAGATGACCTCCAAGGACCCTTCCAGCTCTAAGAATATAATTCTGATTCTAAATAAGTGCCGATGGCCATCATGATGCAGAGGGGTGGAGAGGAAGAAAGAAGCAGAATGTAGCTTTGGCTTTGTTCCCACCAATACTTTAGTATCAGCCTCTAATCGTACCTTCTTGGAGCCATGGATTTGAAAGATGGTAGTGTTAATTTAGCCCTTGATGAAAGCAGAGAATGAGTCAGTTTGTTTAGCAAGTAGCAATCCCCAGACCCTTCTCATCAGAGGGGAATAGTGCTCGGATTTTCCTTTACCCCTTAAATTACCTGGCACCTGCTGCCCCATTAGTGCTATGTCTCTGTTTCAGGACTTCCCTGAGATAGCCCTCCGGAGGCACTCTGGACCCCAGACCTCAAAGGAGACTTCAGTTTATGATCATGACAGACTTTTTACCCAAAGTAGTATAAGTATAAAACTATTTTTTATTTAAGAAGGAAAAAAAAAGATGAGCATTCAAGTCTTTAAAAAAAATAGTGATCAAAGAAAACTACCTTCCACAATTAGGGAAATATATGCACAAGTTTCTACCAGAAAAAAAGAGGAGGGGATTTTACTCTTATTTTTCCCTCTGTGTCTTTTACATTGATATTTGCAGCAGGATGTTAAACTCCACGCAACACTGTTACACTCCACTTCCCTGCTTTGAGGAACCGAAAGTCTGCGTGTGTCTATGTATTATTGTGTTTCTGTTGATGTTGCTGCATGTGGCAAAATGGTCTATATGATTAACCCTCATATTCTCAGGGCATTCTGCATGCAACTTCCTGCTACTCCATAAATGTTTAGATTGATGCAGTTATCCAGGGGTGCGTGTGCCTGATGAAAAAAGCCACTGTGTCTCTAAATAATCATTCAGGCATAATTTAGTCAAATGGTGTTACTGCCGCTCTACAAATTTGCCCCGGTCAAAGAAGGTGTTTCTTGTCAAGGGCGTTAAGACCATAACGTGCTAGCAAATGCTCCTTGGCCTTACAGCATATAATTCAGGCAAACTGAATGAACATGTGTCCAATTTATAATTAATCTGCTTTCAAAACTCTTCCAGTTAAAGCTGACAGGCTTCTCAATTGCACTGAATTATTTGGGGGGTCAGTACTTCCTACTTCCCTGCTCCTCAAAGTGGTCTTCTTCCTCCTCAACATTGAGAACATTGTCTGGATATCTCCTTTGCTCCTGTCACTCTATTCCTTCAGACCAATTCAAATCATAGATTTAGGGCTAGAAGGCACCTTAGAGGTCAGCAAGTCTACTGCCTCTTCAGTTTTCAGATGAAGAAACTGAGGTCTAGTGAAGCAAAGCAACTCCTGCAAGGTCACACAAGTAACATGGCAAAACTCATAGTTGAATCCAGGGTCCTTGACTCCAAATACTGAGCACTTTCATTGAATTAAAATGACCGTATTCTACATATGATGAGTGCCCACTACAAGCAAAGCCATGTGTAAGACTGCTGATACAAAGCAAAAAACAAACAAACAAACATTCCTTTCCTCAGGAAGATTAACCTCTACTAGGATACAAAACATTTATAGGGTAAGTATATAAAACAATTTGAAGGAGAAGAATTCACTTAACAGCTGGCCCCCATGGAAGAAGTAGCTAGAAGGAAGAGACGATTCTGAAAGGCAGAGATATGGAGGGAGTGCATCCCAGTGTGGATGACAGCCTGGGCCAAGGCAACAAGAGGAAATGGTATGTTATGGTTCAGTATGGCTGGAACATAGAAGGCATGGAAAAGAGGAATAGAAAACAAAGCTTCAAAGGTAGATTGCAGGCAGATTGTAAAGGGCTCAGACCTTATATTAAACCTAATAATAGCCAACATTTATATAGATAGTCTCTAAGGTCTGCAAAGTAACCCTGTAAAATAAGGGCTATTATCATCTCCCTTTTTTACATATGAGGGATGGGAGAGGTTAATGACTTCCATAGGGTCCCACAGACATTAAGTGGCTAAGAAGGGATTTGAATTCAAATTCCTGACTGCCACTTCAGCACCCTATCTGCTACACCACCCAGCTATGTTCCATTATAATTATTTTTACACATGTTGTACACTGCAGACCGTACATGTTTGGGGGGGTAGGGACTGTGTCATGTTTCCTCTTTCGATTCCTAGGGCCAAGCAGAGTTGTTTTTTTTTTTCTTCTTTTTTGAATACACAGTAGCATGTGTTGAATTGAACTGAATGGAGCTCTGCAAACTGTAGAGACACCTTTGGAGCAAACTAGAGGGGGAAGGGGTCAGCTTCTCTCTTCTCTATCCTCTTTTTCAGAGTCTCCTGAATAAGGGCAAAGTCTGCAATACACTACAGGTATAATAAATTGTCATTTATTTGTGATTTAAAGGCCTCACCTACCCCCCAAATTCAACTGTTGTGGCCTAGAATGACACAACTATTAAATCACTCTTTTGGGGGTTAAACCCTTTGCTTGCTAACTATCCTATTTTTAAAATGCATATACTCCTGGGAAGGGCAATACATTTAATCAGCAACACCTGAGGATAGATTCATTTTTCAGTTCGTTTTCTTCTATGAAAGAAAAGAACCAAGGTAATCTGAAAGTACTAGGTGCAAGAGGAAGAAGGGTCATGGGAACTAAAAAAGGTAGAAAGGGGAAGTAAAGACATTGAAGACAAATGACTTACTTAATTTTCAACCAATTGGGGACAAATTTCCCAAAGGTCAGTGGCAATAGACCAGATTTGACTGGAAAGTAATGGCTCTCTTTTTTGATGAACAGACCAGTATAAACAAGCAATATCTCATATGAGCTATCTTGGGAGGCTTAGAACTTATCCCAGGGCTAATACCTCTATTCAAGAATTTCTGGAGTTCCTTTTGGCAAACTGTCTTCCATTTTTCAAACCATAAAAGATACAAGAATATCTGTCATGTTACTTTAGTCACACCATTGTATTTGGTTTATTTCAGCCAGTGGCAAGTAATATGCATGATGTTTTTAAATGCATAAAATACATGAGATTACAAAGAAAACCAATTACATTAGAATAAAGATGTAATCTTTTTCCATCGAAATTTCCAGATCCCTTAAAATCCATTCATGGACCCTTTGGGAGGGGAAGAAAGGAAAGGCTCATTGAATATTTAAACTTATGTAGTCAGTATGAGATTCTTCCCCTATAGGAAATAGCTGGTCACTCTGAAGAAGAAGCAACTTCTTGTGTGCTCCAAGGAATGAAGGTGTGAATTCACAGGGACCCCCCAGGAAAGAGCTCATCTGAAAGGTAGATATGTGGTGCTGATAATTCCCTCCTAAAGAAAACTCTGGGATCTCAACTGCACATAAAGAATAAAGGGATATGTTTTCAGCCTTTTAGGACACTTGTTGAGATTGACAAAGATTCATCAGCTCTGATTAATTCTGATTCATTTCTGATCCATTAACTAATACTTAATCACATGAGGTAGGCACTTTGCTAGACCTTAACAATAAAAATATAAAAGTAAACAACCCCTGCCTTCAAAGAGTTTACATTCTACTGAAGTTATACAACCCATTCAAAGCTAAGTAAACGCAGGATATATGAAAAATAAATTCACAAAAGTGGGGAGGAGGGAACAACAAATGGGGAATAAGGAAAGGTCATTTATAAGAAGGTGACATTTGATTTGAACCTTGAAAGGAGTGAGAAGTTCCATGATTCACATGACGATAAATAATGCCAACAGGTAAAACCTAGAAAGCATTGTTAGAGATTTTTAAGTCCTAGGTACAAAAAGCAGAAGAATTTAGGAATGTAAGTAGGGTTTTCACCACTGCTGCAGATTAAAGGTAGGGGTTTCAGAAGAAAAGACAGATCTTGGAAGTGAATGGCTGGTCCCTATGCTATCTAAGAATGGAATTAAGATTTCTTTACTGTATGTAGTTTAAAATATAGGGATGATAGGCCAGTGATAGAGTTCAAATAACAAGGGTCAATTGATAGATTAGGGATAGTTAGGGATCTTTCAAATTAAGAGGATTTAAAAGTGAAAACAGAAGGAAAAGCAGAAAACCTCCTAACTAGGCATTTGAAACCAGACAACACAGAGAGTAATAGCTGCAACATAAGAAGACTGTAAGTAATGACATTTCACAGGAGATAATAGCCAAGAAGACATCCAGCCATAATATGCATGACTTCTGATGGCAAAATCAAAAGGCATGTGCTTCAATAAACAAGGTGAAGAAAAAATCATAATTTAAGAAGGAAAAATAACCCTCATATTATGCATCTCACTGAGCCTTTGCAAGAAGGGACTTGTTATTGGAATAAGGCTATGGAAGGGTAGAGCTAGGTGGTACAGTGAATAGAGCATCAAACCTGGAGTCAGGAAGACCTGAGTTCAAATCTAGCCTCAGACACTTACTAACTGTAAACCCTGATGATGAAGCAGGTTTCCTTTCTCTTGGCAAGAAGTGGTGATGCACTGTGGATACAGAATAAGACATACCTTTGTATACATGGCCATTACAAAACACTGGGTTTTTGTCTTTTGTTTGTTTTTTTGGTTGATTGCACTTTTATTATGAGAGACTTTATTTCAAGGAAGAGATATTTGGAAAGAAAGTGGAAGGAGGCATGATAGAGGTGCAAAAAAACAAAGAAAGAAAGGGTAAAAAGAAAAGAGCATAAATAAAACACTTTAAAATTCCACAGAAAAGACCTGAAAAGGGTTCAGAAGGATATGCAGACAAATAGAACACTACATTAAATTTAATGTATATGGAATGTCCCAAATGTAGTGCAACTTTAAGTTTTAATAGCTTTAAGCTTTTTGGGGAGGATACCCTGTAATAAAAAAAATTAAGGTGTATTTAGTGGATTTGCAGTTTTATATATAATCCCTATTTTCTGGATTTCTCTATGTGTAGAAATGTTTATGTTTGTATATGATTTTCTACTTCGTAATTTTTTAATTTAAAAAGAGAATAAATATAAGAAAAACTGTGGCTAGCCCATTGGCTGCTTTTTTTTTTTTAATCAGAGTTTTAATGCAATGGGTGGTCTATGAATAAACTGTGTGAAATAGCACTGCCCCCAAAATCTAACAAGATCTGAACCTATATTGAGAGGCAGAGAATTGGGGCCTAGAGAGGAGACAGTCCTGCTATACACTGCCCTGATCAGACTATATCTAGAGTATTATTTTCAGTTCTGGATGCCAAATTTTAGCAAAGACAATGACAAGTGGGAATTACATCCAGAGGAGCATGACCAGGATGGTGACGAGCCTGGAAACCATGACATATGAAGATCATTTGAATGAACTAGAGATACTTTGTCTGAAAGAGAGTAGGCTCTGAGGACAAGGAAAGGAAAAATAGCTGTCTTTAAGCATAATTTGAAGAGCTGTCAAGTAAAAAGGGAATTAGACTTGGTCTGCCTGATCCCAGAGGGTAGGACTAGGAACAATGATTGAAATTTGCAGAGAGGCAGACTTGGGCTGGATAGAATAAAGAACTTCCTAATAATTAGAGCTTCTGGGATAGTCAACAGGAGATAAAATAGGTTTTCCAATCCTGTGTGTCTTTAAGTGGAAGTTGGATAACTATTTTATGGGCATGGTACTTATGGTATTATTCTTTAGGTAAAGGTTGGAAAAGATGTTCTCTGTAGTGCCTGATAAAGTTCTTTAAAATTACTCTGAGATTTTTTATTTGTCAGTTTGTTTTGAGACTGGATCTCCCTATCCCACTCTGTCGGAAAATGCAGCAGCCACTCCTAAATCCAATCCCAAGTATTGATCAGCATGGGAGCTTTGACTGCTCCATTTTTAACCTAGGCTGCTTCACTCCACCTTAGACAGCTGGTGACCCCCATCTAGTGATTTGCCATAGTGGTTCCTGACTTAGTTAGCTTGGACACCCAATTGGCTTAGTGCCTCTGAAGCTCACAATTCCTGAGCTCAAATGACCTACCAGCCTCAACCTCATCATTTCAGGTACATGCCACCATATCTGGAGAGATGTTTTTTTTTTAAGCACAGAATATTAGTGGAGGAAAGGACTTTAAAGATAATTTATTAGTCCAAGTCATTTTACAAATAAATTAAATCCCAGAGAGGTGAAGGGATCTCCCCTTCAAATGATATTCGTCACCTTAATCATTAAACTTTAGCTTAAATGACTTTTGACTATTTCCAAAAGTTGAAATCCTCCTTCCAAAGATAAAAATTTGCCACCAGTAGGATCTTTTAGTTCAATGTGCCATTGCTATAAATTTCCAAAAATAGGGTTTCAAAAATATTTTTGAGAGATGTCAAATCCTAGAAATAAATGAATTTTCTCCTGAAGTGACTGTTTTGAAGAAAACAACATTTACACATTTGTATAGTATGAGGTACCACAAAATTTCAGAAGCCACATTCACATGCCCCAGTTCTTTTTCATCTTGGGAATGATGATTCAGTACTAAGAAAGGACAACCTATATCTTTCCATTCTTGCAATGATAGAGCATTCAGGACTGTTTCTAGCTTTCGTTTTCTTGGAAGACAGTGGTCTGGTGAGAAAAAAAAAGGTAAGTAAAATAAAACCTCAAGCATCTAGAATTTCAACTGAAAGCTGATCATAGAGATGTATTAGAAAAATCAACTTCCATAGCATGTCCTGGGCTAGTATATAGTCAGCCCAAACTTTGGTTTATCCAGCCCAATATTTTGGCTTATTTAACTATGGCCAATCTTTGACATCTATAATCCTGCACAATGACAGTTCATATTCACAATACTGACAGTGATGTCCTGTAAGACATCTCCAATCATCAAAGAAATATTTGATGATGTTCTCTGGTCTGAATATACCAACACAGGAAAAGTTAATACGAACTTTTAAGATTTTTCTGCAAGGGTTTATACAACAAGGAGTTTCTCGTTAACTACATTTTAACCAAATCATCACTCCAGGGATTGTAAGAATTTGAATTAGAAGGAACCTAAGGGATCCTCTAATCCAATCTCCTCATTTTCCAAATGAGGAAATTTGGGCCTAGTTAGATTATATGACTTTTCAAGGCCACCCAGATAATTAGTATCCATTCCCAGATTTGACCTCAGGATCTCTGATTTCAAATCCAGTGATTCTTCCTACTAAACAATATTCTCCTTAATACCCCACTCCCAGCCATGAGAAAAAGTAAAAGGACAAAACGGAAGGGTGGTGGAAGCAGGAAGGAAGGACAGAAACTGTATGGGAAAGATATTATAGCAGTGAAGACCATGTTAAGATTAGAGAACAAAAAAATTTTAGTTGAACCAGTCAATACATTTTAAAGACTTCCACCAGCTTTTTTTGCAGTACAAGCAGAGAAGACAGATTTGGGGTTGACTCAGGGCAGGAAAAATGTGAAATCATTATAAAATGTTCCCTCTGAATAAATGGTCCAAAGATATGAACAAAGTTCTCAAAGGAAGAATTGAAAACTAATAATATCCATGTAGAAGATTGCCTCAAATCACTAATGATAAAGGAAATACACATCAAAAACTTTTACCTCCCAACCAAAAAATTAACCAAAATGACCAAAACAAAAGATGGGAATAGTCAGTGTTTGAAGAATTGTACAAAGACAGGGACATTAATACAGGTGGAACATTGAATTGAACCAACCATTCTGGAAAGCAATTTGGGGTTATGCTAAGAAAATGGCCACAATGATCATACTGCTTGTGCTACACATCCCATATTAAGTGTAACATCTCTCATGCCTTTGCCCTCACTCTCTCCCGTTGAAAGCCTTCCTCTTGTTCTCAGCTTAAAAGTCATCTCTTCCATAAATCCTTCCTGATCCCTCAAGCCAAAAGTTAGCCTTTCCTTCTCCAAACTCTCAATGCCCTTAGTTTTGTTCCTCTTCCTCCTTCATAGCATTCGATTTTTAAGTGTGCCCTTTTGTATCAATTTTTACCTCTCCTGAACTGTAAGCTTCTTCAGGGCAGGGGAATTGTCTTTTGCCTCTTTCTGTATCCCTGGTGTTTAGCATGATGCCTGGAAGATAGCAGGCACTTATAAATGTTTGTTGAATTGAACTGAATCTCCCACTGTGCTTTGCCCATAAGCAGGAACTTAAAAACTAACATTTGTTATTGAACTGAATTGACTTGCTACAAAACACTGTGGCAGGTCCTGGTAAATACACAAAGTATAAAATACGACCTCTCGTCTCAAGAAATTGTCAGTCTCACTAAGGAGATGAAAAAAAATGACCAATAATATAAGACAGCTTGTTTTTTTTTTAATATTGAATCCATGATTTCACAAGTGTTAAGAACTCCAGTAAGAAAATTCCTTGTACCAATGCAGAAGAGCGACTGTTCTGAAACTTATAGAAAGTGCATGGGACATCAAGGAGGGGAAATGTCTTGCCCAGGGTCACACAGACAGTATGTGTACCCAGGTCTTGTACCCAGGTCTTCCTTACACTGAGGTCAGACTGATACCCCTCGTCAGGCAGCATACAGAAGTGCCAAATGAGTTAACCCTCTGGTTAATCAAGATTTTGCTAGCCTGTTATTACAGTCCAACTACTTGGTATAGTCACTTAAATGGTTCTATGCAGCCTTAACAATTGCTGGTTCAAAGGGACATTATTATTATTATTGTTGTTGTTGTTGTTACTAAGGTTAGACACCAGGGAACCTGGCATCTTGATAAGAAAGGTTCTATTTCTCTTTATCAATCTACTGCCAAGCCTAGTTCCTCCACTAAAATCATTTTTTAATTACCTTAATGAAAAATGATATTTTTCTAGGGAGATGACCAGTAAATGGCCATGAACCTTGGATACAGGAAAATGCCAATACCCAATCCCTAAAGAAACACCTTGAAGGTGACCCTTGAATGAAGTCATCTTTGTAAGTGATGATTCTTCCCTTTCCTTCATCAAAATGATAGTATCATTCACACGGAGCTTCAAAAACACCACTTCAGATAAAAAAATAAAATAAAAAAAGCCTCAATCTTGCCTTTGTAAAATTCCTACAAACCACATCCAAGCTGCCCCTCCCCCTTTATAGCACGATCCCATGTTATGGAGCAAAGGAGGTAGAAAGCTGTTGAAAAACATTTCCCTGCTGTATTGTGATTGACATCTGACAGTGCTCTGCGGTGTCCTAAGTTGGGTGAATTTAAATGACAAGCCTTCCTTTATAACTAATGGAGCTTTTTTTACAATAGAACAGCATGATTACTTCATGGTAGAGGGAAAAAAAGAAGAATCAAAGTTTTCTTCAAATCCCCAGTGGCACCATTGACCTGTCAGAAGGCTGCGACCTTCCCTTGTTAATCCATGCAAATCAGATGTCTCTAATTTGTGGTGCTGATTGGACTACCACACCTTTAAATTCAGGAATCACCTCTGCAATGAGATCTGTATCACAGAGTTCAGTTCACCTCTAATTTTTTTTTCATATAACACAATGACAACTGACTTCCTTCCTCTCCCTGCCCCTGCTCCTCCAGCAAAGTCTTTCTGATCCTTCCCTGATTAGCATCAAGGCAAAGCAGCATGGTTTTCATATGCTGCGGCTATTACCTAAATTATAGGCCTGTTGCTCTCAGCATTTCCCCCCACAGACAGGTTAATATACACATCCCACTGGTATTATTGCTTTGCTAACAGTCACCCAATCATTTTTATAACACGAAAAAAGCCTGTTATCCCCTATAACAAGCCTCGAATCCAGATGAGAGGGATCATATAAAACCAGAAACCCTGTTTCCAAAACCATCCCTTTCATAACTTAACAACACTCTCTCGGCCCAGTGCTGTGGGCCATTGGTATTCAAACACTTCAACAATTTCCAACAGGAATTTTCAGAGAAAGAACGCCAAATATTGATCTTTTAGACATCTAAGACAGAGCAGGCACACAAGATCTCCACATTACACAAGATGCTTCCTAGCCACCTTGTTTTGGTTCAGCCATAATAATAATGACTAGAGTTTACAAATATTAAGGTCCTGTGGTGGGAGAAGTAATTGTATCCCACACAGATGAGTAACCATTTTTAAGGGCCCTTCATAACAGAAATCTTCATAGTAAAAGAAAATATAAGAACACTTTGGATCACAAATGATAAATATACTTTCCTGCTCCTCCCCCCAGAACCACAATATTTCCATCTCAAAATTCAGTTCAATACAAGGTGTTTAAGCATCACCATGTTTAATGCTGGTAGAACTAAGGTAAATGTCGCTGCCCTCAAGGAGCCTGGATTCTACTGGAGGAGGTGGGGCAGAAGTTAACACCACATAAAGACAAAGAAGTAAGTCCAAGATAATTTAAGGATAATTAGATTGTTAGCTACAGAGAATAAGTAAATGCTTGCTATAGGAAGTAGTATCTGAGTTAAGCCTTGAAGAAAGCTAAAAGAGTGAAATATAGGCAAGGGAACAAATTCGTGTAAATACAAAATTAAGACACTGAATACCAAAGTCAGGGAACAGATAATAAGAGGGTCAGTTTGGCTAGAAAGCAAAGTGCCCCATCAGTCTAGCAAAGATATGGTAAAAAGGAAGTGATCTCTGGAGGGACTACCTGTAAACAAGCACATTAATTCACTCTCGATGGAGCTGTGAATTAGTTCCATCATTCTGGAAAGCAATTTGGAACTATTTCCAAAAAATCACTCAACTGACTGTACCTTCTGACCCAGGAATATTACTATTAGGATTATACCCCCCCAAAAAAAAATAAAAAGGAGGGGGAATGACCCATACATAGAAAAATGTTTGTTACGGATCTTTTCGCAGGAGCTAAAAACCTAGATGGAGAATGTGGTCTTCCTCACTCTAGGCCCATTGCTCTATATTCTCCACTGGAGAATGTCTACATAAATTATGGTATATGAATGCAAAAGAATATCAGTGAACCATAAGAAATGATAAAATGAATAATTTAAAAAAACTGGAAAGACCCTGTGAACTCATTGAGAGTAAAATGAACATAATACAGAACGCAATTTATATAAAAAAAAAACCTCATAAAGAAAAACAACTTTGAAAGACTTGAGAACTCTGATCAATTAAATGATGAACTAGGATTCCAGAGGACCAAAGATGAAGCCTGCTACCTACCTCCTGACAGAGAGAGATGATAGATCTGAGATACAAAATGACTCATGCATTTTTGGAGATTGCCAGTGTGAAAATTTCTTTTGTTTAACTATACATATTTATTATTATTATTATTATTGCTTTTTGGACAGGGGAAGGTAGGGCAATTGGGGTTAAGTGACTTGCCCAAGGTCACACGGCTAGTTTTGTGCCAAGTGTCTGAGGCCGGATTTGAACTAAGGTCCTTCTGACTCCAGGGCTGGTGCTCTATCTATTGCACAACCTAGGCCCCTATACATATTTATTATGAGAGTTTTTTTCTTTTTTTGTTGTTGTTCAATTAGAAGTGGAGAGGTGGGAGGGAGCAAAAATTAATGCTTGTTAATTGAAAAAGAATAACAAAATTAAATTTAAAAAAGAAAGTAGAGTGCTTCAAAGGAAGTCATATGAAATTCTTGCCTGAAGCTCTGCCATAATTGAAATACCTTTTTTTTTCCTGACAACCTGCCTGATGACAAATGGGATGACAAATGTAAGGGCAAAGCAATACAGGGCTACAGTCCCAAAGATCAGCCAAAATCTTGTTCTGACTAGAATATTTAATTAAAAAAAAAAACTAGACTCATGACTATTTTTATAAACCTAAACTCTTAGCAGCATTCATGTAAAGTCTTATTTTTTTTCTATGCATCTGTGCTCATGCATAGACCTGTTAACCATCCCTTCAAACAAACACTGAAGGTTGCCAGTTGTGACAGATTTGGACTTGTGTTGATGGTGGCATGGGAGTTAGTGTAAGTGATTTGATAAAGCCAGCAGCAGCTTGAGGGGCGGTGTCATTCCAAATATGTAAACAACACTGTCAACAACACAGCCCATCCATAAATGCAGCCTCCTTCTTACATATTTCAAAAATAAAACAGAATTTTCCCCTCTATAGCCACAAAACAAAACAAAGGATATATTAAGTCCCCCACAAACTTCTCAGAAAACATCTGCATTTGATAATGGTTTGCCCCCTTACTTGTGAAGATCATGGTACTAGCCACTGTACAAAGCAGATAAGGCAATACCTTGATTTCACAAAACCATAGCCTCAGAGTTGGAACAGAATCCAGTGACCATCAAAGTCAATATGTACCTGACCAAAAGTCCACTCTATAAGAATTCTAGTTAAGTAGTTTCTACTCCTCCCCAAAGTGTCTCGTTCTACTTTAGAATAACTCTGATTTTCAAAAGCTAGGTGGCGGAGTGGATAGAGCACTGGGTCTAGAGTCAGGAAGAGCACAGTTCAAATCTGGCCTCAGACACTTACTGTGTGACACTAAGCAAGTCAATTAACCCTGTTTGCCTCAGTTTCCCCATCTGTAAAATGAGTTGGAGAAGAAAATGGCAAACCACTCCAGGACAACCTTTACCACAAAATCCCCAAATGGGGTCACAAAGAGTCAGACACAACTAAACAACAACAACAAATTTTTGGCAAGTTCTTTACATCAACAGTCAATTCGTTTCTGCAACTTTAAAGTATTACTACTATTTCTGTCATTTGGAACCAAACAGAACAAATCTAGTTGCTCTTCCATGTCATAGTCCTTAAAATTGATAGTTCCAAAGGTGCTGGTGCAATTCCAAGTTTGAATACTTAAAATTTGGAGTGAGCAGGTTTCAGAGGATTCACATAGGGGATAGAAAGGATCGAGAGTCAGTCATCTTCAAATGCAGGTTGTTTCAAAAGGTTTTTTAGTGCAAGTTTGGCGTTGGGAGACATGGGTTCAAGTCACAACTCTACACATATACCTGAGTGACTTTGTACAAATCTCTTAACCTCTGTGACTTTCAGTTTCCTCATTTGTAAAATTCAGATTATAACATTCATATAATCAATCTTACAGAATTGTTCTAGAGAAAGCACTTTGTAAGTCCTAAAGCACTAAAAAATGTGAGTTGATTATTATTGGGAACTGAGTAAGCCAACAACTTTTAGGGCTTTATAGTATTATATTATGTTCTGTTCAGTCTCCTATATATCCTACATAGATAGCTAAAGAAATATGCTAATAATCATGATGGCCATGAAACATAAGACCTTATGCCATATAGTAAAGCTATAAATACTTCATTATACTTAATAAGACAAAAAAACTGACCTTTAAGAAGCATGTTCAATAGCAAGAGTTGAAATAAGCAGGATTTCCATGTCAACTTGGAATTAAGAAAATTCAATTTATCATGAATGCCCATTTTCCAAGTATTCTAGTTAACCAAAGTTTCATAACAGTGGCTTCAATTTTCATCTACAATATGCAGGTTCAAGTAAAAGTGTTACCATCAGGGAGTACTATATTAATCATATATTTCCATAATACTCTAAGGCTTAAAAGATCCCTCTGTCACAGCACAAACGGTAGAATGTAAGCTTAGTGAGAGTGTGAATTATCTTATTCTTCATAATCATATCCCCAGTGCTAAGCAAAGTGCTTGACACATAGTAGGTGCTTAATAAATGCTAGCTGACTGATTGATTGATTGATTGATTGAGGGTATTTAAGAATAGAAAGAACACATAGCCTAGAGGATCTGGCAGGTAGTGAAAGCATAGAAGAATCCATGGAGCTGGTGTCACCTGGTCAGCATCATGAAGAGAAGCCTTCTTACAGTCAGAAATAATGAAGAGGTAATGCCTTTCAAGGATGCACAAGTAGGGAAGGCTTGTGTAAATGTACAATGCCAATTCGTTTCCCCTCTTTGTACCTAGTTTCTTCTTAAGGTAGTTAGACTAGATTATTTCGGAGGTCCCTGGCAACTCTAAACATTGCATCTATTAATCCTATGAGGCAAGTGGTACAGATATAATTAAACCCATTTTGCAGATGTAGAAACTTGGGCGTGGGCCATTATGTGACTTCTGAAGGGTCACCCTAATAGTAAATATTACAGTTATAATGTGGACTCAGATTGATTTTGTGTACAACATTCCTTCGGTACACAGTGCTGCCTCTTAGATTCCTTAATTGGCTGAGATTAAAAAAAATGTACTTTTAGGAAAGGCTAATAATAATTATTATTATGGTAAATTATTTAATGTTTAGATCAAGAATTAGACCTTATTTTGTAAGCAATGGGAGCCATTGTGTCAGTTACTAGAACAAGTTATCAAAAGAACTTAGAATTTCTTGTCTTAAATACATCTTTAAAGATAGGATAGATACTTTTCAGTCTTGAATGGTGTCTGTGTAGTCTCTCCTACCCCCAGCTCCAGCGCCACCCCCATGTCCTGACCTAATAAGGTGTTTTCCAGGCTTAGAATTCCCAGAGTATAATCTTACCAACAGGATGCCTGGATCCAGCTAAGAACAGTAATGTCAGAGGAAATACTTCAAGTAATTCTTTGATTCAATTATGGGTTGAACTAGATGACTCCTAAGATTCATCCAGCCCTAAGATTCTGTGATTCTACTTTAACTATGGTGGGGCAAATAGCTCAGCCCAAGAAATTGATAAATATGAGCCAACATGCCCTTCCACAGGTGGAAAAAAACTGTTTACTAAAGAATTCCTCATAGTAGGTTACGGAAAGATGGCCACGACCAAACTGACTCTTTCCAGGTTATAACAGCTATTCAAGCAACCTTTAAAAAAAAATACATAGTACTTTGTGGGAGGTTAAGTTTACACCCACCCCTGCAAATCCCAGAGCATGCTTTGGGTTTTAAAGCAGAAATATAGAAAATTATCAAAATCTATACAAATATATCCTGTGTTTACCAAACAGGCCTATGTTTGAGTGCCATCAGAAGTGTTACCTTAAGATAAAATGGATGAAGGAAATAATTTAATATGCTAAAATACTTTTTAATCAAAGTTGAGAGGCCTAGGAGACTTGAATTCTTCTTGACTGCTGCCACCTCACCTATGACCTCATCTAAATCATTTCACCTTTGGGGGAGTTTCAGTTTTTTCATCTCTAAAATTAAGGGGTCAGTCAGGCTTGATGAGCTCTAAAGTTCCTCCTAGCTCAAAAATTCTATGACTGACTTACTTCCCTTCAGTGGTCTGAATGAATCTATTGATGCAATGGGTTTCTCCCCTGCCCCTGTGGCATTTAAGCTTGACTAGCTTTTACAAATGTTGATTTAAGATTTATATTTAAGAATATACTACACATGTCTTTAAGTTGACATAAATGTTATAAAATGGGGTGCCACACTCTTGCTAATCCTTGTTTCTGACCAGACCCATATGTAAATTTCACACAGTAGTATTTAGTAGCATAATTAATCCCTACTTTATGTTATGAGTAATATTTCCTATTCCCGACCCTGTAACGTCCTTTAAGAAGATCCATGTTCCAATTAGACTAGCCCATCGGCACTCTTTTAATGAGCAGATTAATCATTCAGATGGGTACAAC
Organism: Gymnobelideus leadbeateri; assembly: GCA_011680675.1. Lineage (NCBI taxonomy): Eukaryota > Metazoa > Chordata > Mammalia > Diprotodontia > Petauridae > Gymnobelideus > Gymnobelideus leadbeateri. Next base: position 454,615 of record WOXC01007527.1, read on the forward strand.
GGTGTCATCGCAGGTTTTAAATATGATAATCTACATCCTAATGGTGCTGCAAAGCCTTGGCTTAGAGCAAAAAAGGTAGACAAAATTGGTAGTAGGTTCATTTTGTTCTCTATCTGGGACGATGCAGGACACGTGGATCTTTGAGTTATGTGGGGAAGTAGATTTAGAAAAGAAATCATAATTCAGTTGTACAATCATCTTCTACAACAGTCACATCGTCCTGCCTTCCAAAGATCATTCCGCCATCTTCTATTTTGTAGTAGGGTGAAAATGTCCATGTCTTCTCAGTTTAAGAGATCAGTTTGTCATTTAACTTCTTTTCCAAGAAAAACATTTGGAAATGAGAAATGTTGAGGAGCAGATTTTCCTTTTCTTTTTTCTTTTTTTTAATGTGATAAAATAAGGTTTTATTTTCAATTAGGCCTAACAGAGATGTCATCAAGCATTATTCTTATAGAGCCGAAGGAATGAACTTTTCCAATGCAAAGAATGGTTCTTACTCTACGACAAAATTCTCACTTTTTCCTACCACTATTCTCCCCATCTACAGAACCAACTAACAAGGTTCGAATCAGATTACAGAGATCTTTAGTTAATATGGGGTACCCCATTTAAAACAGACCCCTCTGAAAGCACACTTGAACCATCTGTTTAAAATGGGTTCACCACATGTAAAATGCACACTTTGTAATTAAGAGAGATGGAGCACAAGCCAAATATATTACTCTTTTCCTACAGTGGATCAGTCAAAACCTCCCCTGAAACAAATTTTCTCTGGTCTTGTACATTATCTACTTGTCTCTTTTATCTCCTCTAATTTCCCAATGCTTACCCAACTTGAGAGAGAAGAGAATGAGATTATTTCTTGCCTTTCTTTTAAAATATGACTATATCTTAAAGATGCCTCAACGTCCCCTTTGAATCCTGGGGAGGGGTAGGTCATGATTGCTTTGTCATTGTCCTTGATCCTCTTGTTGTTCAGTTATGTCCAACTCTTTGTGACCCTTTCAGGGGTTTTCTTGGCAGAGATACTGGAGCCATCTCCTTCTCCAGCTCATTTTACAGATGAGGAAATTGAGGCAAACATGCTAAATTACTTGCCAAAGTCACACAGCTATAGTCTGAGGCTGCATTTGAACTCAGGTCTTCCTGACCCCAGGCCTGGCACTTTATCTACTCTGCCACCTAGTTGCATCATTACTTACTCAATGCCAATTTGCAGGAATCAAATTTACTTCAGGTTCCCTTCCACTGGTTTGCTGTGGATCCCCTAAGAGATCATAGGTTCCTTGTAGCAGAAAATAAATGAAGGAATATAATAATGACATATAAGGAGTCAAGTGTATAATAATGGAATCATACTATACATCTGGTCCTGGATGAAAATATAAGTGCCCAGATTTACAAAGACAAATGTAAAAAAGCTAAGGGACATCCTAATGCAGGCAGGGTTCCTTAACCTGGGGTTCATAAATTTGATTTTTAAAAACATTTTGATAACTGTATTCCAATATAACTGGTTTCCTTTGAAATCCCATACACTTTGTATTATGCATTTAAAAATATCAATCTGATAAGAAGTCTATAGGCTTCACTAGACCAAAGAAGGAGTCCATGGCACACATACACACACACACACACACACACACACACACACACACACACACACACACACAAAAGGTTAAGTATCCCTATATCTAGCCCAACTCAAATCTTGGGTATAAAACCCTCTATAGTATCCCCAAAAGGTCATAACCTGCCTTTGTTTGAACATCCAGGTACAAAAAACTCATTACCTCCATTGGTGCCCCTTTCATTGGACTCCTTCAAAGTCAAACATTTAGGGGCAGCTAGGTGGCAGGTGAATAGAGCACCGGCCCTGGAGTCAGGATGCCCTGAGTTCAAATCCAGCGTCACACATTTAACACAAAACTAGCCATATCACCTTGGGCAAGTCACTTAACCCCAACTGCCCTACCTTCCCCCCTCCAAAAAGCAGTTTGGTAACATTATTAATTTGAAGATTTGTCACTGCATTTTAATAACTTTAAATTTAAATACTAAGTTATAAAAATTAGATTTAGATCTGCTTCTACATCATAGCAGCAAGAGAATTCAGGTAGATTATTTTAGATTGATTTGAGAGCAAAGGAATTAAAAGAATTTCTATATTAAAATATTAAAATACAAAAGGCATGGTAAATGTTCTTTAGATTAAGATTCAAGGTGCTAGAAGGTTGTGTGTGTCCCTTTCTACAATATCCCACTCCTTCTTCATTGAAGATCCCTGTGTTGACCAGAAGTTTCTATGGCCTTCAAAGCCACCCATCTCCATGTCCTTAAACATTTCTCCCCTAGCAGGAAGTACTCTGCCCTACCTTCTTAGCAAAAACTACTTTGAAAAAAGGCTCTGAAACTCATTCACACTAAAGGTATAAATGATTACTAACAGATTAAAATGTTATTTCCCTTGAGTCATCTGCATTTATACACAGATTAAAATTAAAATCTTAAACCAAAGGACACCCTTTGGTAGAATTTTAGACCTCAAAAACTAAAGAGGGTTTGGTAGGGGGGGAAGCAAAGAAAGCACTTTCAGCTCACATTCTGGTCAGCTCCACCTCTCCACTTTCCCCCTCCTCCACCCAGGATGACTCTACCCTGAGGCTGACTCACTGTTGGTGAGTCCCTGCCTAGAACTGTCATATCTTAAGATATGGCAGCCATACCTAGAACACTGGTGGCATGCTCACCAGTTTGCCCATCTGCATACTGGCTGCTCTTACCCTTTTCTGGTAACCTCCTCCTCCTTCCCCCCACTCCCAGCTGCCCTTTATGTTTTGTTTTTGTGTATTAGCTCTTGGTTTTTGCTTCTATATCCCAAGTGTTTAGCACAGTGTCTGATACCTAATGTTTAATAAATGCTTTATCATCTAAGCAGAGGTACTTTTTTTCTGCCTCTGAAATCATACCACATATATTCACCTTCCTTCCAACCTTCCTCAGCTATCACCATGCCAACCATCCTAGAGAAGGAGTTCACTGTCCTGCCCCCTCCAACACCAAATGCCACTGTTGGGCAGGCAGAAACAAAACCAGCACCACCTTAACACCAGATGCTATTGCTATATGATAATGGCAGCACCCCCCAGACCCTCTGACTTGCCTCCAGCCTGACTCCCATAGTCATCATATGGAGAAACAACCCTTGTGGAGAGGCAACCAGACTTATCTCAGCAGGTACTCAAGCTACTGAAAACACAGAAAATAAAGTGTCCCCACCAAAAAAAGTCTTTGGCACTCTTAAATAGCTCAGCATCAGAAACCAATACAGTTTTACTGATGAAATTAACATGAAGGAAGATGCCTTAACATGTGTTTTGCCACTGGACCCTAAAGGACATGAAGCCTCAGGATCTGACTCATACCTGGATCCTATAGATAGATATAGATGATGTAGATGTAAATGATATAGATGATATAGATGATGTAGATGTAGATGATGTAGATGTAGATATAGATATAGATATAGATATAGATGTAGATATATGCTATCTTCTCCAATAGAATGTTAGCACCCTGAAGTCCAGGATTGTCTTGTATTCTCAGGGCAGAGCACACAGTAAGTGTTGATTATTATTTTTTTCATTCAGGCATTCATCCAATGACCTGCTCCTCTTAAAGTTTGCCCTACTAAAGTATGTCAACATGGGTCTAACAAGTTTATAGAGAATTTAAAAGGTAGCATCTTAAAGAAAACTAAAGATTGAACAATTTTTACTCCATAGAGAATTTCAGGTGATCAAAAATAAAATAAAGTTTGGTAAAAGATGCTTACTTTCAATCAGTGGTCTAGAAGAAAGAGCATGGCCTCTTCCACTCCCCAAGTGACTTGACCAAGTCATTTAAATTTTCTGAGACTCAATGTCCTCATTTTTAATGTGTAAGTGGTTGGACCAGATGTCCTGTGAGGTCCTTCCCACCTCTAGATCTATGACTCTGTGATTCTCCAAATCTGAAAACCTGGTTTCAAGTTCCATCTCCACCATTGGATTCAGGTTCCTCATCTATTAAATGAGGACAATACATGTGCTACCTATTTCATAGGCTTTTCTTACAGAATTCATACATCCTTAAGGAGTTATAAAAATGTGTCACTGTTGTTGCTGTTATTATTATTAATATTAGGAAATTATTTCCATACCTTCATCTAAGATGGAGAGTTTAGATTCAACTTGTTTGCCTTTTCTCTTATAGGTTTTATTCAACCTAATCAGGGCCATGTCATGGGAAAACACATGTCAAGCACTACAAATAATTGCAAAAAATAATTATAAATTAGTTCTAGATGCATAAGCCAGTGCGATTCATTTAGTGCTTCCACTGAGATCCCAGTTCAAGAAGAGTTAATCAACCATAGCAGCCTCCTAATCAGAGCAGCGAACTAATGATCCTATTTCTGAGTAATACCAGTCAGATAAAGCTCTCAAAAGGTAGTTAACATCACTTTGGTGGAAAGGCATGACAAGTGCAAGTTCTAGTAGTGGGTAATGCATCATTCATGCCCCCTCTCGTTCTGACATTTTAACGTTATCTTGTTTTACTGTGTCGGCCTAACACTGCCACTACTGGCAAATTAAACTGTGAACTTACAAAGTGGGTGGCAATAAATACAAATTATGAGAGTTCAAAAGATGTCCCTGGAGGTGTACTGCCAGACACAGAACATCTCTGGCTTTTCTGTCACATAGCAATAGACAAGACAAAGTGTAGCAGACACTTTTTTTGAGGTGGTGGGGAGAGTAGGAGGGAAATGAGAGAATTAACTAGATGATGGTAAAAATGAGATAACTTTCAAAAAACATTTTTTTAAATTAAGGAAAAATTCCAATGAAAAAGAGATGACATCTTGGAACTATATAAACATCACTTATCTTATTCATTTTGGAGAGTAAATGTTGTTTTTAATATAGATCTCCCCAAATGCCCCCTTGAAAGTAATTCTGGTTTTGCCAGGGTAGTCAGGGAACCAAAGGAAATAAATATAAATCCAAGACTTAGACAGATATTTCCATACACAAATGTACAGATTGTGAAGGATATCAGCAAAGTAAACTGGTTATCTTAACCATTTCTTGGGGGTGGGTAGAAGGATATCTTTCTGGTCAAGATGGAAAATATATATATACTGGTCTGGGAACAAGTTGAACAGAATTTTTATTCATGACAGCCTAGAGGAAGATCAAAGAATCTATCATTGACCCTGATTTGTTCAAAAATGGTATCAATGACTTAAAGTAAGGCATAGATGGCACACCTATAAAATTTATGGATGACAAAAATCTGGGAGGAACATCTAATGTTCAACTAGAATTCCAAAGAATCTTGTCATAGGCTATTCTTACAGAATTCATACACCCTTAAAGAGTTACAAAAATGAGCCAAATTTAACTAGTTAAAATTCAATAGGAACAAACATTAAGTTCTATACTTGAACTTAAAAGTCAACCACATAAGTATATGATTATGGAAGCATGCCTAGATAACCATCCATCCATAAAGTGGAAAAAGATCTGGAGCTTTAGGGTAGACTACAAATCCAATATGCATCAACAGTGGCTAACAATGTCATAGCCAACAAGGCTAATGTAATATTAGTTTGCATTAACTGAAGCATAACATCCATAATAAGGATGGTGGTGGTCCAGTTGTATTCTCCACTGATCAGACCACATCTAAATTATTCTGTGAAGTTCTGGGGACTCCATTGTAGGAAAGTCACTGACATGATAGAGTGATCCATAAAAGAACAACCAAAATGGCAAGAAAACTCAAAAAACCATACCAGATGACAATTGATTTTTAAAACTGAAGAGTGTTAGCCTGGAGAAGAAAAAGACTTAAGAGGCATACGATAGTTGTCTTTAAGCATTTGAATGGCTGTCAAAATGAAAAAGAAAAACTTATGCTATTTTTGTGTTGTCAACAAGGACCAGAAAGCAATCAGTAGAACTTATAGAAAGGCAGATTTCCATTCAACATAAGAAAAAAGTCGTTAACTAGAACTGTTCGGAATTTTAATGAGCAGTCCCAGAAGATAGCAAGTTTCCAAGCACCAGAAGTCTTCAGAGGCTAGGTGACCACTTGTTAGGGGTCTGTAGAGAGAAGTCCTGTTGAGAGAAGTACCCCCACAGTCCATTCAACTAGAATTCTATGAGAGTCTATGATTTGTCAGAAGAAGCTGTAGTCTGAGAAATAGGATGTATATACTTACTGATTTAAGAGATAAGTTTTCAGGTTTCCCTCATCAAAGTCTTTGTAAAGGCTATTGGGTACATTCAGAATTGGGGCACAAAGAAAAAGAAATGATTGGCCCCCTGGAAACCCAGAGTGGGTGCTTTGCAAATTCATTTAAAGAAAATAGGAATCACACTCCAACAAAAGCAATCTTTATCTCTATACTACTCCTCTGTTGCTCATGAAAAAGCCAGAACTAACTAACAGGAGTTCATATTGTAGCCAAAGAAATCTGATATTTTAATATACCCTAACAATGAAACTTTCACTCTCAATTTGGTCGAGTTCCTCTAATGAATCTTATAAAATATTTTATCTCCCCACTCCATGCCCACAAACCACTCACAGGAGGCTTGAAAATCATCATCGTTGCTTCCAGAAGTGCGAATATCAGTTAGGCCCATATGCAACATCGTTCTGTTTATTTTTCCCATAAACCACTAGTTTCATTGAAACTCATTAGCATCACCTGTGTTAATTACACTAGCAAACCAATCAACAGCTCCTTCTTAATTAGGTTTTCTTTATTAAAGCCGGAAATTGCCAAGGAGACAAAAGTCACCTGGGGAAATTATGTGAAAAGAAGTGTTTATGCCAAATTACCACACAAAAATAATAATAAAATAGCCCAGTTTGTTTACAGGAAAAAGAAACAATATTAATATTCAAGGTCACTGACATACTTCTTATTAATTATTCTTGCTATATTAAATTGTGATCATTTATACTTCAAGTCTGAGCTTACAGAAAGTATTTTTACTTTAGTTGACTTGCATCAGATTTTTACAGTTGTGGTCAGCAATTATGACTTGCTTATTCCATAAACACGAGCATCTAGGGGTTAAAGCAGTTAATGCTAATTTCATGAGCTCATGCCCCAACTATAATCCATAATCCCAGATGTCTGTTAGTAAATCTAAGGGTCACATAAAAAACTACTAAGAAAAATATCTTGAATTTGCAAAGGAAGGGAGATTTCTAAGAATTCTCCCTTGACTTTCAGAACCCTTTCATTAGGGGAGGTACTTAGTATGAAGAACACAAAACTCCAGATTCTGGATGGAGGAAATTCTTTTTCAAGGAAAGCCTCAGAAGCAACTTCCTTTGAGGCAATTAAAAGGAACCAGTCAATCAATAAACATTTACTAAGCACCAACTGTGTTAAACTCTAGGGATACAAAAAGAGGCAAAGAATACTCATTGCCTGCCCTGGAGGAGCTTACAATCTAATGGGAGAGACAATATGTAAACAAATTTATATAAAGCAAGCTATATGCATAATAAATAGGAAATAATTAACTGGGGGAAGGCATTGAAAATAAGAGGAGTTGGGGAAGTAGACTGGAAGTAGATTCCTATTCTAATGTGGTATTTGGAGGAAATAAGTGAAGAGGAGTAAAGCAAGCAAGGGTAGACTGGCCAAGCTAATCCAATCAGTCTTTGCCTCTCTAATTTACTATGGTATTAATGACAGTTATCATAGACTCAAACAACATCCTCGGAATAATGAAATGTTGGCACTCCCAACTATAAAATGGAGAAAATAATGCTTAACCTACTTCTTGCAAAAAGAATTTATTCAAGTTCTGAAAGTGCCATGAAAAGGAATATGACCACACAAATGGGAAATATTTTTATTCTTAACATCAGAACAGTATAATATCATCTTGGACTCTTTTAAGTTAGTCTCTCCAAAAAGGCTTACGAGAGTTGACTCTGCGGAAACCAAAAATATCCCTACAAAAGCCAACTGACTTTGGGAATTAAACACACACACACACACACACACACACACACACACACACACACACACACGATATCAAACAAATAAAAATAACTTTAAATAAACAAGTAGGGAGATAGATAAGTCTAACTAACTAAATCAACAAACAAAGTCAATCCAGCACCAAGCTGAAGGTCTGTGTGGTAGGAGATCTTAACTCCTGTTATTCCTGCTTTCAGAACTGTCTGTGCTCTCTTCTTGGCAGTCCAGACTCTGAATTAAAAGAATTTCCCAGTTTGGCCCAGGCCTAAAGAGACTCAGACAGCATGAGACCAGCTGTGGTCTAGGATTAATATTCATGAAGTGTGAGACCTCCATTCTTGATTTCTGGAGAAATGAAGGAAGATTTAGCCCTATTCTCACTTATTACAATCAAAAGGGAAATTCTTCATTTTTGGCCATAATCTATCATTCAATAAACATTTATTAAGTGCCTACTATCAATTCAATTCAACTCAATAAACATTAAATGCTTTTGTGTTGGGAATGGGAGATGTACAATTTAGATAAAACTTAGTTCCTTCCTTCATAGAACTTAAATTCAAATTGCTAATTCTAAAACAAATTCTATTAGTGTTAAATTGCACATCAAGAAGACAAATGAAAGTTCATAGCAAAGAAATAACTGATTGAAGGCCCAAAAGTGGTACAAATACTGGAAAAATAACTGTTCTAGAGTGTTTTTTGGAGACCTTGGGCAGCCAAACTGAAATAATTTCTGGTATCTCTTTAATCATGAAGCTCCACCCCTACAATAAACTAAATACCTTGAGCAGCCCCAATCTCACCTAAACCTTGCAAAAGCAATGTCTAGCATACCAGACTTTCAGTGCTTTGAGATAGTTTAGGTACATTTATTTCTAAGGTGACCCAGTAGAATACATGCCATATGCCACAGATAGGGACAAAAAATAGGAATGGGGTCTTGTACCCAAACAAATAAACAGAAAATTATCTCTTAGCCCTAAACATCATACAAAGTACCACTCTCCCTTTTAGGCTAGCTCTCTAGAGAAAAGTGTCTCCAAGAAGTCTTTACCCTGGCTGGGTTTGTCCGGCTGCTTGAAGCCATCTTATGGTCTTCATTTTTTCTGAAATGGATTGAAAGCCTTAATGTAACACAGAGACCTTCCTGGCTTCTCTGGTAAACCTAAACAATAGCCAAGGTGTCAATTTTTATTCTCCTAGACTGACTGATGACCTTTGTTTAAAAGCTATTGACTTTCTAGTCTACTTCAGTCTGTGTTCACAGTTGTTGTTCTTTCCTCAAAGGATCTTTCACCTACCCAGTTGGATAGCTTGTCATTCAATCCCCAAGCCTCCACAAAATGTATTTTATTCACCCCTCTGATAATAACATATACACTGTTTTATATCCGTGAAAGAATAATTAAGTCATTAGAACCTCAGAAATTATTAAATGACTAGATAACGTTTGATGAGTTACAGGATTCAGGCACTAGAATTATCTAGAATGAGGTTTTGGCCAGTGAAATCCATCCCTTAAAGATACAAATGCAGTGTGTGTTCACTACTAAAGGTAGTAAAGTGTACTTTACTATTGAAGGTCAATCACTAAATCTTTATTTTACCTAGAGAATCTGGTAAAGAAACTATGACAAATAAAAACTCCTATCTTACAGTTATTTTTCTCAAGAGGCCATTAGGGAACTTGCCATATTGTTAAGGACTCTGATTTGAAATATTTCTCTTTTGAGTAAAGTTATCTGAATTAATCATCAGTGGATATTTCATGGCATTCCTATGGCTTGTGACTTTTTTTTTTACTGGCTAAGTCCTATGATTTAAAGTACCTAAAGAAAGTCAAAGTTGTACCTGCATGCCTCCAAAACATCTACGTTTTTTAAAAATGTTAATTTCAATCCATTGTTTAGACATTTTTTTGTCTATAGAGTCATAGACATCAGAATGAATTTTGGTGTTTTTTTTTTTAACATCCATATGTTTGGTATCATGGAACCCAAGCATTGGAAGGTGCCATTGAGGCTATCCTGTAGTCAGCACTGGAGTCAGGACCTAAGAGATGTCTTAAATGTCTTTTGCTTATAGCCAGTGTTGAGCTGTCAGCGAGTAGAATTTCTCACATCACCTGGGTTTCAGAAACTGTCTCCTGAGTAGAAAGTCTGATCCTTAGTGGATTTTCATATGCAGGAAATCTAAATCCTTCCCATTTTTATAGGATTTTTTACATTTACATGGTCCTATGTACTATTTTTTCCCTCATATTTACCAAAAGTGAGAAATTCCTCTTTGGAGATATTCAAGATCTGAGAAGACAATTTCTTAACCCACATTTCCCTGATTGGCAATAATAGCTGTTTAGCAGCTATCTTGATCTATCATAAAAATGTTTATTTAGAATCATTTTTAAAATGTGTATTATAAAGATGTTTTTAAATTAAAACTATTTACCCAAAAGTCCATAATGGTTTGGGATTGCATTTTGTAAATCCATTTTCAGAGACTTTTTTAAAAATGGATTTCTGACCCTGGAGATCATGAAGACTTCACTGGGGCCATTAACATTTACTATTTCTCTGGGGCTAAAAATGTTGCTGGGAACTATGTTTCCAGGCCAGATAGAAACATGGCTCATTCTTCTACCAAAAAGTCTTGATTGCTCTTCTTAGTAGTGCCCCAAAGGCTAAAAGACACTAGTATTATATAGACTAATGGCACACTTAGAAGAAAATGTCATCTAGGAGATGTTAGCCAAGGGACCTTGACTGATGGTTAATGTCTAATGTTTCAAGGCCCCATAAGGCCCAGCTACTGAAAAGTGCATTAGGACCTTGGTAAAGGAAGGCCTTCAAGTCTTTAGAATAGAATTTTAAAGGATAAAATGAAGTATTTCCCTCCTATCTCCAGCCTTAATCAGAAGAAAAAATAATTAATAATCACCTACAGGATGTCCTAAAACCTATCACATTCAGTCCAGTCTCCTAAACCTTCTATCTCTCTATCTCAAAAAGGGATAGAGTAAAGCAGACTCAGAGTTTTAGAACTAGAAAGGGTGTTAGAATTCACTTAGCCCAACAATGGCATTTTATAGATCAAGAATTTAAGGCCTAGGAGGTAAAATAATATGTACAAATTCACAAGCTAGTTAGGGCAGAGCCCAGATCCTAAACAATCTAGTCCAATCTTCTATCAACTAATTTGTTGCTGTTGTCCTTGTCCTTGTTCAGCCATTTCAGTCATTTGTGGCCCCATTTGGGATTTTCTCAGAAAAGACACTGGAGTGGTCTGCCATTTCCTTCTCCAGGTCATTTTTTTTTTAATTTTTTTTTAATTTTTTTTTTTTTTAAAGCAATTGGGGTTAAGTAACTTGCTCAAGGTTACACGGCTAGTCATTATTTATGCGTGGGTGCTCATTTTCTGAGGCTGGATCTGATCTCGGGTCATCCAAACTCCGAGGCCGGCGCTCTTACTCACTGCGCCACCTAGCCGCCCCTCCAGGTCATTTTACAGATGAGGAAACTAAGGCAACCAGATTTAAATGACATGCCCAGAGTCAGATAGCTAGTAAGTTATCTGAGGCAGGATTTGAACTGAGGTCTTCCTGACTCTAAGTCCACTGTTCTATCCACAAAACCACTTTACTAAGCCTCTGATCCTCAAAGAAAACTTAAATCAGGTTCAGGATACAATGCATATAAAAGTATACAATTAATTTCTGTTTCAGTCTGTGTTGTTGAAAAATATGTTACTGCAGGAAATATAGATATAATAACTACAACAGCATAAGCAGAATGAATAAAAAGAAAAACTGAACATTGTGTAATTATAATAATCAAGATGCTTGACCATGAGAAGACTTGAGAAAATGTATTTTCACCTCTTCTTTGAAAAGAGGAAGGTCTATGGGTGTGGAATTTTGCACAAACTATCAGACCTGGTTCATGTATTGATTGGTTGCAATGAACTATTATTCTTCCTTCTTTTTTTGGGGGGGAGTGGGCAATGGGGGTTAAGTGACTTGCCCAAAGTCACACGTCTAGTAAGTGTGTCACGTGTCTGAGGCCAGATTTGAACTCAGGTCCTCCTGATTCCAGGGCCGGCACTCTATTCACTGCACCACCTAGCTGCCCCAATTTTTCTTCCTTCTTTTCCCTTACTATTATTCTTTGATAGAAGTGAAAGAAGCCTGGAGAAATATATGAAAATGAAGATACAAAACCAATATAACAACAAAAATTTCTAAATCAATAAAAAATAAAACAAAACAATACCTCCCTGTCAAAGAAGAGTCTAAATAACTGAGGGCTAACCAAAAAATTCAGGTCCCCAGAACTTCCCATTACTGGCTACAAGGTGCAGTAGTGTCCCTCATACAATTCACTGGATATTTATTGTGTGTGCCTGTAGCCTATATTCACTTATTTGTGGACATGTTACACCCACAGGTAGAACATAAATTCCTTGAGGGCAGTTCTGCAATTGAATCTTACAGCATCTAGAACAGTGGCTGGTACACAGTGGATAAATGTTTGTTAATTGATTGATCTGTTTTAAAAGGGGTAAGATTTTAAATCAGAGGATCTACTTTTGAATCCTGACTCTGCTATTTATGTTTGACCTTGGTCTAGTGATTTCACCCCTCTGGGTCTCAGTTCCTTCATCTATGAAATGAGGAGGTTGGATTAGATGACCTCTAAAGTCCCTTCCAGTTAGAAAGCTATGATCCTATGATCACCAAGGCTCAATTACAGGCAATACAAAATGTTTTTCCTAAGGAAGGCAGTGAATTTCTCAAGGAGGAAGGAAAGGGGATTCTTTTGAATTACAGGAACACATATTTGATCATACCCAAACTTGGAAATATTTCAGTACCATTATTTATTTATTTTATTTCAAGTCTTTAAAAGAAACAGTTTTCTTCCTCTCTCGCTCTTCCTCTTCACTCCCTTAAAAAAAAAAACAAGAAAAAAAAAAACATCTTTTCTGGGCTGTTGCAACTTTACATGCTGAGTACTTGCCTCAAGCAAAATGTCACAGGCAACTTATAAATGAAGGGCCAAATGGAAAGACTGAGAAGTTTAACTACAGCCACATGAGAAATGCTATTGGGCTTACACAATGGGAGTGGGTATTTTTTTTAATAAAGGGGGGGGGGCTTGTTTCAATATGTTTTTGACATTTCTAAACTACTGCATTTGCAAATATCTTCTGGACTTCCTGGAAAGCTTTACCTGCAATAGATAGGTTGCATCTGGCTAATTTGGGCTACTAGCTGGGTTTGATTATTACAACAGCAGAAGCATGCAGTGCATAAATCAGGATGGGTTGAATAGATTCTACCTCACACATGAAAGCACGATGTAGTCTAAAATAGTTGATGCTATGTTTACATTTTCCTCTTTCACCTGAAATAGCCTGTCAACCAAAGGCATAGGCAATATATTATCTCCTAAGGCAAGGGAAACCAGCTGACATGAGTATGGATATCTTCAAAAACCTGGCTTTAACTTACTGTCAAGGCAAGATCAAATTGGCCCCTTTTAAGCAACACATGAGCTAGGCTAACCTAACCATTCATAATTCAGCAAAGTAGAGTCATTGTGTTGACTTTTTCTCCTTTGCTTGTAATATAATAAATAGAATCTGGAAACTTAAAGGTCCATAATCCTCTTTGATGAAAGTACTTAGTTCCTATCAATGGTAATGGGACTTACACTTAAGCATCCAGGGGTAAAATAGATTTCTTTGTTGGTTACCTTTCCTCCCCTACCCAAGCATAATTTCATACAGGCCATAGTTAAAATTGGTCTCTCCCATAATAAATCACCAGGAATGTAAAATAAGCGACTTTCCCCACTACACCCCCACCCCTGCAAGTTGGCTGGCATCATTTATCATTCTGTGCATTAAAAAAAAGAGATGGCTATGTTTTTATTGCAAAGCATTGTCATTACAGAAACTAGAAAAGAAAATATTGATCACAATTAGATCATATATTAGCAGTCCCTGATGCTCTAGAACGCTGAGGTGTTCATCCCAGATCATTCTCCTCTCTGTTAAAATTCTGGACGAGCAATTTCTTTTATGTTAGAATAACTAGTATGAACCCATAAAATGTAACCTAAAAATGTAATTATAATTGCAACACCAAAAGCAAGCCAGTCAATATCTTTGCGATTCTAATAGTTTCAAGCACTATTACCTTAACGGTCTCACATCACAGTACTGATTAAAGAAACATTTTGTCTTTTTATCTGTATGGAATGGCGAGTGTAATCACTGAAGCATAGAGAGCTAAAATATTTATTAGTGAGTATACATCTTGGTTCAGGCAGTGAATGTCAATTTAGAAATGGAAAGTTAAAGCATAACTCTTAGTTCAATCATCTCCCTTTTCCTCTAGAGCCCTTGATGTGTCCACTCCAACCAAAGAAAATCTCAGAAGCAGGTCCTGCTGCCAAAAACTGAGGCCTGCTGTTAAGTTATCCCAGAAAGAGCCCTTCTCATGAGATTTCAGAACCAGAGTTCAAAGTGGCAACATCAGTCAGAGAAGAACTACTCCCAAGATGCAAAATGAAAAATAAACCTATCATGGCAGACATTTTTTTTTTTTGCCCCAAAGGCTCCTACCATATCCTCCTCCAAAAAATAAAAATTAGACACTTTGTTTTCTGTATGTCACTTTTAGATACATTTTTAGGCCTTGTTTGCTGAACAAAAAAAAAATCAACACAGAATATGTGAGTCATGCTCTAGTTCTGACCTTCCCTGAGCACACATGACCTATATTTATAGGCCTTGAAAGATGGGTAATCATCACCTAAAATTTCCCAGTGTATGACTGAATGATTACTCAGAAATCAATTATTTCAGAATTCACAGACGTGTGTACTTAGATTCCTCTCTGCTAGGAACAAGCAGACATGAAGTATTGATCATTTAACCAAACTGTACAATCTACAATCTAATAATATTTATTTAAAATATAACAAACAGGAAAATATTACTTAACAAAAAAATAGCAGCTCAGCATCTTCTAAATCTCTAAATGCAGAAAAGGTGACTTCTCTCAATGGCTTGAGGAGTGAAAAATTTAGGACCTAATCAAGTTGGGGACATCAGAATAGTCACTGAGTAAATAAATCCCTGTCGATATATGGAATGAACGGATAACTGATTCATTAAAAACGTAGACAGGTAGCGTCTCCAAAGCTTGAGGGGTGGGAGAGGAAGAAAGGAGGAGCAGTAGCACTCACTGGGGAAATACATTTTTGTGACTTGTAACAAGACAACAGTGGATTGCACCTGAAGAGCAGCTAGTTTGATTTTTTTCCCCATTGATTCTATAAGCAAGTACTAAGCCTTAATACATTCTGTAGATTAGCTTGGGAGAAGAGGGCAAGAGAGACTGGGGAAAGGACAGGAGAGGGAAACCCAGTGATTCTGTCTTAAAAATTAAGTGAAAATGCTAACGTTGTCATAGCCAGGATGGACAAAGATGGCAAGGGGTTGTGGGGGAGGGTGGAGGGGAGGCTCCTGCACCTACACAGTCTTCCCATGGGTTAACTGGCATTTCTAATACTTTTCACCTAGTCTGACTTGACAGATGCCTAACCTTAGCTACTGAGTGGAGACAGGCTGATGGGCTTTGGCCATACAGGGGGAAAATTTCTGATGCTTCCCACTTATGACATGATTGATTTTCTTTCAGCGGCCCTTCACTTTGGGATGTGGCGAAGGCTGCCTCACTGAGCCCCGGTGCGCCCTGACCCCGACACATGGCCGCTGTGAGGCTGAAAACTGATGACGGCAGAAACCTAAAAAATCAATAGGCCCTGTCAGTCAGGGGGGAGGCGAACGTCTTTTAAAAACCCAATCACGACATGTACTTGCTGCACAGTAAGGATCTACTGCACACTCGAGAACACACTGAATTTCCCGGTTTATTTATTTATTTATTTGGCTTTCTCTGTTCTTACTCCATTTTTACCTTCTTTTAAAAAAATAAATAAATAAATTCCTTAACCTTTACTGCAGCAAAGGAAAGGAAGCAAATCATGTGGCTCCTGAGCTCGGTTCTTCACGATATTAACAGGAAAAATTCCCTGGAAACTATTTGAATAGTATGAAATAAATAGAGTACCTTGCAGCTGCCAACATAAACACTGACATCATTTTTTTCGACATTATCTGGAAAGAATTTAGATATAGGGCTTATAAGTCTAAAAACACATGAGGGCAGAGCTGCTTAATTCTCTTTGCGAGGGGCAAAGCGCATTGTTTGATTTTTCTTTTGGGGTTTCTTTAAGGTGAAGGAATTGAAAGCCTTTTTTAAAAAAATATGTCTGGAGTCTATGCTGTTGAACATTGAACACTGAGGAAAAGCCTCAGTTTCCATGCAGGGTCAGCCTAATCTACTCTATTCAGGGAAGAAGAAAAATCAAATATTCATTCTTTCTTTGGGAGACAGACAATGCAAAAGATGACATTTACCTTCTTAGTGATCTGAGGGGAACAAATAAATATCAACTATGACAAGCCAAAAAAGATAAGAGAAATATCATCAGCACAGGGAAATAAAGTGAAAAGGGGAAAAAAGGAAAGAAAAGAAAAAGAGTTCCCTGGGCAATAAGTAAACAGCACAATGTTAAAGACAGCATGAAAATATTTATTAAAGTTACATATACAAGTTTTCATATTTCTGAGGTATGGGAGAGAGGCTATACATTCAGAGACAGAGATAGGTATGCTGTGGATTATCTTTAAACCCACCAAATGAAACATCATATATTAAAAATAAAACAAGTAAACAAAATCAGTGCTTGAATTCCCAAACTAAGCCCAATTAAAGGTTTCTTTATGGCTGCAAACCTGACAAGCTACAATTTCCCCCCTGTTGCAGTGGGTGTGTGTGTTTTAATGTAATATTAATGAGCCAGGATGGAGGGTCATAAAAAGTGATAGGTTTTTGCGATGGTAAATTATAAATCGGTATTGATTTTTCCCGGCACTAATGCAGCCAGCTTATTGTAAGACACCACAGGCAAAGTGCACTTTATCAGATTAGACTGGAGCCTGGTATCAAATATACATGAGAAAAAGGATGCATTTGTGAGTTAGACTAGATTCTCCCACCCCCACCATCCCCCCCCCCAACAATGCATGAAATTTTTAAGGAAAAAAGACAAGGATATAGGGAAATTAAACATTCTAAAGATAAAATATTTTTTTAATTCTGAAATTATTTCTGTGGGATACACTTTGTTTTTTTAATAAAAAAAAGAGTGCCAAAAGAAAAATCTAAGGATTTCTTAAAAGCTTTCTCTTAAAATCTGTCCTCAGTTAATTTGTAGTCAAGTTCAAAGCTGACAGAATTTAGTCTCTTCAGCACTTCTAATCTTTGGGTACAGTATTGCACTCATTTCTGCCCACAAATTATTGAGAATTGTCCATATTTTAAAGGAAAGTCAATTTTTTTAATAACAGAGTTTTTCATGAGCTGACTTTTTATAGTCAGAAGGTTTTCCTTAAACTCTATGGCATTCTAACAAGAGAGGAAAAAATGAAAGGCAAAAATGAGACAAAAGGAAAGAAGTTGGAAGGAAGGAAGGAAGGGAGGAAGGAAGGAAGGAAGGAAGGAAGGAAGGAAGGAAGGAAGAAGAGAGAGAGAGAGAGAGAGAGAGAGAGAGAGAGAGAGAGAGAGAGAGTTGAAGAGAATCCATTTCTCTCAACAAAGATGTTATTATTTGTTCTTATTCAAAACATCAGTCAGTCCCTGGAATCACTTTCACTTCTCTAATGTCAATAAGGAAAAAGTTTGCACCCAAAGTGTGCATTTGTCTCCTGTTCTTTTGTGTGATTTCAACTCCTGCTTTGTTGAGAATGCTAACAGCCCTGTTTTAAAACACTTCACAACTCCTTCCTAATGACTATTGGCACTCCTTCTGTAAACAATCTGCCACTTCCCCTATTGCTTAAAGGCTAAGCCTTCACCATACAGTCTCAAGTGGTACTCCAATACTGAGACTAAGGTCCTTAGCCAAAACTTCTTCTCTCTCTGTCTCCATGGCGTGAACAACGTTTTAAAACAATCTCCAAAAGTGATCTTTTTATATAAAAAAATCCCATGTGCTATTGACAGTTCATTAACAAACATCAAAACCCCACAAGCTGTTTACTAAGGAACGCTACTGAAGTGAAGATGTGTGAATATAAATAACAAAAGGAAAAAGGGGGTGGGAAAGAGGGGAGAAAACATCTCAGGGCAGTGTAGTTTAAATGAATTTCTATTTTGTTATGTTTTTCTGCTGGAAAATCATGCTATTGAAGAATTTATTTCCAATGTACCCAGAGCATCCATAAGGAGATACAATCATGCATTATAAATCTGACAAGGAAAATAACTGGAATCCTGTGTGTGTGTGTGTGTGTGTGTGTGTGTGTGTGTGTGTGTTAACTCCCTTGTATTAAAAGTTTTTTTAATAATAACAAACAGAAAGTATTGCCAACTACAGTAGAAAGAACATTTAGACATAAAGGTAACTTACTTAGTACCAGTTTGGGACAAGACACTTAAACTCACTGTCCCTTAATTTCCTCATCTATTAAATGGGGGCAAGAATACTTACCTCCCAAGGTTATTGAGAGGAAAGTAAAGTTCTATGTAAATGTGAGCTATTATTATCAATCTACATCAGATTGCTTACTATTTCTAGAATCTGAGGAGAGGTCACACCCAAAGCTAAAGTTACAAAAAGCCAGACCCCAATCCTGAGGAACTTAATACCCCAATTGGATATAAGGAGAATCAGAAAAGAACCCATGCTATTCAATAAGGTGTTTCTCATTTGTTACATCAGCTAAATGCTTCCAAATGTAAAAAAGAAAAGAGCCTCTTGTTGCCATATTCCTACACTGAAATGACTCCTGCGATTACAGGAGTCAGGGAAAATATTTTAAGACAAGAACAAATCAGGTAAAACCTAATAAAGCCAAAAGGAAATTAGACAAATAGAAGGTTATTTCCATAGGAGTTTAATCTTTTCAATGAAAATTGATCTTTATTATATGTCAGATCAACCTTTTAGAGTTCTTTATATGAAGTTGCAAAAGTGAAAGCAATACATTTTAACCTATGCTAATTTAACTTTATTAGTGATGCCAAAATCCTCATTTACATTTTTCATAAAATCATGCAGAGATTTTTGCTGCTTTAGGGATAAAGCTAATAAACAAATACATAAATTAGTGTATTTTAATTAAATGTTATTCCATGAAGTAATATTGTATACCACTGTTTAAAACAAAAACAACTTTCTTACTTAAAATCCAGTGAAATATTAAAATATTAGAACTCATTAAAAATTAATTTAGAAAATACTTTACCAATGTTCTAGTACTTTGAGTTCTGTTTCAAAGGGTTTATTTTGTTGTCATACAGATGATGTAATTAGCATGCTCATGGCCAATGAGAATATAAGAAGGTAGCTAAGGTTACTTTACATAATTGTGATGCCTGAGTTAGAAAAAAAAATCACCACTTTATATTGTGTTTAAATACCTAATAACAATGCTGCTGGTATAGTTGTGCAGGGTCTCCTTCTAAAAAAGCAAGGAATGTGCCCATCATTATGGAAGGCAAAGCTGAATTAATGCCTTTAAATCCATTTTTAAATATCTGAAACCTTATATTCATGTTTTGACTTGGGAATGCACTCTTCTGCAAAAGAATCAAATTTATCTAATGTGATTTTATTGTCAAGGTGTGGCTTAAGGAGGAAGGTTGTGTACAAAAGACATTAACAGCAAGTCCAAACCACAAACTAATTGAAAATTTGCAAAAGTAGCAAGTGGATTTTAGAACATAACTGTAAATTAAATCAATCTAAGTCCAATAGCTAATAATCTTCTAGAGAACATGGGACCAAATTTCTGTCACCCTGCCCCCCCCTTGCAAAAAAATGCATAGCTCAAGAGGATCCAGTTAGACATATTTGGGTTTGCCATCCCAACTCTAGCTTCTTCTAATAAATTACCAGGGAGGGGAGCACATAATAATATTTCTAAAATTTCAAGATTCTGTGTCTCAAACAGACCCAAGAGAAAAAATATGGTCTAAAATAGTTCTGACTCCTACCCAACAACCCAGGCATGATGCTTCTGCTTCTCTTCAAACAACCTCAACAGAACTAAAATTTTCACTCAAATCACAGAATTCATCTTACAATCATATATTCATAAATTTAAAGATGAAAAAGTCCTTAATGTGGACTCTTAGTATAAACTCCCCCTTTTTAGATGAGGAAACTGTGACCCAGAGAGCTTAAGTGATTTGCCTACAGTCACAAAACTAGTAAGTGTCTAATGTATGATGTGAACTCAAGCCTTCCTGACAAGTCCAATGTCCTATCCATTATACTATGCTAGCTTCCTTGTCTGCACACTTCCTTTGCTCACCTCATAAAAAAAGATGCCCCTCTCAGAATCAGTCACCTCTGCATACCCACGTTTACACTCTTCATTAGAAGGGACCTGGATAATTCAACTGAATTCATCAAACATTTATTATTTTGCACTTACTGTGTGTAAGGAAAGGAGGGGAAGGGAAGGAGAAAGGAAAGGAGAAGAAAGGGAGAAAAAAAGAATTCCCTGCTCTCAAGGATCTTACATTTGACTAGGAATAATAACCCTACTAATCTGCCACCTACCCTAGGTCATACAAATCTCAATCCCAGCAGCTGAACACTTCTTAGGTGAATACTGACTTTTCATTACAATCAAATTACTCTAACAGCACAGAAGGTGGTAAAACAGTACAAGAACTCCCTTCGGCAGCAATGATTGAAATTCTGTATCTTTCTTTCATTCTGTTGAATTTCTTAGTAATTGAGAGACATGAAAGGGGTAAGGAACAAAAGGACCTAAGGAAACATACCAAGTTGTTTTGTGTATATAAACGTTGTGTTTTGAAAAGGTATATTCACTTATCAACCTCCTTGAAAGCATAATTGACTCTATATTTCTATGAAAAATATTTTACAGCATAACCCAAGTTCTGTTGAGGCCATACGTTAAAGGCGGGAGGCATCCGTTTCCAATATTGGTGCGATGTTCTCTAGAGTGCTATTGATTGTGCAGTGATGGGAAGCCATAGGACAAACCTACACTAATTAAGCAATAAGCCCAAAGACTACCTACCTTCAATACCGTTTGAAGGCACATTTAATTATTGCATGGATTCAACAACATGGAGAAGAACATGCCATTTAGGTAAATGTATCAAAGCGTATTGACCAAATGACTGTGACTCCCTATTGGGTTTAATGTCTTTGGAGAATCAAAGGGAATAAGAAACAAATATTTTGAAGCAATTAGGAAAATGAATGTTACTGCATAGTGGGCCACGTGGACTATGAGTGTAAACTGTCTTAAGCTAAAATCCAGGACTGACAGCGCTCTGGTTTGGGCTAGGAACATTTCATAAGTATCTAAATACTTTTGGAGTGTTTCCAGTCTTCTGAGTAGAATTTCCAGTCCTGTAGCATTTGTATTATGTTTTGATTTTTGCTTGGAGTTATTGAGTTTTGTTTTATTTTGTTTTGCTGGGGGGGGGGGAGGAAGAATAGGAGATGTTTGGTTGCCAGAGGAAGAGAGAAATATCCTTCAGTTGGAGGAAATGAAATAACTTCAAAATTCCAGAAAAAACAATTCACAATTTTTAGCAGTGCAGATTTTCTTTCCATGAACACAAATCACAATCACTCCTATGTATGGCTAAAAAGTAACATCACTTGGTCCCTGTCTGATAAGGAGCCTCCCTGAATTAAACTGGGCTGGTCCTCAAGCAGCAGTCCATTGCTAGACCCATACTCCAAGTCTTTTGTCCTCTTCAGAAGAACTGCCAGATCCTCTACTTCATTGGCTTTCTCTTTGACACCCTAGGGTTATTATCTATGGAACCCAGATAATACCAATTTCAAAACGATAATAACTCCATCATGAGTTTTCAAAGAAAAAGCTTCAGTTTAGGGTTTCAAATTTCACAAAGCAGTTGCTCAGTCTCACCTCTAATGCCAAACACTCAAAAAGAAGAGCACTTTAGAAGCTTCCTGGAAGGCACAATGAAAGCCCTGCTTCCTGACTATCATTATCTCACATAAACAAGGATGACACTACTGTCCTGAGGTGGGACCAAATGCAGCTATTCTCAGTGTGGTCTAGTGTATCCACTAGCCTTCAGCATCAAGTATTGTCTTTCACATGTGTTTGCTGTATGATCCTGGACAAGTCACCTCTTAGGGCCTCCCAAACAACTCTTTAAGACTGAAAAAAGTCTTTTTTTTAGTGATTGAAATACTCTTGGATGTTTGCAAAAGTTGCCTCTCTACATTGATAGAGGGAATTTCCATACTGGGAGGATTATGCACCAATGAAATTGCAGGACCAATCCAAAAACAAAAATAGAGAAACTGGGGAATAAAATTAAACCCAGAAAGTATTAAGGAACTTAAGCTCACAAAAAGTCAAGGCTTGCAGAATTGAGAAGAAAAAGCTCAAGCATTCTGAATTACAGTCTGTCTTATCATCAAGTAGGATAACCAGATTAAATTAAGGCCTCCCCTTAACAAAACAAAGCTTTATCCTGGACCTGTTTGGGAATGATCATCATTATACATTCCCCAGCACCATATCTTAACATCAGCATGCAACTGAAATAACTACAACTTTTTCTGAGAACCAGATCCCTCTCTTCTATTGAATTGCTTCTTTCAATTTATATTACTGTAGTTACCATGGATACTGTTTTCTTGGCTCTACTTTATTTTGCATCAGGTCATATAGATGTTTCCATGCTTCTCTGTATTCTTCACACACCCTATTTTTTGCAGCACAGTAATATCCTATCACATTCATGTACCACTATTTATTTAGGTATTCCCCAATTGATGGGCATCTACTGTTTCCAATTTTTAGCTATCACAGAAAGCGCTGCTATAAATATTTTGGAGCATGTGGAGACTTTCATCTTGTCAATGGCTTTCCTTGGGGTATGAGCCCAATAATGAAGTCGCTGATTCTAAGAGTATGAACATTTTAGTCAATTTATCTGCATAATTCCAAATTGCTTTCCAAAATGGTTGTACCATTTCACAGCTCCACCAACAATGTATTAGTATGCCTATCTTTCCACAACCCCTCCAACACTGACTTGTTATTTTTTTAATCATTTTTGCCAATCTGCAAGATGTGAGGTGAAACCTGTAGGTTGTTTTGATTTTTGTTTCTCATTTTTAGTGATTCGGAACATTCATATTGGTTTGTTTCTTATTTAATACTCCCCTTCTTTAACTTAAAGCCTTTAGTCAAAATGTATTCATCATCCCTAGTCACAGAGGCTTCATGGAAAACTTCTCCATTGACTAGATATAAAGATGTGTTTCACTGGTGCTATTCACAAGCACCTTAAACCTCTTATCCTAGAATTAATCATAATAGCTAATCTTTATATAGCACTTAGAGGTGTGAAAAATACTTTATATATTATCTGTTTTGACTCACAACACCTACCTTTGGGGTAAATATTGTTATTATTCCTATTTTAGGGATGGGGAAACTGAGACTGTGAGAGATTACTATTCACCTAGAGGGACACAGTCTATCTGAGGCAGGATTTCAACTCAGGTACTGACTCCAAGGTCAGCATTTTATACATTTCTATTTATTTGCCACTATACTACTCAAATAGTGGGGTTGTGATTTGCGCGACTAGAAACACTACCAATACCAATGAGATCATGAATCCACCTAAGCATTGATCCTGATGCTTCCCAACAAATAAGAATAATTACCACCACACAGGGTCCCTTGACAGGTTGTGGGCTCCCTGTAACTAAGAGTCTTCAGGTATAAGTTAAATGTCTACTTATCAGGAATACTATACAGAGTCTTACATTTGACTAGATGACCCCTGACTACCCTTTCAACTGTCATATTTTATTATTCTGAGAGTGTGTATGATTGAAAATGTGACTGAAAAATATTCAGAAAATATGATTTCCAGTGCTAGTCATCTTGGGTGAGTTGCTTACCCTCCTTGGCTCCCTATTTCCTCCTCTGTAAGACAATAGGGTTAGACTGTGTGAGCTCTAAAATCCCTTTCAGCCATAACATTCTATGGTTTATTAGATAGAAATTTCTTTTCTTCTTTTATCTAATTATACCCTGCCTCTCTGTCATAAAGTTTTGGATCCAAGTATGCCCTCAGGATTTTGCTGATGGGATACTTCCCAAATCATAGTCATCTGCAAAAGTCATTAACATGCTGTTTTCTCATTCTTCCAGATCAGCAATAAAGTTGTTTTTATTACTAGAGTGTCAGAGTCTAATGTCTACAGCCTTAGATAGGGTGTCCAGAGTTCTGCTTTCTACTGTGATCCCCCTGGAGGAGGACAGAAGGAAGATTTGATTCCCAGATTGGTTTACCCACTGGCCTTCTAAGCATTCAACCTACATCTGACACTCTTCCCTCCACCCAGTAGACTGATGCATGATGCAAAGCATCCTTCCAGTGGTGTGTCTTACAGGCCACGTCATTGTTTTATAGGGTGACATCCTTCACACACCACTTAAACCCTTTCATCAACAACTTCCTGCACAAGAGATGGAACATTAGTAGAAATTCCGAGCAGCCACACTCTTCTCACCCAGCATAGGTGGCCTGGGGTCAGTGGGATAACGGCCTATGATAAATGCAGAGACACAAGCCACGTTGTCTCTCCAAACTCTTGTCTCCTTCCCCAACTTAATTAAGAAACAATATGTTTCCTTTCCCTCTGCTTTTCCCTTTTATTTTCTTTCCTCCCTGTTCTGTGAAGTATCGAGAGGGGAGAGGGGTAAGAAAGTAGGTTGAAGTGTGTTGTGGGGGAAAGGGGTGGGATATAGATCTCTCTTCTTCACATGGAAACTAACAGAGCTGATTGTTGATGCTTAAGTCCCAAACAAAACTAGAATTGAAAACTCTTCCAGGCCTGAAAAATAGCATTCAACTCTACCTACCCCTAACTCCCTAACCATAGCTATAAATGGTAGAATTGGGTTAGACTCACTCAAGTGTCCCTAGAGGACAAAAAAAAGCACAAAATGCCAAAATGCATGCTATTTCAACTCCCCTCTTTTCCTTGGATATTCCAAATTTATCTTTTTGCAGCTTAATAAACAGACTTCCCTCAAGGGCCCCGTTACCCCCAAACTAAGAGATCTTGGGGAAAGACTGATTGGTTAGTTAGGTATCAAAACACATTTCTGCAGAGCACTACACTAATAATGCTTCTTTGTGTTTAGACAGCACTTCTAACTTTTTTAAGTGCTTCCAACAACTCTGATCTAATTTTATCTTCAAATTGCCCTGTAAAGGAGATAGAACATGAATGAGTCGCCTTTCCTTTATTATAGATGAGAAAACCAGAACACAGAGATATTCAGTGACTTGAACACAGTCACACAGCTGACAAGAGGCAGGCTAGGTCTTTGCTACCTTGAGAAAGTAGAAAGAACACTGGATCTAGAATGAAATGACCTGAGTTTAAATTTTTCCTCCAATGCTAATTCTTGCTATACCCCCATATTCATCAGTATGAGATTGTGTCCTCATTGGGGTAGATCAATGTCCCAGGTCTATAGAAGGAGCCAGGCCAGGCAGAGAAGGTGAGAAACAAAGAGAGAGAGATATCCCATCAAGGCTTCAGGCTCCAGTCTCTTCTGGCTCTTTAATTCCATCCTAACCCCCACCCAATGCCCAACGCATGGTGCACTGATCCACAAATGACAGAAAATATTCCATACCATTAGGTTTAGGGATTCAGATTACACCATATGTCCTTGGACAGGTCACTTAAGCTCCTGGGTTTCTTCATCTTTAAAATGAGGAGCTTGAGACTTTGAGATTCTTTCTAGTTCTAAATCTATGATCCTATACATTGGTCCAAACCTTAGGGAGCTTAGCTGGGGAGATGAAAGAATAGAAATAAACACAATGAACATGCTTTTTCAACACTTTAAAACATTCAAAACACTAATATTTGCCTCCTGCAGACAACAAATCACTGAGGTAAGTAGGGTGAGGAACATTTCCATTTTACAGATGAGAACTGGAACAAAGTTATCGTTATTAAATGATGAAGGTAGGGTTCACACCTAAGTTTTTTGATTCCAAAGTCAGTATGATTTCAGCTATTCCCTTCAAACTTTCATGAAGATATAACAATAACTGTAATGAAAGACATGAATTCATATTAGTTAGATACAACTTAGATGCCTAAATGGTGGGTTAAAGAATGATATGAGAAACAGAAACAGTGGATCAAGAAAGGTTCCAGAGGAGGCAGTGTGGTGTTAAAGAAAGGTCCTTTAGAATCAGAGGACTTGGGTTTGAATCTAGCTAAATAACCTTGGGCAAGTCTTACATGACCTCTCTGGGTCTCAGTTTCTTCATCTATAAAATGAAAGGGTTGGGTTAGATAGCTCTTGAGGGACTTTCCAGAGATAAAACTATCATCCTATTATCCTATGAAGTGAGAAAACTTGGCTCTTCTCCCTTGAGGTTCCATAAATGTTGGGATTGCACAAAGTCTCTTATAGAAATCCTGGTTTAATGCCTTCAAGGAGCTTCCATTCTACTAGGGGGACCCATGTAAACAGCTAAGTCAATACAAAGCGGGGGGGAAGGAGAGAGGGAGGGAGAGAAGAGGAAGAGAAGGAGGGAGAGAAGAGAAGAGGAGAGGACAGGACAGGATAGGACAGGAGAAGAGAGGATAGGAGAGAGAGGAAAGAGTGGAAGAGAGAGAGGGAGAGAGGGAAGGAGAGGGAGAGGGGAGAGAGAGAGAGAGAGAGAGAGAGAGAGAGAGAGAGAGAGAGAGAGAGAGCATAAATGATGGAAGGAACAGGAAAGGTCTCCTATAGATAGTCGTACTTGAACTGAACTTTTGAAGGAAGGTAGATATTCTAAGAGTCAGAGGATGATAAAGGACTATATTCCAGGACTAGAGAACATATTCTTTCACTTTGACCTACAGAGCCAAACCCAAAGGGCAAAAGTACAGAGAAAACTCCCAAGAGGTGAAATATATATATATATATATATATGTTATATATATATATTTTTTTTTTTTACAAAATGGGGAAGCTCAGTGAAACTTACTGAAGAATGTAGTGGATCTAGCATCTAATCAGTCTGTGTTTGAGTTGAGTAGGTGGGCTAGTGGTTTAGATGTTGAGTGGGTGAGCTGAGGTAGCTGGTTTTATTGTGTATGTGTTTGGGGCTGCTGTTGTATACTGCTGTAAGGCACTGAGGTTTTAAATAGTTCCCATTGTTCTTTGGAGATCTGGCTAAGAGAATATATCAATAGTAATATAAATGTAGAGCAGGAACACACACCCCAGGCAAAGCTGGACCAGGGTGAAGAAAGGGAAACATACTTTCTCCCCTTCCGGCTTAGGAACAAGAAATAGAGAGGGAGGGGGAGGGTACTTGGGATTCCTGTTTCTCCATCCCTAACTCCAGGTTGTCCGTTGAATCTAAGCTTAGACTCTATTCCAAAATAGAACCCCATTATAGGCATTGGCCTTCCCTACACCCCTGGTCTAACAACTATGTCCCTGGGGGGTTGGAGGATGGGGAGGGACACAGGAAAGTGCCATAGTATGGGCAAAAGAAGAGCTCTTTATTAAAGGAATGTCTGATGATATGCACTACCTCCCTCCAAGACCATCTCCACTCACATCCTCTATCAGCAAGCACCCCAATATCCCCAGGGTAGCTGCCAATACAGGTTCTTAGATCTGCTTTTCAAAAGGAAAGCAACTCAAAACCAGTTAACAAGCTTATTTTAATCAAACAAACATATGTCATTTAGTTTAGGGGGAAAGGTCACCACCCCGAACTTCAGAATATACAGACAGATCAAATAGACAGGCTTCCAAACTGTCCAACCATTATATCAATACCAAATCACAGGTACCAGAGAGGGAAGCATCAACATCTGGGTTTTCAAAGCCGGGGGGCTCTCAACAACGGCTTCCCAGAGTCTCATCTGGTCAAATCACACAACACTTCTCAAAGTGAGCCCCAAAGCAAAGCCCCTCATCAGAGTTTATATAGCCTTCTCCTGGCTCAAAGAATGTAACCACCCTTTTGATCCACTGCCCAATCACACAGCATCAAGGTGTGGTCATTCCTGAAAACCAAGCCTCCCACCACAGGCTCCATGTGACCACATTCAGCCTATTAGGAGGCAGAGCATATTTTCAAATCAAGGAAGGTTTTCAGAGTCTCTTAAAGCCAATCAAAGTCTCTTAAGCCAATCAAAGGGCCTAGGGGCAGGGAAGATCTTTAAATCTGCATTTCCATTACACATCCCCACCCCCATGTCCCACCAGATAGTTCAAATAATATCAACTGAATAGCTGTGAGCAGCAGCTATAATGCCTTGATTGCATTAGACCAGGATTTCCATAAGAGACTCTCCCCAGTCCCAACATTTTCCCCTACATTAGAAAGAAAAAGAGAAAAGAAAGAGGAGTGAAAGGCAACATAGCTAGGTTTATGAGAATTTCCTCTTCAACCTGCAAGTCAGAGGTCAGGCTCCCTATTCAGAATAAAATGCCTAACCAAATTTGAATTCGGTTACTTAGTTCTTAACTTTAGGGTGTCACTGCTACACAAAACCAGTGGATTCATCTTATGGGAGTGGAGAGCAGCCAAAAACTTCTCCATGTCAAACAACTGATACAAATAATAATGAGGACCTTGGCAAATGTCAAACAAATGCTCAGTAGTAATGATCTTCATAATCCATCATCAATTAAAACCTAACACAAACAGGTCTCTATGATCAACACAGCTGTCCAAGGATAGAAACTGGCCACAGCAAACCAAACCCCAAAGAATGACAATTATGCACCTCCTACTCAATGCACACCTTCCTAGCATGACTAACTCTACACCTGAACAAGTTGGATTGACTCCCACAAAAGCACAATGGAAACATCCATCCAGTGAATGAAACACAGACAGCCCTTTCCTTGGACTTGGATATATAAATCTATACAGCTAAGTCCAAGCCCATTAGCTATACAGCAGTGAATGATACACAGAGAAAAAGTCCTATAGGCAAGTCCAAAGAAAGGGCTTTTCAGGACACTTTACAGAGGATCTGTCAAGGTTTCTGCCTAGCATTCAAGCTGACAGAATGTATTGTAATCACTAAAGTAATGGGAAGGCTGGTAATTACATCCAAAGAATACCCAACATGGAAATGGGCTGTCCTTGAAGTAAAGGCTCCAAGAAAGCTATCCTGGAAAGCACAAAAAAAACTGTCTTTTATATTGTGATGGCATGGTATAGTGGAAAGGACACACTGTACTGGAAATAGAAGACCTGAGTCCAATCCTGGCTCTGCCACTACTTATAACTGTGCAACTTTAGGCAAATTACTTCCCACCCCTTACCTGTAGGCCTCTGATTTTTCTGTAAAATGAAAGAGTTGAACCAGAAGGTCCCTCAAGTCCCTTCAAGCTTCCAAAGTTCCATGATTTATGACAGGACTATTACCAAAAGTGTGGGTGAAGAAAGAACAAAGATCTGGGACCCTATATCTGTTGTAGATTCAGATTTATGCAGAATAATGTAAATTTGGCAATTTGTTTTAAAATTCCATGCCTTGGTTTACTCATCATCTATGTTTGGATAATGCCAGCTTCCCTTGCCCCATCAATTCATAAGAACAAATATTCAATATACATATTTATCAAGTATCAACTGTATACAAGGTACCCTAGGATATGAAGTCAAAAATAAAACAGCCCCTGCCCTCAAGGAGTTTCCATTTTACTAAGAGGACAGAGAGAGAGAGAGAGAGAGAGAGAGAGAGAGATGATGGCACTTGAGCTGAACTTTTGAATGAAGCTAAATATTCTAAGAGTCAGAGGGTCATAAGGGGCTATATTCCAGGATGAAAGCACAGCCTTTGCAAAAGCATGGAGGTAAGAGATGGAATGTCAAATCCATAGGCCAATATGGTTGGAACATAGAATACATGAAAGAGAGAAGGAATATGAAGTCAGTAGGGAAAAGCAATTGAGAGAAAAATTGTGGAGGGAATTAAAGGCAGGTTGAGGAGTATTCATTTTATCCTTGAGGTAAGAGAACAATTAAAGGTTTTCTGAGTATTGGAGTGACATAGCTAGACCTATATTTTAGGATTATAAATTTAGCAGCTGTTTAGAGGATGCATTATAGAGGAAGGAGACAATTAGGAGGTGATCTCAACAATCCAAGTAAAAGGTGGTGAATGTGAAAATGCTTCCAAAAGTTGCAAGAGCTGCACGAATATAAGGAGACATCCATGATGTGACCAACACTGGATGTGTAGCAGAGTCCCTCAAAATGCTACAATTCAGTCAAACAGTCTATCTGTGATTCCAGGAACTTAACACTCCATCTCACTCCATGCCTTTGCCAGGCTGCTCCCTAGATGCTTGAATGTGCTGCTTCCAGATCTCCTCCTCCAAAAAACCTTCAACTTCCATTAAGCTTTAGTGCAACTCTCACTTCCTGACAAGCTTTTTTTCTATCCTGATTCTCCCTACTCCACCCCACTTGTTTATTGTTGCAACTTTCTTCTTTGGTGTATCTTTTATTTACTTAGGATCATACAGTTCCATAGGGTCATAGAGACAGAAGGGAGCTCAGACGTTCTCTAATACAACCCTCTTAATTTTACAGAGTAGTAAACTAAGGCCCAGAGACGTTAAATAATTTGTCCACTTAATAAGTAGGGAAATTAGGATGCAAAGCCAAGTCCTTTGATTCCAGATTCAGTAACCTTTCCATAGCACTATGTTGCCTCTGCCTATCTATCTATCTATCTATCTATCCATCTTATCTTCTACACAATAATTATCTATGTACATGTTGTGTCCCACCCAGTAGAATAAAAGTTTCTTGAGATCAGAAACTATTTTGTTTTGTCTTGTACACTCCCAGAACCTAATATAGTGCCTCACATATATAGTAGGAGCTTAATAAATGTTCATTAAATAGAATAAACTGAAAATTTGTATAGAGGAGAAAGTCCAACTAGTGTAACATCTCTCAGTTCTTCCTGTGTTCTCACTGCTACCAAGAAAAGATGGATGAGTGAAATTAATATAAACATTTGCTCCTTCCTTCTACAGAGTCCTTTCCTCATACTCTGATCTACTATCCAAAAAAAAAAAAAAGAGCAGTGAACACAAGTATTCTGCCATTTACCATCTGTTTGATCCCAGACAAGTCATTAAAATCCTCTGGGCCTTAGTTAGATTAGATGATCTGCAAGGTCTTTTTCAATTCTAGATATATCATCCTACGAACCCATGTGGAATCCTCTGCTTAGCTATCAGATGGTTGATATATAGGACCCACTTTCACTAAAATTTAACCTAATATTCCTTGGATCTTTACACTAGCATTCAGGATACTATTTAAGAAAAAAAAAAGAGCTTCTAATAAAAACAAATTTGGTTTTTCTACTGAATAAGAAAAAGATGACAGGCTTCTTTTTTAAGTTAAAAAATGGAATATTTAACCAAAATGTGACATGGGTGTGTAAGAGATGCCTTTCTAGAGTTATTCCATTAAAAATTCTACCATGAATTTTATTACTACTTCTTGACAAAACAGTATTTCAGGAATATAGGGAAAAAAACAATTGTTTTGTTGTCAAGAAAATATATCTAGCATAAAATGTTAATATTGCCAAGAGATGACAGTATTTGGCAGCGCCCAAAAATGTTTGTCATTTTAAAAGTATGTATGCTAAGACAGAAAATAAACTATTCAACATTTTGTTCACTTTGGGTGATTAAGGCAAGTCATTAAATTTTAGTTTAAAATACTCTTCTCTAAACTAGCTGTTTTTCTTTCCTCCAGGATATAAAATTTAAGTAGTTTTCCCTTTTTAAAGCTGTTACAAGTGCTATCTTTTTGAGTTTGGATATCTTAACAGGATGCAGAAGATGCTACAACACAATGCTTTCAAATACATTTCTTCTTTAATTGGAAATATTTACAAATGTAAAATTGTTACTGAAGTGAACCAAGATTTTATGCAATGTTTTCTTCTAAAAGACCTCAAGAAAATTCAGAAAATGAGAAGGGTGCCCCTTTTCTGAAACACACATGATTTCATTGAGTTCATACAGAAGCAAGGACCAGCAGATTTCAAATAGGTTTTATCACCGTGGGTCAACTTCATTTATTGAAATTTGACAAAATATATGCCATTTCCGAGCTCTTTACAAACACAGGTCTTCAGAGAAGTTAAAAGTAAATTTGAATCCATTTCTCTTCCCTTCTTATAAAGACATTGATGTGTTTTTTCTGACATGCCTCATGAACTCAGTCAATCACAAGTCTTTCTTAATGGAAACCACATGTCTGCCCAGAACTGTGTAATTACAATGCTAGGATTCTTGGCACTGCCAGGAAAAGGGGCATTGTCAAACCAATTAAAGTTTATTTACTTACATACCATTTCTGGATCAGAATGTTCTTTCTTTTATGCTGATGCTAAGAAAATATATATCTCATCAAGTTGTTGTAATTGTTTTCTTTGGACAGATTTACGTTTCCTACCAATTATATTCCTAGTTTTCAGTTACTCTGCATGTAACTAAAAATTTCTTTAAAAAGACATCTGGGAACAACATCATGAGATGTTCTGTAAATAAGGCTTTGTACATTTCGCACCAAAATTACCATGCTTGTCTATTTTGCAGCTGAAATGTAACTGCATAAGCTTTATCTCCACTAAGGGGTGTGTGTGAGTACTGTTTTCCTTTAGAATTGTTAGTGATGGAACAAAACCTGTGAGGATGTGTCTAGTTGAGTTCTAGTTTGGCTACTGTCACAACAGATGACCTCAGAATTGTTGCTCAAAACCTTGATGTTTCAATGAAATGAAAATTCAGCTCAAATATTTAACAGCAATCAGGAAAAACTATGTTAGAGTGAAACGAGCACTAGTCTAGGAGTGAGGGGACCTGAGTTTCAGGTTTTTTACTACTCCCAACATGCTGCACTACTTTGAGAAATTCTTTTGACCTCTTTCTGAGTTTCAAACTCTTCACCTGTAAAATAGAGATTGAAATTTCCATCAGCTATCTCACAGGGTTGTTTTGAGGATCAGATTACATCATAGACATCAAAGCCAATGTACAATATTACTATCATTAGCAGCAGCAGCAGCCCCTTCTGGCTGAGCAAAATGTAACTAGTCACCATCCATAATAACCATGGAATAAAAGACACCTGGAAAAATCACTGCTGTGATCCCATAAAAGAATCACACAATGTCAGAGTGTGAAAGGGAATTTAGGGACCATTGAGTCCAGCCCTTCACATGATTGGTAGATGAAGTTCATCTCCAACCTTGCAGACTCCTGGTTATATACAGCCTCTGCTTAAACACTGCCAGGAAACTCCTCACTTCACAAGGATGTCCACCACAGAAGAGTAAAGCCAAAATCTGCCTTCCTGACTTCTCCTATTAGTCCTATATCTGCCTTCTGGAGTTACAAAGTCTACTCTCTTTTCCACATAACAATCCAAGATATTCCATCACAGCTCTCAATGATGAATCTGATTTTTTTTCTGCCCTTATTCATGCATTGGTCTCCTCAGATAAGTCTAACCCTCCTTCCAAGAAGAAGAAGCAGCACTTACTCAAAACCAGTGGTGGGGTCTGGTTTGGAAACTCTTTGCATAAGTGAATAGAATATTTCATTCCAGAGGTTTATACAAGCCTGGTAGGAGTCTAACCCCTTGGCTCAACACATTAAGTATGCTCCTGAATGCCTGCAGCAAAGAAGGAACTCCAATAACACACACACACACACACACACACACACAACAACAACAACAACAACTCCAACAACACAGAGACATTAGTATTACTTGTAATTCCTCGCAAACCCTAAGAGCAATTTATTGATCATATTCTAGTCTGCATATCTCCTTGTCACTATTTCTTTTTTATTTTGTTTTTGCTTTTTGGAGGGCAATTGGAGTTAAGTAACTTGCCCAAGGTCACACGGCTAGGTTTTTTTGTCTGTGTGCGTTAAGTGTCTGAGGCCGGATCCGAACTAGGTCCTTCTGACTCCAGGGCCGACACTCTACTCACTGCGCCACCGAGCCGCCCCCTTGTCACTATTTCTATGAAGAACTTTGACAAAAACCAGCAAGTGGCAAGCATCAGTGTAAATTTTAAAAGAACAAAAGCATATATACACACATGTATACACACACATATATATGCGTGTATATAACTTTAAGGTTTGCAAAACACTTCTTGTAAAACGCTCATCAAATATTTTTATTGTGCAATGAAGAAAACAAAGTTCTAGTGCCTAGGATCACACAGCTACAAAGGGTCTATGAGAGGATTTGAATCAAGCTCTTCTGAAACCCGGGTCAGCATTCTAACCACTACATCACATGTCTCTCAGTGACACTTAACCCAAGTTATCAACGTTCCATGAGTATCATGAAAAAAAAATGAAGATGTAGCTTCTCATTATTATCTTTTCATTGGGTTTAGTGCTAATAAAACCAAAGAGATATACAACCCCAAAACACCCACTCTTTTAGGACTCTTGATAGTTCCTGATTTCAGTACCAGCTGTTCCAATAACTCACTTTTCGTTATTAGTCAAATCACTTCCTTCTCTAGACCTCACTTTCCAACATGGAAGAGTTGTATTGCCTCCCTTATAGGAATTTTGTAAGAGTCAAATGAGATAATGAATGAGTGTGTGTGTGTGTGTGTGTGTGTGTGTGTGTGTGTGTGTGTGTGTGTGTGAAGCTCTAGATAAATATGAATTGTTGATTTTAGGGTACTGATTGGAAGGTATCAAAATATTCGATTTTTTGATCACTACACCAACAAGAAATGACTGCCCTTATACCAGTTTTCTTTACCATAGTGTTGAAGAAACATGTCAGCTGAAACTCACTTATCTGTCAAATACTGTCCTCTTCCCTTTCCCTCTGTTTCAACAGCAAGTTTTCAGTATATTTTGACTTTTTAAAAAATTTCATTTCCCTGAATCTTTTCCAAAAGTCGTAAGACAAAGATCCCTTAAAGTCTCTTACACAATAATGAGAGGAAAGGCAAATTATAGACTCTACATCTGAATTGTTGGTTCTCTGGTTTATTTAGCAATATCTTTACACAGAGTGCATACACAGTGCTAGGTCCTGATTAGTGCAAATAATGAATCCCCTGAATTGGTCATATGTCTTTTGAAAAATCACACAATTTGGAAGTTATAATTATGTAAAATATGATCATTGGCTCTAACCCAATGGAAATATACAGTATTACTTCAAATAACATGACCACTATGTGGAAATAATTATTTTCACTAAGTGGAACATGGTTGTATGTCCATATGTGTATAGGTTTATGTTACATATACATTCATATACATACCTATATATATATATATACCTACATACGTATATATATGTACATATACTTGGAAATGTGTATATATGTGCATGTGTGCATATGTAAATTATGTAAAAATGAGAGAGAGACACAGAGACAGAGATTTTCACATATCTCCAAACTAGTATAGGGCACTCCTAGAGTAAGATCCATCTACGAATGCATAACAGCAGCTGTAAAACCTGTCATCTAGAGAAATGCCTAGGATCTAAGAGTTTAAGTGATTTGCTACTGGTCACATAGTCATTATATGTATACAAAATGATTAGAATATAGATTATACAGTGATAAATTATGTGATTTTTAAGCCTAGGTCTAGTGGAAGACTACACGCACACATATATTTATGCATGTGCATACATGTACACATATGTATAAACACATACACATTGCATATGTATATGCACACATACTGCCTCAGGTTAAAATTATTCCTCTCTCCTTAAGTTTATCAAAGCACTTTGCTGGGCCCTCCCATTTGCACTTATCTTATTGGCACCTGCACTATATATTTGCGTAGTTTTCCTTTTACTACCATTAGATTACAAGCTCCTGGAGAGCATAGCTTGCATTATATTCATTTATGTGCCCCTTCCACCCCGTACTTTGCACATAATGTTGTAAGTACTTAGTATAATGTCTATTAGATTGAGTTGAAATTAAGTAAATGATATTGAATTGAACAGAATGGTATTTATCCTGAACAAAACTTTGGAGTTGGCTGAGTTCAGCATCAGGGTGCCTTTATATACCACTGTTGCTTTTTCTCTTGGGGCCCTTCCCTTCCCCAGGTTCTCAGAGTTCTCATTCTATCCATGGCAACCATTTTAATTCCGTCTCCTGCAAGTCTTTGCAAACTAGACCTCTTCTGACTCTACCTCTACCCACTAAAAGTCACTAAAAGTGACTCATTAGGATGGCTATCTGAGAGCAGAGAGAGGAAGGAATATTGAGAGAAATTTGACTGCTGTAAAAACAAAATAAATTAATAAAAAAGATTCGTGTTTTTAAAAAAACATAGTTCCATATACGGGCAATGTGGCACTATGGATAGAGAGCCAGCCTTGATCCAGATTCAAGTTCAGCTCTGAAATATACTGGCTACATGACACTAAGCAAGTCACTATCTTTTTAGTGCTCTAGGCACGCTAAGGTACAGAGAAGGTGCTGGCTTGCATTTATAGAGGGAGTTACCTCACCTGGAAGTTCTTTATGCCAATGAAGTATAATTAAGTCCAGGCTCTATTACTATGTAGTTCCATATAGTCAGGGCAATATGTGATCATGGTTTGGTGTGTTGCTGTACTACCCAAACAACATTACCACTGGCTACAAAGTAGAATATTTGCATTTAAGTGGGGTTTTCTGTAGGTAATCCTTTAAGTCAAAGAAGTGACTAATGGTGGGAACTCCAGACACCTGTCTGAACAGGATGGGGAGATATTTTTGGATAAGGGGGATTTTTCAACACTCCTCAAGCCACAAAGCCTTGGCAACACTCTATTCAGCCTATAGTTAGAGCTAGTCCTTTATTTATGACATAGACCAAGACCACAAAAAAAGGCAAGTGATCTCCAGATTGGTCAGATTGCATTTGGGGAGACAAGCAAAGCAGTTTTGTTCTATGACACATGCAATCCATCTAAACTATGTTCGTTTACAGACATGCTGGATTCCACAGTGCAATGATGGTCAAGTGCAGGTCAGTGAAGAGGATACAATCTCAGGAGCTCAATTTTGTCCATGAGTGTCTAGACTTCAAGATAAATGGGCAAAACAGATTGTCCCTCTCAAATCTCACTTTTATTTGCCAATGACATCATGGTCTTCAGGAGTAGTATACAGTATTATACTTTTTTTCAGATTCATTCCTAGCTACTTCCTGCCTTTTAACTGATGTTGCTGATTTGTGGAAACTTTTTGATAGGCAACAACTTCTGGGGTTTTGGGGTTTTTTTTATTATTTTTCTAAAAAGCTTTTATTAGTTGTTTGGGAAGGTTTTTTTATTTTTTCAATAAAGATATCTAGAATTATATCCAGAGAATAATTGGCAAGCACATAATTCCTTAATAGGCTTTCTTGACAAACGAGTAGTAGTTTGCTATATTTTTTCTCATGCCATGAGGCACTTTAATTAGCTCTTGTACTCTTATACTGTTGAAGACTACACAGGAAGACTATTGTTTAGAAAATTATTTTCAATTTGTGGAATTATGACATTCATTTTTTGCCTCAAAAAAATTTTAATGGGCTGTTGCTCAAGAATAAATTAAATAGATTATAAAATTACTTTAGACTGTAAACATTTGGTGGTGGGGAGCAAAGTATATTTTATAACATTATATTTCCAGAGTGATCTAAGAAAAATACATGACATAGAAGAAAGATCATACAGTTTGTAGTCAGAAAATGAGGGTTTGAGGCCTATCTCTGTGTTATTTACAAGAATGTTACCCAAAGCAAGTCATTCAATCCTCTCTGAGATTCAGTTTTCCTTTTCTGCAAAATGAAAATAATAATACTTGAACAATTCTTAATTCTTAGGGATGTTAGGAGGGAAGTACTTTGTAGTTTTTAAAGCGTCTTATAAATGGAAGCAAAGATTATTATTGTACAACCAATAATTTATCTGACCTTCTTGCAACTGGAGCCCTTTACTGATTGTCACTACCTCTATGGGACTATGATATTGCTATTCAATGTGATAATCTGATAGTCCTTTCTAATTAAAAAGAAATATTAAGGTCAATATTGCTTTTGGCTTTTGTAAAAAATTTGAAAAGTGATCATTTATATAATAAAAAGAAAATAACTAGTGAGAATCAATCAGTCAACAAGTATTTATTAAGGGCTTGATACATGCTAAACCAGCACTGTGCTAAGTTCAGGGTCAGCACAGAATAATGAATAGAAGGCCCATTTTGGAGTCAAGAATACCCAGATTCAAATCATGCCTCTGATGTTAACTGTGTGACTATAAGAAAGTAATTTATTCCTCCAGGGAACTTTTTTTTTTTTTTTTTGCTTTTTGGAGGACAATTAAGGTTAAGTAACTTGCCCAAGGTCACATGGCTAGGTTTTTGTTTATGTGTGCGTTAAGTGTCTGAGGCCGGATGGGAACTCAGGTCCTTCTGACTTCAGGGCTGGCACTTTACTCACTGCACCACCCAGCCACCCCTCCCCCAGGGAACTCTTTAAGACTATAAATTACTGAAAAGTTGTTGACTTCCATTAAAGGAAGCAGTTTCTATCCCAAAATTCTCCATACTGTTGAAATCACAGGTCTGAACTAAAAAAAAAAAAATAATCTTCTATTGATCAGAGTAGATGTTTAACTAGAACATCTCATTCCCCATCCACGTTGGATAGTAGATATTACTACACATGCTCTCCAAAGACTTTATAAAAAATACTTCAAAACCTAGGTATCTGACATTTCTCTGTCACTGAAACTTCAAAGACTCAGCAAAAATACTACATATCTCAAATTGCAGTGAATGAACCTCATAGACACACAGGAAAGTTTCTGCATTTCATGGTCTCTTTGAAAGAAAGAAATTCACACCAAAACCATAAAAGATAGAACAAAAACACTCAGATTGCTTTTACCCAGAAACACAATTTTGAGTCACATATACCTTCCAGCCCTGCAATGCACAATCTATAACCAAGTATTCTGATTTAGGAACAAAACACACACACACAGATAGATAGATAGATAGATAGATAGATAGATAGATAGATAGATAGATAGATATGACTGATATTCTTTCACTATGGAAACACTACTTTGAATGATTATAATATGCCTATTATCCAATTATATATTTCCATCACATTTAAATATTTTTCAGTTTCCACAAAGGAGGTAACTGTCCTTTGTGAGCCCTCACACCAAAGGTTAGGACTTTTTAAAGTTCTAACTCTATGTATAGGAAATACTTCTCAAAGCCTTCCTTAACATTGAATGGGCCCTCCTCGAGCTTGAGAAGAAACATGAGTTGTTTTCATTTAAAAGAAATTTATTTACAACTATTCGCAAGGAACTGATGTTTTTGACTCTTGATGTGGGAGTGTGTTACAAACTCCCAAATGAATTAGATCTAACCCAAGTAACTGGTCCTCAAGATTATAAGTAGAAAAACAATCTAGACATTCTAGTGTTGAAATCATTACAGTGAAAACAAAACCTCAATGGTCAGAGTTGTTTTAAAAACCATTATTTTTACCAATTTCTACATTTTCTTTTCATTTGAAGAACAGTATTTTAATAATAAGAAAAAAAAAAAACCACACACTATAGCCACAAGTCTCTCTCCCTATCCAGAATAGATAAGGGAATAAATTTACACTCCATATTTGTTTTTAATGACAACATTTAGTTTGCCTTATTATTTTTTTTCTTTCATTTGGGAGAGGTTTTTCAGAGGGTTGGAAGAGAAGGGAAATGCTTTTGGGAAAGCCTCACTTCAGAAGCAGAACCTAAGGTCCCTTGACCTCATGGGATATGTAACTCACATAACAATTGCACTTCATCACTGTCTCAAACACTGAATCCAACAAGACACAGCACTGTGAGTCTTCTCTTCCCAAATGGGAGGAGGATATGATGCTGTTGGTGGTGATATTAGCCAGTGGTGGGCAGAAAATTATTTCATTTCCTAAGGTCACAGACTCCATTTCCATTATGAATCAGCAGATAAAGTGAATGGCTATGGGAGGGGCAGAGGGAGAGCAAAAAAATGTATGAATGCATGTGGATGTTCAGGTGTCTGCTTGTAAAATAAATCAATCACAGTCTGTATTTTTATGTGTTTCAAGGCTTAAACAATATTCTTTTACCAGATCTTAGAAGCCTTTTTATCAGGAGTCTGGGGAAGAGGGTCAGAACATAAACAGTCTCCTAGAAAGCAGGGAAAGGAGAATATAACCCTTTTTTCTCTACTTTTTAACAATTATTTTTATCATTTATGCCCCACATGCGATAAATACTCAAAATGCAAAAATTATCATGCTTCAACTTTTTCCTATCATTTTTTTCCATAATTCAAAAATATAAGATGCTTTCCACTGGCTAATTTTATGACTCTTCTTTCTATTCCTGTTCCAGGGCAACAAGAATTTTGCCAACTAAAAAGTGCTATAAACAGCCATGCCCTAGCTGAAAAAAGCAATATGCCGTCAGCCTGACATATACCTCGCTTTTCCGCTCATTGTCAGTACTGTGATTGATGGTGTAGTTCATTAATGTGGGACGATTGTCAGCTTTTCCTGAATAAATATAAAAAGAAACAAAGAAATCCCCACCCTTTTCAAGCCAGGGTGAATTATTTCCTACTTTCCCGTCTTAGTTTTAAGCATCAACAGTGCATTTTTCTCCACATAAATAATAAATCTCAACTTTAATGGTAGGAATTTTAGTTGGGGTTCAAGACTCAAACTTTTTTTTTAACATGTAATATAATAGTAAGTAAAGCAATAGAATGTTACTTCAAAGGGGAAAGCGATTTTGGCACCTAAATGCTATTTACTTCAAAGCAATCCTTCATGTTTGTTTATAAAGTAGGTAAAAGAAAGAAATAATCACTTTTAGAAAGCTGGAAAGTAGAAATGGTTTGTCATTTGCCAAACCACATATAACCAGGATCACGCGTAAGAAAAGCAATAGAAGAGGTAGATGTTATGGACACGAATTCATGGCTAGATGGGGCAAATAAAGGAAGTGTTGTGGAAATAACAAACACAGGTTTTCTATTCCTCTCTACCCCTATATTGATTATGAATATTTTCATAAGAGGCACATAAGAATCAATTAGGGAAAAGGAGCTTAGGATATTTATATCTTTGTTACTGCATTGTAACATTTGCCATTCTTGTGACAAATAGTTAACCACAGGACTTTTGCTTGCTCTGGCATCCTTATCTTTCTGCCTGATTAGAATCTTTATAATCAGGTCATTGCTTACCCTGTTAGTCACAGGGTCAATACCCACCATTACACACACCTTACATTTGCCTTGGTGTGTGAAAAAACCATAACCGAAATAAACACGTCCTCATACATATGGCGGCGATTCACGGGTTGATGCACAGGCAGCATTGCACTCTGGGCACTCTATTCCTGTGCATATTTTCTTGGATGGCAATGTGCTAATGACAATAATAATTTATTCTCAAGATGTGCTAAATTCATTGCATTGGATTGTGATGTATTTTGAATGCCATTGGAAGAACAGGAAACGAAAAACTGTAGGAAAAAACTGGCAT
Source organism: Gymnobelideus leadbeateri (assembly GCA_011680675.1). Lineage (NCBI taxonomy): Eukaryota > Metazoa > Chordata > Mammalia > Diprotodontia > Petauridae > Gymnobelideus > Gymnobelideus leadbeateri. The sequence continues at coordinate 496,493 of WOXC01007527.1, forward strand.
TGTGCCACCAACTGAAGATCCAATCTGACTGTAATAGAAGGTGATTATTGAGGACTTGCAGGCAGGCAATGGATGGTTTCCTCTTAAAATGACAGCTCAGCTGAGTATCAACCATCCTCTTACAGCACAAAATATAGGTTTTTGTGGTGCCCTAATTCCTAATAGTGTGGGAAAACATATTTCAAACCTGTGGCCTCATTCTCATGGGGGTAGAAGGGTTAAGGGTTAAAATGCTGGGAGTGTTTCTGTGAAGGCAAATAATACCTAGCATGCTTTAAAATGTTTTTCAAAGTGCTTTCATATGTATTGTCTCATTTGATCATTACAACTACCATATTAGTTATGTAGGGCAGATACTGTCATACCCATTAAACAGATGAGACAACTAATGCCAAAGAGGATTAAATTACTTGTTCAAGGCAAAAGAGCTGGTAAGTGACAGTTTTAGAACTAGAATCCAAGTCTCCTGACTTATATTCTTTCCAATATACCATTATCCCCCGATAGAGTAATATGATAACAAGACCAATACTTCTCCATTTCCTATTTTTAACAAACTAGATAGGAGGTTTTTATTTGCTTATTTCTTTCCACAAAGTTTCTACTTGGAATCACCTAAGATGTTTTCTAATAAATACAGAGATTGCACTACTTAATGTCTCATTTTTATTCCAAATTCCCCTTCATACACACGTAATATACACAAGTAGAATTAAGTAGAGTATATATTAAAAAATACATATATATCAATATGTGTGTGTGTTTCTAATCACTTCAGTTGCTAAGGCCCTTAGATTCTCAGGATAAGTGGCCAGAGAAGTTTGACAGATATTGCAAAGCTGTTTGAAATCAATGACAGAACCCCAGACCCATCTGAAACTCTTTCAGAAAGTAGACTGCCGAGAAAATTGCCTTTTCGCTTACTGCATTATATCCGCCTATGCTTCTTAAATAGTCACAGCAACACTTTCAGAATGTCATGAAATAATAAAAATCAGTTGTGGGAAATACAGGGTTTTAAAAAAGGGAAAAGCGGCATCCTACAAACTCCAGGCCTTATATGTCACAGCGACCTAGAGTCTTAACAAGACCGGCTCGCCAGTGCCTCCGAGTAAATTAATATAGACACATCCTCTGGATTCTGTCAGGACCAAGCCCTGACATTCAGCCAGAGTCCTCCACAAAGGAAAAAATAATCCACAAGAGTAGTAAATTTATCAATCAAATTCTGTAAGTGTCCTTCACTGATAACACCACTCACCTTTAGAATTTTGTGTTGCTAGAGAATAAAACTCTATAGGTCTCTACATCCAGGCTCTTCAATGGGAAGAACATCATTGACAGTAATTCACAAATGTTTACCATTCTCCTGCCTATAATCAATAGGAAAGCAGGGTACTCTCTTTGCTTCTTAAAGATAAGTCAGGTTATAGGCCAAGGAATATAATGAATAACAAGCAATGACTTACACATAAGTGTCCTTAGTCTGGATTCCAAAGGATTCTTCTTTCTCATTTTTCCCCTGACAGTATTAAAGGGAGAGATGGAGAGATAGATAGATAGATAGATAGATAGATAGATAGATAGATAGATAAACTTTATTTTAAACCATCCTGAAATCCACATTTTCAGAGCTTATTAAATTTGAGTTTGGATGCAATCTTGAATTTCTTTGCTATGCTTTATTATGGAACAATTTGAGAGAAAAGAAATTCAAGAAAGAATTAGATCACAGACTCAGGGTCACAAATTTAAAGTTGAAAGAGACTTTAGAGTTCAGCTAGTCAAAACCCCTCATTTTATAGATGAGGAAACTGAGTCCCAAAAAGGTTTAAATGCCTTGCCCAATGTCACACAAGCAATAAAAAGCAGAGCCAGTACCCAGGACCTCAGGTTACAAATCGAGTTTTCTACTGTCACAACCTTTTAAACAAATATGCAGTAAACAATTACTAAGGCAAAATAGTATACTAGGCAATAGAGGTACAGAGGTGAACAACAGTACCTGTCCTCAAGAAGCCTACAGTCTTATGATGGGGACAGGGATAAAGAAATGTTGCAGTTATTCAAATAATTATCATATTAATAGAATGTATTAAGAGGGGGAGGCTTACCAAGTGTTATGATATATTTGAGAATATGTGTTCTTTCACTGTGAAAATGATCGAGAAAGATTGAATGAATGAGATAGCACCTGATTTGGCCCTTGAAAGAGGGACAGAATTTCAATCCAAGATGGGAGGGAGGGCTATTCCAAACATGGCAGATAGTATAACAAGGACAATAGAGGGAAGTACAAGAATTGGGGATGGACAGTAGCCCAGTTTGACTAGAATTTAATGTATGTGGTAAAAAAAAAATAACAACAAATCACATTATACTAAAGTATATAGACACATGGCTATTTCTTCCATGTGACAGGTAACAGACACAAGCTTTTGAAATAAAGATGATGTCCTGAGCATGTCAAAGATCAGTTCTACTACTCAATTTACCAATATGCCAACAGCTTGGCAATGAATGGTAGTGCAGGATATGTCTATTTATATTTGATTGACATCAAAACCTCTTATCTCCTCCCTTCTCTCCAACTCTTCCCAACTTGATCTATTATGAGATTCATACATGATTACTCAGGAGAAAATTAAATTAGAAATGATGAGAGAACTTTATTTGCCAACATTGTACTCAAGACCAGGGATCAGTTAACCTTTGGAGAAAAGGATTATAGCAGTTTCACCAACAAGAGAGGACAGTTTGCGTTTTTAGACAATCAAACTGGGAGGGTAACAGTCTCTGAAAAACGGATGGAGCCGAAATGAAAGTCATGCTTATTTACATGGTTTGCCGGGTCCAAGCAAATGAATTTTGCAGAGAGTTTAGCATAGGAGTTTCACAGGACTAACTGACATCACAAGTCCTTCAGTCCTGGCACACAAATGTGGCAACTGTGTCCATTTTTACAATCTAATTTTACAAAAGATTAACCACAGAGAGGGTATCAGTGAATGGTAAAGAGCCTAGATTGTTGCATGTGACTGGAACGAGAGAATATAGCAGTCACAATTGAGTACTGCGTTTTTTTCCTCCTCTCTGTGAAGGAAAATATGTCAGGTGTAGTAATCACTAGATCATGGTAGAGTCTAAAAATACCTCTCAGATAACCCAGGATAAAAAGAACAAATAAGATCCCAACAGCCTTCTGTTGTCCAGAAGAGCATGGGACTTAGAATCAAAATGGCTGAGCCCCATCTCAGCCCTACTACTTTCTGACTTTAAACAAGTGACTTCCTCTCTTAGAGACTCAGTTTCCTCCTCTCTAAAATGATGGGCCTCTATTAGAGAATGGAGAGAAGGAATTCCCTTCTAGGGCTAACATTCTATATTTTCTCAGAAATACATAAAACTGTCCATAGTCTTGAAGGAAAAGTTTATGTTGGGTCCTCATAAGGTGGTCTAGCCCCAAGGCACTACTGAATAATTGCATTATATTATCACTTTAGCTATACCCAACACAGGAAAGTTCAGTGTCTAAATAAAACATTTTCTGAAAGAAGTGATCCCTCTTTTCAGTGATCCATTCCATTAACAGAAGGTCTCTGTTTACCTTGTTCTCTTCCTTGCAAACCAGAGAAGATGAGGCTGGCTTGCAGAATTTTTTTAATTCTTCCAATTTACATATGCTTTATTTTTTTCAGAAGAATGTCACATGCTTATTAATGCAACACTTTCACAAAGACAATGTCAGAAACATGCAATTGTGGTGGCTTTGTTTCCCACTTGCCGTGTTTTGATTGGGATCTGTGTTAATTCACAGCCCACATTGTAAAGCAACTGAAAATTATCTTTGTCAATACAGTTTCCTAACAATCACTAAACCCAGGCAATTAGATATAAATAAGTCATTGTCGGCAAAATGAAGAATGTCATGTAATGTCTCAAATGAATAAAAGAAACAGTTGGAAAGGGAAGGGAGGGTACAGAGAGAGAGAAAGAGAATACAGGAATTCCTTATGGGGTTTCCAGCTAAAGGAAAAACTTTATGCTCCTAAATAAAGACACAGAAAAATAAACACACTTGAAAAATCATTATCCAATGCACTTTTAAGCCAGCTCCTAAAAAGAAATTCCTTCTGAAATGCTCTTGGATGGTTGTTTATATATTAAGATCAACATTTAAGTTGTGTTACAAAGCTCATTGTACACTATATAAGCAGTCCTAAGACCTCTGAAACAACATAACTTTGGGTCTAATCCACTGAAAACATACTCTCTGCACATGAAAATTTTGTTCGCTTTGGTTGGGAAAAAGTGAGGAATGTACTTTTTTTCCAAGTTAGAAGAGGGTCAAGAAAGCATTTTTCAAACATATTCCCCAGTGAATGACCAAATGGCCAGTGTTCCATCATGCACCTGAGAGAGTTTGCAGGCCAAGAAGCAGATCGATTTTTGAAAGAAGCATTCATACCTTAAATATGCATTTATGTTCCAACACACAAAAAATGTAATAAGAGTTGTACATTTTTCAAGAAATGAGCACAGAAATAAGAGGAAATTGGGAATGTTAGAATCTTGTGCCTCTTTAACCCAACAGTGGGCATACTAAACTATTTTAGGGAAAAATTATCAGAAATCAAAATGAATCCTACCAATACTAACAAAGAAATAACATTAACATTTCCAAACCAGAAAATAGCTCTCTGTCCTGTTTACAAAGCTTACTTAATAAGGCCAATGAAGACGTATTTTATTCTATAATCATATCTGCTTCATATCAGTTAGTTTTCCCAAAATAATCTTTAGGAGCCTCATCAGATTTTTAGCTAGGGTAGAGGCAATTCCTATGAAAAAAAATTAAAGTATTAAAATCTATAGGGCACTAGTACTCTTATAAAATTGCCTCATTTAATTAGCATCATATCCTTGAGCATCACAGAGTTCTAAAACAGAAAATGTTAGAACAATAAAAGATCTCAGATAGCAAGTCCACTATTCTTGTTTTATGCAATGGGAAAGCAAAGCCCAGAGCTGTCTAGTAACTTGTCCAAGAGCTTATAAGTTAGTGTGACTGTGTCCTAGCCAAAACTCCCAGGCCTCTTTCCACTTTGACCTAATGACTTGTCATCTTCATCACCATCACCATCACCACCACCACCACCACCACCACCACCACCACCACCACCACCACCACCATCATCATCATCATCATCATCATCATGTGTACCTTATATTTATTTGTAGTGACCTGAAATTCATTTATATTTGTATTGTATTTAATCTTGTATTTAAGTTATTAAGCTTAAAACTGTACCAAGACTTTTGTGATACCCTGTATACCACCTTATATACACAAAATATTTTCATATTCCTGCCATTTGATCCTTACAACTCTGTGAACTATGTAAATATAAAATTATGGAATCTTATAACTAGAAGGAACCTAAGAGGTAATCTAGTCTAGTGCTTCTTAACCTGGGGTGCATGAACTTATTTTTAATTCTATTTTGATTATTGTATTTCAATATAATTGGCTACCTTTGTATTTGTATGCATTATATTTTATGGAATTAAAAACCTAAGCATTTTCATTTATGTACTTAAAATCTTTGTACTTTATTTTATTTTGTAAAGGAGTCCATAGGCTTCACCAGACTGCCAAAGGAGTTTAGAACATAAAGAGCTTAAGAAGCCCTGATGTAATATCATTCCCTCATTTTATAAATGGGGAACCTGAAGCCCAAGGAGGGGGAATAACTCACCCAGAGGCACACATTGAGCAAGTGGCAGAGTAAGAACTCAAATCTTTGAATTCCAAGTCCCAGGCCCATGGATTGTCAGTTGTTCTTTAAGAGTGGTGACAGATTCATGAAGATCTTCCCATTCTCCCTTGTGTCCAATGGAATGCATTTTTTGAAAGACAGGATGGGGTTAAGGGATCTCTCGTAAAACGATGGAATGAAGTGAACTGGCCCAAAAGGGAATTAGTCTCATGACCTTGACCTCATGAGCCCTGGGTCCTAACCAATTCTAACCAGTTGCAAATGGTTTCAAATTAGGCATGGGCAAATATACTTTACATCTCTGATAGGGAGTTGGTACTTACAAAGTTAGCTCTCAAAATGACTAACATAATGTTTCAATGTATATGGGCATTAGACAAGGATTTCTCCTACACTGCCACTGCCCCACTTCTCCTCAATTAGATATAAATAAGTTATTAAATAAAAAACCTGGAACCTGACCTGCAGAGATGAGCTCCTCCTTCTCTTTTCCCCACCCTCTCCCTACATGCAGTTAATACATGCTGCTTTGGAGCTTAGTTCTAGGGCTGAACAGTACTGATTGGTGAATGAATGGTGCAAATTCACCTAACCCTCTGGATCTAAGCAGATCCAGATCATGCTTTACCTCCCATCTGGTCACAAAAGCATCTTGCCTTCAGCCCTGCCATGACACATTTACCATTGTACTTCTTGCCCTGGAAAAGTAAATCCAACCACTAGTGCCATTTTTACTGCATAGGAGTAACAATGACCACCCTATGGTTCCACTCATAATCCTTGTGACTGCCCAGATCAAAATCTCCTCCGTTAGTTACAACTCCCACATATGTGTTATCTCTCCATATTAAAATATAAGTTCCTCAAGGGCAGAGGCTGCCTCATTTTGTACTTGTATCCCCAGTACCTGACATATAATAGATGCCTGATAAATGTTTTCATTCATTCTTGAGTTGCCCGATATTCCCTTTAGTCAAAACAAAATGTTCCCCTGCTACTTGGAGAACAAAGGATACAATATGGGTTGCGAGGAGTTTAGGGTTTGCTAAAGCCAGGGGTTTGTACATATGTGTGCTTGGATTGGGCATGTGTATGGATAAGGTTGACATCTGATTAGGAATGAGTGTTTAATATAAGCAGAGATTCAGCAGACTGTGACAGGTCATGGGAGAGGACTTCCAAGGATTCTGCAAGGGGCAGGAGAATTAGGTAAACTCATCTGAGAAGCAGGGAACCATTCACTGGTTGAGATGAAGTACTTCAATATCATCATCTTTAAAAATGGACCAGTGTCCATTCCCCCTACCCTCACCCTTCAGCCACAAGCACCAAATATATATATATATATATATATATATATATATATATATATATATATGATAGTTTTATGGATCTTATTTAAAATGTTCCTCTAATGAAGAAAAGACAAAATTAGCATCTTGTGAATGTTTTAAGTCATTTCTAAGAGTGGCAACAAAGTTGGCAATTATAGTTAAATGTTCTGGGATATTAGTAAGCGGATGTTGATTTTCAATGTTAAAAGCTAGAATTAAACCCCAAATCACTTATATTTTGTTTTGAAGAGTATTATGACATTCATTCAATAAGCAGCTAATGAGCTCTTCTCATGGACAAAGTGCTATGGAATATTCAAAGAATATATTAAGCACGATGCCTCTCCTCATGAAGCATGTGTGTGTCATTATAATGCACATATACAATCACTTTCCTTTCATGGATGTGGCTCACAACTTCTCTATGGCTTAGCAGAGCATCTTCATGAATTTTGAACCTGGAAAATTTGATTATTCAGTAGCCAACTCTCTGGTGATGAGCTTCTCTGAATTTAGCTTGGTTGGGGCTCAGACAATAGACATATGGTCCATTGCCATGGCAACATGAAGCCTTTCTATCATAGGAAAAATCTGCCATGGCTTACTTTCCATTGGCAAAGTATTCAAGAACACAGATAACTTCATGGATGTAATGGGTCATCAGAGTAGGACTTAATAAGGGACACACACACACACACACACACACACATTTTACAACTGCAGATTTTATCTTCCTAATTATATTCCCTTTAGTTCATCAACATGTATTAATTAAGCATCTACTGTGAGCCAGTCACTGTGCTAAGTTAAGGATATGAAGACAAAAGCTAAACAGTCCCAGCCCTCAAGGAACTTCCATTCTAATAGGGAGACAACACTTGTGCATATGTATATATACACACAAAACTGATGATGACCTAATGGGGGGGGGGAGGCACACTATCATCTGGGAGGACCAGGAAAAGCCTTATGCAGAAGGTGATACTTAAGATGACTCTCAAAAGAAACCAGGCATTTCAAGAGACAAAGATGAAGAAGTATATTTCAGGGATGGAGAGAAGCCAGTGCAAAGGTACAAAGATGGGAGTTTTAATGTGGAGATGGAGGGAGAAGCAAGAAAGTCAGATTGGATAGACAATAGCACTCTACCAGAGTGAAAAGGTAGGATGGGTCTAGATTGGGATGAACTTTGAAAGCAAAGAGCTAATATTTGGTACTGGGATGATACATAACCTTTAGAGTTTGTCATCCACTGATTGACATAGTCAGAAATGCACTTTAAGAAAATCATTTTCTTGGCTATGTAGAGAATGAACTGGAGGAGAAAACTGAAGGAGGGAGACCAAATAGGAGGCCACTGCAATAAGCCAGATGAGGAATTATGAGAGCCTGAACTAGGGTAGTGGATATTTCAGTAAAGAGAAGGGGATATAGGCAACAGATTGACATAGGCCTCTCCATAAGATCAGAGATCTGAGGAAACCAGCTAGTTCAATACCCTCATTTTATAGATGAGAAACTCAAGGCCCAGAGAGGTTAAATGACACCCAAGAATCCAAAAGCATTAAGTACTAGTGCTGCTACTTGAAATGCGGTCTCTTGATTCCAGAGCCAGTGATCTTTCCAGTGGAAGTAGAAATGACAAGATTTGGCTCACAGGGAGCTCATTATCTCATTAGGTAGGCTATTCCATTTTTCAATAGATCTAATTATTTGAAAAGTTCATGCTTCTACTAAACGGAAACCTACCTCCCTATAATGTTGACTCCTTGGACTTGTTTCTGCCCTTTGAGCCTACACAGAATAAATCAAATCCTTTCTCCCATTAAGCCTTTAAATTCTTGAAGACTGTCATGATATGCTCTCTCCTCCTCCTTCCCTTCCCCCCACCTAAGTCTTCTTTCCCGACTAAACATTCCTAGTTTCTTTATCCATTTCTTGTATCATAGGATGTCTAAATGCTTTACTGTTCCGGTCTGCCCTCACTGGACACATTCCAACCTGTCAGTAATCCATTTAAGATATGGCCCTTAGACTTGAATCCAATACTTCAGATATGGCTGGGCTGATACAAAATAAAGGAGCACTATTGCCTTCCACATTCTAGACACGATAGATTTTATTCATGAATGCTGAGACTATATTACATATTTTTGGTAGTCTTATCAAACTGTTGATTCTCACTTAATATACAGCCTTATAAAACTTCTGGTTTTTTTTTTACATAAGCTACTGTCAAGCCATGTTTTCTTTACCATTTTGTATTTGTGCAGTTGACTTTTTAATCTAATTGCAGGCTTTTACAAAGATCTATAGCTTCATCTTTTTCATTTTGACCCATATATATCCCAGCTGTGGAAATCTCTTTTAAACCATGGTTCTCTTATTCAATATATTAATTATACTTCTCAGCTTTGTGTTGCTCTCAAATCCAATATATGCCTTCTATGTTTTCATCCAAATCATTGATCAAAAATGTTGAACAGGACATGACTTAGTACAGAGCCTTGCAACATGCCACTAGAGACCTTCTTCCAGTCTGATAGAGATCCATTAAACAGTATTCTGAGTAATTGTTGATTGATTAATGAGACGCTGAAACATTAATTCTTGGTTACTTTGCACTATACAAAGGTAATTTCAGTTCTTCTGAAGATAGAATTCTGTTAATTATCTTGAACAGAGACCTGCCCATCAACCAGACAACTACTTATTCATTCATGGGATGAGGATTTTTTTTCATTGTTCTCAAACTTATCTCCTTGGCTTCATAGAAGAATGAAATATATTACGTTTAAAGCCTCAGAAAACACTTCTTTAAAAGTCTTACCAGTTTAGATCCTCTGGACAGAAAAATCCAATGTAATTAAAAATGTTTATTTGGAAAGTAAACTATTTACACTGATCTTGAAAAAGCCTTTTCACCCTAAAGAGTTGCATTTCTCTGCCTTGCCCTTTTGTCCTAGCAAAAGCCATTTGGCTAACTTGAAGAATATGAAACTTTGTGATTTGAACTCCTCCTGAGATGCGCCAGAATCCCACAATGAATTCAAGATGGTACTATCAGGATTGCTACACCTTATTAATCTGTTACAATCACAACACAGGCTCCATAGGGAGACTATCATAAGGAAAGAAGAAAAAAAAAACACAAGGCTGGACCTTGAAAGCAAAATTTGCCATGTGCCCAGTAATAGGATGATCTGTGTCACATGGCCCTCTAATTGGAAAAATATGCTGGAAACAATACCAAGTGGAGTGTAAGAAACACTATTTATTTGGGTTGTTTAATAAGGAAACCTTCACAGATCTCCTACTCTTTTTCCAAGGAGGAAAAATATACTTTAAAACCCAATTCATTCAAAATAGAGACACATAACCCTTGAACAGCCCTCACAAACACTCTAACAAAGTGGGGGAGGGGGGTGGAGGGACACTTTTAGTTGTTCGACTTTTTAAATGCAGGGGACATATTTAAATTACGGCAAGAATGTTGCATCTGAGGGAATTTTCCCAGCCCCCTGACTTTATTTTGTGTCTCAAACAAAATGCTTCTTTTATGAAAAACCCAACTTAAATATTAATGCGTGTTTTCTTAAGGAAGTGGAAGGCGAATCAACTTCCTGGTACCCAGGGTATCTGATTTCTAAAATGGTCTGACACTGATTGTCACAACTTCGCCAGATGTGAGGGGTGAAGCTCTATGAAAACGGAAGGCCAGGCTTTGAGGCTCACTGCTGTGCCGGCCCCACAGCGCCGGGAGCTGCATCCTCTGATAGTATATTTTTGTTAGCTGACTGCCCGGAAGCCCTCAACTGGTCGAGTTATTCTGTGATCCTGAGAGGACCTTCCCAGCCCTAATGACAGCCCAGAAAACAGTGTGTTTGTATAGATGGCTTTTGGTGCTAGTTTAAAAAATATATATAAATCTCATCACTGACATCAATTTATTAGACACAGTGGAGTCAGGTAGGATATGGTTCCAGGGTTCAAAAATATGGGACTTTTTAAAAAAATGTATTTTTAGAAACTTTTAAAAATGTCTTTTGTTTACCCCTGCTCACAAAGAAACAATGTCTTTTGTCACTAATTCCCCCTCCCCCTTTTACTGTTGGGTTTGTTTACTGACATTTTCAATACAGAGCTATGAGAAGAGTATTTCCTCATATTAAGTCCAAATGTCACAAAGAACAAAATTTGCTTTCTAAAGAAGCCTGTCTATATAGATAAGATTTGCTTGGTTAAAAAGAAATATAAATAAAAATAAACCTTGTTCTCCATGTGTACCATATATCCTGTTCATAGTCTTTATGGTTCTGACACTCCTCTTTGCCTAATTTTTAACTAGACCAATTGGGAGCTGACCGACCATTGCTGCCTGAGTCTCAGAAAGTGCTGATTTGCTCTTTGAAGGCTGTCCAATTTTCATGTGAGCTGGTGTTGAGTCAGGCAGACCAGCCCAAGTATGTGGAATTGAAAGAGTTAAGCCAAATGAATAAATAAATTTAAAAGGTATTCTTTCTACAAGAGATCTGAATTACCCGAATGGGGTCCAGAGATAACAAATAGGTTTGCAAATATCTTATCATTCATCCTGCTTCTATCTACTACACTACCCCTACCCTGCCAGATATGATCAACACTTAAAGGCTTTCCACTTGACCCTCCACCTCCCATGCTGACCCCCAGCAGGCTCTCTCCAGGACTGCTCAGTTGTAAAGTAGTAGTTTATAGGGTGAGAGAGGAGAATCGGAGGCTTATGTTTGTAGCTTTGTCTTAAGCAAACCTGACATAGGAAAATACTGATTTACAAAGGAATTAATTTATGGGATGACAACTTCTTTTTTTTTACAAAAGACTTCACTCCAATAGTTCTCTAACCACTAAATGCAACCTGGATTTAAACATGATTATTCTATTTACACTAAATTTTCACATGGAACACATCCACTGGATAAATTCAGATGGAATAGAACAGGACATGACCTGCTGTAAGAAAAATAGGAAAAATAAACAAACACTACTCACCCTTTTACATGATTCCTCACCTAAACCCCTTAGTTTCCATAAGGAATGAAAACTACTACTTCATCCTAAGGACTGGTAACCAGTACACAGGAGATATTGTGGTAGGGCAGTAAGGGCCCAGTAATGACAGTTCACAGACTCAGGAATTAGTCCTTTTTCTTTCATTTTCTTAAAGTATGGCTCTGAGCAAACCTGGGTCTTAGTTTCTTCAGCAATGGAAAGAAGTTGGTGTTTCCAGCTGAAAAATCCTAAAGCTAATACATAGCAAAGCCAGGATTAGAACTTATAACTTTGGAATCCCAGTCCAATATTTTTTCTGTGACACTATTTGTCACATTGTGACTCAATAATTTAAAATGTCTTTCTCTTCCTTCCCTGCTTACTTAAATTCAACTTCTTCAAGGTCAAGTTCACACAAACCCTCTTCTATTTTTTTCCAGCCCACATTGAGGGCTATTTTTTCTGAATTCCTATAGAACAAAGGCATTTAATCCAAGAATGTCTCCTAATATCTTCTGTTTCACATGTTTATGGGCAGAAACCATGTCTTGGACACATCTTCTGTATCCCACCCCCACCTACAACATTAAGCACATAGCAGTGCTCAATAATTATGTCTTGAATAGAGATGGGTTTGACTTAAAGTTATAGAAAATGGAATTATAGAAGTTGGGAATCAGGATACCTGGATGGAAATGACAATTCTGTCACTAACTCATTTTATGAGCCAAGCTATGCTGCCTTCTGTGACCCTGGGTAAGTCATTTAACTCCCCCATACATCTAGAAAATGAAAGAATTGGACTAGCTCTCTAAAGTCCCTTCTTATCCTCAATCTATGATCCTGTCTGAGAATTTCACTTCACTCCTGCATTCCTTCAACTACCAAATGGGTAGAAGAGGAAATGAACTATATGATATCTAAATTCTTTCCCTTTTTTTGATGATTCCATGAATTTCTAATTTTATGACCACTAATTTTTACTCATTGGCTGCATAACATAGTGGATAGAGAGCTGGTCTCTTAGACTGGAAGATCTGGGTTCAAGTCCTGATTCCAACATATATTGAGTGTGTTAGTATGGACAAGACACTTAAACTCTCAGTGGTGCTTAACTCAAATAGAAATGGATCGCTGTCTGTCACATATTGATTTAGAAAACCACAAATTAGCATTATTTTTGCTCTATTGAATTTTATTTTATTTTGTTAAACATTTCTCAATAAGATTTTAATCTGGTTCAGGCTGTGCTTGGGAGTTTTGTCTGGGGAAGTTTGACACACCTGCTCTTGGCAGCTCTTGAGACTAAAGGTTGGAATGAAGGTGCTGACCTGCATCAGTAGAGTGAATTTCCTCACCTGGGAGTTCTCCCAGGGGGTGGGGAACCTGCAGCCTCAAGACCACATATTGTTTTCTAGGTCCTTAAGGGCAGCCCTTTGACTGAATCCAAACTTCACAGAACAAATCCCCTTAATAAAAAGATTTGTTCTGTAAAACTTGGACTCAGTCAAAAGGCTGCACCTGAGGACCTAGAAATCTACATGTGGCCTTGAGTTCTCAGTTTCCCCACCCCTACTCTTTACCAATGAAATCACAAGTCCAGCCCCATCTCTAACATCATACAGGTATAAACAAACAGTATCATAAACCCTTTCAAGGTCAGAGACTATATATTCCCCATGGTGCCTACCACAATACCCTATATATAGCAAGCCGTTATATAATGTCTGTTGGAAATAACAAAGATGGTATTTTTTTCTTCACGTCAGACAATGTTAAATGCAATGCTAATCATTTAACATCTTAAATCAAAATGAAACCAAACCTGAAGTGAACTCTGACAACCCCTGAACTCATTGTCCCTTCTGAAGGTCCCAGATTCTATGAGCTCTGTGACCAAGAACATGGGATGAGTTGCCAATATTATCAGCTTGAGGTCAGACACAGGAAGCCTGTATTTATCTCTGCCAGCCAACCAAAACCGGAGTCCGAAGTAGGAGCCTCAAAGAGTATCTCTAATCCTTGGAGCAAGGCTGACACACAGAAAATCACCCTTGCCTGTAGTGTTTAACCAGTAAGGCAGAGAGAAACTGTGCTGGGGGGAATGGCAAATTGGGGACCTTTCCCTCCAACAGATATTGATTGCACATACTCTCCCTGGTTGTCTTGCTTGCCCCATCCGCCACTATATAAAATCAGGATATTGAATATATATTAATGTGTGTATTTTTTCTACTAAAGTTGCCCACTCTAAAATTAATGTTCTAATCTGTAGCTAATTTATGCCTTTTTTGTGCATATTCTCACCCGCTGTCAGAAGGATAGCACTTTTGTAGGGCAGAAGATCCTTGAATTCACTGTTATGCACATTCTCTCCACCAGAAAAAGATTGCAAACCCTCCAAACATTTTCATCTTGTGTAAATACTTGGTTGGTTTGGTAAAGTTTGAAAAAGCTATATTTAAGTATTGTTCGAACAGCCTTTACCAATCATGCTTCCAGGAAGCCTAGATTTAAGCGCTCACACACACACACACACACACACACACACACACACACACACACACGGGGCAATTCCTTGCTTATTGATTCAGGAAAGAAGGAAATTTGCCCAATGACAGAAACAATCATGTTCACTTTGTCTTCCTAATAAAGGAAAGAAGACACAAGAGAGAAAAGGCAAAGTAATAAAACATCTCACTATCCAAATAATTCACCAAGGAGAAATACAATCTCTAAAAAGAAAAGAAGAAAGAAATGTAGACACCTCTCTTTCCTTTGCTTCCCACATCTAGTCAATCACCAAATTAATCTGCTTTTCTGTGCACGACATCTCTTAGATCCACAGTTCCTCTGTATCACCACTACCAAAGTCCCCAGTGACCCCATGACCTCCTCCCTCCCAGGACTTCTCACCATCAGTCCCTACCCCTCCTTCTCTCCCTGCATGGGAGCTAAATGCTATTCCATTGCTCCTCACCACAACTCCTCATCTTGAAACCCTCCAGTGTCTCCTGTATTTAAACTAAGCACCTATGTGCTCCATTGATTTTTTTTTTAAACCAGATATCCCACCGGTTCTTCCAAATGAGTCTTTTTAGACTCAGATGTAAACTTGGAGAAAGCATTCAACAATTAATATCAAGCACATCCAATTCTCCCACCTACTGATTATATGCCAAACATGTGAGTGTAAATCTTGTTAACTGAATGTGTACCATTTGTGTCTGACCCAAAAGGTTGTAAGCTTCCAGAGGCAGTCACCATAACTAATCTAAAAGCTATATTACCCAAAGGTTAGGGTATATTCCTCACAGTTTGCAAAAGCTCAATAAACATTTGCAGATGGTGAACATTTAGGTCCAAGACACAGAAACTATCCTTAATTCCCATGAACAAAGGAAGATGTGGTTAAATGTTTATTATTTGGGGCCCACCAGAACAACAAAAGAAAATTCACACCCCCCCCAACACTTTTTTTTCAGAATTCCATGAGAAAACATTTTGTTAAGTCCATGCATAATTTACATTTCCTTATTTTCTTCCATAAAAAGTATAAATCTTTGTATACTATCCTGCAACATTTAACAGGAGACTATTTAAACTAAGAAATGTCTTGTGGATATAAATGTCATACTCATATAACTAAGTATGTCATGTTATATAACTAAATAATATCCCAGACTTCCTGTGTGTATCTGGATAAGAGTATTGTAAATATAAATGAAAAAATAAGTAATAATTTATGAAAACTGATTTGCATTTCCAAATATAAAATGTGTAAAATCCAACTAATTAGCAAGAGTGAGGGCTGAGGTGTTTCTATAGCAACTATAAAAATGCTAAATTATTTTTTTCTCCAAAGTGTTTTATATGTGCCTCATTAATGTTTGCTTTCCCCATTTGTTTTGTGGATAATTCCAAAGTGAAAGGTTTCAAAGATTGCAAAGATTTTTGCTTTGTTGCAAAGTTCAAGAAAAGGTTTATTCCTGAGATGCATCTCATGTGCCAACAAATACATGAAAACTGTGTTTGGTAGAACATCTTTGGTGCTAACTCCTTCCATCCTTTGTTCTTTGCTTCCTCTTAAATTCTCTTGAGTTCTCTACTGGCTCACAATTACTGTCATTGTTTCATTGATAAGTAGATGATAATAAGAATAAGGATAAATAACTTTTTTATACAGAAATCTGTCTAGGAAGATGAAGTCACTTGCCCAAGGTCACATACAGGTAGCAAGCCTCAGAGGTAGCATTTGAGGCCAGATAATTTAACCCCACAGCCAGGGCTCTTTCCATTTGGCTCCACTGTCTCTTTTGCAAAGTGCTTTACATATATTATCTTATTTGATCCTCACAATAACCTTGTGAAGTAAATAATACAGTGATTATCCCTATTTTACAGGTAAGGGACTGAGGGAGGCTGAGTGACCTGCCCAGGGTCACACAGCTAGCAAGTATGTGTGTCAGGTCATAGACTGGATATGAACCCAGGCTCACTGGACTCAGCACAGTATTCTATCCACCATATCACAAGTCAATTCCTCAGCTTACTCCCATCCCATTAAAATAAGTCAATTTCTCATCTTGCTGCCATCCCATTAAAACAAATCAGTTCCTCAGTTTACTCCCAGCCCATTAATTCTTTTAGAGACCCAATTTGAGCAGGAAATTCCCATGGTATGATGACAAAGGGATAGTATTAACTGATTGTGTAATGTTAAATGATGACTTAAACTCCCATCTTTAACTTCTTCAAGTGTAGCATGAAGGTGTTTGGTCTATAAGCTCCCTTCTAGCTCTCAAGTAAGATTGTATTTAAGAGCTAAACAATATGTCATTCTAGATGGCTCCCAACTGCATCACACACAAAGCCCATCTTTTCTCCCTGGCTTTCAAATTCTTCCTTAATCTAACTGAACTCTACCTACGAAACCAGGCTCAGCTCTGTTGGAGGAGTCAAGCTTCTCCCAAATACACCATGCTCATCTCTGCCTCTCTGTCTTTTCTCATGTTTTCTGATTTCTGGAATGCTCTCCCATCACTTTACCCAAATCAGGTTCAAGATTTGTTCAAGATTTCATTTATGTCTCCCTACCTCCCTGGGTAGTTGTAAGAATCAAATGAGATTGGGCAGCTAGGTGGCGCAGTGAGTAGAGTGCCGGCCCTGGAGTCAGAAGGACCTGAGTTCGGATCCGGCCTCAGACACTTAACCCACACAAACAAACAAACAAACAAAAAACTTAGCCATGTGACCTTGGGCAAGTTACTTAACCCCAATTTCCCTCCAAAAAGCAAAAAAAAAAAAAGAATCAAATGAGATAATCTTTGTAAAAGTACTTAGCACAATGCCTAATGCATAGGAGGCCCTCATGAACACTTGTTCCCTTCCCTTCCTCTTATCACAAAGCCCTGTCATGATTCCCCAACTCATAGGAGTCTCTATATTTTCTGAACTCCACTTGCTCTTCCAAAAAGTACAATTCAGCACTGAATTTCTTCTCTAGTTTTGTTTTTGTTTTTCACGTTAACATTATTCCTCCAGATAGGCTGTTAGATTTCTCAGAGAAGAGTCCTTGGATCATTTACTTTTGTTTCCCCCACAATGACTAACTCATTTTAGGGGTTGTCAGTAGACGTATATGCCCAATTAATATCTCTCGATTAAAGGCTGACCTATGCCTAAATCAGAAAAAGTGATCAGTGAGGCAAAGCAAATCATCCCTTTAATAAGATTGTTTTTAAAAAAGGAACTCTGTTAGATAGATAACACACTGTTCTACACAATTATATGTAATACATAGTCATGCTGTACTTAGTTATGCAAATGATCGATAGTACAACATTATTAATGGGAGAGAATACTTATGATTCCTGAAATAATCAGCTGATGACTCCAAGAAGACGAGGCCTCATGTGTTGCAGTCTTCTCTCTTCTGCATTCCTGCCAATGCTTTTCTATTAATTCCATTATCTAGGCTCAATAACAATGCTAAATCACTTTGACTTTCTTTATCCAAGTTTCTCTTTGCAAGTTTCATGCTTAGTACATTGATCCTGACTCCCTAATTTCCACTTGTTACAAAAGACAATATGGTACAGTGGATAGAGGGCCTGCCTCAGAGTCAGGAAGACTCAGAGCCAAGTCCTTCCTGACTGTGCTACTCTGGGCAAATCACCAATGCTCTCTGGCTCAGGCAACTTTATAAGACTAAAAATTGAAGAAGTTATCAGATTTGCATGAGGAGAGAGAAAGTTTCCTCAGCAGGGTGCTGGCCTGGGGTGGGAGGGTCCCTTTACCCATGAAATCATAGATCTGGATCCCTACCCCATCTCCCTCTTAAAAACAAACAAAAATACACCATCCTCCTATGGTTGATTCTGCTAGAGAATGAGCTGAAATACCATGAAATGAATTTTTACAAACTTTTACAATGTTTGTGGGCAGCCTTCTAATGTTTAAAGAACAATAGCACCCTTTAAAAAAAGAGACAGAAAGAGAAAAAAGCCTAATAATGTACTGTTCTTCTACAACCAGGAAAAAATCCTTCCTTCCACCCTGGCACCAAATTAGACTCTCACTAACTGCTCTAAACTAGTTCTTTGGTCTGACTACATTGTTTGTGTTGGGAAAATGGATTCCCAGTATAGCTAATGCATGAACCCCAGATGATTACATCAAAGATAACCTGGATGTACTGTATATGAAAAATAATTAAGAGCTTAAATAAGGGTTACCCAAGTTGATTTAACTCAATTCAATGAATATTTACTAAATAATTAATTCATGTATGTCATTGTACTAGGGATAGAAGGAAGGCAGGAAGAAAGGAAACAAGCATTTATTAGGTCCCTATCATGTGCCAGAAACTGCTTTACAATATTAATTTTATTCTCACAACAAACCTGGGATGAATATATTATTATTCCCATTTTACAGTTGAGGAAACCAAGGCAGACAGAGGTTAAGTGACTTGCCAAGAGTCACATATCTAGTAAATGTCTGAGCCTAGATTTGAACTCAGTTCTGCCTGACTAGATACCCAACATCTCTCCAATGTGTCACCTAGCTGACTGGACAAAAACAAGACTGCTCCTCCCTTAAAAGAGACGACATTCTCCTGACAGTCTGCCCTCTTTACACTGGGGATTCTACCTATTCATATCTATGGCATATATCTGGGTACATGTAGGACAATAGAAGACCTAAGTTCAAATTCTACCTCAGACATTTACCAGCTGTGGTACTAGATAAATGTTAGTTTTCTTTTTAAAAGGTAAGTAAATTCAAGGTAATCTGTGGAAGTGAGGGCACTAACAATTGAGGAGATCAGGGAAGGCTTTAGCCAGCTTCATTTATCTCCACGCTGAGTTTAATCAAGCACTAATTCCTGGCCTTTTTCCCGGGTGTTATTTATACCTCATATAAAGTGCACAACATTAGGTCTAAATTATCAAGAACAATAGAGATATACTTAAAGTACTGTACTGTTGACAAAGATCACACACAGACAGCTAGCTGAGAAGCAACCACTCATAATACTCTGCTTGCAATAGCTGTAATAATCTAATACCATTAGACTCAGACTCAACTTTAAATGGCCTTAATGGACCCAGTAGTGTTACTTTAGATCATATACCGATATTGGGCATGGCTTCTATGCTCGTATTACTGCCGCTAATTGTAAAGTCTTTGCGTTAGATATACTTGAGTGTTGCAATAAGTGTCTGCAGTTAACTTCATAAGGACACATCTTTAGAAGGTGAATTTGTCATCACTACCCAAAAAAAAAAAAAAAAAGCTAATGCATTTCATCCAGTTTCAATCCTGGGGATCCTGAACAATTTGATTGCTGTGTTCCTTTTGCAACAAGCGCTGTTTCTTCAAAACTTGTTAGCAGCCATCTCCTCAAAGGATTTATTTTGATAGTTCATGAATGTGTTGTCACACAGCATAATTAAAGCTTACAGAACTATTATCAAAACACAGTGGAAATGTGCTCAGGGAGTCTGACTGTAACTCTGCCGCTCATCTCTGCCTGCTTCCCACAGGATACGAGCTGACTGACCAGCTGGCTTCCAAACTCTGACACAAGGCATATGGAGCAAAGTCAGGCCTCGGGGTAAAGTACTAGGGCAGGCTTCAGTGAGCAATCAATTACAAGAAACAGCGATCCCCCTCTTGGAGACTGTATATATTCCCACCATCACACACTGCTAGCCTGCCATTTTAACTATTTTGAATGCAATAAAACTTGTAGGGAGCCAAGTCATGTGAAACTCTCAAAGATATATGGTCAGGATTAACCATAAAAACACTAATTAAGGATGGGCTAAGGAATTAGGGGACAGGAAAAAGACTCCTTGCTTTGGTTGGTATAGAAGGAGGAAGAAATTGACTAACTGGGCGCCTTCTCTGGTGGATTGACTTTCTACATGCCATTAGAATAAGGAGATCTGCTTAAGCAATGGAATCTGGACATTTTAAATAGCCTCATGTAGCACCGAAATTTAATTTTCCAATTTTGGGGGAGGGAGTGTTGCCTAGGTGTTGAGACCAAATGGCCCTGAATTTGAACCTTGACTTTATAACTTCTCTATCTACTGTATCTCTGCACTGGGAACTGGAAGAAAAAAGGAGGCAGTTTGCAATAAAAACTATGTTTCACTTTGAGAAAGTACAAGGGACCTTCAATCAAAGGTTCAATTTTTTCTTTAGCACACACACACACACACAATTCCATATTAAAAACATGAAGTTTGTGCAATTCATATTACATAAATGTGGTTTTTGTGATTTTAAGCCCTTTTACCTCAATGCTAGAAACTGTGAGTCTCCCTTTAACTTATTTACTAAAAAAAAAAATGTGAGTATGTTTGCTCATGCATGCTCTCCAAAGGGCTAAATTCTGGAAAAGGAGTATTTTGGGCTTTGTGTTATAGGCATGCAATCAGAACTACAAATTATATGTGATTTGCTACATATATATGATGATAGAAAAGTTTGTTTAATTCCGTGTATTGCATTGCATTTTCCTCCTGAAAAACAAAAATTCTAGCAGCTGGTTCCTATACCACCCACTCTGTTCAAATTTATAGTGAATGCCAGAACTATCATAAAAGAACAGTTCTAAACATATTGCTTACCATAAAATATTATCAAGTATGACAAAGATTCTACCGATAGGAAATCAATCCCTGTAAAAACATTTGGACCTTGTTGGCTAAAAAAAGTCATCCTGTTTGGAAGTTTGGTGGGGGGGGGGGGAGGTGAAAGGGGAGAGGGTCATGGAAAAGGATCATAGTATTACAGATGCCACGTCCGGTATGGCAGTTAATAGCCCTATGAAGAGTTTCTCTGGAAACAGATTGTTTCTTTAGATTGTTACTGGGATTACTGAGTAAGAGATATTGATACAGGCTAAATAGTGACTGAAGATCCCAAACCCAATTCTTATAGTGAGGAAATTGGAAATAAAATAGATAAAAGAAATCTCTGTGACTTCAGTCACATCAAACATCAAGGTTCTTAAGTCTGGTTCCTTTGTAGATCCCCAATAACTCCCCAAACCAACTGGGTTCCAGAGTTCTAAAAGTATGATTTCACAGCTGAGAAGGCAACAAAGGCTATTTCTCATAGATCTCTGAGTCTACCATGCCACTCTACCTTCTCCAGATCCTATGGGCCAAGAGCTACCAAGCACAGAAAGCCTCCATCTATGAAACTCATGTCCTTAGTTTTAAAGTTGTCATTAAACAATGAAAGCAAGAACAATGGCTTCAAAATGACTAGATAGGTGTTGCCCATTTCATATAGACCTTTCTGTATTTCTCTTTATAGACAAACCCTTATATTCTTGCCTTGCAATGGGAATTGCAAGATGTGCAATACATGAAGACATGTACCTAAATTTCCTTTGCAGGGCAGAGGCCAAATAGTTAAATTCCTTGGTTTGGTATTGGTTATCTGCTGAACTATAATGACTTACCATTGGCCCTGCAGGGTCTTTTCCCTGAATGAATTTGGGAAATTCTACTGGAAGTGGAGTTGACTGACTTCCTGATAGGGAAAAGGTCTATTTAGGTTTACTGTCGCACCAGGAGTCAGAATGAACACGCAGATGCCCAAGGAAATAACCTGGTGATGTCCCATTAAGGAGTTTCTACAACTGTCCCCTGAGTGAATTATGATTTTAGTTTTTCCCTCACGGTGTATACATGATGTGACATCCTTTATTTATTGAAGCTGATTTATCCATAGTGCTTTATTGTTGACCAGGTTTTTCTTCTTCCTTAACCTTATTAACCCTTGCTGGTATTTGACAGTTTAACGCCCTCCATTACTCTCCAATGTTCACTCTGGGAACTGACATGGAACTAATAGCAGTCTTTTTATTTCCAATCTTTGAGGTCACATGAAGCTGCCCTTGTCTGAACCCTGCAAGATTTCCTATAGGTAGTTCTCTTTTCACTGGGTTTTCTACTTAATGTATCTCTACAGGTCTGTCTGGATGTTAAAAATGGAATGTGATTCCTGCTAACTTTAGTCACTGATAACATATACTTTTGAATATCTGGAGTTAAGTTTTGACTTTGGAGAAAGCTCTGAACAATGTCATTTGAAACAACTTTGTGGTTTTCTTTTTTAGGCATTTTATCACTTTTTAAGTCACCCCCACAGATTCCATTTGGAAAGATCTTTGGTTGTCTCTGGCAAGTGGAACAATGAAAAGCTTTCCAGGCTTCTATATGGGGTATGAGAGGCATATGAAAGTGACCATGGTAGGGTGAGGTTCCTAGCTCAGTTTTCAGCCTGGATTGATTAAATAGAAGAAATTCAGGTAGGTAATTTCAGTGATGCCCGTCAGGCTGTATCTTACAGTTGTTTATTATTTCATGCTTGCTGTGCTCAGTCTGTGACACGCACTACCCTGAAAGGTCATGAAGTCAAATTCTGTAGCCAGATTTAGCAAGTATTTTAGTGAGCAGACTCCTGTGTTAATAAAGACTAGTTGCCTATGGAGTATACTCAGGGAAGGAACACTCCAGGCTGAATACAAATATCCAGAAATCAGCAAGGTCACCCTAAAAAGTGGCCAGGTCACTGCAGGAACATTTTGAAACAATTGGGGTATGGAGATGACATAAAGACAAACCAATTAGCTGTACCCAAAAAAGAATCACAACTTTTTAACTAAAATACTGCATTTTTCCACCCAAAACTTGACTCTTTGAGGGTACTAGGAAATACTGACCTTTCAACCAGCAAGGGAACATGGACCAGGTATTCCTATACCATTCAATGCACTCCCTGTGCTGCTGCCACTATTATTTCTATCTTAAAACAAGGGACCAAAATCTCCACTCAGTGTTCTGTGCCTACACATATTCTGGCCAGAAGACCAAACCTTTCCCTTGCCAAACTTAATGCAATCCTAGGTATTAAAAACCTACTAGATCAGCCTTGCAAATTTTCCAAAATCATGGGGCTGCCAAAATCCTATTTGACCTGAAAAATATGCATTGGTCATACTCACTTAACAAATGCCACTCCCTTACTTTCCCAACCATTAAGACCTACTTTCTCTGCTCTTAAATCAAGTCATAAAACTAAGAAGAGGAGAGAGGCATCTGCCTACAGCAAACATACATTTCCAGGGGTGGGGTGCTACGAGGGGTGGGTCAGTCACAAAACAAAAGAGAAGCAGAAAAGAGAAACAAAATCTATTATATTTTGTCTGGGCCTGCTGCCTAATTTCCATTAGCTCCACCTAGTTAGCTTTATAACCCTGAGCATCTAAACTCTTACTGCCCATTTTCATTGCTGCCACAGTTCCAATGTTAGAGTACATGGATTATATCCAATATTACACAGATTTAAGAATTAGAAGGGCTCTCAGACACCTTCTGGTCCAATTCATATGTCTACAAAATGATCCAAATGTGAACATCCAGCTTCCACTGGAAGATCTCCAGTGAAGGGAATCCAACTACCCCATGAATCCATTTTACTTTGGGTCATCTGTAATTACTGCTAAGGTTTTCCTTCATGTAAATCTGTCTCTCTTTAATTTCTACCTAGCTCCTGAGGAGGCAGATCCTAGATATATGTTTTTCGAAGGCCACATAACTAAATTCTTTCACAAAAAGTAACTGACTTCTAGTTGTAAAGAGCTCCTGGTCCCCAAGTACAATATAGGTCCTCGAGCACTTCCTTCACCCCATCAAGTTAATAGGATACTTTTTGGTATGTGCCTGGTTTACACTTCTCATCGGCCCACTTGTGCTGCATATTCAGTTTCATTCTGGATACAGACTAGGCCAGAATGCTGTGACAATGGCTACTGCCCACACATTCCTCAGTTTTCTATCCATTCTAAGTTAATACCTGGCTGTGAAAAAGACATTCACCATTAGAGTTATCACACTGCTGCCTTTTTGGCCTCCAGAACTCTAACTTCCAAGAACACTGTGAAGAGTTGGTCAAGAAAAGATCCAGACATGCTCGAGGTAGAACAGAAAACATTTCAGGATAGCCCTATGCCCTTATTATGTGATTTTTTAAAGTCTGAAACTCTTCTAGTTAGCTGAACAAAAAGTGCCAACCATGGATTCAATTGAAAGAGCAACTGTATTCAGAGAAGAGGGTAAAATCTCATGTATTATTAACCCCAATTCCAGGTAGTGTAAGTAGCATGCTATTGATATTACTTAGTAATATATGTGGCTAGAAAGGATACTGGGCTTAGGATCACAAAACCTGAGTCTAAGTAAGCATTGTCTCTGATGCTATATGATTTTGGTTATGTCACTTAAAATCTCTACACCTACTTCCTCATCTAGGTATCATTGCATTATACTCTCTAAATTTTAGTATTGTGGTGAATCTGGCACTTTTGAAACTGTAAGGCATAATAGCATTGTGAATAATTACAGTTTCTGCTGTTGTTGTTGGTCTTATTGAGTTATTTTGGTTGAGTCTGACTCCTTGCAGCCCCATTTGGGTTTTTCTTGGCAGAGATGCTGCAATGGTTTGCCATTGCCTTCTTTAGCTCATTTTACAGATGAGGAAACTGAGGCAAACAGGATTGCCTTGCCCAGGGCCACATAGCTAGAAAGCTGTCTGAGGCTGGATTTGAACTCATGAAAAAGAGTTTTCCTGACTCCAGGCCTACCCTATCCACTGTAGCATCTAGCTAAGAATTATATCCTCTAAGTCACACTGAGATCTTGATGTGTTGGGTGGGGGGAGGAGTTGGACAAAAGTATCTGCAGCCAATCTGAAAGCAGAAAGGCTCTCAGCCTTTTATTCCACTAGAGATAACCCAGTTATAATATGTAGACTAACATCAATTAATTTTCAACTTGATGAAAGCCTGTGCTTGTGGAGCAATGCTACAAATATTGGAAGAAACAGAAATAGTCCCATGGGGGTAGAGGGTGGGAATGTGTTGAAACATACACACTCTATGAGGACTGAGGATATAAATGTTAAATGGTTTTGACTATGGTATCCTAATGTGTCCTTACGTGGACGGAACTTAGTAAGACACACATCTAGTCTCAAGAGATCAATCAATTCTGGGTGGCAATAACCCTTCTCCCTTGCCCCACTGTTTGCTTTTTTGCCCAAACCATGCAGATTAGAGAATCAGAATCCTAGCATTCTGACAAGAGAGAACTCATCATTCCTAAGGCTTGTTTGTTAGCTGTCCCAAATGTTTCCTGTGCCATAAAGTTAACCATGGGTTCTTTAACTGGGGAAGTTGAGGGTCGGGGTAGAGAAAGGGGAAGGGGGAAAGGGAGGATGCAGTCTGTGGTACAAATAGTCACAAGCATAACATCTATGGTTTAAAAATAAAACAACTTTGAAACCAAATCCAAAGGTTGCTAATACACATAAAGTACAAGTGATTTAGAGCCTTCCATTCTATACACAGTTCAGCAACGCATGGAATGTAAGAAGACATGGAGACCACAAAGTGGTCTCAGCTCAGCAGTGATCCTGCCCTGCTGCTGGCAGTAACTGTGGTTTCCCACACAGGCCCTAAATCTGACCCTGCGATGAAACTTTTAAATTTTTAAAAATAGAACAGTTGGGAAATCTTGGGCACTTTCAGTTAAAATAAAAAAGATCACCATCTTTTGGGAGTGCAACTGAAAACCTGATAAAACATCATAATTTAGTCTTTGCCTACCCCTCTCCCTTTTCAAGATGTTTGGGCAATAAACCATGATGGTACAATGGCTCTTGATGCTGAGGACTTGGGTTTGAATCACAATCCCTTAAAGCTTGTTCAATCCTAGACAAATCACTTAACCTCTCTGGGCCTCAGTTTCCTCACTTTTGTAATGAGGGGGTTGGACTAGATAACCTCTAAGGTCCCTTCCAGGTCTTAAGATTATGATCCTATGAAGCATTTTAAGATGTGATACACCAAGTAAACTCAAAAGAAACTACAATTTAAATTCTATGATGCTCATGGTACAGCCCAAGTCAGGAGGATTTGAGTTCAAATACAGCCTCAGATGTGTGAACTTGGGCAAGTCACTTAATCCTGATTGCCTCGCTAAAAAAATAGTAATAAATAAAAATAAATTATATGATACTCCAAGAAAAAAATAAACCATTCCACCAAAGCTAAACTTCAGTTTAAAGTTGAAATTCAGCAGATCAGGCAAAAAACAAAAAAACAAAACCAAAAAAACAGCTTCAAATTAACCACTTAATATTGTGGACTTGTAGTAAACTTCCTTTTTAAATCCTCTGAAGTAAAAGTTAATTTCTCTAGTCCACCCAGCATAGTCATCCTGGGAAGAAATAAACATTAATATTTGGTTATCTATGACTTCCTGAATGGCACTTTACCTAGAAACAATTGGCTGAACCCACTGGGGGTGGGAACAGGGTATAACCTTCTACCCAATTGAACTTGGCCAATTTATGGCCAGCTCAGACTGAAATCACTGAACTTTGATCAGCTTCTCAACTTCATGCTCTTCTGATCTTGCTGGATCTAAAACGTAGGGCTAACTTAAAACAAATTGATACAGGTTCTGAATGTTTTCAGCAGTCTTTTTTATCCATTTACTCTAACACCTAACCCTTTGTCTTATAGTTTAAGCCTAGGTTCAACTAAGGAAGATCCCTATGGAAATAAATATGATGGTTGCCTCACTCCCCTCTTAATGATTTCCTTTTAAAGCTACTTACTAATACATTGTTTGGAATTATTATGGACTATATTATGACATTGGATTTCTTAAAAATGTTATTTGCACAATTAGATTTTGAAATGAGTCCATCCAGAAAATGCATTTCTTTCTATGCTTACAACCATATTATCTCAAGTGGCTATCAAGAACTGATCGAGTCATTGTCTTAACTGTGCTCTCCATCTAACAAAGTCCTTACAGACAAGGAAGTGGAAGAGAAGAGAAATTGTTTTTATGTGGCTTTAAAAATAGTTCTGTTATTTACTCAGCACTTTCCCTCCCTCTACACACAAATATACATAGCTATACATATGTGTATGAACTAGCAACAATATAAGGAATGAACATTCTGAAGTCAAAACCTGACAAATCACTAATGTAAATCACAAAAATTGAGAGTGACTCTTAAATCCATAAGTTAAGCCATATGTAACAAGGGAAGTTGGACACACCTGAACACACTTTAGGAAACTTTGCACATATGTACCCTGCTTTCTGACAGTCTTTTCCTCCCATTATGAAACACAGGAAAAGCAGCTTCTGATTGTAACACCCAGAGCACAGGTTTCTACTACTGCTAACCGTGAGGCTAGATCCTGGATACAGACACATTCAATGATCAACAAACACAAGGTAGCACTGAACTCACATAAGCTTTTTCCTCTCCCTTTCATGGAAAAAAAAAAAAGCTTCACATGGCTTCCTCTTCTTGACCTAAAACAAATTCCATTAAACTTCAAAAACAATGCTCTGAGATGTTGGAGGATGCAGTCAGGAAACTGAAGAAAGAATTTACACAAAAGTTAGGAAATAATTTTTGGAAGGAATGCTACAAGCAGCTGCAAGGTTGCACCTTGATGATGAGACATCTCAGCAAATGGGTAAGTAATTAGATTTGGATGTCATGTTGTTGTGGCTATATGTGGATATATGGCACAGCAAAAGGGATTTATTGTTCAGCCACAGTCAAAGCAATATGCAAATAACATTGGCCAATAAATAATTAATGGTCACCCCAATGTTTACAAATTCATGAAATGCCCTGCAGATTATATCCCATAACAATTTCAAGTTACATGAAATAATTTTCATTGGAATGATAGTGAGCTGTCCATGGTTGACTGATTTGTCTTTTTTTTTTATCTTAAGACCAAAAGGTTATTTCCCCCTCTTTCACCCCTATTCCCTCTGTTTTCTTTGGGAACAAAATTACCGTGGGGTGTTTAATATGATAGAATGATTTAGAGCTTTCAGAAGCCTTCCAAAAATACTGTAATAAAAATGGACTTGGATATAATCACCAATGATAATGTTGTTATTACAAGATTTGGTATATGCTAAGAAAACTTGCTTTGTGACTCTATTTCACCATCATCCACAGAGTTCGTTTGGGGTCATTTTGAAATTTGGCCTGATTTTCTGAAAATGGCAATGGTAGGGGTAAGGGTGGGGGAAAGGAAGCTCAGTCATGATTACATTGTGAATTTACAGAATTTATTTTGGAAAATATTCCAGTCACTATTTTGTTGTTTTTAAACTTGTTGCCATCAAAAGGCGGGAAGGGTTAACCTTGATTTCAAAATCAAGAAACAAAGATACAGTGCTGTGGTGTAATAATCAGTCCCCATTTCAATGAATAAGTAATATTTCTCACAAGCTCAAGTTAGATAGTGGATTTATTTAACCTCTCAGGGTCAGGTAATAAATACTAAGTGAATTATTCAGCCCAATGGCTAATCAATACAATTCAGTGATATATTTTTTGTGTTTCATAAAAGGTTGTAGACTAAAGGCAGTGAGCAATTATGGAAATTGGGCCAGAGCGGCACTCAATTCTTCTCTTCCTTGAAACCCCAGCACTGCCACCTTGACAGCAAATCGATTAGTGCTCTAGTGAAGCAGCTGAATGACCTCTGACCTGCTTCCAGCTCCGTCTGACAGCAAAGAGAGTATTTTATATTTATTTTATTGAATTAACTCCATCTTGCCTGTACCAGCGCTTTACACATATTAGAAGGAAAGCTACAAGCTGCTTCATTGTCAGCCCTCTCCATTGGCCTTGCTAAGCAAGCCCCTCCCCCTGACTGGCAGAGTTCTTTGTCCTGAGTTTCCTATTACTTCTGGCCTCAATATTGGATTTCCAGTCCATCCTGGCCCTGGATCCGAAGCCCCAGGTAACAAGCATTAGGACATAAGCACATAGCCCTTGCTCCCTGTGAATCCTGTCTACCTCTTCCACTCAGACCAACACTCCTATCACAGCGTTGCAAAGGGAAAAAAGATAATTCAAGAAAATTGAGCTCAAATGTATCAGGTAGATCATAGGGATTAATGATATTTTCCACTGAGAAATGAATAAAATGATATAGGTATGCTCTGTTTCTCCTGTTAAATTATATCTATTTCTGTGTCAGTTCATTTTTCTGTTTAGTTCATTGTTGAAATTTAGTACTAATGCAAAGACCTGGAAACAACAGACACTTGGAAGGAAATGGAGAATGTTTAAAAAAAAAGTATTTCTGGGATTTTTAATCTTTATGTACAATTGGAAAAGCAACATGGTAGCAAGGGTAAGGAATCTGCAACCCGGAGGCCACATGTGGCCCTTTAGGTCCTTAAGTTGTACGAAGTTTGGATTCAAAGGGGCCACACTTGAGGACCTAGAAGGCCACATGTGACCTCAAGGCCACAGGTTCCCCAGCCCTGGATAGACAAAGCCATCCTCAGAACCAAGAAGGCTTGGATTCAAGTGCTGACTTTGATGCATGCTAGCTCTGTGACCCTGACCCTAAGTGGCAGAAAACATCTACCTTCACTGTAGATATTGTTCCTTGTTCAGTCATTTTAGTCATGTCTGACTCTATGTGACCCCACAGACCTCTCTCCTACATAGGATTTTCTTGGCAAAGATACCAGAGGGATTTGCCATTTCTTTCTCCAATGGCAAACAGATATTGAATGGCTTGCCCCAGGTCACATAGCTAGGATGTTTCTGAGGCTGTATTTGAACTCAGATCTTCCTGACTCCAAGTCCAACACTCTATCTACTCAGCCACCTCGCTGCCATTGGTAGATAAAATTTCCTCATCTAGAAGTTCCTTGTATCAGTGAAATCATAGGTTCATCCCCTCCCCCTTTCAGTCAGTCCCTCCTTTCCTTATTATATCAAAAAATATCTGTTTTTTTAAGACATTTGTTCAGTTTTTCCTGTCATTCATGGTATCACTGGATTAAAAGCTGGTAAGGTTACCTTTGAGATCACTTTGTCCAAAACTGATATTGCAGATTAGAAAACAGAACTAAAGGAGGAAAGTGACTTATTCAAGGTCATACAAGTAGTAACTGGCTCATGTCCCATGACTCTGAAATTCTTGATCAGAAGTATAAAGACATTTTCAGCCCAGTCCTCACAGACATCACCTGGAGAAATGACTCCTCTGGAGGAGGGGCCAGCTATCCCCACAGCCACTGACATGGTAGGCAAGGTAGTCTTCCAGCCTGAAGCAACAAGGTATCCTGAGGGAGAGGGAGGAGGCAGCATGAGCCAGGTAAGTCAATCAAGCACCACCACCTTGGCATCCCTTCTCCGACCCTAAATGAGGATATCCCAGGAGCCTGAGTTCAGGAGCTTTGGCAATAGCAAGGCTTCCAACCCTGGATCCTTGAGATCCCCCTGAGAAGCAACCCTGTGGAGATGCAACCTGGGCATTGCTCCTGTCATAGCTGAAGACCCAGGAAAGACACTTCTTGCCTGCAAAGCCCTTGGTGTTGTCAAATGCTTAAGCATCAGAAAGTGATGTGACTTTATCCATGAAAATGATATTAAAGTAGAAGCATTAACATTTGGGCACTCTTCTATCTCACAGCTGAGACTCTCCACATATGTCGTCTCCTCAGAATGAGAGCTCCTTGAGACTGCATACATTAAGTGTTTAAGAATTCATTCTTCTCTCATTGGATACAATCCATCACATGGGGGAGCACAGAAGTCCTAGAGATACCAGACATTTCTAAGTAAATCTGAGCTCTATCATTAGCCATGTAACACTGGGCAAATCACTTGATCTATAAACCTCTTGTCTGTAAAATATCATGAAGATCAAATGAGGCAATGGACACAAAAGGACCTTGTAGTTGTAAAGCATTACTGTTAATAACAACTGACTTTTTATGGTTCTTTAAAATTTGTAAACTACTTTACATTTACCACTTCGTTTGAGTCTCACAATAGCCCTGTGAGGTAAATACTAGTTATTACTATTCCCATTTTTCAGATAAGAAAACTGAAGCCCAGAGATGTCCCATGACTCATCCAAGGTCACAGAGCTAGTCAGCATCAAAAGCAAGATTTGAACCCTGGTCTTCCTGACTCACAAATGAAAACTATTTTCTATTATATGCAATATGATCTTCGACAAAAGTTTTAATCTGACTTCCCATCATGACAAAGAGGTGACAGTTGCTTCTCAAAGACTATGTCAGACGAAAGTAAGCTCTGGGAGGTCCTGCCAAGCTGGAAAGACTATAAGTACAAACCCAGTGATGGAATGTGTATCTGTCATCTGAGGCACACTACAACTAAGTTCCAAGATTTATTGGAGGGTGACAAGTTTTTCAGCCACCACAACTCACCAAAACCAAGGAGCCTTGAGTCTCTCCTCACTCTAATCCATTCTCTATTCAGAGTCACTCAAGTGATTTTCCTAAAGTGCAGATCCAATCATGGCACACTCCTACTCAATAAACTCCAGTGACTCCCTATGGCCTCAATGATCAAATACAAAATGTTCTGTCTGTAGCCTCCATAACCTAGCCTCCTCCTACCTTTCCAGTCTTCTCAGAGCTCATTCCTCATCATGTACTCTTTGATCCAGTGACACTGGTCTCCTGACTCTTCATGAATGAGACAAGACACTCAATCTCTTGGTTCTGAGCATATTTTCTGGCTGTCCCCCATGCTCTCTATCCTCTGCTCTGACAGCTGACTGACCTCCCTGGTTTCCTTTAAACCCCAACTAAAATCTCATCGTCTACAGAAAGCCTCTCCCCAAACCTCTTAATTCCAGGGTCTTTCCACTGTTAATTATTTCATATTTATCCTACAGACAGCTTGCTTAGCATATATTTGTTTACATGCTGTCTGCCCCATTAAATTGTAAAGCTCCATTATGGTAGGGACTTCCTTTGCTTCATTTGTATCCCCAGAGCTTAGCACAGTGCCTGACACATAGTAGGTGCTTAATAAATGTTTGTTGATGGATTGATTGAGCCTCATCTACATTGTTATTGCTTATATTTGAATTCCCATTACTTAGCACAGTGTCTGGTACATAGTAAGCATTTAAAAATCCTTGTTGACTTGACTGAATGGAGGGGATACCCACACTAATGAAAACAGAATCTCTCAAATTTAAAGCTGAAGTGGCTATGGATTAGGTGATCACTGATATTATTATTATTTGGAGGCTCCAAGGTTTTACAGTGCCTGAAATTTCACCATCAAAAATTTCATCTCTTTGAGTTCCTCTCCCCAAATTCCTTTTTCAAAAGGCAAATAGTCCCAGTAAGATAACACATTAACCTAATTCACATTTATCAGATCTATTTTCTTCTTGTCCAAAAAGATTTGGGGGAGCGATGGGGAGAAGGGTGTGGTTCACCTCTTGTTCAGAGGAGAGGAGAACATCTTAATGTTTTGGGCTTTGGAAGAGGGTCAAGATGGGCACAGAAAGAGAAAGAAGATGAAGAAATACAAATAAAAGGGCAAAAAAAGAGTTAAGTAAGGACTTATAAAGAAAAACTTGTTCCATATAATTTTACCTTAGGATTGGCCCTGACTGCCAAACCATGCTGCCTTTGATGGCAATGAAAGCAGATCTCTAGTTCCTCCAGGCACCCTCAGCAATGACAATCAGCATATTATATACCTTCTCCCCATCTCTATCATATCCCACTTGAGTTTCTCTGAGGAGAGCTAACCAAGGATGCCCAGACTAGGTTGCAAAAGCTGTTTTTTTGCCAAAGCACTGGACTAGGCTTATGGTTTTGTGCCAGCACTTCAGGAAATTCTGACTTCCAGGACCATTCCAGAAGGACTTTCCATAGTACTTAAGAAATATTGGGTGGTGAGATTTCAATTTCTCTTACTTTGCCTTAACCACACCCTCATCCCTCCTTCCTGCGGATGTTGTTCACTATTACCCTGAGGGCTCTGTAACTGGCTTCTTACTACATTAGCACTTTTCCCCTTACCAAGAAGAGGATTTCTTGTGTTTGTTTGTTTTCCTTTGGGTTTGGTATTTTTGATAGCAAAGTTGGCTCACCTTTCTCCAGACATCAGTTATTACCTGATGTAAAAAGAAATCAAGAAGCTTTTGGAAATTAACATAGGAGAAAGGATCCACACCACCAACACCAACACCCCGCCCCCCTGGTAGATTTGGCATTTAAGGAAAACACTATTCATACACTTTTAAAGTCAAATAAAATAACTTTCCTGTTTAGGGCATTTTTCTAATTATATGGATCAAGCAACAATATTCCTATTTTACCAAAAAGGGATGTCAAGACACAATGGGTCGAAACAAAGTGTTTATATTCTAAGCACCTGCTACTCCTCATTATCCAAGAATTACTAGCTTTGCACTCTTTGAAGTGTTCCCAATCAAAGGTAAGCACCTAAAATGGCTCTCCATAAGCATCTTGAAAAAATAAATGCATTCCTCCCTATACACCTTGCTGCTAGTGAGAGCATTAGCCAATGAGTTGAATATAGTATCACCCATCTTCTTAGAAGAAGCAATGTGGTCTAATGAGAAAAGTATTAAACAGGGAGTCAGGAGACTTAGTCTCTAGTTTCTGCTCTGTCAGTGATGAGTTATACAATTTTAAATCACTTTACTCTTCTGGCCTCAGTTTCTTCATCTGTAATATGAAGTTCCTTAATAATAATAGATGTTCCTTAAGAGCGCTTTCTGCCCTAAGATCATCTCCTCTATCCACTGCCCAGTTCTAGGGCTAGCAGTCTTTGAATACTGGATCAAAACATTTCCCCAGCACATCCCTGACCATCTCAATTTCCTAATATGTAAAATTAAGAAGTACATTGAGATAGTGCTCTAAGGTCCCTTCCAGCTCTAATATTGTGATTCTATTATTTTAAGTATTTAGTAGCTTCTTTATCTGAATTTGTAACCCAGTAGACATAGGCAATCCAGGGATGTAGATCTCATTCAGAAAGTTGGAAGTAAATGGCCAAAACTCATTTCTCTCCTTAAAGACTGAGAAATCCTCTTTTACTAACCTCAAAACAAAGTCAATAATCTTACTCACAACACAGCCAATACCCAAACCACTCACATACTCATTCCATCCATATTCCATGTGTCTTTTTGCAAAATGGCACATCATAGTCTTAAGAGTGCCATGAAAAAAAGTATTTTATACCTTTGTATAACTCCATGCATTAAGCCATAAATTATTCTTTCCCTCTCTTCCACTTTCAGAATCTATACAAAAGTGATTACCTCAGTCATTTTTCAATATTACTTTCATACTTGGAAAATGCATTTTCAAAAAGTTATTTATTTTTCACAGCATGTCAGGTTGTTATATTGTACTAGTTAAAATAAAACTACTGTATAAACTACTGTATAGTTTTGCATGCATTACATTTCCCTACAAATGCTGTGAAGTAGGATTTTCACAGTTTCTAGGTGTATTTATTTTAATATTACATTATACTTTATTTTAGTGCTGTTCAAGGTTAAAAAAGAAAAAACAGGAGAGCTGGTTGCTAAAGAAACTTACCTATCAAACACCTTTTTTATTTGAAATTCCTCATTTTTAGGGTGAAAAATACTTGAATATTAAAAGTGGCTTTACAATGAAACTTAAAACCAATTTATATTATGCTCTCTGCCCTCCCTATCCCACCCTGTCCCCCTGAGTCTATCATGGCCCTTTGGATTCAATTCATGGTCATTCAGAGATTCACCATTTAAGGCACAGAGTACTGAATGGGTACAATAAAAGACTTTCAGCAATGTAGCCCATAGGCTCCAGGTATATATGCTTCACATTTTAAATATTTCCTATATCCCTTAACAGGTAAAATAGTAAAGTGAAATAAATACACAAATTACATGCATATTGGTAACCATACACAGTCTTTCTTTTGGTGATTCTAAGTTTTTTATCTGTTTGTTTTGATCTCAGACATTATAATAATCATTCTGTAAGCAGAAATGTGGATTTCTTTAAAGGCTAACTCAATTAAAGACCATTCAAAAAAAAAAAAAAGGACAGGTGATCCAGGTACTTCCCTGATACCTTTTTATTTCTAGCCAACTTAAGCTGTCAGAAATGGGTGAGGGGCTTCTGCAATATGATGCATGGGATAAACAAAGCTGATTCCTGACTCCCTCCCAGACTGAGGTGCTAGGAGGCATCACAGCAGTGCTGCACCAAGCTTAGAAAATTCTGTTCTCTTTCTCTGCAGCTGACTTAGAGGCAGAAAGAGGAAAAGCTTAAATATTTAATAAACGATTCTGCAAAGGCTTTGAGTCCTGGCATGAAGGGTTTGAAAGCACTATCTGCTTTACATCCACTGAGGCGGCCACAAAAAATGGCTGTGATCCAGATTACAGGGGACCCTAGAAACTAGTTTTTCTGAAGTCAGGCTGGCAGTGAGTGGCCTATCTGGAAATCTTTCAGAATCACTTTAATCTTAGCTTTGTCTCAGGCCACACAGAGTGTCCACCCTCGGAGCCCTGGGGGTCACTCAGCAGTGAGTTCTTAAAAACAGGAAAGCCATCCTAGGAGAAATAAGGAGAGTGAGAAGAGGGGAAAGAAACCAGGCTACTGTACATACATTTTTAATACAGCCAAATTTAGCTAAAATGCGCTCCCTGCTAGTGCTTTTAACTAACAAGTAGGCAATATATTGCACCGTAAAATGTTTTATTTTAACACCTTACAGTTTTTAGCTATGTGGTTGTCGAAGGTTTATCCATTAAAGGCAACACAGACTATAAATCAGTATTCCATACCTTTTCACAGCATATGAATCTATTCTCCCTTTGGTAGGCACACAGCTTTCATTGATGCCGATGGGGCTGACATATACTTATGCAGGGGAGAATAGACCTCTCTATACATGTGAATTTATGCTTTAGATAGGCAGCTATGCCAGAGACAAGAGACACCAATAAAGAGGGTTTATTGTAGCTGTTTGAAATCAGATTCTGCTCTACATATTTTCAAGGGAACAGTCAGCCCTGCAAACAGATCTATGAAAGTATATACCAACACAGTGTTGGATGCTACAGGTCAGGTAGACGGTAAGATCTACCCTTTCCAGGCATCATCCTCATGGCAGTAGAGGTAGGAACTGCCTCTTGAGACTTTAAGTTGCTAGAAATATCATTGAAATATTTAACCTAAAAGTAATTGCTATACTTCCTATAAGTGTGGCAAAAACAAGGCAAGAATCTTGTAGCTGGAAAATAAATGTTAACTTTTTAATGTTCCACACTGTCTGAATGCATACAGATATTCAAAGGAATAGGCTTTTCCCAAGGTCCAAGTTAAGTCAATGACCTCTAAAGGGAACAACTCACCAGCTTCTGGAGACTATACCTCCAGTTTTTTTTTTAATAAGAAGTCTGGACCACATGGGAACTCTGTGTAATCCTATGTATTTCCTTCAAATTATGTTTTATTTTATTTTCTTATTTTGTTATAGCTATTTTCAAAGAAAGACTCAAGAAGTAATTCAAGTCCCAGAAAGAAATAAGAATATACAAACTTGTCTTAGGCCGTCAGCTCACATATACACATATGAGAGCAAAGATGCATATATGCAGTTATTTT
The DNA here is from genome assembly GCA_011680675.1 of Gymnobelideus leadbeateri. Lineage (NCBI taxonomy): Eukaryota > Metazoa > Chordata > Mammalia > Diprotodontia > Petauridae > Gymnobelideus > Gymnobelideus leadbeateri. The sequence goes on from WOXC01007527.1 coordinate 533,723, forward strand.
CAGATACATAGATAGGTAGGTAGGTAGGTAGGTAGGTAGGTAGACAGACAGACAATATATACATGCAGCTAAATGCAATAAACAAAAATGGCATTTTACCAAATTGAAAATGCCTTCCATTTCAGGGGATGTCCATAAACTAAAACTTTTAGGCTCATCTTCAGCTTTTCCCCAGACTCACAGGAGCATAGATGTAGTGGCCAACTCTCTCACTTTGCAATTGAGGAAAGTGAAGCACAAAAATATTAATGACCTGCCCAATACAGGAAGTAGCAGAGCCAGCACCCCATACCAGGTTTTCCAACCCCAAATCCTTCCTTCCTTCTACTGCACTGCCTCCTCTTTTTAGTAAAAGATATCTCTAGGGGAATGACTGAGCAAAATGTGGTAACTGCATAGAATGGAATACTATTATATCTGATGAAATCACACAAGGAATTCAGAAAAACGTAGGAAGACTGGTTTGAATTGAAGCAGAACAAAGTATGACAAACCAAGAGAAAAATGTATGCAAGAACAATAATAACGTAAAATAAAACAACACTAAAAGAAGTCATAATGTGGGTCAGTGTAATGACCAATCCCACCTCCTCAGGATTAATTCTTGGCAGCATAGACATGAAATAAATGTGTATTGTCAGACATGTCATGTTGTCAGTTAATTTTGCTTAAGCCTATGTCTTTCTTACAAGAGAAGGTTCTATGCAGGGAGGAGATACTGGAAAATGACAGTAGTGTAAAAAAATGTGTTGATAAAACATTTTTAAAAGAAGAAAAGGACTCTTTACCAGTAAAAAAAATAGTAAAGATCAATTTATTTCTGTACAATTATAGTGAGTGTCACTTTTTAAATGACACTGAAATGGTCCATGTAATTCAAAAACTTAAAGAATTGTACCATTTAACTACTCCATTTTTCCTTGTAGGATTGTGGCTGAGAGGACCACAGAATTCTGATCTATCTAAAAGAGAAAAATTAGAGAGTGGAACAGTGGAATTTATGAATGAGACCTCTTTGGCTGCAAAGCACTCCCATTATAGCACTCAGTCACCACAAAACTTCTATGTAATTGGAACAGAACTTCTTCCCATGCACTGAAAAACTGCATTCTCACTGCCAAATAATGAGACAATTAAAGGATTCCCATACCTGAACCTTCTCCTGCTCATTTAGAAGCTTGACCCTTTTCTATCTCTTTTCCTAGACTAAGGGAAACCTGTAGTAGAAACGACCAGGTTATAAACGTCATCAAATTTCTTAGAAGAAAACTAGCAATCATCTAATCCAATGTCCTCATTGCACAGATGAGAAAACTGAGGCTCAAAGAGGTGAGATATAACTGGCATATGAGGATGCAGTTAATGCTAGTGCTGGCATTACAATTCAGGTCTCATGACGCCCAGTCTTACCCCACCACACACTGGCAAAATGATTTTATTTCAACGTCTTCTGCCTACAAACTAATAGATACGTATTGGATCTTTTGGGATATCCATAAGCCCAAACTACTACTACATCATTTTCATGTGGAATTCTTTCATTCTGATCATGGGAAGCAAAAGCAGTCCATTTCCTCCCTTAACAGACTAGGCAGGGCTAGGGACAGTCTTGATTGAATTTTCCCTAGCTGAATCATATCACTATTTTCCCAGAGAGAATTATTGTTGTTTTCTTTCATCCCTCAGCAACAGAACTACTTAGAGCCTAAAATAATCACCCTTCTTTGGGTTACCACAAAAAGGATATCTTACAATAGTATCATGATCTTACTCTTTTTTTTAATTTGTAAATAAGTACACAAACCGATTTATTTGGAAAAATTGAAGTCTAAGATTCTATAGATAGAGTATCTTGGCTGGATCTCACCTGAAAAGACTAGTCAAATTGGAGAGACTCCATTTTGGAATTCAACTTCCCCAGGAGTTGGGTCATTCAGTACAAACACAATCACACAGTAAGAGGACTCATGCTGTGAAGCTCAACTTGCTTCCAATTTCTCAGCATTTCATCCAGCTTACTAACAGAGTCATCACAATTTTTGTTTTTACATTGAAACTTTTATTTAAACATCTCAAAGAAAGTTTAAAAATAAAAATTACCTAGAATTAACTACAACAAAAAAAAAAGACATTAAAAGATTTTTCCACAGGTCACTATGTTACTGACAAAACTGTAAAGTTAAAATGGTGTCATATTTCAAGCATTACCCTGAGAGGTCAGAAGACCTGAAATGGAGTCCTGGCTTGTCACTCACTAGCCATGTGTTATCAGGAGAGTTAACCTCACTTGTCTGAGTTGCAATTTTTTAATCTATATAAAATGGGACTAACACAACTTGTGCTATTTCACTCACAAGATGCTGGGAAGAAAGCTATAAAATACTTTGTAATTATGGGCTTGCTCCCTGTATTATATTTTCCTATGATGAAATGGACACAATAAATATTTGTGGAGATTCCAAAGTTTCATTTCACATACAGCAAATTGGCAATGACAAGAGGGCAATAGTCAACATCAGAGGGGTTGTGGAAAGACAGGCACTGTTGGTAAAGTTATGAACAGGGCCAACTGCTCTGGAAAGTAATTTGGAATCATGCTAAGTCAATGACTAAAATGTTCACTCCTTTTAACCCAAAGATCTCATTGTTGGCCATATATATTGAGAACGAAGATATAGAGACCCTGTACGTTAAAATATTTATAGCAATAATTTTTGCAGTATCAAGGAATCAGTAAAGTAGAAGTTCATCTATTGTAGAAAAGTAAAACAAAGTATGTACATGAATGTAATGGAACATTAATGAGTCCTAAGGGAAAAAATAAATCTTAAGAATACAGGAATATTTTTATGAACTGATGCAAAGTTAGGTAAAAGTGGAAAACAATATTCATAATGACTATAAAAATTTTCAAGGAAAGAGTAACAACAAAACTGGCTCTAGTGATCAAGGTTGGCCCCGAAGAAGAGACGAGAAAGTGCATACTTCCTTTGAAGAGGTGTGGAGGGGGATTTGTTCAGTGGGTGTGGACCACTGCAAATACTGTCAGATTCAATGAGTTAGTTAGTTTTTCAATATTACTTTTGTTTTTCTCTCATTTTGATTCCTTACTAGAAGGGATGACTCTCTAGGTAGAAGAAGAGGAGGGAGATATTTTGAAGTGGAAGAGATATAAAAATGAAATCTATTTACTTTAAATTTTAAATAAATAAATATATATTCATGGAATGGTTCACTACTTCATGATCTTCACTCCCAGTCTCCTACTAAATTTATAGACTATGCTACAAGATAATGGTTTATCCAGCTTCAATCATTTGGAATATACTCTTTACCAGCACTTTGGTTTATCTGCAATATAATGATAACTCATGTTGATAGTAATGATGCTTTGGCAATCCATAATTCTGAAGGACACTATTAACCAAATAAAAATTATACTAGATTGTAAGATCTTTGAGGAATCTAATAAATCTCTGACTTTCCCCCATTACCTTGCACAGAGCATGTATTTAGATATTTGTTGAATGAACAATTCCATGGACAGATGATGTTCAATATGGACCTAGTACTATATTAATCTGGATACTAGTTTTCAAAGGGCCCATTGTTAACCAAGTTATTTTAAGGTTCATTATAAAGTACTGTTTTAATGTCCTGATTTCTATGTAATTAAATAAGAAACAAAAATATTAAAATGACTAAGTCGAACTTGCTATAAGGGAATTTTAACTGTATTAGTAGTTTCAATAGAAAATGATAACAAATAGGTGTCTAATACATTTTTTACATGTATATCAATTATCAATTACATATCAATTACTGTTCTTTTCCCATACACAAATGAGGAATTTGATAGTGTGGAAATTAACACTTCTAAGAATTAAAGTTTTATTAGCTGGGGCGGCTAGATGGTGCAGTGAGTAGAGTGTCGGCCCTGGAGTCAGAAGGACCTGAGTTCGGATCCAGCCTCAGACACACAAACAAAAACCTAGCTGCGTGACCTTGGGCAAGTTACTTAACCCCAATTGCCCTCAAAAAAAAAAAAGTTTTATTAGCTACATAAAATTTCAATCTAACACAAAATAAATTGCATCCTTCTACAAAGTGTTTTCAAGAAAACATAGTTACAAGACAAATAAGAAAATTATTTTTACTTTTTTTGTGGGTGAGGGTGGAACAAGAATTTCTGACAATCATTTTAAAAGTGTTGACTTAGCAATATTATTTAAATCCAGTGAGGGCAGGGACTACAGTTTAACTCCAGCACCAGGTAACTTATATATAGTAGACATTTAATAAATGTTTACAGGCTATTAATTGAATAGCATATAATTGCAAAATATTTCCTTAGTCTGTGTTTACTATCCATTCATTCACAAGTATTGGCATAGTTCTAAACCAGCTTCTTCCACAATAGAATGGGATCAACTATTTGCTAAACAAAACCCTTTGAAGAAATTTTATATGTGCCAGAGCTTTAAAAAAAAAAAAAGTAAGAAAGAAACCAGGGAATAAAAATAATAAAATAACCTAAGGATTTTACCAAATACATTTAATCCTCTATATACATATAAACACATATATATGTATGTATATATGTGTACATATATTTGAATGACTTTTATTTATGCTTTCATCTTTTTATTATAACACCAAGATATGCTTTCTATAAAGTCATCTTTTTTTAAAAAAAAATTACGGTTTATTACTTAACATCCTAAAAGGCAATTTAACTTCCTAAAAGTCTGGAGGAAAAGTCAGAAATCTCAAGAATTCTTATGTAGAGTTCTTTTCTTATCCAAGTTGAAATGATGGGAATTAGTCTTTATTACCAAAACCTAACTGACCCAAAATAATAATGTGTCTTTCTGTATCTGTCTTTCTCCCCCCCAAAAAAAACATTTTGCATTTATCTTAACACTGCCCCCCATCAAAAAAAAAAAAAAAAGATCTCAACTCTACTAATGGTATTGGTTATAGTTTGCTACATAGAAGGAAAGACATGAAGTTCCCAAATTTAACAAATTCAAAATTATTCTTATTTAGAAATAGAAAAGGGTGGAAGGTTGGGGGCTTTTCTGATTTGCATATGCTACCCTGGGAATTTACTACAGAGGCAATTTTAAGGTATTTAAGGGATGATTCAAATAGCAGTGGAAATAAGTCACATACAGTGATGACAGTAATGAAACTTTACTGCTACAATGAGATAGAATGAAGGCCCAAAGTCATCTGACAGAATCAAAATGTTCATCTTGCCATTCAGCTTCCAATGAAATGATAGTTCAGAGGGAAGTTGTTTTGGAAAAGCCACATCAAAAATGCCTACGCAATGTTGAGGAGTGAGAAAAATTAAATAATTCCAACCTCCCCCACAAAATCCACAAATGTTCTGTTATAGAAAAGGAGAGAGGGGGTGAGCCAGAAATATCCTAATTAGTTTGCTTAGATAGATATCAAGTTCTCCATTTTGCTTTGCCTGTGTGGATAAAGCAGAAGAAAACAGCATTATTTCCAAGTGACAATAGGCTCTCACATATGTTTATGTGGTCCCAAGTATAGAACAGATAGACTCCTGGTGAAGTGTGCAGCCAAAGCACTCCTATTATGTATCCAAAAAAAACCACAACTTTCCAATCTCTTCTCACTATAATAGACAGAAGTTGAGGAGGGGATGCCCTGAAGTGCCAGGAGACCAAAGTTATTGATCAAGTTGATGAGTGATAAAGAATATTATGGTTACTTTACATTTATATGACTCTTTACTGATTTCAAGTAACATACATTAACATACATTAGCTCTTATGACTGATGGAGAAAATAGGTTCCATTGATGAGACTAGTAAAATGAAATACTAAATAAATTAATCAGATCGACCACACTGGGTTCTACAATATCCATAAAACATCTAAATTACAGGCAGAAAATTATGACAATCACTGGACTGACTCCTAAAGACAGTGGTGGTCTTATAACGTTCTTCAAACAAAACAGTATATGTCTTTTCTGCTTACATCAACAAGTCACATACTTTGAAATGTTTTCTCCATGATCCTTAGATCAATGCATTCAAATTCTATTGCTTAGTGCTCTTTGTGACCAGCTACACACCTCTGCAGTGGAGCCTATGGTTATGGAACAGAAGAAAGGGACCTCATGGACTTAAAGGATTGGTCTTGACAAAACTGTGAAGGAGTTAAGGTTTTAGCTTGTGTTTTAGCCTGTCCATTCTATGCCTTGCTTTTCCCCTTCAGTAAAGCTCTGCCCCACATTCTTAAGCTACCAAATGCCTTCCAGTTGCTACCCTTCCTTTTGCTATCCACCCATCAAAATTTGCCTTCCATTCTTCCTTCACACTAAGGTGTGAATAGTAGCTAAAATGTTACCCTTTCCAAGGCCTGTGTACATTTCAAAAGGAAGCTCTAGTGAGGGTGTTTCTGGAACCAATAGCAGGTGAGTTTGGGCGATGGGACATCATCAGAGCCTTTCCTGGAACCTCTAAAATCAAAACAGATAGGCAGTGAATTGTCTGCTCCACTTAATGTAGCTAAGGGTACACCTACTAACTTATATGAAGATTAAAACAACCCAAAGTCTCATCAGCCCCATATTCTAATAAAATATGGAAGCCAGCCCCAAAAGAAGTGAACTACAGCCCATAACTCATGCTCTGCTACTCTACATGGGATAGTCATTCCCTGTACCACAATTTGAATTGCATTGGTGGTGAAGAAAACTTATATGCATAATTTCTCAAAGCACTGGTTTACCCACCGTCCTTTTTTCTTCCTCTGGTTTGATTTTTATTTTGTTTTGTTGGGGAAGAGGAGCAGACTGCTGGAAAAGGACTTAAAATATAGTAGATGGTGCTTAAACCTTCTGAAACTATGTAGAAACCTTATTTTAAGAAAAAGGAAGAAGAGTTTCTATTTGAAAGCAGGACATACTCAGTCATCCATTAAATATGACAAGGTCTGCATTTTATTTAGACGTCGCCATTAATAATGAAATGATGTATGATTTCCACTCCTGCAGCTCTTCCTTCCTTATGCAATCAATTATACATTTAAGAAAATATTTAGTTGATATAATGTTACTCTAATTAAGCATCACTGATGTACCATATGAAATTCTTAAAATTAGAAAATTCTCTTTTCAGGTTCATACAATCACAATGGAAATATATGTGTCCGAATGCGTGAGAATTGAATCTAAAGGAGTAAACCCTTATAAATTCTAACCTTAGTACTATATAAGGGAAAAATCAATTCATTCACATAGAGATGGATGCTAGGGAGTGAAAGAAGATAATATTATAAGCATTTCGTTATTCTTTCCAGTTAAGAGAACATTAAAATGAAATTAATTATTTCAGGTAAAACTTATTTCCCTAGTCACTAGTGCTCAAGCAAAAAGAAAAAATATTTTCAAAAAAAAAAAAGTCTCAACTAGGAACTTAAGGGACTAAGTTCCTGAATGTTCTGGAAATTTTCCAAAGGCCTAGTTGGAATGTAGTGGCATAGCCATTGAAATTTTTCCTTCCAGTAAGTAGGAAAATGACTTTCTCTCACCAAAATTATCAAATATTGCATCCTGTTGTGGGGAAAGAGACATCCCCATTGGTAATTTTTAGATGATCCTTTTTGGACAACCTCAAACACAAGAAAACTGCATTTAACACTCTACAACACACTGGCTATGTTTTGAGGGCATTATTTCTTTCTCTTTCTCTCCCCAGGGGACAGGGAACATAATATTATGTAGGCTCAATTTTAGACACATTGAAAATTAAACATAACTTGGGAGAGACAATTTGGATATAGGAGCAGGAGGAAAGTCAGAAAAGAATACAAAAAGAAGGGCAGGGAAGAATATAAAAGAGAAACAAAAATTGGGATCAAAGTTGGGAAATGGAGAAAAGATGTGAAAACAAGGATGAGATACAGAATACAAAGAAACAATCTCTTGAGAAATTAAAAGAATAAGAAGGGTGACAAAAGACCTAAAGAAAATGGAGAATAAATTTTAGAAGCATTGTGAATGGCCTGAAGTTATGGGAATTTTTAAACACAAAGTTCATAAAGATACAAGGTGCTGGTGGAGGGGAAAGAAAGAAGCCTTATGAACTGGGTGTATATTCAGTGAAAAAATCAACAAAACAGGACCAATGATGATGATGATGATGATGATGATGATGATGATGATGATGATGATGATGATGAAGAATGAGATCTTAAAACCAACAGAAAAAAGTCGCTGAACTTTACAGCAGGAAGTCAATTGAAAAAGTACTCTTTATTCTTCCTACCAGTATACTCTTCCCTTTCTCCATTTATTGATAACCTAATACATAAATCCTCAATGAGCCTATCTTCTAGCCCACATCTTAAACCATCATGCTGAGTATTTTTAAATCTGTTTCCCATTCACCACATCCCATGTCTCTCATATGTATCCCCTGCCCATCACCAAGTCATATAACTAAAAACTATTACCCGTTTCCTCTCTCTCTCTCTCTCTCTCTCTCTCTCTCTCTCTCTCTCTCTCTCTCTCTCTCCCTCTCTCTCTCTCTCTTCCACCCCCCCACCAACCTTCCAATTCTTCTCTGCCTGTTCCAACCCATCTCACTCCAATTCTGCCAATAATATTTCCTCTTCAAACTGTCCTCACTCAAGTTAATCTGATGCCTTTTAGCCAGGTGAAAGGTACTTTCTGGTCAATGAGACATGATCAATGATCTGCTATAATCAACTCTGGACTTGTAGTAGGTGAGCCAAGGGTATCACCTTGGATGGCTGACATCCCAGAGAATTACGAAAAGCTACTTTCACAAATCTTTGCTGTTAGAATTTAATTTCATAAACACATGTCAAGCACATGGCGTTCTAAGTTTCCCATTCTCAAACCTTAACTTAAAAAGAGAAACAGAAATGATTTCCCACTTTGTGATGTTAATTTTTTTTTAAAGTATTTCCTCTCTGAAATTACTTAAGACTTAATTTAATTTCTAAACATTGACTTACTTGGTAACTCCTGCCACTTAAAAAAAATTCAGTTGTTTTTTTTTTTTCATTTTTCCTCTGAAAAGTCTATCTCTAAAGCAAGAAATTCCAACCTTTGCCCAGCTCAGGCAAAAAGGCCCTGGAATAAAACTGAAACTTCACTGATGAAGTCTCTTAGAGAGAAAAACAAATCTGGATGCTTGTGCTTTTTAATTTTACATGCTAGCAAAAATCCTGTCTGATTTTAGAGTATATGACACATAATTGGTAGCCAATTTTCCTAAGTGGTGAGTTCAATTTTCTGCTTGTGAAATGTAACTTTACCCTAGTGATCATCAAGCCCCAGGGTTTTCAATGTGGCTTAACAGCAATTATATAAATGTTAGAAAGGGGAGAAGTGTTAAAGTCCCTTACATTTAAATTTCTTCAGATTTTTGCTTCTTAAAGGGATAGACGACTTCACATAACTAACTTGCAAAAATCCCAAACGAAGCGAAAAAGATATGGGATAGGCTGAGAAAGAAATGGGAGTGGGGGAGGTGGCAAGGGAGGGTGACAGGAAAGCCACAGCACAGAAGCAACATTTTAAATTCTCTTAATTTTTAAGGCAAGCAGTAAGTTATAACAGAGGCATAGATTATCCCAAGATGTGAAATAAAGCTGTTTTCTCTCCCCCTCCCCTGCTCTTTGCTTCCCCAAACAAATACACAGTGCCCCAAGTCATACTGTATCAAGTGAATGAATCTCCTGGTTTAAGGCAATGCTCCTTCTCTCTCACCACATGTGCGACTTATGTTTCTGCTTTCACTGGCGACAAACTGGAGCCAGCTCCTTTCCGTTCAAGAGGAACTCGGCTACGTGTCGCTAACAACCCCACAAACAGTGCCTGCCCCTTTCTCTGTGCTCCACTGCCCACAGTGAGCTCAGCACTATGCCTGGGATTTATAGCAAGGAGACCCTAATCTAAGGGGCAATTCATGGATTCCTACAATGCCACTACTGAGAGGGGGGAAAAATATCAATGTGTTCCCTGGATCTATGAGACTCCATCAGAATTGGACCCTGATGCAGTCGGGTACAATTATGTGAGGTGCACACCACATTAATTCACAACACATACTGTTTTCCTCAATTAATTTTGTCATAAATCTTTTTTTTCCTTAAAGGTTTATTTTTCCCTTTTGCCATCATGTAAGGAAGGAAAAAAACATGATGGGCTTCAAAATGTTCTCTCCCCTTAAACAGATTTAACAAGAAAGCCATTGATAAAAACTTTATTTTCTTTCAAGCAATATCTTTACTGTGAACTTTTTAGATTCAGTTTGTTTCCAAAGGACATTATGATTTTAATAAAACCTAACTTGGTTCAAGAAACATCTTAATCTGAAGGTTTGGGAAGGTAAACCACAAAACAAATTAGCTGATAGTCAAATCATTTTAGGAAAATGAATTCTAAATGTTGGAACTAGGGGATAAAAGGTATGCTACACAGACACACACATGTGCATATGTGTTTATGTGTATACATGTGAGTTTGTATCAATACACAGACACATAAAAGCACATGATCTTCTCCTAGCAAACAGAAAAATAAATGCATAAACGATTCATTTCAGATGATATGACTCAATGCTGGAAGACAAAGAGCAGACCTAAAGGAAAATCACATATGTGAAACTTTTTAGCAGGTTCTTTGTACAAGTCATAAGACTGTCAATCAGGCCTTCTTTTTCCCATGAATCACCTCTATGAGCCTGGTCTGTGGTTACAAGTGCTCAACCTTCAACATAGCAGTTTGGAGTTTCTCTCTAAATCTGAGCCACAGCCTGTCAAGACAATCATTCAAACCACTGGCTTTTTTATTCCACGCCTTCATTTTTCTTCCTAACACTCTGCCAAAAAATGTTTTCAAATTCCTGATTGTTTGGCCATCCCAAAAAGGAACAGAGAAATACATACCTCTCTAACCCTGAGATACTTTACACTACGGCGCTTTGGACTGAGAGAAGGAGGAGGGTATGGGAGAGTAGGATTTCTTTTCCTTTCTAATTTCTTTTTTCTTTCTTTCTTTTCTTTTTTTTTAAATAAGGCTCATTGTCTCATCAGGAGTCAAGAAGAAAACAATGAGGAGGACTTCCAACGCTTGGCAATAACCCAAGACAGGTTTAGGAAATATGACATGTTTCTGGCCCCAGCCTCATGTCATTGAGGCCCCGTACATCTTTTTTTGGTGGTTGTAATTTAAATAAGACAACCAACTGCACAGCTGTCTTGGTCAAATTATGCAGACCAGGAAGTTTTCCTTCCATTTTTAAAAAGTCCCGGGCCTTTCTGACCATGTTCAAGAGAAGCCCTGGGGAGCCATGACCAATAAAAGTAGTGATTATGCCAAGAAAGGATGGAAATTTGCCTAAACCAGTAAACTAAACATCACGACTCAGAAAATGGAAACTTTTGTTTTTAAATAGAGCGTGTAAATTCCAATCATCCTCCACCATTCCCAAGTACCCCACCCCTCAAGAAATCTCTAATTTTACTTTGCCTCTGCTTTTATTTTCTATACTTGTGTATTTGCCACCTTGATACAAGAAAGACTGATACACTGACATGAAGGCAGAAACTCTTTCAGAAATGAACTTATCTGCAGATTCCTTAAAAACCAACTTTTATTTATTCTGTTTACCCTGTGCTGAGGGTTTTACCAAGGTTTGTATGAATATACACACATACATATTGTATGGGGGCGGGAAGTGGAAAGGAAATATATATGCAGATATATAATGTATGCGTATATTCCATGAGAAAAAGAAAATAATTATCTGCTCCATTCCAGCAACTATACTTAATTGCAATTATGAATGTGTAGCATGGTGAGAATAAACTCCTTAATATACTGTAAGTATGAACCACTATATCAGAACTCCAAATACACACCATAAAAACCGAGTTTAAATTCTCATTAGGCATTCAAAGGATAAGGACCTTTGCTCAGAGCATTTCCTTGGGATAAATGACCAGTTCTATTCTGCATTGGGAGAAATTGCTGGCAGAAAGTAACATGGGGCCAATGACCTCTTGTTGGTCATTAATCGTCATGGAATTCCCTGAACAAAGGTCATTATTGCTAATATAAACTTAAATTAAAATTCCATGGGCGTATGGATTTTTTAATGGCTAGTCCTATTTCATTTGGTATTTACAGGGCATTACTATAGAATTAATGTCTTATATATTAGCCAGCTAGTTGGTTTGACTTGTCTCAGCACTCAAATCAGCTTAAAGGTTTATTGGACATAAAATAAAAAATGGAGGGAAACAACTAAAAACAGGAAATCCTAAGAATTCCATTTCTGCACCTGGAACCCTCACAAAGTTACTAGCTCTGAACCCACATTTTACCTCTTCAGGAACCAGAAAAAAATTAATGCTACAGTGAGAGTCTATATATGGGTATATGCAGAAGGAATTTCAAATGGAGAAAAAAACATGTTATCTTTCCATTCCATCAATGCTTCATCTCCCAATTTCTTCTATCAGAAAAAAAAAAATACCATGTCTCCACTCAGATCCTTTGCATCTACAATTAAGTGCTTCTATTTTCATGAAGGGTTTACTTCTGAGATGCCACTTACCACCACAAATACAATATCATTTCATAAGTTCCAACTAGCCATATCCTGAACTGTTTGGTCTGCAGAAATATAAACTTTTTCAAGAATAGAGTTACTATATTGAGAGACGATCAACAAAAATTTATCATTTCCCTATTAAGGGAATTAATATCATATACATACATATATGTATTATATATGATAGATGTAGTATGTGTGTGTGTGTTTGTGTGGCCAGATCTATACTGACCAATCTGGAAGGTGAACCTTGAAGAATTAATCCTTGTCTAGGAATTCAATGGGAGTTCTTTGGCATATTGAGAGGGGTATCCTTGAGTTACTTTGGGGGAATTTAATATCTTCTTTGGATATTCATGTTTATCCATTCAAAATAGGTCATATATTTTATAGATCCATACTTTTTTTTTAGTTCTTCTCTCTACACCTTACCAAATACATTAATAAAATGAATCAATTAGCCTTATAGTGTGTGTGTATACACACACACACACACACACACACACACACACACACACACACACACCTTTCTAGGGGCCAAACACCACTTAAAATAGCTATAAGTTAATTTTATGTGTTCTATTATATTTTTAGTATAATCACTTGAGGTGAAAAAAATTGAAAGGCGGAGTGGAGGTTGCTTAAGAATATTATGGACTGTTAAATCTACAAGGCTGTCATTTATGTTAATATGATATATTATAGCAAATGTTTGGTAATAGGCTAGTATCCTAAATTAGCCTGAGAATTTCTAATGGTAGCAAAAAGAGGTGTCTAATAATATCTATAAAATTAAAGCATACCCTTCAGGTATGAAAAATTTAATTTACCAGGTCAATCAAGAAAGGTACAACTAGGTAATCAAAAGTATCTTTAAGAGAAAGGTTTTCTTGTGTTTTAATTGGATTTCAGGGTGGGAAGGGAAGGAAGAAGAGGGAACAGGAAAGGAATAGGTATTTATAAAGCAACTGCTATGTGCCAAGCACTGTGCTAAACCCTTTACAAATATTATTTCTTTCTTTTTTTTTTTTTTAGCTTTTTGGAGGAGGGAGGGTAGAACAATTGGGGTTAAGTGACTTGCCCAGGGTCACAGAGCTAGTTTGTGTGTGTGTGTGTGTGTGTGTGTGTGTGTGTGTGTGTGTGTGTCAAGTGTCTGAGGCCAGATTTGAACTCTGGTCCTCCTGACTCAAGGGCGGGTACTCTACTCACTGAGCGACCTAGGCACCCCACAAATATTATTTCTTGATCCTCACAAGAATTCTGGGAGGAAGGTGCTATTATTATACCCATTTTACAGAAAAGGAAACTAAAGCAGACGTGGGAAGATAAGTGGCACAGTAGAGTGCCCTGCCTAGAGTCAGAAAAACTCTTCCTGAGTTCAAATTCAGCCTCAGACACTTACTAGCTGTGTGACCCTGGGCAAGTCACTTCACCCTGTTGGTCTCAGTTTCCTCATCAGTAAAATGAGCTGGAGAAGGAAATGGCAAACCATTTCAGTATCTTTGCCAAGAAAACCCCAAGTGGGATCACAAATAGTCAGATGTGACTGAAAAATGACTCAGCAACAGCAAAAACAAAAGTAAACAGAGATTAGGGAACTTGCCCAGGTCACAAAGCTAGCAAGTGTCTGAGGTGAGATTTGAACTCGTGTCGGCCTGACTCCAGGCCTAACACTCTATCTGGTATGCCACTAACTGCTTAATGTATAGTGAATATTAAAGAAAAGTAGTATGCATAGTGGAAAGCATACTGAACCCAAAAGAAATCTGAGTGTAAATCCCACTTCTGACCCTTATTACCAACATCACCATGGGGAATATATGTATGTAGTAACTACCTCATAGGGCTGCTACGAAGATCAAATGAGATAATATATGTAAAGTGATTTGCAAAAAACACATGATAGAAACATCAGGAATTATTAGAGGGCATCTAGGTAGCTCAGTGGATAGAATACAAGGCCTGGAGTCAGGAAGACCTGAGTTCAAATCAGATCTCAGATACTTATTAGCTGTGTGACTGGGCAAGTCACTAAACTCTCTTTGCCTCAGTTTCTTCATTTATAAAATGAACCAGAGAAGGAGTGGTAACCACAGCAGTATCTTTGCCAAGAAAACCCCAAATGGGTTCACAGAGAGTCAGACATGACTGAAACTACTCAAAAACAATGTTATTAATAGATTCAAAGCTCAGACTGTTATCCATTATACTATGAGGCCTTTATTACAATCACTGTTAAAGGACATAAAGAGACAGTCCCAGTGTCAGAAAGCCTGGGGTCCAACTCTTGCCTCTGACACAGGATGGCTGTGTAACTCTAGCCAAGTTGCTTGACCTCTCAGTGCTCCTGATAACTCCCTTGAAGAACAATTTCTGGTCTGCAGTGATAGAAGGAGTTTGATCTCCAAGGAGCTGTCTATTTTGATGAAATCACAAGCCTAGATGAAAATGAATTATGAGATAGCCTTCCTAACGCTAGACATTAGCTACTTATGGTTAAGTTTTATTGACTTTGAGGTTCTATGATTTTCTTGGTGCAGACATGAAAAGGCAAGGTAACCATGCATTATGATTCTTCTAAACCTTAGTCAATGGTCTTTGCAAATTAGTGTGTGAATAGTCCATCACCCTGAAGGGGACCTGAGCTATGTTGGCCCTCAGAAGACAGGGAGTCTGATGCCAGGTCTCCATTCAGAGTTTTTACAATAAGGTAGGATCCCCCACAGATAAGACCTTGCTGACACACACTGCATAAGGAGGTTCTAGACTAAGATTTCATTAATCTGTCTCAGAAACAAAGCATAGCATAGAGCTGCTTCTCCCTCAGATTCCAGGGTACTCAGAGGTTGATAGCAGAACACAAGTAAAGAAGGACTATAGATCTAGATCTGGAAGGGACCTTAAAGACCATCAAATCCAACTCCCTCATTTTACAGATGAGGAAACTGAGGCCCAAGGTCACACTGCTCATTACACATGAGACATTGAATTTAAACCCAGGTCTTTCAACACCAGAGCTAATAGATGACTTTGACACCAATCCTCAACAAATTCCATCTAGTGGAATAAGTAATGCAGTAAAACAATAACAAGATAAAAGCTGGATAAAGCCTTCCATTACTAGTCTACATGCAACCACCTTACTGCCTTCAGTTTTTTTCATTTCTAAAATGAAAGGGTTAGACTATTTTTCCATAGTACTCATTAATGTGAAATCCAACGATCTTTAAGAAGACCTGATTTTGAATCCCTCCTCTGCCACAACTATATATGTGACCACAAGCAAACTATATAGGTGAATTTCAGGGCTAAAGAAACCTTAAATTTGATCCAGTCAACATTTCTTATATCTCTATCATGTGAAATGTACTGTTCTAGGTACTAGTAATACAAACACAGAACCAGATTAAAATGTAATTGAAAAATGTTAAAATACAAGACAACATAGCTAATGTTAATTTGTGGTTTTCTAAGTTAATATACAGCCAGGGTTCCATTTCTATTTGAGTTTGACACTACTGCCTTAGCCTATATTCTCAAGGAGTTTACACTCTAAAGGGCAGGCAGGGGCTGGCAGGTACTACCCCCCCCAAAAAAAACTGATACAACTAGGACTCTCTCAAAAGTTACCTATCCACCATGCCAAACAGAGGAGAAGCTATTCTATATTTAAAGGAAGCAGATTGCTATATGGCAGTTTTCAAGAATAATTTCCTACTTAAGCTTCAGGGGAGACAATATCCAAACTCCAGTGCACTGCCACTAAATTTGGAAATTTACCCAATTGAAAATTAAAATAATTCTGCCATTTGTTATCCCTAGACCAGGGGAGGAGGGAGCCTACAGTCTCAAGGCCACATGTGGCCTTCTAGGTCCTCAAGTGTGGCCCTTTGACTGAATCTAATTTGGTCAAAGGGTCGAACTTGAGGACCTAGAAGGTAACATGTGATCTCTGGCCACATGTTCCCCACCCCTGCCCTAGAGAAATGAACCCAGTGAAATGGACTTTAACTTTAGAACTTGCACTAATTCCTTTTTTTATTAAATTTTTGTTCCCTGTTAGATTTGCCGTAGTCTGTAAGTGAAATTCTTAAACCTAGTAGTCATGCTATGTTTAAAAATCCCTCAAGAAGAAGAGGTACAGGGAAGGAATACAACTTTATCAAACACCTACCTCAAATATCTTGAAAAGGATGGGACAAAGCAAAAGCTCCCCTTCTTGGGAAAAAAAAGGTCTGACTTATAAAAGCTGAGGGGAAATGCTAAAAAAGGCTTTAGGGTAACTCTTCTGTTGCTACACAACAATGTTACCTTATTCCCAAAATGGCCTATACATACACTGCCAATATAATCTCCAACTCTCCACAGAGCTTTCCAACCAAACAAACCTAAATTTCTAGACTATAGGAAGTGGGGAAGGGGAAGTCTTAGCCATATGGAAGCCAATATAATGGAAACTTGCTAGAACTCTGATTATTAGACAGAAAGGAAGCTCTCCACTAGCTGATCTGTGCAAGCCCCCAAGATACAACAATTAGGAAGGATGTACATGGCTAAATACCTTAAAACTTCAAAGTTTTCAAATGTCATTAGAAATGGAGTCTAAACCCCTCACCATTCAAAAGTTAAAATACTCCAAGCCATTGCTTTGTCAGCAATGTTATACAAGACTTTCACAGAATTTCCAGAACAGTGACATTTTTAAATTCTAGATCGGTATTTTAGTATCTCAAATTATTTTTAGAAAAGACTTTCTTAAGTCTCTTATTATCTATCAGTTATTTGGAGAAAAGAAAAACTAACATTTCACAAGTAATATTAAGAACCTGGTGATTTTAAAAACAACAACTATTAACAAACCAAACAAATCACTAAATAAAGAAAATTACTGCTGTTAAGACATACTGTTCTGAGAATTATAAGAATAAACACAAGAATGAAAAAGCTGTTGTGGGTAAAGAATTATTCAAGTCTGCATTTGAGTAACTCTGCATTTTAATTTAACCCTTTGAAACATTAATCAAACCATGGCTAATTATAGGAATTAAGGAATTAAACGATGGAATCTTCTAAAAGATATTATTTAAAAGGCAGTTTATACAATTACTTGTATAGATGTTTGCTTTAAAGAGGAAAACATTTCTACTGTAATGAAAAGGGTCTTAGAAAATTAAATTAACAAGGGGGGACCAGGCTGATATGAAACTAAATTAGCATCAAATGCAAATTACAGGGTACTTAATGGTAGAAACAGGTGCAGAGAAGAACCCTAAATGAGATAAATGAATAAAACATCCCTCTCCACAAATGTGGAAGCTGACACAAAGTCAATGATATGAATAATTCAGCAGTCTCCACACTGCTGTTGAGGTCAGCTTGCCTTGACCTTTGAAACAGGAAGTAAAATTCAGTCCAAATTTGAGTGACTAGAAATACAACTGTTATTTGTTTTTAATAAATAAAAAGAAACCTTAAGCTATATATACATATATGTACATATATATATATACACAATAGAAACAGAATTTGAAGCTATAAATAAAAAGACCACATTAAAATGATTTATAAACCAAAAAATGGTTAGATATAATAATGCCCAGAAATGTTTCAACATGCAAACATAGAAACAAATGAAAGAGAAAAAAGATAGGCACATATATGGCATGTGTGTGTGTGTATGTGTGTGTGTGTGTGTGTATACATATATATACACACACACATACTTTTATGACTGGTTATCTTGGTTTAATAGTAACTCGAGTACCTTCAATAATAAATTGTGATTTTGTAATGTTTATTTTAAAAATAATCTTCTTGTACTTAGTAGGATATTAACATTGGAATAAAAAGAATGTTCTATTCCATGCTTTTATCAAGGTATTTTATATTAGTTAAAGCAAAACAAACCTTCACATGTGTACAATAAGATTTCTTTAAACCCAGTACAATCCCCTACCCCCCCACCTTCTCAGAAATCGGTTTTGCATATGATAAACAACCATTTAATATTAGATTTCAACAATTAATGCTCTTTAAAAAAAAGAAATACCATCTAGATCCTAAAACCAAATCTTCTAAACAACTATTTCCCATCTGTCATGGGTTTATATGTCTTTAGAGACTTTTTTTTTTGGCCTTATAGCTTTTCTGTGACATAATGCCCCCAAAGTATTTCATATATTTTCACATACTCAGCTACTGAATGAAGGTATGTTTCCCCTTTCATATTGAATTTGGAAATACTCAAGATTAACAGGGTGTGACAATAAACCAATTTCTGTAAGATTGAAAATCAGCAAATATGAGATAAGTATATATGTATGTGTAAGTGTGTGTGTGAAATATGTGTGTTATTTTATAGCATATAATAAAAGATATTTGATAACACAAGTTATCTCTGACCTCTCTTTGGTTCTATGAATCTGACCAGTATATTGCTTACAGGTATATAGATAGATATCTTGAAGCTATCTAATGTGCATGCCAAATATAGCATTATGCTGAAGTGTGGGTTTAATTTTATTTTCTGAATTTGGGGAATGCAAGTCAATAAAATGTCATACTGAGAAGGGAATGGTGCACTTGGTTTATTACAGCTACCTCCTAAAGCTAGAGCTTAGTCACATAACAAAACTAAAGATGCAATTTCTGTTACATCCACAAAATCACTCCTAGCTCAGCATATAATAAAGGGTGATAGACCAAACACTGCTGATTTGGGGTTTGACTTAATGACTAACCTAGGCTAAGGCTTTGTGTATAAAAGTGGCTCCCCATTAAATGACAGCTTTGAGAAGCCAGCTGGTTCTCATTTTGAAACAACCGGTTTCTCTATCCCCAAGTGCTAAAGAAAATAATCCTAGCAATCCATGACTACACACTTTCGCAGGGGCAGCAATGAGAATGTGATTGCCGAGATAATTAAAGTCATTCCCAAAACTTCCAAGGAAAGGGGAATTGGGGGGGGTGGGGGTGGGGGAAATAGACAAGGATAGTTTTTAAATTAAAGTATAACAAATCAGTTTGAGTTGAAGAAAAGAGAGGAGCAACTTCCTGGCTCCACAGAATTAAGTTTAACTTACTCTTTTCTTCTCCAAGAAAAAAAAACATTCCTTGTTTTCCAAAATGGCAAACTGAGGTCAGAAATAAAATTACTGAGGGGTAAACAACTTAGTAGCATCTGGATGTTGATAAATAACAATTGGAGGAACATCTTGTCTCTGATGATACACTAGACCAAGACATAAAAAAATCAAACGGCAATCTCCAATAAAATAGTCACTAAATCTTTGAATTCTTAAATAAATTTTTCCCAGCAGATCTAGCATGCTAAATTTACTTTAACATAAAAAAAAACCACTGAAGAACATGTCATATGAGTCATATACTTAAATGCATTAGTCTTAGAGGGAAAAAAAACCCTTTTTTAAAAAAATGCTACGCTGTTTATTATACAAGAAAAATCCATGCTTCAAATAGCCCTAATGACATTCTGTTCAACTAAGTTCCATGCTGGCTTGCAGATTTCATGTGCTATGTGGAAAGAAGCTACAAGACGTGAAATCTCCCAGTCTGTGCTATCTGCATTTAACAGGAAGAAGAGATCAGTTCAATGAGGACTATTCAGTGCCTCTCAATTAACCTGATTAGTTCAGCGCATGACTCTCATGAATGACACCTTATCTTAGAAACGAAGGAAGAACTTCCTTCCTCGTGCAGATACAGGAGCCCCCTAAAGCCAGAATATGTAGCCTATCAAATATTAGCTCCCCTCTGTTTCTCCTCCTTTTGCAAGCAAGCAGGTCACTGAGACCAGAAGAGGCAGAGCCTGATTGGATTTTGTGTCCTAGGGACATGCTAGTGAGGATCTCATCTGCCCAGGTGGCCTAAGAAAAAGCTGGGAAAAGGGATGCCCTGTAGGCAACTTCAAGCCCCTTCTTTCAGAGTCAACCAGGCACATGATGGGATTTCTGGGAGGAGGTGGCAATTCATTAACCCTTCAATCACCAAAGCTGCACATCAATATAATACCTGCTTGGGAGAGGTAAAATGCTGAGTTCTTAAAACTCTTGCAGATTGGGCAAAACAAAAGCTTGCTTTGATATGTGCTAGTCTGAAAGTTGTTTCACATTTGACAGAATAATGGGAGATAACCGTGTTGCCATGGCAAAACCAAGGCATTCCCAAAATTCTCCTATAGCTTCACAAGTGCCATGGATAAGGGTATTTTGTTAAGTAGTATCACTGTGGGTAATAGCAATATTAGTTAATAATAGAATCTGTGCTTGAAAGTGTAGATAAGAATGTCAACAACAGAGATTTTCACTTACGTGTCTGCACCATGATTTACTTAAGCAATTAACTAGTTAAGCAATGAGAAGATCCTCACTATAATCGTATAGGGATTGTTAAGCGTAATAAATTCGGTGCTTTATCAATTTCTACAAAACAACTTCTATTTATCAGCGAATGGCGGCTTTTCACATTTATTTACTGGGTGGTTGTGATAAAGCTATCACAATACCTGAAAAACGTCATTAACTAAATTTCAGCAAACATCCTAGATTGAGTTCCTTGCCATAATAAGAAACCTTTTTGCCTCAGTTTACCCAGTAATGCAGTAGACTAAAATCGAGAGAATTTTCAAGCTTGAAATGACCTTAGTAACAATTCATTTTACAGCTCAGGAAACTAAGGTCCAGAGAATAATAGTAACTTTCATTTATAAAAATGCTTTAAAATTTGAAAAGCATGTTCCCCACAACTACCATGTAAGGTAAGTAGCACAAGTATTATTCCTAGACTCTAAGCTTCGTGCTAAGAGGGCATGGACTAAATCCTGATTAAATATCTTATATACCCCAGTGCTCTGCCACAGAAGACATTTAATAAATGTTTGTCATTCAATGATAACAAATTCAATTCTGAAAATATCAGTTAAGGGGTGGCTAGGTGGAAGTGAAAAGAGCACCAGCCCTGGAGTCAGGAGGACCTAAGTTCAAATCTGGCTTTAGACACTTAACAGTTACTAGCAGTGTGACCTTGATCAAGTCACTTAACCCCAATTGTCCTGCCTCCCCCCCTCCAAAAAGCAAAAAAAAAAAAAAAAAGGAGAGAGAGAGAGAGAGAGAATATCAGTTAAATTACTACTATGTGCTGGAAACGAAATGGGGGGGAGGTCCTTGATTTCAAGAAGCTCCCATTTTACTAGGGGAATACATTATGAGTATTATAGTAGCAAGTACAGAGAGAAAGAGCTAAAGGAGGGATCACACAAAATGCTAGAGGACTTTGTGAGGAGGGAGAGAAAACTAGCAGCTGAAAGATTGGAGGAAGACTTCATGAAAGAGACAGAACTTAAGTTGAGCCTTGAAGAAAGATAAAAACTGTTAAAAATCAAAGATGGAGTGTATTCCAAACATGTAGGTCAGCTTTTGAAAATGTACAGAGGTTAGAAATGTCATGACAAGTTAAGGGTGGGTGCAGAAGCATTTACACTTTGGCTAGAAGGGAGAACAGGTGAATGGGAAGGTAAGTGAAATAAGACTCGAGAAAGAGGTTGTAACCAGATGGCAGAAGTCCTAAAAAGTCAGGCTTAGGTATTTGCATTTTATCCTACAGGCAACAGAGAGTCATTCAAGGTCTTTGAGGAGGAGAGTATCATAATCACACATACCTGCACCTCATAAGATTTTTCTGGAAGTTATGTGAAGAATGCAGTACCATTCTGGGACCAGTGGCAGAGACAACCTTGATTATCAGTCATCATTACCAGATGATGAGAACTGGACTAGGGTGATGGTTGTGAATGGAAAAAAAAGGGTAAACTTGAAAAATAGAGGTAAAATGGACATAACTGGGCAACTGACTTGATATAAGGTTGGAGAGGGAAGCCACAGATAACTCCAAGGTAGCAAAGTCCAGTAATTGGGAGTACAGAGTAAGCATTTAATAAATGCTAGTTGATTGACTGACTGGGAAGATGGGAAGTACCATCAATAGAGAAAAGCAAGTGTGGAGAAAGGATGACTTTAGGGGAAGATGAGTTCATTTTTGGACTTGTCGAGTTTGAGGTTTGAGCTGGCATGATATCCAATAGGAGATTTATATGGCAGACAGCTGGAGGTGTAGAAATGAGTTCTTAGAAAGAAATGGGACTGGACATAGAGATTTGAGGGTCAGCTGCATGGAGATGTGAGCAAATTAGATCATCAAAGGAAAATATAGAGAGAAAAGAAAAGGATAAATAAGAGGACAGGGAAACTAGATGTTAATCTAACAAAGGAAAAGGAGAAGCAGTCAGATAGAACTATCACACACACACACACACACACACACACACACACACACACACACCCAACACCAACAAGAGAGGAGAAAATGTCCAGGGGAAAATGATGTTGAAACTTGCAGAAAAGTCAAGAAAGATTGGGACTGAGAAAAGACTATCAGATGTATCCATTAACAAAGGATTTCAACAAGTAGTTTCATTAAAATGGTGGTATCAGGAGTCAAACCTGGAAGAATTGAAGACTGAGTGAATGATAAAGAAGTAGAAGAAGCAAGTGTGCACAATTCTTTACAGAAGCTTAGCAGTGAAAGGGGAGTTGAAAGAAAGGACAATCACCTTAGACTGCAAGCCCAGTCAAATGAAGATTGTTTAAGGATGGGGAAAACCTAAGCATGTTTGTTGGCATTAGAAGAAGGGAGAAGGGGGCGGCTAGGTGGCGCAGTGAATAGAGCGCCGGCCCTGGAATCAGAAGGACCTGAGTTCGGAGCCGGCCTCCGACACTTAATCCGCACAAACAAAAACCTAGCCGTGTAACCTTGGGCAAGTTACTTAACCCCAATTGCCCTAAAGGGGCGACTAGGTGGAGCAGTGAGTAAGAGTGCTGGCCTCGGAGTTTGGATGACCCGAGATCAGATCCGGCCTCAGAAAATGAGCACCCACGAATAAATAATGACTAGCCGTGTAACCTTGAGCAAGTTACTTAACCCCAATTGCTTTAAAAAAAAAAAAGAAGAAAAAGAAGGGAGAAGGACAGAGAGCTAATGAAGAAGAAATGAAGGGCAGAAAGGGGTGGGGAGAGAGAATGAGTAAAAGCAAGGCTGAAAACCCATAGAAAAAGAATAGGAAAGCAAATTGGGCCAACTCAGAGTAAAGATAGTGAGGATGAGGTAAAGGACATTTGTAGAGGGATGAGTCTTGTAGCATAGCTACACTAACTGTCTCATTTTATGTGACAGAAGCAAGGGAAGAAAGGACAGATGATACGTTGAAGTCTGATGACAGGGTGTTAAAATACAAAGAAAGAGGGAGACAAGGATGCTCACAATTTACGGCCTATACCTACTGAGAAATGGGAGTTGGAGACTATATTGGAGACTTGGGGAGAGAACTGAAAAAGAGTTAGTGACAGTCTTTGGAGAGTATAACAGTCTACCAGGGGTGACTAAGAAAATTACTGTGTAGTAGTGAGGGCCCAGTTGAGATTAAGTAACGTGAATTTGTAAGGGACCAAACTGAATTCAGCAATAGAGGAGTAGGACAAAGAAGGCAGGGGATGGAGTGGGCAGCAACTGGACTTGAGGACTGGCAAGGTGTGAGGCGAAATGTGAACAGTGATAGGACAAGGGAGCAAGTACCTAAACTTTGTTTAAATTGTCAAGAAACACTAGGAAAGGGGAGATGACTAGGAGAGGTGGGAGGTTATCACAAGGATAAAGAATATATTTAAGAGGAGTAATAATAGACAGAAGGTTGCATTTGTTATCTCTCATTTTACAGATAAGGAAACTGAGGCAAGAGTCATAAGAACAATAGTGTTATAAGTAGAACAAACTCTCCCTTTGAATAACCATATTCTTTATGTTAAGATGCACAGAAGTCCCACTGACAGCTCAGTGAGTAAACAATGCAAACTCACCATTTCCTCCAACACCTGCATGAATTCAAACAAATTTATAAAATACTGAATTTTTTAAAAACAACAAAAGCTGAACAAAATATCAACTTAAGAATTAGTTAGGAAAGCAACAATGAAAGGATGACTCCATGGGATACAGAAGGCAATATGATGTAGGGATAAAAATCTCAGGATGAGAGACTAGGGACCCAAGTTCTAATCCTGACTCTGCTACTGCTCTATCATCTATGAAGGATCCTCTTCTACAAAAGAGAGTTATCTGCCCTGCCCAATTCACAATATTGCTGGGAAAAACAAATCAAAGCACTCTTCAAAAAAAATTTGAGGAAAGTGGCAGGGGAGGGGGTATTAGTACAGGCAAGTCCCTGTGTAGAAACTCCTTCAAGTTCTACAGGCAACAATACTATAATTTATAGTCTTAGAGAGTTGTCTGGAACACTGAGGTCAATAACTTAATTGTCCATTGTCACAGGGCCAGTACAGTATAAAGGTAAGATTAAAGATATTAAATGTCACCTAATCCATCCCACTTTATTTTATAATTGGGGAAACTAAGGCCTATAAAGGTTAAATGACTTGCCCAGGTCACACAGTTATTAAGCAGCAGAGCTGGAATTTAAACCTGCCTCCAAATCCAGGGCTTTTTCCACTATACTAAAGTATTCCTACTACAAGGCGAGCCTTCTATCCACTACCCATGCTTCCTCACAATATCCACAAATAGAAAGACATTTCTTTTTGTTTCAAAAATGCTCATAGATTAGAATCCAGATAATTTTAATCAATGTATATCAGAATCTCAAAGGATATTCTTCCATCATCACTGCCATAAGCACAAAGAAATATTGTTTTGAAATTATTTAAAGATTAGAATCTGGAATTGGAATATGAACAAAGTTGTATAGAGAAAGGGAGAATACGCCAAACACATTTTTCTTCTCTTATCGTTAAGTTTAGTAGCTCCAAAGAGAGCTCTTTTAACTCCCAAACATATCTTCTTTTTCTAAAGTACAGGAGTTTCACGGGTGGCTAGGTGGTGCAGTGAGTAGAGCCTTGGCCCTGGAGTCAGAAGGACCTGAGTTCGGATCTAGCCTCAGACACTTAATGCACACACAAACAAAAACCTAGCCATGTGGCCTTGGACAAGTTACTTAACCCCAATTGCCCTCCAAAAAAATAAATAAATAAAGTACAGTAGTTTCTAATGAACATAGACTAAATCATTCTTTCCCCCACTTCTATGAAGACTAAATCATTCTTTCCCCCACTTCTATGAAAATGTTTTGCCATACTTGAACCAGGTACAGGAGTTTGAATAAGATTCCTTCTGGGATGCTCGCCAATAGTGAGGCTATGTGCACCAAAAACTTTAACTGAAACAATACATTCCTGAAAATTACTAATAGACTAAACCCCTAACTAGTTGAAAGTAAAGCAGAAGTAGGGGGTGGGAGGGAAACCTGAGATTTAAGCTTTAAAATAATAGACACATTGAATGAAAGTGACTGTATTTTCTGATATTCTGCAGAGGAAAAGACATTAGTCAAATCATGATTACTTTGGACTTAGAAAAAGAACAAGAAAAAAAAACCTCTAGTGAAAGCATTCAACTGTATAGCAAGTTGTTTCCGGGATCATCTTTTCACAGTATAAGTGGGGGGGGGGGGGAGGGACTATTTGTGACAGACCAAAAAGCCTGGCCTGGGGTGAGCTCATTGGTGCCTTGAAGCTATAACTTTCACATGCTAACAGTCAGAGAGTCAAGAGACTAATTTCTTACAATCACCCTGAGCTTTCATTTTGATTATTTTTCAGTGAATCACTTTAAAAAGAAATTTTCCTCCACAGTAAGAGTGGCAAAATCTGTCAGCTTGTATAGAAAAGACTTTTCCCAAAAGATGAAAAATACTGTAGATATTCAGTCAATTAAACAATCCACTTGAACAAAAAAGTTCCCAATAAATTTTTTTTGAGGGGAGGGAGGGTGGCTCGGGGTGTATTTTAAAAGGCATTTCTGGACAATAACTTAAAAAAAACTTTAACACAAATTAAAATTTGAGAGCCTTGTCAAACCTATAAAATATTATGAAGTGTTTGATGTCATTCCTAATCACAATGCATGAGTCTGGGGTTGCCTCTACTCTCTCTCTCTCCCCCTCCCTCCCTCCAAATGGCACTGAAAGTGTTAAAGAAAACAATAAAGGAACAAGTGAGTGTACAGGGTAGGATTTACTGGCATTTACTTTTAATCTATGGTCCTTTACTCTGTAGCTTATCAGCCCTGTGTCAGTCCTTTTTCCTTCTTTATATTTCATGAGGAGCCCCCCATGCTGCTACTGAGAGACAGAGCCCAAGTGTCTGTAAGCTTTTTGTCAGGTAGAAAGAGAAGAAAAAGAGGAGGAACAAGAGGAAAAGCAAAGCTAAGAGGCATCTATTAGATGTCACTAGGCTTTTGTATTCATGTCAATGATTCAGGATTAGAGTATTTGAAATAATCTTATTGAGAGGAATCAAAAGCCCCACAGAGTGAGAGCCCGCTCTGCAGCATATGGCAGGGCAGTGGCCAATATCTTATTAAAGATGTGTTAGCTAACACTATTACTTTTATATTCTATTACAAAACTAGTATGACTCAAACAGTTAGCTACATGGTATAGTTACATCTCGGGGCTCGATATGCCAGAGAAAGCTGTGCGATTTGCCAGCCTGTTTGGTTATTATAAGTGGGCTTTGGGGGTCCTGATTTTTTTTCATTTTTTGTTGTTTTTTTTTCCTCTTTTCTGGAGCTAGGACTATGTACTTCCGACTGCCAAAAGAAAAAGTCTTCAAGCACCCAGAAGACTCCTCTCGTACTTGGCATAGATTAAACAATAGGGACATTTTCCCCTCAAGAATAGTTTATTAAGCTTGTATCTGTAAACTCCTGACTTTATATCTGACAGAGAAGGAAAAAAAAGCATCCTGGAGCATGTGCATCTATATTCCCTCCCCAACCCCACTGACCCCTTCCCACCCCCACCCCCCCAAAAAATACAAACATCTTTAGCTTCCCAGTTTCCCTGGGTTAGCACAATTAAAATTCTATTACAATAGATACTGTAACTCTAAAACCTTTATTTGCTTCTGGACAAAGGCTTGTAACTGGAGAAATAGTTTGTTCAAGAGATTTATCTTCATCTGCCTGCACCTTTTGAGGCACCAAGCAACCAGAGACAAAACTGTACTGTTCACCATATTTCACCAACTGCAACAGGAGCATTTAGGTCACTTTCATATTGTCCAGTGTAGTATATGGTTACATAGAAAGTAACATGGGAAGAAAAAAATTTGCATGTGACCCATTTCATATCACATATGAATTTTAAAAGACAACTTATTTTTTATGTAAGATTAAAAAAAGATTTTAAAGCTATTTATCCCCATCTTATTGGGTCTTATTTAAGAGGCTTTATAAAGTATAGGTTCTTGGGGGTAATGGTAGTTTAGAAAGATTTGGAGATGTGGTTCTAGGAATTTTGTCTTCTCATTTCAAGTAACTTCCTTTAGAAAAAGCAAACATTTTTGATGCAGTAATATATTCTGATCACAAACTGACTGCACAAAGTTGCTAATATGATACACAGGAGACTTTGTACTGACTTTCTGTACTTTTCCAGAACTGTTCTAAGAGAAAAGTGACTGATGGGGCTAAAAAATGAAAACTCATAGCAAGATGTGAAATGCTGCATCACATATACACAACTGCTATTTCTCTGAAGCGGAGTTAAATACATTTCTTGGAAGTTGTTACCAATAATTCCTTTACAGGAAAACCACTGTTATTCATTATGGAGTGTCCACATTAGTATTATGCCATGTCAAAGTACTTTGCATTATGATATAATGTCAGCATAGCTGAAATACGTTTTAATGTATCCTAGTTGTAGATTAGGGAATAGCTGGTAGGCAAAGAAAATTCAGACTAATTTGTTTATTATATTATTATCATCAGTCACTAAGCACCAATGTACAAGGCCTTTTGCATTCTCAGAATATTTTCTAATATTTAATGGATTTTTAGAATGATAGAGTTTCACATAAATCCCATCACTCATGATCGTGTAAGAATTCTCACTGACAGAGCAAATGTTTAAATGGAGAAAGGTTACTAAACAACAATGAATCCATGTTCAGTAGCAGTGGTCCAAGCAAGACTTTTACCTTTTTTAAAAATGCAAGTATCTCAAGATAACAAGAAGAACACCAATTATTTAGCCTGTGGGTAACTTTGTAAGTATATATCACCTTTGTACACTTTTACAGAGTACTAAAGGTTAGGAAATCAGTTAGTATAAATGGCTTACTAGTGCTTTGGGAAATTTTAATCAGAGATATCTGTACAGCTCTACTTACACATATTTCTGACACCTACATGCTTCCATTACAAATGACACACACGTCAAATTATGTTTAGTAATTCACCCTTACTTAAAACTAGACCCCCCAAAAAAATAACTTCTTAGATGAAAGATAATGAAACAAAGCCATGCGATAGGATAAAAACTCATTATTTGGCCACCACCTTAATAAAAGTAGCAATGATTTTCATGTTGTTTGAAGAAGGTTTTATAAAACAGAAAATAAATGGATAAACTGCATCCTAGAACTTATCTATGATTATAGGTGAAAAAAAATTAGCCAATACCACCACCATTTGTGTTAAAAGGGTCCCAGATGCCTTCACACACTTGGAAAAATGTATTCCTTTCTGCAGTGAAACCATATCCAAAGCTTAATGCTTTCCATATTCTTCCCATTTCTCATTACATGCATAAGGATACAGTCTACTAAAAAAGAAAACCCAAGCACTTCATATGAGGAAAAGTCTACCTATGACAACATCAATTTCTCTCTTCTGAGGATTCCTAATAGCTTTTAATGCTAAAAGTTGCTACAGCATTAGGAAATGCAGAGTATGTAAATCTAATCACTAATTTTGTAAACCTATTTTCAGCTTAGTTTTCTTCTTTTTCAATGAAGCAGAATGAGATGATTTTAATTTTTTAATAATCATGCCAAACTATCTTCTCAATGTCTTCTTAATTGATTATCTCTAACAATAGTTACATAATCCACCAAATAATCAACATGGAAATGAAATTGAGACAAATATGGAGAGTATTTGAGAATCCCAACAAGAAGTTTATGAAATCCTTGGCATCTAGAAAGTCAAAATTTAGAAAGAAAAGTGATTTAGTTGAATGTTAAGACACAAGGATTCCATCCAATGATGTCTGTTCTTAAGAAAACAAAAATTTGTGTGGGTTACTACAGGTCAAATGTCAGTTAAGGTCATATCAAAGGTAAGACTTTATGGATGCCAGAAATAAACTACAAAGGAAATGTTTCTAAAAAGTGAGAAAGGCACAAATAGCAAGAAGTCATCATATTCAACATAAGTAAACTACAACCAGCAAATCTAAAATCTTTATGGGTATATAAGTTGACATTTCATGTATGTATGTGTGTGTATATATATACATATATATGTGTAATGAGAAATCAAAAATATACCAGTAATTCCTTTTTTATTCAGCTATATTGTACTTGAACAAGATGGGGACAGAATTCACATGAGAAAGAAGTAACACTAGAAGGAATTATATGATTTACCAAATCTATCTATTCTTTAAAAGAACATCATTCTAATTTGGTAACAACCAAACACTGATATTACATAGATCTGAACAAAATAAGTCAAACCCAACCTTTACCCATTGGTCAAAGTACATTATCTATCATTGGATCCCAAAATGAAGGAAAACAAAAAATCTCTATCCTCCTGATTTACTGGAATCTTATGCATATCTCACCTGAAATTTGAGTTCTTTACATGAAAGATTTTAGACTATATTTCAGAGAACTAAATATACTTACAAAATGATCTATATTCATCTAAAACAGTGCTAGATTAGTATATACTGAATTGGTTCTAGAAAAGTAAAGGGTGAGTTTTTTTTACACAAATAGGGAATGAACGTCTAAGCCAACTAACTACCTATTTAATAATTATTAACATACTTATTTATAATAAGTTTTTAAAAAGTTTTCCATGTAATAAGAACTGGAAGCTTCCTTCACAGATTTAGAAAAATTATAAAATTGGTCTCCTATTTCATTCTACCCTATGTGACTTTTGTCATTATCATCTTTTCTGATTCTTACAAAGCAAACCTAATTAAGAACCTCTCTCATTAGTCTTCCAGAAAAATTAGCACAGCTTATGCTAATTACTCCTGCAAAATTTAATAAACTCGTTGAAATGGGAATAGTCTAATGAGGTTTTATTTATTGAACTAAGATAACTCTAAGGAAAAAGGTTAGGACACAAGGATATTCAATGTGGTAATAAAACTACAATTTATTCAATTTCTGAACAAGAATTTTATTGCAAACCTTTTAAATTCAAATACCAGTTACTGTGTGAATGTTAAATCAATCTTGAACTTAATTTAATAACAGGAAGTATATTTTTTGAAAATTTAACAATAATTACCATACAACCAATCATCTCAACTATAATAGTGTCATTAGCTGCTGGTCATCAACTATTCAGACTAGCATATTAAACCACAGCCATGCCTAAATAACCTCCAAAATCTGAATATTTGGAAACATCTATAACAATTACCACCTTCAGGGAACACAAAACAAATTCCTATAATTATATTAAAACTGTTGAGATCTCTTTTCTCACTGTGCTGGGTTCAATCACAGTAGAGCACAAAGTGGGAACCCATTTCCTATGTCAGATCTTGAAGCAGCCAGTGCTATTTTTTTTTAATTCCACTTATTTTGATGAGCTACATCTAGCTAGTTGCTATCCCCAAATTACTAGCAACAAATAACTACAGTTAAGTTTTAAGTCACAAAATAGCTTATTATGCACCATAGAATAGCTTTGTCTGGTCACAAGGCTAACTACCCTATAAATAGTTTTCCTGAATAACCACAGCTAAAAGTCTTTCAAGTGATAAAAATAGAAATGTTCTTCCAAAATCTGAAGGGCAAGAAGAGGGGACTGAAAATTATTGGTGTCCAAATGTGGACTGTGTATGAAAACTATGCTAAATCCCAACACAACAATTGATCATACTCCCAATTCCATAATTGCACATTGTTGTATGTCTTGTAGAAACAGTTACTATTGCTGATGTATGCAGGCCTCGTGGCCTATTTTACACAATATGCTGGGATTCGCATCCATAAATCTGAAAGCAGATCAAACTCTAAGCACGTAACACAGATATTATGCAATCCGTAATATGGAATCAAATTGGAAACTATGAAATTCAAACACGGTTGCCATCATATTTTTCCTTCACAGCAATTTTATGGAATTGAAAAATCTTTTCTATTTAGCCCTTCCTTGTATAAGTTCTTTGTTGCTATTATTCTCTTCTCTTCTTGTTAAAAAAAAATGGAAGTTTCACATGTCAGCACAGACAGGACGAGGGCTTTTTAAAGCTCTGGCAGTCCGAAGGACAAATAAATTCTGAAAACTCATATGCAAATAAAAATAGCTAAATGGGGTTTTGCATATCAATTGGCATCGTAGCTTAAAAAGATGGTTCACATGCACAAGTGATAACAGCAGGCAAATAAACATATGTTAGAACGTGTACAGATATTCTAGTTGCTTCAGCTGTTTGAAAAAGTGCTCCTTTTGAGAGACAGACGCTGCCTACACACGATTTCCTACTTTCCAAACCAAAGGGAAAAAAATGAAAAGGATAAATGTCATGAGTAATATTACTAAAGCCACCAACAGTATAAAGTGCATACTTATTTTGCCTAAATTGTTTGAACTACCCCAGCCAAGAAAAGGTTTTAAGTACCCTACTGGGACAGATGCAAAGCGGGAACAATAGAAGCCGTACTAATGCAATCCAGGTAACACAATCCTGTTTCAAAAACACAGGCTGGGCTAATTATGGCACTGCTGAGTCAAGTTTCTTATGCCATTGCAACCCACAGGAACAGGTCAAAATCAAATGTTATTCAAACCACAGTCATATCAACCTTCTATATCAGAGTCACAATTTAAAACCGAATGAAGAACTTAAAAGCTTAACCCATTCACAAGCAAAAAAAAATGTTCATTGCGGGTGGCGAGGTAAGGTTTATTTTATCATCTAAACTGAACTGTGTGCATGACAGGATGCTGGCGATTTCGAGGTTTTGCCTAATATGTGAACTCGTTCTTTGATCAGAATTATTCTTTTTTATATAAAAAATGTTGTTTTAAAAAGGTTAACATAATATTTATATTGATTGCCAAGCTATAAAATGCCAATTGAATAAGCAGAACTGCCTATACAACAGATTTGTGTGTTTGTGTGTGTGTGTGTGTGTGTGTGTGTGTGTGTGTGTATTATGGTCATACTTTGCCTAACTCAAAGATTTAAACATCTTTGCAGAAAAGGTGTGAAGTATATACCTACATGTAAATACACATGGCCTTTTAATTCTCTGTGTGGTCAAGTTAATAGCACTCACACATAACTGCCATACCACCTTACAGAGAATGAAAATGCATTTTTGAGGTTTGGATATTAAATTATTTCAGAGGCTAGAGATCTCTGTTTAATAATTCTCTTTTTGTTGCAACCTGAAAGCATATATTTGGCAATAAAACATTTGCTTTGGCTTTTAGCCCCAATAAGGGAAAAGATGAGCTACTGATCACACAACTTAGGTGTTAATGAAGTCTGAGTGTGCAGAACATATCTTCTTTGCTTTATTGCTCACCAAAAATGGACAATCCAGCAAAGGAGATTCGAACCATATAAAACTGATGCATCACCTTAAAAAAAAATTGTCAAAACCCTGAAAAGATTTCTTGATTAGCTCTTTTGCTTCTTTATGGAAGGAAGGGAGTCACTTTCTTACAAGGTTCTTTTTGTGGATTGGTGGAAGGCGTTCCTCCTTCTAGCTGACAACTGACAGAACACATAAACCTTCCAGGCCATTTAACTCTCAAAGACTAATGCTACATAACAAATGGTTTATCATATATGTTTCCGTACAATGAATTTCAATAATTAAAATGTAAAATGAATATTTGGAATGCAACTTTGCATAATGTGTAAGCACAGTGACTTGAAATGGCAATATACAGCTAAAACAGATTTATTGTTCTACTATGATTTACTTGGTCATGTCAGATTAGTAATATGGATCTGTTTAAAAACACAATAATTAAGACAAGCAGGATGAATTAATCAACTCACAATACAGTAAAAGTAGCAATCAAACCAGGAAAATAATAGTAGAAAATCTTAGTTCTTTTAACTGCTTTTATGCATAAATAAAAACCTTAAAATGTAGATGGATTGCATCCAACAGAACTACTGTAGCTAAAAGTGATAATGATTCAAACATTTTTCAAATAAAAGTTAAATATTTATAAGTACCCAACCACATTTCATAAATCACAAACTATTATTATTTTATTTCTGAAGCTTCCTGGCACAGCATGAAGATTGAACCACAGAAAGTCAGGGGAGAAAAAATATCTCTTTCAGAGTATGAATCAGACACAAAACCAGAGCCCTCCAAGGAACAGGTCTCCCTCCAAATAACATTCCATATGGCCTTCATGGGAACTGCAGTCACAGCTCGGCTTAATTCACTATCAACAACCAAATTTCATCCATATACATCCATAACCCTTGCCCGTTAGTGACACAGGGCAGGTGTTTCATTATAATGAGGAATAAGAATTCAAGGAAAGAATAGTGGCCCCTACCTGTCAATTATCACTGGATCTGAGGGAGTCTCATTTCGGTTGCCACAGCTTTTCTTGTCACAACAGCGGCTATAGAGCAAAAGTGAAAGGATTTAGTACAACCATTACATTGTAAAATTATCATTAGGCAGACAGAAGGTTCAAATTGCTGGGTTACATATGGTAGAATTACCATGAAGCCATACCTGGAACTCAACCGATCTTTGTGACAGAAAATTCTATTTGGGTCACCTATGGGTTAATGATTATATTTAACTTCTCCAGGCACAGCTGGGTAGGAACCATGAGGTGGGGGTGGGGTGGGGGATCCTAATAACTGCTATCCCATTCACTAGCCTACAGAGGGGCAGACCATGGAATGTTAGAACTGGAGGAGGACTGAGAAATCATGGAGGCAAACCCTACAGTTTCACAGATGAAGAGATAGGTATCCTGAGCGAGTACCAACTTGCCCAGGGTCACACACCACAGGGTCTGGTCCCAAGTGGCAGGAGGTTCTTACTCCAATTCCAACGCTCTTTATGCTCCCTTTTGTCTTTCATAGGTTACATATAATGTATACAATTACCACTTGGACCCAATGTAAAAAAGGTTCAGAGTTATAGAAAGATCAATGGGATTTCATTTTGTAGAAAGTAGAGATAAAGACAGAGGTACATTTTTTCCCTCTCCCATGATCATAGGACTTGAGGATAAAAAGGACCACTGTGACCATTTAAACAAATCTCCTTATTTTACAGATAAGGAAACTGAGGCCCAAGATGATGATGATAGTGATGACAGCTAGCATTTATATAGTGCTCTAAGGTTGCTGAAGCACTTTACAAATATCTCAGTGATCTTCAAAACAACCCTGGGTAATAAGTACTATTATTATCCCCATTTTAGAAATGAGGAAACTTGGGCAGGCAGAGGTTAAATGACTTATCCAAGGTCACACAGTGAGTGTCTAAGGCTGGATTTGAACTCAGGTCTTCCTAACTCTGGGTCCAGGGCTCTATTGACCTCATAGCTCAAGGTCGAATAGTATTAAGCAACAAAACTGAGATTTGAACTCAGGCCTTGGGACCCTAAGCAGTTAGGTGCTACAGAGGATAGAGTAGTGAACTGGGAATCAGAAAGACTCATCTTCTTGAGTTCAAACCCGGCCTCAAACATTTACTAGCTGTGTGACCCTGGGCAAGTCACCTAACCCTGTTTGCCTCAGTTTCTTCATCTGTAGAATGAGCTAGAGAAAGAAATTGCAAACCACTCTAGTATCTGCCAAGAAAACCCCAAATGGGGTCAAGAAAGAGTTAGACACGACTGAATGACAACAAACTTGTGACCCCAAATCTAGTAGTCTCTATTCTCTTTGTGGGGAAAGTTTCCTTCAAATAAAATTATTCCAAAATCCTAAAATAAAGGTTTGCTTAGAGGCTACCTTCATTACAGTCAGAATTTCTAAAGGTGAGAGGAAGACAGCAGAGAATGGCTATAATCTCCCTGTGCCAGCTGCTTTTTGTGTTTAAATCTGAATAGTGTTTTAAATTTTCTGAGAACATTAATGGCTACTACTATTATGGTAAGATTTACCCTAGAAACTGATGCCCTCTATCAGGTCATACATAAAGCAAGTATGTGAAATGTAAGCTCCCTCCACCCAGACTCCACTCCAACTCTGACTTTGAGGTTTGCATTCTTTATCAACTATGATCTTGCCGTGTTCCAAAGGATTTTAAAATATTATTTGTGAGGAATGCTCTTTGGAGAATGGACCATTTAAGAATCACATTTATAAGTTAAATTTACCATGCTGCCCAATCCACACAGACTGATATAAACCAGTAACAGTTGACATGTATATCATGCTTTAAGGTTTACAAAGCACTTTACTTCATGTCATTTAATCCTCGAAATAAGCCTCTGCCACAGAGGTCATTATTATCCCCATAAAGACTACTAGGGCATGGTCCCTCCCTTCAAGGAGATTATAGTGAAACAGGTTATAGACAGCACAGTTTGTAGTTTGTGTTGAGTTGTATATCGCCTGCATGAAATGGAGTTCAAATATATCTTAAAGAGAGGGTTAGAACCAAGAGATGTATAAAACAAAAACCTCTACTACAAACCTGATTTGTGATTTCCCCACTATTGGAGAAGTAATGCTTACTTTTGCCTACCTACACTTATCAATTCAAGAATTTGGTGATAGAATCTAATTTCTAGAAACACAAGTCTTCTACCCTGACTCCAGCTTCCCAATGTTTTGAGTGCTCTCTCCCCCCAACATTTTGTAAAGGCAATAGAACTAACAAAAAAAAAGTCTAGAAGGCTTTCCCTGGGAAATCAAAATTGCTAGGGAACCACCCAATATTTTTTTTCTCTCAAGCAAAGGTTGCATGACCATTTTTTATTATGTTATAGAAGTGATTCTTGTTCAGTTATGGGAGATTGGATGGTCTCAGCAATTCTCTTGGATTCTGTAATTTTTCTCTCCTCTTCTTCAACAGCAAGCAAGACAGTAGATGGCTCAAAATTTATCCTTTCTAGTGACCTCTGGATTGTTTAGACTTAGCAGACTCTGAATGGGAGTCTCTACTCATTCATTCAACAAATATTTAGTGATTTCCATTTATGCAAAGAGTGCTGTATTAGAGACTTTATCCATTTCATAGTATGGTAGTTCATTCTCTCCAAACCTGATTAAATCAGGTGAGGTCTCAATGGAAATGAGAAATGGTATCTGTTTACTATAGGAAGAAGGGTATAAGAAATGTGTTTGGGATATCTTGATGTTAAATGAAAAGTATAAAAAGACTAAGGAGAGGATGGAAAAGAAGGAATTGATATCAAACAAAGTAATACAGAATGAAAGAAAACAAGGAGGGATGGGAAAGAATCACAGAAGACTAAAGAGAGTAGGAAAAAGAGCCATGATAAAGGAAATAAAACACAGTGAGAGAGAAGCCAAGGATAAAGAAGGAAAGACCAAAAACCAAACCAGAATGTAAAGGTATTAGATCGATGAACAGTTATGATTGTTTTAAAAAGTCTTCATAATTAAGTATGAAGAATATTCTTTAAAGTCCCTGAGTCTTTTGCCACATCATCATAGTGGTTGAAGTAAAGTCCTTTTTTAACATTAACATTTTATAGTGAATACAGGAGCATTTTGCTGTATACCCTAGTCTCAGGGCATCACTAGATTATTTTCCTAAGCCCAGAATCTACTTTGTCTGCCATTCTGTATATTTGTTCATCATTTGGAAAACATACTCAAAATATTGAGAGGCCTTTTCCCAAGATCTCACTATGGCCACAATGGACCAGGGAATTGGAACAAACTTCCAGGTAACAAAATCCTCTGAAAATCCACTGAGAAACAGCAGCTATGGCATAGAGTGGAGAGTTAGAAAACAGGCTTAAATCCCTGCTCTGCTGCTTCCAAAGCCACACGACAATGGACGCATCACTCAATCTCCCTGAAATTCAGGATCCTCACATGGAAAATTGTGGCCACCCTAAGGCAACAGAGAAACAGCATATTATCAAAGAAAACTTGTTCTTCTGTAGTGCCATAAAAGATATTAAAAGAGATGTCCAACTATAAAAGGAGGTGAGCTGGTCATGTATTGAGAGGGCAGACCAGTCACACAGTGAGAATGGGATAATGGATGGACAGCCTATGGGCTCCTTGGACATCCATGTAGTATAAAGAAACCTAGAAGGCGCCCCTGTATATCAAGTGGACCTGAAGTGGAGGATTTATGGATCATGGACAAGAATGACACAAGACTAAAGGTTTAGATGAGTAGTGAGCTATACTATTGGAGGGACAGTCTACAAAATGAAATTCCAGATCCATCAATATGACAAAAATAGTAATTTATATGTAGATAGATATATGTGTGTATATATTATATATGTATGTTATATATATATATACGTATATATATATATAAAACCTTTATTCCACAGAATGGTTACACCAATAAAATAACATATGTAAGATAATGTGTCAAGTGCTGTATAGATATAGAGAAGCAACATGGTACAATGAAAAGGAAGCCAGCCTCAGGAAGTCCAGGGGTTCAAGTCCTGTCTTTGACATACACTAGCCATGTGGTCCTAGACCAGTCACCTAACCCCTTAATATCCCCCAGCAACTTTCTAAAATTATAAGTTGTAGGGTAGGTGCCTATCTGCAAGGATAGAGGGGGTTTTCTGACTGCAGTCTCCCTAGAGCAATGAAATCAAAGGTCAGCACTCTCTCTCTCTCTCTCTCTCTCTCCAGTCTCTCCATATATAGAGATAGGTAGATATAGATATAAATATAGATTAATACACATGCACACAATGGAGAAAAATATATGCAGATCTAAATGACAAAGACAATTAACTTCCTTTTAAAATGTATTGTTAAATAATGCATGCGTTAATAATAGTAAATATATAGCACTTTAAGGCTTGCAAAGTACTTTACAATTATTGTCACTTTAACCTCACAACTTTGGGAGGTAGGTGCTATTATCATCCCCATTTTACAGATGAGGAAACTGAGGCAGACAGAAGTTAAGTTACTTGTCCAGGGCCACACAGCTAAGGTCAAATTTGAACTCAAAACTAAGGCCAGATTTGAACTCAAGAACTGCTGACTCCAGGTTTAGCACTCTTTCACCCACTGCGCCACCTAGCTGCCTTGGCTATCCAAATTTAGTCATTTTCCATTCTTTAAAGCAATGATCAAAATGAGTGTTCCAAAAATAGGATGCTGAACAGTGGCTTTTGGTGTGAGTTTGGTTGGTGTCTAACTAGCACTGTCCTTGAGGAAAATAGCACTGAAAGAGATCAACTCCAATAGTGCCAGCTTCGTTAATCCACAACCTGATTCCCAGCACAGGCATTGCTGACCAAGCCCTGTGACTGCCAAGGGATCCTGCACACAGACGGAAAAGAAAATGAGTTTCTACCTTGTAGCCTTGCCCAAGAGGCTCATCTCTAGTGAGCTGATAAGGATCTCCTCAAATGAGGCAAGAAAAATTTAATATTTCCTCATCATGGACTCTGCACTTATTCCAGAGGCCTGAAACTTTACTACCAGTCATTTGCTCGAGTAGGATATAATTCTAGGTGGTTTCATGGGAGAAAACATTTGGTTCACAATCTCTTAGTTCCTAGAAGGCACAGATTTAAGTCTCACAAATACCAACGCTTGTTCTTTCTCAGGAACTGAGAAACCCTATCACCTATAGTAGCTATTTTCCCAGAATCTTCAAAAAGCTGTTTTTCCTTCTTTCCATGAATTCTAATCTTAGCCATCCTTCTAAGCCCAGCTCAACCCCTCTACTTTTGTGAAGCCTTCTCTGATAACTCCATCCCACATGAATTTCTCCCATCTCTGGATTTGTGTATCTTATATGTTGTGCTACATAATGGAGTGCTTTATAAAATGCAGTCTTGTTCCTGATGAGTTTCATCAGGGGAGGTCACCTGGTCTTCCCTAAAATAGTATAAGCTCCTTGTGGGCAGAGGCCACTCTATATACTTCGCTACTAGGGAGAAAATACCATACTGAGAAACAGGAGACCTAGGTTCTAGTTCTGGTTCTCTCACTAACTTGCTGTTCCTCCTCAGGTAAAACACTGCAACTCTTTAGGTCTCAATCTCCTCATCTGTAAAATGCAGGGGTTGTACTAGCCAGCCTCGAAGGCCCTTTTTAGGTCTGACATTTTGTTCCTTTGAATCCCTCAAAGGACCATACACAGTACAAAGCACACAGCAGGGATCTAACAAATACCTATTGGTTCATTGAGTCTGTAGGTTAGACTATGCATTTATTCTTTGCCAAAAATCAGAGAATACAGGTGTAAAATGAGAGATAGTAAACTCTTCTTTATCCAGAATAATTTTTTTTTTTTTTGCTTTTTGGAGGGCAATTGGGGTTAAGTAACTTGCCCAAGTATGTCACATGGCTAGGTTTTTGTTTGTGTGTGCATTAAGTGTCTGAGGCCGGATCCGAACTCACGTCCTTCTCACTCCAGGGCCGGCGCTCTACTCACTGCACCACCTAGCCTCCCCCTACCCAAAAAATTTAGACAATTTAATGTTCTGATTTGGTAAATACTCTGATTAAAAGAGTGTTACCATTTCTCTATTGTATACATGGATTTATCAGTTTTCAATTGATAGATTTTCATTCAATCTTATTCAAATTTTTTTCCAAAAAAATCAACTTAATTCAATTTAAAAAATAAGACTACAACCCACAATAGTAAAACGGAGCTGAGCACAACCAAATATCCCTTTGATAATTCAAAAGTTACTCCAGGTCATCAGTACATATATCAATTACCATT
This sequence comes from Gymnobelideus leadbeateri, assembly GCA_011680675.1. Taxonomy (NCBI): domain Eukaryota; kingdom Metazoa; phylum Chordata; class Mammalia; order Diprotodontia; family Petauridae; genus Gymnobelideus; species Gymnobelideus leadbeateri. The sequence continues at coordinate 574,413 of WOXC01007527.1, forward strand.
TGTCTTGCAACTCTCCATTACTCTTATTATGAAATGTTGTATATTATATTTGTTAGTCTTTAAGGCACAAAAAGTAGCATAAAGGGCACATGTAGCAAGAAAATACAAGTCAGTCCTACATCAAGGACAGAGATAATATATTCAGAGTCTAATGTTGGGCTGGTAGCTATACAATAATAAAAGAGCTAAAGGAAGGTCCCAGTGCACTGATAGATTCTCTATGGAGATCAATAAATCAACTAATAAGAATCACGTGAATGAGAAAGTTTGGGTAACTTGCAATCTTCTCTAGTAAAGGAGATATCTGTATTAAAGAGCACGAAGGTCTCTCAAACTACCCAAGTAAATTATCTATGTTTGTGGCTTAATCACCTACTAGAATATAAACTCGATGAAGTCATCTATCTAAACTTTCAAGCTCCCCCAGAACTAGTATAATGTTCTGTACGCCATAGATGCTTAGTAAATATTTGTTGAATACATTAGGATAAAGTAATTTTAGAACTGCAAGAGAGCTTTTGTTGTTCTTCTTATTCAGTCATAGCCGACTTGTGAACCACAACATGCCAGTGTTGTTCGATGGATGTTCTTGGCAAAGATACTGGAGCGATTTGCAATTTTCTTCTCCAGTGGATTAAGACAAACAGAAAATAAGTGACATGCCCAAGGTCACATGGCTAATGAATATCTGAGTTCAGATTTGAACTCAAGTCATCCCAATTCCAAACCCAGAACTCTATCCATCTAGCCATCTACCAGCCTCTGCAAGAGATCTTAGAAATCATGTGATCTAATACTCTCATTTGCAGAAAAAACAACAACAACAAGGAAACTGAGACCCAGACAAATTAGGTGGCATGCAGAAAGAGAGAAATTTCAAAGCCAGTCTTTGAAACCAGGTCTCCTGAGTCCAAATCCAGTGTTCTCTCCATTGTAACATGCTTGGGGGACAAGGTGTAGTGGGGGATGGGGGGAGGGGGTGTTATCTTTGCCTTCTAGTTGTTTAGAGCCCAGATAAATGGAAATTTTGTGTCAACAATAGCTCAATTTTTAAAATTGATTTATTGTGCTTATCAGGTGATCCTGAGCAATTAAATTTAAACTCCTTGTGCCTCAGTTTCCTCACATGATCCTATGATCCTTCTGGGGCACCAGAAGACTTACACAGTGCTTTTCCACCCAGCAACCTATGAAGCAGCTCATGCCAGTACCATCATCTCTGTTTGATAAAGGAAATGCTGCAAGCAGAGAGAGACAATAACTTGCTGGAATTGATCTGCTCATAAGTGATGGGTCAAGATTCGAACCCTCATCTTCTGATGCCAAGTCCAGTGCTTCACACCTCAATTGCATAACTTCCAGTGGGTGCTCTGATTTGTAACTTGTAATTTGTAATTTAAGCTCATAGTTTTAATTACATGGTGTATTTTTATTTATATTTAAATATTAGAGAGGAAAATATGCATCCAACTTATGGACCTTTGCTTTAAGAAAAATCTTAACAGAACATTGGTCATTTCAACCTTTACCATAAGTTATTAATAAAACCCAATGTTGACTCAAAAATATTTTTTAAAATTTCCTATTAAAACAGAGAAATAGTCCCCTACCATCAAGGCAAAAGGACTATTTCTCCAAGGATGACAATAATTATAATCTAAGGATGTTAAGTCCTACAAGCAGACAGAAAAATGGCTTCTTTCCCCCTATCAGCAGAGCACAATGGATTCCTTAAACTTAAACAGTCACCTGAGATGCAACTCGATGTCTTGTCTGCAACAAAGCAAAATCATTCAGGGGCCCTCCTGTAAATTGGAATTCTCTATGTTCCCTATGCCATGGCTTCAACATACTATAAATATACTGCTTTTGTGCCATAAATGCAAAGTTTTATTGTGCAGTTAGCCTTGATAGAAAGCACTGCAGAAAGTTGTTTAGAAATTAAATATCTAAAACAAGCTATTTTGAAATCCAGAGCCCTCACTATTTCATGTCTGAAATGAAGAAATTTCATCTTAGGGAGAGCAAGCTGTCTTTCACACCATATGGCTAATGGTAGTGCATAGCAATTAGCTGGGCTGATTAATGGTGAACAGACTCTAATTTTATGCTTATAATTGAGCCTGCATTTGCACCCCTGGTGCAAATTCAGCACATCCCAACTTCCACTTACAACAGGCAAGAAATCAAGAGAAATAGAATGGTGTGGAGAGTGAGAATTTTTTTTTCCTTGAGCCCCCTAAAGAGCATCAGATTTGCAATTTAAAAGAGTGTTAGCCACACAATAGATGACAGATTTGTATAATAGGGTCATGGCGGCCTGGTAAACAAACAGTACCCCTTACAAATCTATAGGCGGCTAGGAAAACTGTAATCTGTAACATTAGCAATATGACATTTTGAATATGGTTTTTTCTCTATCAGCCTTGCAGCAAACATCATAATTTGCCTTCAGTGGCTTGAGATTTTGATTTTTGCTATTTTATGTTTTTGAAAAATTGAAAGAGCACCCTTAGTAAAGCCAGCCAGCCAGCATAATAAAATACTTTGGACCAATGAATTTTAAAAACAAGAGAAATATAAACTGCACTAATAGAGAGCAGGCCTACATGTGAAAGGCTTAATCCATCTTTCGAGAATAGAATTATTCTATCCAGGTCCAAATCCATGCAGATAGAAGATAAAAATCTGTGAAATATAGATATTAGCAGGCCTATCTAGTTAAGATCCATTCTGCTGTCTATTACCTGCTTGGCTAGAATCACAGGCAAAGGAACATGGAAACTCCATACTAGTGACATGCTAATTGTGGGTAGTTTGGTTTTTTTTTCAACATAGTAAACGGCCTAAAATGTAAAGGGGTTAATATTTTTAAAAGGTCCTACATCACAAAATGCATTTAGCTGGTTTAATTCTGAAACATGCAATTCAATTTTCTTTTATGAAATATATTTTTATATTTGAAGTCTCTAATCTTTTCCACATAGAATACTGCAGGAAGAAATGGTTATCCAAGATTATATTTTTGTTCCTTCATAAGCTGTTGCTTGAAAGTTTAAAAAAAATAACCTATTTTTGTATTAATTAACAGATTCACAAGTCAAGGAAGTGAGAATCTGCTAGATGCCTATGTATTAAAAATAATAATAATAGGCTGGTATGTTAAAAGTTTGTTGTTGTAGGCTGGGGGATGAAGGGAAAGGTGTTGTTGGTAGGGGAGAGAAGGGAAAGACTGGTAAGAGCAAGAAAATGTTGAGTAAATATTTGTGATTTCCCTAGCCATGGGAGAAAACAAAGTTATTTCCATTTTAATCCCAGGGAAACAAAATAAAGAATCTTTAAAAAAAAAAAAAAGACCCTAGTTTACTTAATGTTGAGTTTGAAAACTGGGTTTTCTACTAGTCCAAGAGCAGTGGACACTATCCATCAGAATCATGGCAGACTTCTGGAAAGGCAATGAATTGGCCAGTTAGTGTGGGACTCAAGGAAGAGCTTCTATTACTGACAGGGTAATCAATCACTTATCTTTCACAGATACATTCAGGCATCTTTGTACTGTACCCAATTATTTAAAATGTATTGTAAATAATATGCCTGGGGTGTTAATTTTATAAAAATAAAAGATAAAGGCAGGAAGAAGTAGCTGCTCCCCAAGTTTTTCCATAGACACCCATGAATGAATGTGCCACTCACATTTGTTTCATAGGATACCTTCAGTCTTGTTATAGGCAAAAATAAAGATTCTGTTTTGGAGGTGACATAAATTTTTATATATTTCCAAGGCTAATCCTTCTTATCCCTCCAAATGCTTACCACTTCAGAGAATTACTATCTACATTATCATGATTATATACTGTGTAGCTGAGATTTGCAGTCCTGATGCAAGAAAAATCAACACAGTTCAGGGTGGGGAATTATGTCTATGCAAGGAGTGGTCATAATTTTAAGTGGGAGAATTAAAAAAGGGAACTATAATTTTCTAGTCTAACCAAAATGAAAGCAACTGCTGACATCAATAGAACCCTTACTCATTTTACTACAAATGTTGTTGAGTGCATATATTAACACTAAAAAGATTATATTGTATTTTATTCAATTGGAAGAGAGGAAGGGAGGAGGCTGTTCTGTGCCCATTAATACTGTGATATCAAAATGGAAATGTATGTTTTTCAGGATGAAATCTAATAAATAATTGAAAACAACTATGATGCCTGATACTTTACTCCTAAGTGTTCATGTCTAACTGTTCTTTTTAGATCATCTTATGGAAGCAAGATAAATGAATGCCCTAAAATAGACCTCTGTTCAACCCAGATCTGAGATGCAAATTCATCTTCTCTTTGCTAATTAAAGGAAAACAATATAATCCTTACCTGCACATGATTTCATGTGTGAGTAATACTCTGCACATTTCTGGGTTCTTGTCTTGGCCTTCATATACTATGGCCTGTAAACATAAGTATAGTTTTCATTAAAAAGGAATACAATTGAAAAAAACAAATTATCACAATACAGTACTTGAATAGTTTACTAATTGTTGTCAGGCAACAAGTTTTACCCAGCAAAATGCTTCACTTTACCAATAACTTGCTTCAAGATATATTGTTGAAGACCAAACCAATTTCACTCTACTTATTATGAATACCTTTATATCAATAAGTAGAACGCACCTTGGACACATATTGGCTACGTGACATTGGTCAAGTCACTTAACCTCTTAATGTTTTAGGCAACTCTCTGAGATTGTAAATTGCAGAGAAAATGCTGACCTGCATTAATAGAGGGAGTTCCTTGACTGGGATTTCCCTATACCAATGAAATCACAAACTCAATCCTTATTCCCATGCCCTACAAAATAAAATAAACCAGTGATAGGAGGTAAGGGGGAAGGATAGCGAATTAGGGGAGGAATGGATGAGAACCAGAATGTCTGACAACTTTTTGATTATATACGCTGAAAAATAATATAAAGCAGCTGGTAAATTTGTACATTTAAAAAAAAATGCATTCATGGGTAGCCCCACTACTTTACCACTCTCAGCCCTAAAATTAAATGTTCTAGGAAAATGAACTAGGAAGAAAGAGGGGGTGATACAAATTAGTCCATTTAACTACTCTGTCATCATCAATGTGAATCATTGTTTGGGGGAAATCCTTCTTCATTCTAACAAGCCTGAGAACCTGCTTCATTTCTTAGACTCTCACCCACCCAAACAGAAATATGCACTGACATATGTTCGAAATGGGGGAGAGCCATCAGACTGCCCACACTCAACTAAAAAACTCTTCTCATCTGAATCTCAGAACCCAAAATCCCAAACCACACTCAAAGCCAAGAGTGTTTTCCTTGTATAAAAGCACTTGGGGCTTGGATGTTTTGCTTAAGTTCATAAGGAATGTAACTTGTGACTTTAGCCTACCAGCTGCTCTTATGACCTCTATACAACATTTCCCTACTACATGCTAATAATATCTGTGCCAAAGAAAAAGGTATAGCTATTGGCATTCATGGTATTTTGTATTAGGATGTATTTTAGCTAAACTCCCACTGTATCACTGCATAATTCTAATATAACACAACTTCAAATTGTTAATAAAATTACACTTTCACACATTTATATAACCCTTAACTTCACGGTAGCAAAAACTACTTAAATTAACCCAATAGCATCCTTATTTAGTAATTCAAATATCTCATTTGCTTTTTTCTACTGTTTTTTAAGAAGCGATTTGCTTTTGAAGCTAAATGCTTTAAAATATTTTTCATTCCAGTGAAAGTTAAACCCAAAATCTATGAAGATATGGCCATAAATAAGTGGCAAATTGTGGTCAAACTGTCCTCATCAGAGTAGAAAAACGAAATGGTTGCTACAACAGGGTGAAAATGTCAATAAATGAAAAAGAAGTTAAAGTATCTTACTGTGTCAGATAAGTTAATATTTTTCTAACATTAGCCTATAATCTCATATTCCAAAACATCATCTTTTTTTACTGCCTATTAGATGCTTAAATAGATTAAATACACTAAGTAAAACATAAATGTTCAGAAAATGAAAAATTATTTTGCCTACTTTACTTATTATAGTCACTTCTGCAAATCTTAAAATTACTAGGTGATATATACTTAGATCCAATTCAGGGTAACAAGAAAATATAGATATACATAAAAATATAGTCTGACCTTTTTTGTCAATCTCAGTGGCCCTAAATTATTTACATGCTCTCCTAAATATCCTTAGTGACTTCCCTTTCAACTTACTCTTTTCTTTCTTCCAAATGTATATGCATCTAGCTATTTTTTTAAAACCTTGAAGTTGTGTTGTAATAGAACTCTGTAATGACGTGATGTTCATTTGGATAAAATACTTCCAAATGCAAAATAGCATGAGTATCAGTAGCTGTACTTTTTATTTAACATATGTAGTGAAGAAGTATATTATGTAGAGGTTAAAAGGTTTACAAGTTCAAACATAGGTGGTGGGGAGTTTTCTCCTACTTTAATATGACTATTGTGATTAAATAAAAAACCCACATCAAACCACATTGGCCACATCAAACTGTCTAACTTTATCGATCCTTTTGCCCCTAGATAGTACCAATCCTTCCTCCCCACCCCCAACATGCGTGAGGAAGTTAGCTGGGCCTATCATGATATCCAGTTAAGACAATATTACATTATAAATACATTCCTGACTCCGATATGATATGTGACCTGTGATCTCCTAGAAAATGTGTTTTTGTCTTTAGCAACTGAATATCACTTGCTCTAGTAAATACTCCTAAATAAATACTCTAGTAAAGACAAAAAAAGTCCTGTAAATAGTCCTTTTTCACAGAATGTTAAACTAGCTTTGCTTTCAGCAGGCATAGTGAAAAAGGAGGCACTTTCAACATCAATTGTTGAAATTATGAATTGGATGAGTTATAAAAATGCTAGAAACTGGGGGAAGGGCGTGGAGAGAGAATGCAGTTGTTTGAGTAGCTGTTTTCCCTTTCCCTGGGTTGGCATTTGGGTAGTTCTGGGGGGTTTTGTTTTATTTTTGTTTTTCTCACATAAGACCAAAAAAAAGTACTGTATCTGTGACTTCTGAGAGTAAGACAGAAGGGAAGATATTGCCACTTCACTCTGAGAATCTGGAATCTTTTAAATATACTAGAGCCTAGATTAACACTGTTCATGATAGCATGGAATTCAGGGTAAGCAAGGTCCAACTTGAACCCTATTCAAAGAGGTTTCATTACTGAAGGATCAAACAGACTGAGTTATAAGGTAGTTTCACTTATAAGCCTCAACCCGGAGGACATTATTATAAGGAAACTCCAGTGTATAAGTGCTGATATGTCTAGTTTGATATGTGCATCTGACTCAGTGGGTCTAGGCCAAAGCCTGACTACATAAGAGACTTGGGTTTGAGTTTGGTTTGTTTTTTTTTTTTCAGTTCTTTAAATTTTCTAATACTTGCCCACACAATAGACAGCACGAATCAAATCTCTATTTTCAGTATTTATCACAAATTAGCCACACACTTCAGTAAGTATCCAGGTAACACCTGATAAGAAAGTTGAAGGACTTTGGACAAAAATATAAAGGAGAACTTTTTGGAATTTTTTTTCCTGATAAAAATCTACACTGTTAGGGGAGGAGCAAGATTTGGGAGGTGGTTGGATCAGCTGGAAGATCAGAAAGGCATATAAACAGCATTCAGCTATCTTAAGTGAAGCCATTTTATAGACAGCTGGGGTGGGACCCAGACAGAGAAAGACAAAGAAGAAGGCTTATATTCATCTTACATAGTAAATCATGTTCCTGTTCAGAGTGAGAATGGCGTTGTTCAGTAAAGCACCAGAGACAACAATGTTTTAAATAAATCAATTTGTTAATCAATGGTGAAGAGTAGAGGAGCTGCTGTTAAATTGGAGGAGAAAAAAAGCATCTAAAATATTTTCTTTAAGTAAATCAATTGATTTGGAATCAGGTTGAGACTTGCAATGTAAGAGAAAGTGTAAAATCAAGAAAAAAACTAAGTGAAGATACTTGACAGTATATGTAGCAGAACAATGGGGTTGCTTATAAAATGAAATTTAATTCATTAAGCTCTCCTTAGCCTTGAGAACTTGTTAAGATCAATAAGAAATATTTTTTAAACCAACCACCAAATTTTCTAAATCACTACAGCAAATTCGAATTTGAGGAGCAGAAAAGTGAGAACGAAGACCATCCTTTCTTTCTAATGTTTTTGCACAAAAAATTAGACATAAAATTATAAGTTCCACTTGGAGGGGAAAAAAAACTTTACCTACCAACTTTCAGATTGAACTTTTATCCAGATCAATTTCTGTATTTTTTTTTTCAGGAAGAAAACCAGAATTACTGAAGTTTCAGAACCCTATAGCTTTCTCCTGTGCTTATTATTTTATAGGTAGAGAATAAAATATTGTAGGTTTCAAATGCTCAATTATAAATCAAACTAGGGAATCTTTGAAAAGACATAAATGGAAACAACATAAAAATCCTTCCACTGTTGCTGCTGTTTTGAAGGATATTTTTTTAAGTGGGTGCCTTCTTAGTCTTCTCAAATAGTTACCGAGTTTTAGAAGTTAATTGAAAGTTACTGTGTCTGTAAAGACGACCACATAGAGGAGCTAAAAATAAATGTGCAAATAGACACCAGGATCACACTTCAATAGAATGCCAAAGGAAATACAGAGTTAAATACTTTGGTTTTCTTTGTTTACATTGATTATAGTTTTAACTCTTTATATTCCATACATAATGGCCAATGACTTTGACGTTGGTTCTACTAACTTTGGTGTTAGGCCACACTGAAATGCTTGACTTAGTCTTGGTGTGAAATTAAGCAGTAGTAATTAGATCATTATTGGTAAATAACAGTTACCTCATAGCAAAAATGTTTCTAATTTCCCAGTTAAGTCAAAATGTAATATTGAATATCTTAATCTGTTTCTAACACCTATAGGCACACACATACAAATAAAAGTCTATAATAAGTTGGGTCCTCATTTGCCACCTTATAGAATTACAAATTCACAAATACACAAAGTAACTCCTTCAACCAGAGATAGAGATCATAGAAGCCTATGAGCACAGACTGTCAGTGAATGACCCTTTGGTAGCAAATTACCAAAAACTGGAACTAATCATAAAATAATATGAACACCTACAATGTTACCACACTATGCTATTAAATAACATATTCGGCCTCAAAATCTCCTCTACTCATCATTAAATAAAGATGTAATTATAATGCAGGCCTAGAAAATAGAAGGAAATAGACTCTGGCTACAGCTTGATCTGCACCAGGAGAGAAACCGACAAATCACACTTTTTTTTTCTAAACAACAATTTCAAATGGTAATTCCAATATTCATTATAGAAAGAAAAATTTTAAAGTTATTCCCCCACTCATTCACTCAACCAGTGATAGGCAAATTGCAAAGGTGAAATTTCAGTTTAGCATCCTAGCAGTTCTGTTTTCAGAACTGAATTAGCAAAGTGGTGAAGGTATGATAACATATCCAGTGCACTGCTCAGTCATATCACAGAACTGATTTTAAAAGGCACATATACCTAAAGTAGTTGACTTTAGGATGAATTATCTCTATTCCTAAAAACTAAGTATCCTATAAGTACCAGAAGAAAATAATGTCTTTCATCTAACAGGTCACCCAATTTCTTTCCTGAAAAGAAACAACAGGATTTTATCCACACCATAAGTATATTTAAATCTACATGAATATATCCACTTGGTTCCATATATTTAATATCACAATAAGTTAGCGATATGCCATCTAGAATCAAATTCCAAATAGCCTCTTGTTCAACAACTATAAACAAAATACACCATTATCCAAACTCTGTTTATCGCTTTCTGTTATAGGTAAAACTATCAATGTATCCATACAAACTCAATAAATGTATTATTCCTAATATGTTCATTTTTAATGCTGTTCAAACATTCACATGGAAACAGCTCTAGCGTAAATATCCCCGAACAAATGGCTGTATATTATACAGGAGGGAGCAGTTGGACTGCCAGACTGGGAATGCACTAGGCCATCTGGCTCCGGCAGTCTCTCCAAAATCATCAGCTTTGTTTTCACCCCCAGACTCCAAACAACACATTTTCCACTGTGATGAGTTTACATTTTCCCAAACACAGGTCCTGATCATGCATAAAAATTCCAAACTTCTTCATTCCTCTATGTGCAAGAAAATTAAAATCACCTGCGTTTTTGACATATCACAAAGAGAAGAGAAAGCTGCGAAAATCTGGCTCCCTGTATACTTGCCCTGTCATTTTTTACATTTGAAATCAACCTCTCTGTCTACTGAATTCCTATAGAACTTATTGATATTACAAAAATGTGCTTATCAACCAATGAAGAACTATGTGTTGAAAGGGCTGTTAATCAAATCTATGCGAACGTGGCAGGATATAATGAAACAATCAATAGAAAAAATGCACTTGTATCAATAGTTTAGAGTACTGGGGGGAGTCAAAACAAATTTAGAAAAGATAGTCTCACTGGAAACAGAAATCTGACAAGGCTTCTGATTAGTGTAGCTTGGAACTCCCACAGTAACTGGACTTTTTTAGAACTTAACCTCATCACCTGTTTTAATATCCATACGCACACAGAAAAGGGAATTGTAGTAGATGAAATTCTTAAGACGAACCCCTTGTGTTTTTACTAGATTTTTGTTCACTATCTCCTAATAGCAAATTGTCACTGCTTTAAAAAAAGAAAAAAAAAAGCAAGATGGGGAGGAAGTGGGGAGGTGGCAAATATTTTTTTTAAGCTAAGTGACTTACTGAAGCTCTCCTAGTCACATTTCAGAATGCAGCATGAAAGCATGAAGCACATTTAACCCTCAGACCTCCCCTATAAGGTTCATTTGCACTTCTGCAGTAGATGATGACTGTTTCTGTGAGCAACAGCTACAAACTTTTGGATCCTGCAGGGTTATGCATGCTCTCTAATGGAACACGGAAAACTGCAATGACACAAAAAACAACCTATTTTTAGTCCTTCTAAACTCGATTTGAATAACTCTCCCTGAAGTAACCCTCTCCAGTAACTTCTATTTGGGAAAGGGCAGGGGGTTTTGAAAATTGTTATTTCATGACTAGGTGGGGTCTCATTATACATGTTGGCCTATAATAATTCTTCTAATTTTCTCTCTCTCTTTTTTGTCTATTATTAAAGTCTCTGCCCTCAAGTAGCTTAATGAGACACTTTGAAAGGTGTGAATTATTGTGTCATATCAGTACTTCTTGGTTGGTTGAATTTATTCTTGGTTGGTCTCATCCCTCTAAGGAGGCAGACTCTAGCTCAAAAGCATTCTATGTGAATGATTAGCAATAGGTTTAATTTCCTAAAAATGTCTCTTTGAGTTCATCTTAACTTTGTGAATCAAGGATATGATTTCACACATGTTAAAAATGCAACAGTGAAATGAACAAGTATAAAGAGGAACAAGGAAATTATTAGGGTACACAAGGATGGTCAGGATGTCATCCTGATCATTGATACTTTTGTGGTGTTACTAGAACTCCTCATATCATTATAATTACATTATCATGAATGCAAATATGTGCTTCTAGCATCAAAAAACTGATCTACTTAAAAGAGCTTAACTTAAATGTAATCATTTAATTAGCCAGCTTATTTCAAGTCTGCTATTAGAATACAGAATATCTGACTGGAGGGCCATTGTATATTTAACTTGAATTAAAATTTAACAAATATCAAGTCAGACTTAATGTTTAATTACAACTGGATAGTTTGAAGGTAAATGAAAATTTACTGTATTACTCATTAAGGCTAAAATATAAATTATATTGTCACATTTGTGAAAGGTTATACTTCATCATTATATTGTACTTTCTAGAGACTGTTACATTAACTGTAACTGCTTCTAAGATAGTTGCTGTTATAATAGATAATCAACAATCCACCAGACACTATGAAGATATTACCTTTCAAGAAGAAAATTTCAGAGAGTGAACTGTTGTTTGTGTATCTGATATGAAAGCAAACAGGCACCTTACTACAAATTGCCTTTTTCTTGATGTCAAACTAAATTCAGAAAGTTAAAGTAAGTACTGACAATTAATTTTACAGTTCTTTGTTACTTATTCCAAAAAAATCTTATTTAATTTTTAGTTTTAATCTCATATGAATATTTCTCTACCACAAGTACTTCATCATATTTGTTATGAGTTTTTAAGAGAAACTATAACTTTCTCCCAATAGGCTAATGATTGAAGATGAAAGATCAAGAGGTCAACTGGTGCCTTAGTCAAGACTTTTCTTAGGCACCATAACCTTATTAAGAAAATTAATTTTGTTTCATTGTCCTACAGAAATAAAAGGCTTCGTTTTTTAACTAGTTTCAAAGTTAACTGCTATAGTTTTTTGTTAAAATCATATGCAGATAAATTCTTGATGACTTTTTATGTTTGTAGTTTATCTTACGCTATAATATAACATAATGACAGGGAAATAGAATGCTATTTGTTGTTTTGGTTATTTCTAAGTCAAAGAAATTATTTTGAACATACACAAATCTATTCTCCAGAAGGGAGTGGGGGGTGGAAAGCAAGATCTTCAGGGCCACACTGAATATTGTTAAATATTTGTGAGCTTATAGCTTCATAAGTAGGCCTTATATTAATTAGTTTTTTAAATCAGTAATTAATTAAATTCTAATGTATATGTTTAGCTTATGCATTATGTCTCCTGTTTCCCTTCTTTTACCCCTGTAGTTAGAATGTCAGAAAGAGATATTCAGGAGTATCAAAAGACAGTTTTCAAGAAAAATAACTTCACAAGAGATTTGTTTTTTGTCATAAAGGCAGGCTTTGGGGTTCTGAGGGGTTTTTGTTTTGTTTTGTTTTGTTTTTTAGGGATTTTTTTGTCATTTTTGAAAAACAAAACAATCTCAAAAAGAAAGAGGCTTATCCTATCTGATAAAAGAACTTGAATTAATTAAAGAACATAGGGCCAAGTTTAAATGTGCATGAGTTGGGTTTATTATGCTAAATCAAGTAATAGCTGAATCTTCAATACATCTATTTGTTTTAGAGAAGCTAAACATATTTCAATAAGTATTCATAAGAGCTTCAAATTCAAAATAATTAACTGTGTAGATAAGAATATTATACTCATGTTTTCTATTTGGAAAATCATGGCAATCAAATGAGCTGCTATTAAATTGATTCTTCATGAATAACTGGAATTTATTTCAACATCTTACCAAACTAAAACACACATGCAAGGTATATGCTCTATCTAAACACAAAGATTTTTCCTCCTAGCAAACATACCTACAACGATCTGAAACTCTTGGATACATCAGGATAAGGCAAATCACATTTCCTTTTAAGAAGGCTACCATAAAGAAACCACAAATACTGTAAATAAATGATAAATATCCCAGTGCACCAGTGACTAATGTAAGATGGATAACTTTCCTCTTTGTCCTTTTGTTCTCCCCCCCCCCCCAATCCAAATAAACAAAGCTTTCCTTCCCTGTCTTTTCTGATACCAAAGCCCCTTCTCTGGTACCGAACCAGTTGCTTAATTCTGAAACTAAAACTTTTTCTCTAACGAGAAAGCTCCCGTGCCTAATTAAAACACCAGGCCTCCTTTTGTGACTCTGCTCATAATTGTACCTTTTAAGCCATAACTCAGCCTTAATGTAGACTGTTTGACACTCTCGTGTTGGGAAACTTAAAGAAATGCAGCTTATGCACCTTTAAGACCACAAGCTCACTCATGCTGCCTGGCTTCCTGCCAATGGTAGAGCTGGAGGATTTTTCCCCCTCAGAATATCACCGTACGATTGAGGCTCCCTGGCCTCCCCATCTCAGCTCGCAGGGAAGAACCTGATGCCTGCCCTCATCTAGGGGTCCCATGCAGTCACACTCTTCAGAAGGAGAGCGAGGCTCACACAGCCCTCGGGTCCCGCTCGGAAAAGCCCCTACTTTGCTCCCCCAACTATACCCAGGCTGGGTCAGAGAAAGTTCAACCCTTTAGTTCCCCCCGCTGCCCTAGCTCGGCAACTAATGGCACCTAATTAAAAGAGACTGAGACGCGCGTTCAGGGGAGGGGCCTCTGGACATCCCAAGAGACTGCGGCCCCCCTCATCACCTGCACCTGGCATTTGCCCCTCAAGCCGCCGCAGCTCTCCACCCCCACTCCCGCAGGTGGGACACTCCGAGAGGCCGCAGGTGGCCCCGCCCCCACCTAGTTAGCTTCCTCCTGGGATTTGGGGAATGGGGGTCGCGAGGGAGCCAAGAAATAAAGATGGCACTTAGGGGCTGGAAAATTCAAGTCTTTAGGTGCCTAGCTTTGAGACTTCACTGAAGGCATAGAAAATCTCTGACGAAAGAAAGAAGACCCTCCTGGCTAAGCCTAAATTGCTCCCCAGTGCAAAATTGGACCGGAGATCTCCCAACCATCACCATCATCTCTAGCACCACTCCTGCCATCCTTCCCTCCAGCCGCTGCTCCTTACTGTTGAGCCCAAGACCCCGTCGAGAAGCCGCCGCCGGCTTAGCACTGAGGCATGAGATAAAGATAGGGCGCTTGCACCAGAAAATTAAGAAGCCAACTTACCTGTTTAGTCATGGAGTCTATAAGGCGGACGTAGAAATCCTGCTCTGTTCTTATACCTGAAACAAACCGAAAAACGGGAATGGGGTGGAGGCGGGGCGGGAAGAGACAGAATTAAGTTTATAAATTCTCCTTTATTAACTCAAAAAAGGGGATAGAAATTGTTCAGGGTGGTTTGAGACCTTCCCTTAACCCTTCACAGAGAATGTGGCATGAAGCATCTCTGTTGCCAACCAAATTTGCTCCCACCACCCCTCCCCCCAAACCCAGGACTGTTCACCCTCTCTCTTTTCCACTAATTCCCCCTAGGAAACTCCAAGGCGACAAATAACCAGGTACCAAGTGAGAGAACTGGGGGATAATCCCCATAGGGGTTTAAAATAGTAGCTACAGGCCCTGGACTCGCAGAAGTGGGCTGGAGACCTGAGGAGTTACTGGACCGGGCAGCGAGTAAGGGTTGCCTTGCTCCCCAATGCTGGGAGGCCCTCCTGGATTTATGGGGGAAGGGGCACCCCAGGGTGCGGGGAGTGGAAGGGAAGTGTGGCCCAGAAGGAGTGACAAACCGGGGTTCCTAAGGACCTCGATAATCTCGGAGCTGAACTTCTCCAGAGAAAATGTTCCCATTGACCAGGATAGTAGGGGGGAATTGGAGACTGACAGCAGACTGCCAGCGTTACCTGACTACTTAAGCTCCTCTGGAGTTTAAGTTATAAGGTATAAGGACCTAGGAATGATTGCGGGTGGGCGAGAAGGAGCTAGTTTGGGAAACTAGAATAGAAAAAAAAAAAAGCTAAAGGGATGAACCTGGTGGGCGGCTGGGACTTTCTCTAGCCAGCTACTCCACTCCTGGGGCTCCCAGGCTCCAAGGGGCTCCTGACCTGAATATGAAACCTTGGGAAGGGGGAGGAGGAGAATGACTGGGGCGGGGGGTGGGGGGGATGTTCCTGGAACGTGCTGAGGGCCTCACCGTTGCTGTAGAGAAGCTGGAGTCGGTAATGGATCCCATTATTGGTCTTTTCGCTGTTGGCTTCCTAGATTTCCACAAGACGCACAAACAGGGGGAAAAAATTGGGGTTGGGGGTGAGAGACCACAACTAGAACCATTTGCCTAACTCCAGGACTCTTCCTGTACTTTTCCTCTCTTGGGTCAACCCGGGAGAAGGTGGCAGAGATACCCGAAGGGAACTAGAGGAAGGGAAACAGAGGTACAAACACAAGGGTTTCCACTCTTTCAACCCCCACCACCTTCACCTTTTCTTCCACCTTCCAAAAGAGGGCAAATCTCTCCAGGCTCAGGCTGCTAGATAAATTATCTGAGCCTCGAGGTAACAAAATCGTCCTACTCAGAAGCCAGAAATGGAAAGGGCTTCCTAAAATCGTTCCTTTCTTTCCCTTTCCCTTTTTCTCCGGCTAGTTGGGCAGCTTCAGGACTAGTCAGTAGTGAAGGCAGAGGAAACACTAGGTGACATCGCCTTTTAACAGGACATCGCGTCCCTCAACTTGGGGTAACTGCTTGATCACTTTGCAGAAAGGACCGCTATTCTAAATACCCGAGCTTATTATTTCGAATAGGAACAGTAACACAGGAGGGAAGGGAAACTTTGCGGGCCTTGCTCTGTAATGCATTGAGTGATTGAATTTAACCTCCGAGTGCTCCTGGAGTGGGGCTTCTGGAGTCGAAGGAGGAGCTTCCTCCAGCACGGGGATAAGGGATGCGGCAGGAAAAGGATTAAGGCAACCAGTCGGGCTGAGTATTCGCCTTTGCGCCCCACTTACTTTTTCCTTCTCCACGAACCCCACAAAGGCGGTTCTCTCGATCTCCACGGGTTGCCCCTGTCTGTCATAGAGGGCCAGGACAAAGTGGAAGAAGTTGGATTTCCTCAGATTGGAGGGCGGCTGCTTCTCAAAGTGAGCCCGGGCCAGCCCCACCCCACTGTGGCCAAAGAGACCAAGAGATTAGAGAGCGAAGCCAAGTCTGACAACCGCAATCTTCACCCACAGCCCACTAGCCATTTGCCCCCCAACATTCACACACTGATCTATGCCCAAATACCCAAATAAGAGCCCTGCCACCTACCCCACTTTCACCCCCTGGGGAAGAAATAAGTACCAACCTCCCTAACACAGTCTCCCAGTTCCAAAACCTAGGTCTGACTACTAAAGGAGTTTCCCTCCGCGCTGGATTTACCTTGGGGAGCTTGGTATTATTTTTTGGCCTCAGGTTTTCTCCCAGGCTCAGAGATCTTTCCTGAACTTGTCAAAGAGGAATGAAAGGGGTGTGTGTGTGTGTGTGTGTGTGTGTGTGTGTGTGTGTCTGTGTGTCTGTGTGTCTGTGTGTCTGTGTGTGTGTGTCTGTGTGTCTGTGTCTGTATCTGTATGCATGTTTGTCATGAAAAGTTACTTTTTAAAAAAATCTCTCCTTCCAAAGTAAATTGGGTAAAAAGAAGTAGAGGGCTTATGTCAAGGTTCACGGAACACATCTCATATTTTGGGTAAGATGGGAAGCTTAAATATAAATCTCTTTCTCCCCTTCTCCTTCGGCCCTAGACTCATTCCATCTCCCGCTCTGATGGAAGATGGGAAAGGATGAAGAGAAAGACAGACTTTGCCAACACTAGGTCTCTGGTCAGCCTGCCTTTTGACAGATATCCCCGGCAACATCCAGCTCCCTCCCCCATTTTTCATCCCCTGGAACCATTTCGGACCACAAATTAAATTGTTTCCAAAATAGGCCCCCAGAAAGTTACAGTATAAAAGGTGACTGTGGAGCCCCAGTACTGCTGTTCTGCTAAAGTTTATTCCATTGCAATCTACACACCCACATTCCTGAAGTAATAAAATCTGATTCCTTCAGGAACACCCCGACAAGCTTTAGGTTCCTGTGTATTGCACCCCAAAAGACAACTGGAGATATGGGAGAGTGCACTCTGGATTTATATCGCTAACTTCACCTCCCTCACCCCACCCCCAAATACATAAACAAATATACTTTCGCTTCCCACTCAATTTACCTTGATTACTCACACTCTTCCTCACCTCTAGACCCTCTACTACCCACCTACCCCGCTTAGATAGATGAAGGGAACAGCTTTGTAAGGCAAAGTTCCCAGTACTTGGCCTGACGTTACCTTTTGCCATCTCTTCCTTTCCTTCACTACCCCCCCACCCCCATCTCTGGACTCTGCTTGGGCCTGCCAGGTCCTTCCGTGCCGGGCTGGTAGCCTTACAAAAAAAAAAAAAAGAAAGAAAGAAAGAAAGAAAGAAAGAAAGAAAGAAAGAAAGAAAGAAAGAAAGAAAGAAAGAAAGAAAGAAAGAAAGAGGAAAGGAAAAAAAAAGCAGGCCACTTCTCACATGAGACCAACATCCCAAAGACAGGACACGGGAAACTTCCATTCTGTTTCAGCTATGTTTGGGTTCCAGCCTGCAACCATTGCTTCCCATCCCTCTGAGCTGGAGGTGGGAATAGGAAGAGGGGACTAGACTGATTTGGAAGAGAAAACTAGAAGACAATTAGAAGATGTCAAAATTCAGATCAGGAGCTGGTACTGACCAAATGAAGGAGAAACGAAGGAAGGAAGAAAGGAAGGAAGGAAGGAAAGAAGGAAGGAAAAGAGGAAGGAAGGAAGGAAGGAAGGAAGGAAGGAAGGAAGGAAGGAAGGAAGGAAGGAAGGAAAGAAGGAAGGAAGGAAGGAAAGAAGGAAGGAAGGAGAAGAAAACTGGAAGTAAGAAAAGAGAGATGGAAAGAGGGGAGGAAATTGAGGGAAAAAAAGATGGAAAAAAAGAGGAAAGAGATATGAAAAAGAAAAACAAGACTGAAAAGAAAGGAAGGAGAAAGAAGGAAAGAAAGAGAAAATGGGAAGAAAGAAAGAAAGAGAAAGGAAGAAGAGAGAGAAAAAGGAAGGAAGGCAGAAAGCCGAATGAAAGCTCAGACATCTCACATTCTGGTGAGACGTCTCTTCGGTACCAAAGCAAAATAAAAACAAAAACAGAGGCAGGGGGGAAAAGTGCCCGAATTGGACCCTTCGGAGAAGCTATCATTTTGCCCACCGAAGAACAGCGAGATAAACTACGCCGGAGGGAAAGGGGAGAAGAGAGAAAGCCATGGATGCTGTAGCAAAAGCTTCTACCTACCTCTGAGCGGCTGTGTTTGCATCCAGGACCCCGGCTCCCTGCATCCACGTCCGCACAGCGTTCATTCCACTGCCTAGCGGTTCTTCCTTCATACTGCTTCCACTCCTTTGGATGCTTTCCTGGATCCCAAACATGAAAACAACCTTTTTTGGGGGGAAATCTCCTCTCCCGTCAGAAAAAAAAAAATTAAGGGGGAGGGGAAGGGGAAAAAAAAGAAAGAAAATCGCCAGCCAGAGATTTTTTTTTTCTGAGAACTCACACCGGATCAAAGCGAGTTGAAAGCAAATTTTAAATTAAAAAAAAAAAAACGGCAATTTTTTTAAAAAAAGGAAAAATTCCAATGAAAAGGCAAAGACAAAAAAAAAAACACCGAGTTGTACGTTTGATTGTTGGGGGGTTGTTGTTGGGTCGGTTGATTTTGGTTAGGAGTGAATTTTTTGGTTTTTTGATTTGTTTGTTTTTTGTTTTGTTTTGTTTTGTTTTGTAGTGATCACAAGGCGGTGGAGCACTTGAGGGTCTGGAGTTTCCTTTTGTAGAGGTACCCTTCACTTGAAGAAGCAGGCAAAAAAACCCTCTGATGGCAGTTTAAGAAACAATAGGCTGAACTGGAGCTGCTGCAGGCTTGGCTACATCAAGTGTCATTTTCCACAGACAACAGGCAAGTTTTTTTCTCTCTTTTCTTTTTTTTTCCTCTCCTCTCCCAACCAAAGATCTTTCTCTCCTTTCAAAGCGTGTGGATGAGGAGGACGCCGGTTGCTAGAGACAGCGAGAGACACCAGAAAAAGAGAGAAAGAAGGATAGAGAAAGGGGGAGGGAAGAAGAGAGAGGGAGAAAGACAGAGAGGGAGAGAGGGAGAGAAAAGAAAGGAGAGAGAGAGAGAGAGAGAGAGGGGTGGACCCTGGTGGATGGAGATTCTGTTTTTTCCTTGCTAAAATAGAAGTGATTTGCAGTCTTTCCCTATGGAATCCAGTTTGACTCTCCCCAGAGCTAAACACAAGCACACTAACCCCAATGGGGAGGAGGCGTGGTTCCAGCTTCTCAGCACCGCCTCTCTATTTGCATAGCGTCATCCTTCCGCCCAGTCACAGCCAATCGCAGCTCCTGGCTCTGCTTTGACGCCACGCCGGGTAACTCCCCCCTCATTAACATCTCCTCCTCTGGACCTCGGGGGAGATCTGCGAAAGTTGCACCCAAAGTGCCGAGCAAACCGCGCAGGCTGCTAGGCCGGTGACCGCAGGCGGGAGGGGGTGGGGACGAAGGCAGGGCAGCGGGGTGGGGGGTGGGAGGTGGAAGGAGTGGAGTCGGGGAGGGCTACAAGAGGGGATTCAGGGAGGAGAAGGGGATAATTATAACAGCGTTTCCTTTGCCACGGAAAAGCCCATCAGGGCCATTAGCTAAAATATGCTTAATATGCACAGTCCCCTTCTCTTCTCGCCCACCCCTCGCGATGTAACGGTGAAGACTCGCTCGGAGGCGGAGAAACTACATCTCTTCGGTGGGTGCTGGTTTGTGCTTTGACGATTCAGGGGGGATCGGGTGCAAAGTAAACAGGAGCGTAGAGCGCAAGCCTATCTCTTAGCCTGCCTGCCCTTCCTGAAGTTGACTGTGCGCACCCCTGCTCCCTCTTTCCTCTCCTCTTCCCCCCTCTTTCTTCCCCTGGGCCCTTCTCTATTGGGAGGTGGGAGGATGTTTGCGTTTGGGGGGATGGAGCAAAGGAGAAGAGAGACAGGAGGAGGGGGATCTACGATGGGGCCGGTCTAGGGGTTGATGGGTCAAAGCTTCCTTTCTCCCTTCTGGCGAAGCTGAATGAAATAAAACTAATCTATTTAAGCAAATTCTGGCAGTGATGAGTGTGGTGTGGTTGGACCCTAGCAGGAGCAGTGGAAGCTGCTTCCTTTAAACCCGGTAAAGAATGCCGCCTGCTCTCCAGTCTTACGGTCACGTTTTCGAGCTCTTGGCCCCGGGCTCATTTCACACATCTACACACGCGAGCGCGAGCGCGCGCGCGCACACACACACACACACACACACACACACACACACTTCTGTTGAGCAACCTCCAGCGTTTATGAATCATGAAATGCTAGAGAGAGTTTATTTCCTTCAGGTCCATTCACCCCCTCTCCTCCCTCCCCCCCCTCCTATCCCCTCCTCCCTTCCCCCCACCCCCGCCCCAGTTAACTGTTCTGGAGTATAACAACCACAACAATGATCCCTCATTGTTTGTTTATTTGGTGGATGGATTTCCCCTCCCTCTTTCTTAAAAGAGGAAAATAAACAAACCCACGCCAACTCCAGCTCCTGCCATATGTCAAAAAGAGTGTGAGGTTCATTGTCTCCTAAATGAGTCTCCTGAATGTATAGTATGGGACTGGCAAGTGAAAAGAGAAGTGTTAAGGCGCTAAGATGTTTTCTTCCCCTGTAATGTTCTTCGTGATTTTTTTAGCCATATATGATTTCTAATCTGCCACTCAGATTCTCCCTCACCCTATGTCTCATTGACCCCTGGAGGTGACCCTGAATTTTCAAAGTATGCTATGCCACCAGAGCAAAATTTCTGGCAGGTTCCATTAATCTGGAAAAGCTTCCAGTCGGGCCATGTGGCAAGTGACTAGACGTCTGTTCTCTGATGACCAACCTAGAAGGCCAGTCAACAATTAAGGATTACTTTTGGTCTCTCTAATTTGAATACAGTCTACTAAATTCAGCTTAGTCATGTTAAAAATCTTTGTTGGTGTAGGTGGTAACCACACTAATGAAATCACAGATTTGGAGGGAAATATTAAAAGAGCAACCTCGAATGAACAATGAAGGCTACAAGGGTTTCATTCTCCAAAAATTATTCCATGCCTTGCTGGCTTCTGCTGAACAAAATGAATGACCTGAAACCCAAGTTCACTTCCTTTTTCTTATTTCAGCCTTTGGTTTGGAAACCCACTGAGGGGATTGTTTGAGGGTGTACTAATCTCATACTTTAAGGAGCCGTAGTTACTTTAATGTGTATACTCCTTCCACCAATCAAAATCATTTGATAACTTAATAAATGGTTTTTGAGATTCACAGTGGTCCAAGAATTCATCACCCAGTGTTCAACCTCATAATAAGCCCATCCAAATGTAACTGTACTGGTCCTTTCACAATACAAAGTCAGTAACAGTTTGTGCTAAGAGCCTTTCTTGCTTGGTTGAACCTGCAATAACTTGCACTCTGAGAACCCAGGGTTACTAACCACCATGAGACATTGGGATAGGACTTTATTAGAGAATTTGTATACTTATTTAGGAGTACTGAGCAATTTTCTGTCTGGCTTTGTCTCTGTGTCTCTTTTTTCTGCCTTTTCTCTCTCTTCCTGTCTCAGTCTCTCTTCTCTCTCTCTCCCTCTCTCTCTCTCTCTCTCTCTCTCTCTCTCTCTCTCTGTGTGTGTGTGTGTGTGTGTGTGTGTGTGTGTGTGTGTGTGTGTGCGCGCGCGCGCGAGCCTCTCTTTCCCTCTCTTTCATCTTCTCTCCCATACCCCACGGGAGTCCCTAAACAGAGCTTGGGAATACTTAGCCAGCTTGAGAGGAGGGGCATATCCTAACCCTCCCTCCCCCAATTGTATTACCTAGGCCAGAGTTTTCAGATTCACCTGAGACTGAGGGAAACAGGAATGTAGGGGGAATAATTGCTCCCAGAAGCTGTTTCAATGAGCAGCACCCATTGTCCTGATTTTCAGTTGTTTGTGTGTTTACTGCAGGCAAACACTGACCTGGCTCTTGCTACACAGCCCCACAGCTCTAAGCTCCCTGGGCATCCTTTTCCTCTCCAGGCTAGAGCCATACCAAGTACTAGCTTGGACATTGTTTTACTCTCTCAGCCGGAGACTCATAAGAGAACATCCTACAACTTGCTGAGGCTGAATGATTAATACAAGGGGAAAGGAGGAAGATTCAGAAGTTCTGAGTCCTTGCCAGTTCCCTAGAATAGGCAGCAAGAACAGGACTGAGACTCAGAGTCAGACAGAATGCCAAAATTTTGGAAGAAGGGCATTCTTGAAGGAGGCAGTGAGCCAGGAATATCCCCTTTGTTTCTTATTTCAATTCTAGAGATTGAGGGTACAAAGACAAAACTGCTTTTACCCTCAAGAAGCTTACATTCTATTGGCTCTCAAGATATCTCCAGCAACCTGGAAGAGAGAAAAAAGTGAGAAGATATAACCTTCACACCCCAGTCCTTGTTCCCCTAGATTATCCATGAAAGCTTGAGAGAAGAACTTGGAGATGATTATTTGTATAATTTAGGCTCTAGAGAGAGAAGAATTTTCTTACTATGCAGAGGAAATTCCTGAAAAATTACTGTTTCTTTATAGAAATTGTTGGTCTCTATACATCATAGAGGCTTGAGAGTATGTTTAGTTTTATCCAACCAGAGAAGACTTGCCTGCTAAATTTGTTCACAGTTTTGCTTCTGGGGTCCTCGTGCCTGTAATCTGGATTGCTTCTCACTGTAATAAGTATCCAAATGAGGGATGCAAAAGGACAGAAAACTGAAAGTGTCTCTATGATAGACTTTAATCAGAAAGACCTTAGAAAAAGTTCTTTTTTTCCTATGAATTTTAACAGGCTATTGAACCACCAACTGCAACCTTACTAATGATGATTGTAATAAATAAGCTTAAAAGTTATTCATTTTACTTTACTTGTGTGGTTGTAATGATAACTCATTTGCATAATGCTTTAAGGTTTACCAGCAATTTATTTTCCTCATAGACAAACTATCTGTGAGGTGTGTGATACAAATATTGTTATCCCCATTTAACCAACAAAGGAAATGGAGACTCTAAAGACTAAGAACTGAAGTCATTTGCCACTTCATAAGTATTCGAGATTTTGAGCTTATGTTTGGACCCTAGTCTTTCTGACTTCAAGACCCATATTCTGCCTCAGAGTTCAAATCCTGCTTCTGCCACATATTGATTGTGTGACCCTGAGCAAGTCAGGACTTCTCAGTGCTATACAGACAACTGTCTAAAACTACAAGTTGCAAAACACTTTCTGATGTGCTTTAATAGAATGAATTTCTACTGAATTTCTTCTAGACATTCCCCATAACCATGAAATCAGAGGAGGGAAAAAAGATGTTATACATAATGTTCCAAAAATCTTAGTACATTTTTATACATAATAGGTTAAAATTGCACTAATACTTTTGTAATATCCTGTGTAATGCATGAAAGATGTTATATGGTGGCCAAATACAGATACATACATATATATACATATATATGCCCATACATGCATACATATATACCCATGCATACATACATGAAATATATAACAGAAAAAGAGGGGTGTCAGTTATATAGTATGAGATCTATGGGTTGCCCAAATACTACAATAGTACCCATAGAATGTTAGAAATCCTAGAGAAGGCTTTCAGCATGCTAGATGGACCCTTTAATGAGGATTTATGAGAATACATGGGCAAGAATCACACAGAATGAGAAGGTATAGATAGGTTTCAGTCTGCAATGATGGGAAGAGCATCCATATAGATGAGATTACTGATATTTACTGTGTCTATAGGAATGTATAACATATGTATACATACAGAATATTTTATGTATGAAAATAAGAAGAGGAAAGAGAAAGAGAGGGAGGGAGACAGAGAGAGAGAGAGAGAGAGAGAGAGAGAGAGAGAGAGAGAGAGAGAGAGAGACTGAGGAAGACCAAGAACCCTGGGGAATAAAGAAACCTGAGTAAGTCAGTATGTAGGAAAGGCCTGATCTCTGATCAGCCGTGAGTCTTCCCCTTGGAGTTTCTTCAGAAGTTATAGGTGAATTAGCACTTCCCCCACAACTGACACATACAATAGCCCAGAACTCTCAAGGGATGACTGAGCAAAGTAGAGCTGAGCTGAGCATAGCTGGCCTGCCCTGTTGAGCTGTGAAAGTATTCCCAAGTTACCAGTACCCTGGAGGAAACTGGCCACCTTCCCTCAGGGAAGCACTATTTTGAAATCTCCATTCTCTACTTCCTTCCAAACTATATACCTTGTGTTAAATTGCTTTTATTTCAGGTTCCCATCAAATTGGCCTCTTAGTCACTATCTAAGAAATACCCAACCTAAACAGTAAATAAATAAAGCTAGACAGAAACAAATAAAAACATTCTGCTGAAGGAAAAAAAATCCCCTTACCTATCTCTTCATGCCCAGCTAAACCAAAAACCTTCTCTTACCCATTTTATTCCCATTGAGATTCCAACAGTGAAAGTATATTCGGTGGGGAATCCTATCCTCTTTGCCTTATTCCAAGGAAGGGTGAATGGGGTGAAATGTAATGTTAAGAGTATGTTTCTGGGGGAAAAGTAGGTTTGGGGAAAAGAGGATGGCAAGGGAACTATTTGGGGTGCGCTGGGGAGTTGAGGGGTTATCCTTTCTTGAAGGCTTAAAGAGAAAGGGGGCAGGAGAAAGATGGAAAAGAGAGGAGGAAAGCAGAGAGGTCCGGATTTCAGGGACTGAGGAAGAAGAGGAAATGCACAAGACCCGACCCATCAATCTGACCCTACCCAAAGTCAGTTTACAGAGAATACTCAGAAGAGGGAGCAAGAATTCGGCAAACTGGGGATAGAATTCTCGCTTGGCTGCCTCCAGCCTAGAGGAGAGCAAGGAAAGGAGAAAGTGAGGACTATGGCAGCGGAAGGGATCTCAATAGGAGTAAAAAGCAGCCAGTCAACAACCGTAGGACAGTGAGCTGGTCCCTGGAGGGAAGGGAGAGGGGAGTGGCAAGTGGTTCTGGGTGCCACGCTTCTTCTGGGACCCAGGGGGATGCAGGGCAGTATCACTGGCTGCTTCTCAACTACGAGTAAGATTTCCCTCGGGGCTCTGTGTCAAACGAGCGGTGAACTTGCATCCGACAATAGGCTCCTGAAGTGCCAGTAGTCCAGAGACCTAAAGGCTCCGGTGACGGGGTCTAGAGCTAGGTGCCTAAGAAAGCCTAGGATGCGTTCTCGGCGCCTTCCGGAACTTCGCCCAGGAGAAGACAGGGAAGCCTTGGTGCGTCTTTCCCAAAGGAAAAAGAAAGGAAGCGAAGCTCCCACGATAGGACAAATTCAAGCCATCCCTTCTAGCATCCTCTAAGGCACATTCCTTCCGTGTGTCTAAATTCCGAGGGGAATTAAAGGCGAAAAATAGTACCCTCTCCTCCTCCACCCTACCCCCACCAACAGGGGAAATTAACCCGTCACCTGTATGACCCCATAACAGTACTGCTGGCCGGGGCTCTCTGCTCCCCAGGGAGAGAGGCCTCGACCTGTCCCGGGGCCCCTCATCCCAGACCATCTATCCCACCCTGGAGCATTCCACGAAATATTTGGAAGCACACACAATCGTTCACATTCATAATTCATCACGGAGACACGATTTCAAGAGACTTCAGTCCCAAGAACCCCTCTCCTAAACTCCCTCTCCCAGTCCTTGCCCAAAAGTCTAGGAAATTCAGGGATCCATCGGCCTCCCGTTTTCTGAGCTCTAATCCCAGCCTCAAAAACTTAAAATGAATTCCTTTTCAATGTTTCTTTCTTTCTGATTCCTCCACTTCGACCTTCGACAGTTAGAAGTTCCAACCCAAAAAGTAAAATGTTTTTGTTTGTTTTATAAAGCAGCTGTGTGGACTCTGGCAAGTTATTTTACATCTGGGTGGGCCCCAGTTTCCCCAGATACAAAGTGAGGGGGTTAGACTAGCTGGTTTCTAAAGTCTCTTCCAGCTTTAATATTCTTTGATTCTAAATCTCCGTCTGATTTTTTTCCCCCGGTTCTCCCTGAGATTGAGGGTCTGGAGAGAAGGGAGCTGAGGACTCAGACCAAGAGGGAATAATGAGTCCAGTTTGGTTGTAGTTGATTTTTTTCTCATGAAGTGGCTGGCCCCCAAAGTTGCTGAATTTGTTTCGTGTGTCTGAAACAAAGTGGCTATCCACAGTCCTGCTCAGCCCCCCAGCACATCCCATGATCTGTATGTGCGCCTAATCCAGTTCCTTTGGATGGGACTTCTCTTCTATCCTAGGTAGAAGGGATCTTTGTCCCGATCTGCACGTTGAAAATCCAAACCCTTCGCTCAACCAAAGCTAGCCAAAGCAGAGATATCTTTCCGGAGGTGCAAAGGTGGCAGGGCAAGGTTTGGGGTATTAAGCATCTTTTTAAAAGTTCTAACAGTCTTGCAACAGCGCCGCTATTCCTTTGATAGACAAAGAATGAATCGTGGTTTTGGATATGAGATGGGGATAGGGTTATGATACATTTATAGTCTAGGTGAGGCCGGCACCTAGAAGTTCCTATCAGAACCAAGCTCTGCGCTGCTTCTCCTCTGCCCCGACCCCCATGCAAGCAACAAACGCGAGCGGGTTACTCTAGTAGGAAAAGTGACTCACTGGAAGGGTGTGGATAACAAGGGCGTTTACTTGTTCAGGCAGGGTTTTGAGGTTAGAAAGTGAAGGGGAACGCTGGTGGCCTCAGCAAGTAGAGACTAAGAGAGTGTATGGACATAAAAAGTCAGGGCTGGGGGTAGAGGAATGGAGTCGAGGAGAGAGGTGTAACGAAGAAGCAGTCCGGTAATGTAGTGGGAAGAGCACTAGAAGTGGAATCAGAAGATAGGGTTCGAGTCTGCCTTGGTCACTTACGAGCCGAGCGACCATTGGCCAGTCACTTTGTCTCTGAAAGCTTCACTTTCTTCGATCTATAAAATGATGAAGTTGATGTCTGTTGCCTCCCTCACAAGGCTGCTGTGAGTAAAAATCTGTGGAAAGCACTTAGAGTAGTGTAAGATATACATATAAGTTCAGGCAAGATAGTATGGAGAAAAGACGTTATTTTCTAAGACGGTGTCTCACATTTATACATATACACAAATATGGGGGGGGTTGAAAATACAATTGTGTGTTTACATCTAGAAAATTTTCCCCCTTCTTAGTTTCATAGTGGATAATTAGTTTATTTGCTTGAAATAGGCAAAAGAGAATTCTTCTGAGCACTGTATCTAATTTGGGAGAAAGGGACTTTAAGATACTCATATGTATAAAGAACCTACAGGGCCACATGCTATCTTGGGGAAGAGTGTGTGTGGTGCTTTCAGAAGGAAGGAAGGAAGGAGAAAGATGAAAAGAAGAAAGAGATGAATGATGAAAGGGGAAGAAAAGGAAGGGAGCAAGGGAAAATGAAGAAGAGAAAGATGAAAATAGAAAGGTAAAGAAGAGAAAAAAGATGAAGGGGGGGGGGGCGCAAAGCAAGCAGGCATTTTCCAAGTGATATTTCCAAAGAGCTAGGTGACTTCGAGGGCGAGGAACAATAGCACGGTCTCTTAGCGTATTATTCAAGTTAATGCTTTTGGGTCTCTATAGCTCAGCTACCTTGACGCATATCAATAGCGGTCTCAGTTCTTAGGGCTCTGGGCACATAGCCCCCATAAAGAGCCCCGCCACCCGCCCACTGGGCTGCCAGAGTCATTGTCGAGTGACCCTGCCGTCACGCAGAGCGTAGTCATTAGCGAGAGCGCTAATTGGATTTGTTTCCCGTGTCCTTATTTAGAAAGTGATTGTGTTTGCATTCGGAGTCAGGCACCCAATGGGAATTAATCAAGATAGGGGGGCAGGTGACACCCAGAGTCCTCTTAGGGTTGGGAGTCTGGGAAGGGGCGGGGGGGAAGAGCCACAAAACGGCCCCACTAAGGCGACAAAAATGAAGGATGGAGATGGGAGATGAGAAAGGGGAGTCGCGCTAAAAGCCAGGTCCATGGGTTAGAACAGATGTCCCAAATTTGTCTCTGAAGGTTCCATCTCCCCACACTAATTGAGTATCAGACTTGAAAAGCGACACATCACCCTACACGGTAAGGAGAAACCGGGTCCCGGCTCTCGGGATGTGGACATCTTGGATGCTACTAACAGGTCTGTCTTTGGACACCTTCGGTCAAGGCTGGGAAAATAACCGGAGAGTTCAGGAGATTTGGGGGATCTGAGCTAGAGAAAGGTGGGCAGATATTCGCCCACTGAACCCAGTCGAATGTAAAACGAGTGTATCTGGGCCAGGCGTCATGTGCATTCATTTTTTTTTTTTAATGCAAAGAAATAGTTGGATTTGAAGGAAACTAATAGACCAAAGGCAAGGCACGCGATCAGGGAGTGGAGGAGAGGCCAGGGATCAGGGCTGGCAAGGTGCTGCAAGGTCACGCTCTTCCTGGCCCCAGCCGGGCCGCGAGGAATGCAGGCGTAGCGAGAGGCGTCCGCTCGGCCAGGGGCAGCCGCCAGAACGGAGCCCGGAAGGCATAGGGCTCGCCCCTCGCACGGGTTCCGTAGCTTTCCCTTTCTAAAAGCCCCTTCTTTGCCTTTAATATATTATGCTGAATGTGCTTATAATCGTCCCTGCTGGACAGTTCCGGGCTATTAATTGTTCCTCCCGGACAGTTTCTGATTATTGATGCTATGCTTCTTAAAAGAAAGCTTTCTTGGGTTACTTGTTTGTTTATTTATTTATTTTCGGAATCGCAATTAAAACCGTGCCAGGCCACTGAAATGATCAGTCCCCAGAAACCTTCCCTCGGAGTCAGCTTTTCCAGTCCAAAAACTTAAGTGGGGAAACGTGTGGGGGAATCTTGTTTGCGTAGAACCACAGCGACACCTCGTGGACTACAGGAGCCCCTCACTCTTTGTGCCCTCCACTCTCCATCCAAATCCTTAAGGATAGCCACGATATATCGGTGTTTGGTCTTTTATTCTCTGAGTACACTCTGTTAAAAGGAAAGAAATATTCCCCCAGATCAAAACAATGTTAAGTAAGACTTGAGCTGGTTGACAGAACTGAATTTCAAGAATAATGGAAAGGAAGCTGACAATCTTGGTTGTACTTCAGAGTTGGCAGAGAACAGCAAGCATTTATATGGGACTGAACTTTACATAATGATTTGATTTTCACAACTCTCTAAAGGAGATGCTATTTTTACCCCCACTTTACAGAAGAGGAAACTGAATGATGGGGTGAGAGGGGAAGCAGGGAGGAGAGAGGAGAAGAGGACCAAGTTGAACTCCAGTTGGTTAAATTCTGGGGCAGATTTTTGTACTCAGGGCCTGACTCCAAGTATTAAATACTATCCACTGCATCACCTAACTACATGACAATGAAAGTACTATATGAATTTGTTCATTTCTTGGAACATTTTTATGTGACTAATGGGGGAAATGCATTGGGCTACGTAAGATATGGAAGATGGTTCCATACCAAGTTGCTGTTATTATTCTAATAACTTCAATGGAATATAAAGAGCCCTAACCTGAAAGTCTAAAGACCTGAATTTGAACCCTAGATCAGATTTGGCCATTTACACACAAGGCAGAACTTGCAACACAGGAGCTCAAAAGGACCTGAGCGCATCTAATCCCTCACATAATATCAACACCTGACATTTATTTAACACTTTTTCAGTTTACAAAGTATTTTCCATAAGAGCATCTCGTTTGATCTTCACAGCATAGAAGGTAGCACAAATATTGCCATCCCTATTTGGGAAGGAAGACACAATGCCTCATCGTGATGTGGAGATAACTGTATGGTCTTAGAAGCAATACCAGTAAGACACATAAAGAGGAGTTGGATTTGCACCAGAAATACTTTCACTGAGGAAATCATATATCTTTGAAATACTAAAGTATAAGTGAGTAAACTGAGGCACATAGAGATTAAGTGCTTTGTCTTAGATCACCCATCTAGTGAGTAGCAAAGTTAGGATTGAAATCCAGTTTTCCTTACTTGGCATATAAATGCTCTTACTTGCATCAACTTTCTGGTCACCTTTTGCAACCCATTCACTTCTGTTTCTCCTCATTACTAATCATTCTCCTTGAATCTGAGCTGTTTATACACTCCAGAGGTATGGTGCTGTTTTGTCTGAGGACACCAGACCCTATCGACAAGAGCTCTGAGCACCCTTGATTCAGTGCTGGGACTGACTCACCTTCCCTGATTGAGTTTGTGCAACACTTCATACATACCAACGGATCCTGGGTCAAGCACGGTTATTTTTCTGCCTACTTACTAGAGACAAGTGATCCCTAGCCCAAAACAAGGTTGCCTTTAGTGTGTCTGTAAGTGTATCATACCCAATATGCAGTAGCTTTTGGGTTAGTAGTGGGATTGACTACTACTGGCCAATTTGATTTTCTTAGTAAAGCAGTTTCAATTACAGTATTTGGAGCTAGAACGAGATCTCAGAGATCATCTAGCTCAGGGGTGGGAAACCTGTGACCTTGAGGCTACATGTGGCCCTCTAGGTTCTCATGTTTGGCCCTTTGACTGAATCCAAACTTCACAAAACAAGAAATTTGGATTCGGTCAAAGGGCCACATTTGAGGACCTAGAGGGCCACATTCGGCCTCAGGGTAGCAGGTTCCCCACCTCTGAGCTAACTCATCAGATCACATTGTTTGGACTGAGGATACCTGGGGTAAATTTTAACAAATAGTTTGGGAGTGGGAGGGAATGTACACAGGGCATGTTTTCAAGTTTAATTTTCATTATTAAAATTTTCTCCATCACATTCTTAAGTCTGGACAATAAACAAAACAATAAATCGAGTCCTGATATGTAGCATTTGCTGATTTCCAAGATATAAATATTCACTCTGGAAATTTAATTCTCAAAAGCCTGAGACTGTTTTGGGGAGTCCATGAGGTCAAAACTATTTTCATCATAGCACCTAAATGTCATTTAATTATTAAAATATTTTACCCTTTTCCAACTTAATATCTGTGTGAATGTGGATTGAATGAAGAAGTAGATTGAGAATCCAGGTAGCTTCCATTAAGTCAAATATTAAAGAAATTTTTAAAAAATACATAAAACAATGTCACTTTTCACTATTTTTTATCTTAGAAAATGTAATTAATTTTTATAAAGGCATGTTTTTATATATTAATATGTAATAGGTTTGTCATTGCTATTTTAAATGAATTAATATTTTTAACTATCAGTTTCATTTTCTAACATGATAAATACTGAAAGCCAAGGGTGTGATGGAGCCAGCTTGAACCCTAATTCAGAGCATATTGTTAAATTTTCAGTGTGAGTGTTTATACCTCAGAAATCAACAAACACTACAAATCAGCGTTTGATTTGTTGTTTAATTTATTGTCTGGATTTAAGAAAGAGATTTTGTTTGTTTTTCAGTCTTTGATTTAATATTTTATTTTTCCTCAATTACATGTAAAAAAAAGATTTTTAAAATTTTTAAAGATTTTGAGTTCTGAATTCTCTCCCTCCTCTCCCTGAAACAGTAAACAATTTGACGTTAAGTTTCATATGTACTGTCATGTAAAACATTTCCATATTAGTCGTGTTGTGAAAGAAAACACAAACCAAAAATAAACAAGAAAATAAGAAAGTAAAAAAAATTATGCTTTGGTCTACATTCTTTGGAGGCAGATAGCATTTTTCATCATGTGTCCTTTGGAATTGTCTCGGACCATTGTATCAATGAGAATAGCTAAGTCATTCACAGTTGATCATCATACAATATTGCTGTTACTGTATACAATTTTCTCCTGCTTCTGCTCACTTCATTCTGCATCAATTCCTGTAAGTCTTCCCAGGTTTGTCTGAGAGCATCCTGTTTGTCATTTCTTAAGGCACAATAGTATTCCATCACAACTATCACAACTCACTCAGCCATTCTCCAATTGATGAGCATACCCTCAATTTCCAATTCTTTGCCATCACAAAAAAAGAGTTGCTATAAATATTTTTGTACATGCAGGTCCTTCCCCCTTTTTTATGATCTCTTTGGTGTATAGGTCTAACAGTGATATTGCTGGGTCAAAGGGTATACATAGTTTAATTGCCTTTTGGGCGTAGATCCAAATTGCTCTCCAAAATTGTTAGATTAGTTCATTTTTCCACTAACAGTGCATTATCATCCCAATTTTTCCACATTCCCTCCAATATTTATCACTTTCCTTTTCTGTCATATTAGCCAATCTGATAAGTGTGGGGTGGTACCTCAGAGTTGTTTTAATTTGCATTTCTCTAATCAATAGTGATTTAGAACATTTTTTTCATATAACTATAGATGGATTTTATTTCTTCATCTGAAAACTACCTGCTCATATCCTTTGACCATTTGTCAATTGGGGAATAACTTGTATTTTTAGAAATTTGATTCAGTTCTCTGTATATCTGAGAAATGAGGCTATCAGAGACATTTGCTACAAAAATATTGTTTTTCAGAGTTTCAGTTACTAACAGTGTATTTCCTTCCATCCTATTTCCTCCCACTTATCCTACTCTCTCTCTCCTTTTACCTTGCCCATCCTCAAAAGTGTCTTGCTTCTGAATTCTACCTTCTCTAATCTGCCCTCCCTTCTATTAGTACCCCCCTTCCCCATTCTTTTATCCCTTTCTCCTCTTACATTCCTGTAGGGTAAAATAAATTTTTATACCCAACTGAGTGTGTATACTATTTCTTCTTTGTTCCAGTTCCCATGAGAGTAAGGTTCAAGAGCCCCCACATACAAACACACTGCCCTCCTCTTCCATTCTCCTGTAAAATTTCTTTTGCACCTCTTTTAGATGTGATAATTTACCCCATTTTACCTCTTTCTTTTCCTTCTCCCGGTGCTTTCCTCACTCCTTAATTTTATGTTTTTAGATATCATCCCATCATATTCAATTCACACTCATGCCCTCTATCTATGTATACTTCTTCTAACAGCGGAGTTACAAGTATTATATTCACATGGAGAAATTCTCTGATCCTATAATGTAGAAGCTGCTAAATCTTGTGTGATCCTGACTGGGACTTCATGATATTTGAATTGTTTCTTTTTCACTGCTTGTAATATTTTCAACTTGACCTGGGAACTCTAGAATTTAGCTATAATAATCCTGGAAGTTTTCATTTTGGGATCTCTTTCAGGGGGCAATCAGTGGATTCTTTCGATTTCTACTTTATCCTCCAATTCTAGAATAACAGCAGTTTTCCTTGACAATTTCTTGAAAGATAATGTCTAGGTTCTTTTTTATTGTGGCTTTCAGATAGTCAAATAATTCTTAAACTGTCTCTCTGCAATTTATTTGCCAGGTCAGTTGTTTTTCTAATGAGATGTTTCACATTTTCTTCTTTTTTTCATTCTTTTATTTTGATTTGTTGTTGTTGTTTCTTGATGTCTCATGGAATCATTAGACTCCACTTGCTCAATTCAAATCTTTAAGTAACTATTTTCTTCACTGAGTTTTTATACCTATTTTGACATTTAGCTAATTCTGCTTTTTAAGGAGTTCTTCTCTTCGGTGAATTTTTGTTTATCTTTTTCCATTTGGTCAATTCTGCTTTTTCAAAGAGTTTTCTTCAGTGGGTTTTACCATTTGGCATATTTTGTTTTGTAAGGTGTTATTTTCTTCAGTATTTTTTTTGGTGCCTCCTTTACCAAGCTCTTAACTCTTTTTTTTCATGATTTTCTTCCACCACTCTCATTTCTTTCCCAATTTTTCCTTTACCCCTCTTATTTTATTTTTATAAAATTCACATTTTTCTTTGAGGCTTTGTATATGGCAGTTTTGACTTTATTGTCTTCTTCTGAGTTTGTTTACAGTTCTTAGCCACCACAAAAAGAGCTGCTGTAAATACCCATGTACAAAGAAGTCCTTTTCCTTTAAGAAAAAAAATCTCTTTAGTGTACAGGCCTGCTAGTGATATTGATAGGTCAAAATGTACATATGGTTTTATAGCCTTTAGGGCATAGTTCTGTATTGCTCTCCAGAATGGTTGGATCGGGTCACAATTTCGCCAGCAGTGCATTAGTGTCCCAGTTTTCCCACATCCCCTCCAACATTTATCAGTTTCCTTTTCTGTCACATTAGCCAATCTGATAGGTATGAGGTGTTCTCAGAGTTGTTTTAATTTATATTTCTCTAATCAATAGTTATTTAGAGAATTTTTCATATGACTATAGATAGATTTGATTTCTTCATCTGAAAACTGCCTATTCATAGTCTTTGACCATTTATCAATTGGAGAATGACTTATATTCTTATAACTTTGACTAAGTTCCCTATATATTTAAGAAATCAGGCCTTTGTCAGAGATACTTGCTGTAAAGATTGTTTCCACATTTTCTGCTTTCCTTCTAATCCTGGTTACATTGGGTTTGTGTAAAAACTTTTTAAATTTAATATAATCAAAATTATCCATTTTATATTTTGAATGTTCTCTATCTCTTGTTTGGTCCTAAATTCTTCCCTTATCTATAGATCTGAGAGGTACACTATTCCATGCTGCCCTAATTTACTTAGGGTATCACTCTTTATGTCTAAATCATGTGCCTATTTTTGTCTTATTTTTGTATATAGTGTGAAATGTTGGTCTATACCTAGTTTCTGCCATACCATTTTCCAGTTTTTCCAGCAGTTCCTGTCAAATACTGGATTCCTCCCCTTTTCCACTTTAAAAAAATATTTTATTTTCAATTTATGGAATAAAGTAAGCATTTCCATAACATAGTACAATAAAAAAAGATGATTGCACATGAAACTACAAATCTACTATGTACAACATGCTATTCCTTTCAAATATACAAAGAAATTATTATGTAAATTTTTCTTCCCTACCCTCCTTTCCCTAGAGATGGCTACCATTAGACAAATGGATGTGTGTATATATGCATGTGTATATATATGTATGCGTGTATATATGTATATTGTGTGTAGAATATGTATGTAGAATTATTCTATACATACTTCTGTTTATCAGTTCTTTCTCTATATGCAGATAGTGTCTTCATATGTTCTTTATAGTTAATTTGGGTATTTATAATAGTCAAAATAACATTCATTCAAAGTCATTCTTAAAACAATATTGCTATTACTACATACAATGTTCTTTTGGTTCTACTTATTTTCCACTTTTAACAACTCCACATTGCCCCTCATGCCAACATGGATCACTGATCTCTCTGCCAATGAGTAGAGAGTCTCATGCCAATGGGTTTTCGGGTTCAGGTTATACATATAAGTCCCTTATTTTACAAATAAGGAAACTGAAGCCATTTGTTCACTATTACTTGCTCAATAGATCTAAACTCTTTTGGACTCTAACCTTAGAAAATGCCGAGCCCTCTTTATATTATTTTTAGTGACTTTTAGCTTCATTGTAAACAAAATATGTACAAAAATGCACCTAGATGTTCATAGTTGGAATGTGAATAATAAGCCACCTAGACAAAAAAAAAACCTTAAATTAATGTACTCCTTCCTTTCTTCTTGGCTTTTTGAAAAACGAAAGTTAACAGAAGAAATTAAAATGTTGCTTATTCTGTCCAAAAGTCTGTTTGGGGGTTGGAGGGAATAAGATCTGGTTTGTGTTCTGTTTACCTTAAGAATCCTGCTTGCTACTATTAACCTGAAAGTGTCTTTGGGAAAAAATCCATAAACAATGATTGTACCAAAATGAAAGGAATAAATGGAGTCTGTTTAGAGACCTGCAAACCTTTTGAGAAAAGGTGCTTTTTTTTAAGAGATGGGGCCACTGGTTTGAGTTGTACATTAAAATATTTCTCTTGTGGCTTCTAAAAGACCATTTAAGTCAAAATGAACTTTTCTATGGGACTGGTCATGAAGGTCTCATTTCTGTCATTGGCTTTCAGCTAGACTCCGATGACTAATAAAGTAATATCATCAAGCCATTCTTATCCAGAGACTCCCATACAAACCAAAACTACCATAAATGTCCCTCTTCCCAGCTGCCACCACCCCTCAATCCCTTTCTAGAAACTGTCCCCAACTCCCCAACCTCAAGGCCTTCTGTTTAGATCTCTAGAATCTAACTCCCATTTCACAGAACACTTGCTTGTGAAAGAAGATAAAGGCATAACTTCAGTGAATTCCTTTTGTACAAATTTGTGTGTTAAGCAGATTTCATTGTAAAACTGACAGATGTTTTATTATCCCTTTTTGGAAACTTTATTCATATGAAAGGTGTAAGCTACCAACCATTTAATTTTAAATATTTCAGTGTACGTTCTTCGGTTTCCTTCTTTAATGCCTAGGAAGTTAATTCAATGTTAATTTTTCTTTTGTGAATAAGTAATATTTCTTCTCTCTGAGTAACAATTTAACATTCCTTCTTCCCCCCAACAGAACTTTCAAAATTCTGGAAAATTAAACATTTCAGCTTGAGATCTAAGCCTAATCAGTGTGCACCTCCCTCCTCTCTCTGTCTTTCTGTCTCTGTCTCACAATCTCTCTCTCTCTTTCTATCTCCCCTCCTCCTTCCTTCTCTTTACCTGTGTGTGTGTCTCTCTCTCTTTCTCTCTCTCTCTCTCTCTCTCTCTCTCTCTCTCTCTCTCTCTCTCTCACACACACACACACACACACACACACACACACACACACACATACACACACACACACACACACCTGCACATACTTCCCTAGGGTCAAAACAGGATTTGGTAAACTCAGAACTGATTGACACAACTGAATTTCATAAATGATTGACAGGAACCTCAAAATCCTTGCTGGACCTCACAAGCAGCTGGCAGATATGCCATAGGGAAGCTCGCAGATTACATAATAGGGAGATTTCCACACAGCATGAATTGAAACCTCATTGTTGAGTAGCCATATGGGGGTAAAAAGGTTTATTTCTCCACCTACTATAATAATTATGGGATGGCACAGAAAAGAGTCCTTCAGAAGAGCAAACACCAATGGGATGTTTCAATCATTTACTTGAGCATTTAACTACTATATTTTACTCTCATAAACTGGTGGAAAGGTGAGAGCTCTGGTTTAAAATGCAGATCTGGCTTCTAGTTCTGGCTTGTTCCAGGTACTATCTGTG
The DNA here is from genome assembly GCA_011680675.1 of Gymnobelideus leadbeateri. NCBI lineage: Eukaryota > Metazoa > Chordata > Mammalia > Diprotodontia > Petauridae > Gymnobelideus > Gymnobelideus leadbeateri. Next base: position 612,040 of record WOXC01007527.1, read on the forward strand.
TGATCTAGGATTTTAGGATCATAGTAGGTGGTGGCACAGTGAATACAGTGTGAATCCCAGAGTCAGGAAGACCTGAGTTCAAATCCTGCCTCAGATACTCATCTGTATGTAAATGACCAAGTTCATCATCACTTTCTCTCTCTGGATCTCAGCATCATCATTTGCACAGTGAGGGAAGGTGAACTAGATGATCTATATGACCCCATCCAACCTTAAATATATGATAATAACAATAGATAGAATAACAATAGGTAGAATTTATATAGTACTTTAAAGTTTGCAAAAATCATTATAGATATTTCATTTTATCCTCATGACCACCCTGAAAGGAGGAGCTATCATTATCTCTATTTTACAGATTAGGAGACTGAGGCAGACAGATGTTAATGACTTGCCCAGGATCACACAGCTACTACATATCTGAGGTTGGATTTGAATTTAGGTCTTGAAACCTAGTATTCATTTAACTGCACTTAGGTTTGAGCAAAGGCATTTCAGCTTTCTAAATCTATTTCTTTTTCTATAGCATAAGGAAGATACACCAGATGATTTTTAAAGACTCTTCCAGACCCAATGTTTTCATCTGAATACTGATTTAGGCTGACAACAAGTGGTCCTGAGTGATAATCCTATAAGAATATCAAGGAACTGTAGAGTTGGAAATACCTCTGGGTTATCTACTCCTATCCCTATATGGAGCAAGAATCCCCTTTACTCCTTCTCTAACAAGTACTCCTCTTAACTCTCAAGTGAAAAGGAATAGATCAATCATAAGTATTTTTTGGAGGATGGGGATAGGGTTAAATGGGCCCCTCTTACCTGGCACCAATGTTTCTGGGGCAAAATGGATAGTGTTTAAAAACCTCCCTGTGGCTTCCTTGCCTCTAGGATAAAATACATACAAAATTCTTCTGTTTGGCAATCAAAGTCCTTCTCAATCTGTCTCCAAAACACCTTTCCAGGCAGATTTTGCATTTTTCCAATTCATTCATTCCATGTTTCCAACAGACTGGTCTACTTGTTATTATTCAGAACATTCAATATATTCAATATACCAATGCACACACTGTCCTTCAGACCTGGAACATAGTCCTTTCTCATCTCTACCTCTTAGAATTTCAAGATCCCTTCAAAACTAAGTTCCAGTTCCATTTTCTTCATCTAAGTTTCCTGACTCTCAAGCTACTAATGTACTACCCCCACCCTAATGACTTTGTATTTACCTATTTGTGTGTGTATTGCTTCCACAAATAGAATTTAAACTTCATGAAGTCCAGGAATATTTAACCTGTGTCCTTGTATCCCCAATACCTAAAAAGAGTATCTTACACATCTTAAGTACTTTATAAATATTGTTGATTGAATGTTTTTCTAACGTATTTTAATGAGACGCTAGAAACACAAATCACATAATTTTGGGATCATTTACAAAATTTTGTCCATCTTTGTCCTATTATTTTTTGAAAGAGACATTGAAGATTGATTTTCCCAAATTGTCTATTACTAAGTTCATCAAAATCTCCACTGGGATGTGTGTGTGTGTGTGTGTGTGTGTGAGAGAGAGAGAGAGAGAGAGAGAGAGAGAGAGAGAGAGAGAGAGAGAGAGAGAGTTTGGATCAAATGGCACTTGGTGTTGGGTGATGTCCCAGTATGCACTCATAGTCAATTTCAGAATTAGAGAAATACCACAAAAGAGTCAGGCCAGGATAGCAATGTATATGGCAACAGACCTTTATTATTGAGTGTTTTAACTCACACCAGAGAAAGCCCAAGACTTACTATGATACACCTAGAGTCATAGGGTACATAGGCAAATGGAGAGAAACATATAGCAGACAATAGAACAGGGGTATTTCCTTCCATTTATTTTATTCATTTAAAAACACTATTCTGAGAAGGTGTCCATAAGCTCCACCAAACTGCCAAAGGGTCCATCACGCAAGAAGTTAAGAACCCATGCAGTGGAGGGACAAAGGTGAATGATGGTACTTCAGAAAGCCTCCTTGGACTTGCTATGCTTGGTTTTCCCAAGTTTTATTGCTAGTTGGTATATGAGATGTCTGCATCCTTTATTTACTCCACATTAGGGCAACTTGCAGATGCAGAGGAGGATATAGTATTGATTTTTTTTCCCTAGATATCAGGTAGATTCCTAGTCAAATGAGGCTAGTTAGTGCATTTTGTCCTATAACACAGATATAAGGGGATATTAGGGACTATCCTGTAAATCAAACAAGAAAAATAATTGAAGCCTCTCTTTGTGCAGTCCTTGAGAGAGGCCCAGTTTTAAGTCTGGCGCTTAGTTAAGTCTGAGGTAAATAGTTTCAGGTTTCCTTTTGACCTTTGCATATTCCATTCCTTTATAGCAGACACACACTGAGAATGCAACAGAAACCCCTTTTAGAAGTATAGGAGCAAATAAACAAGGTTTAAATAGAGCGGCAAAGCCCCAAGGGCAGAGATGCCAGGCTAGCCAGGCAGCAATGAGACTTGGGAGAAAAACTAGAGAGGGAATAACTTCACCTTGCCCCACAGAGCTGCAAACAGGTCCATCCAGGTAAACAGCAAATATTGTTGCAGGCAGGCAGATCACTCCTTAAGGGGATCAATAAGCCAGATAAACCTCCAACTGCTCTCGATGACATTCAGTTTGGCAGAGTGCTGCACTATTTGACATCAGCTCACTGCTGAGACCCATGTGCCCTGGGTCTCTCTCATCTCTGCCTCTGTTTTCACACAGCTTTCATCTCTTGTGATCCTTCTTTCCAACTGAGAAAAATTAGACTTCCTATCCGTCCTGACTTGCTATATGACCTAGGAGGCACAAGCTTAGGCTAAGGATATTTCTAGAAAAAGTCTAGGAGAGCAGATGTGTCCAGAGCAAAGGTAAGTTGTCACAAATGAGCCCTATGGATCACAGAGAAAAGCTAGGTGGTGTAGTGGACACTAGAGTCAGGAAAATCCAAGTTTAAGGGGCAGTTAGGTGGCGCAATAAATAGAGCACCGGCCCTGGAGTCAGGAGGACCTGAGTTCAAAGCCAGCCTGACATTTGGACATACTTACTAATTGTGTGACCTTGGGCAAGTCACTTAACATTCCATTGCCTTGCCTTCTCCCCTCCAAAAAAAAATCTGAACTCAAATCTAACCTCTATCTGTGTGAGCCTGGGCCAGTCATCTAACCTCTATTTGCCTCACTTTTCTCACCTTTAAAATGGAAATAACAATAGCACTTCCCCCGCTAGGATTGTTGGGAGGAGTAAATGAGATAATATTTGTAAAGTGCCTTGTACATAGCAAGCACCATACAAATGTCAATTGTTATTATTATTTGAAGACCTTAGGGGTTTGGGTTTGTTGATGTTGTTTAAAGAATATCACAGATGAGGCGGCTAGGTGGTGCAGTGAGTAGAGCGGCCCTGGAGTCAGAAGGACCTCAGTTTGGAGCCAGCCTCCGACACTTAATCCACACAAACAAAAACCTAGCCGTGTGACCTTGGACAAGTTACTTAACCCCAATTGCCCTAAAGGGGCGGCTAGGTGGCACAGTGAGTAAGAGCGCTGGCCTGGGAGTTGGGATGACCCGAGATCAGATCCGGCCTCAGAAAATGAGCACTCACGCATAAATAATGACTAGCCGTGTAACCTTGAGCAAGTTACTTAACCCCAATTGCTTAAAAAAAAAAAAAAAGAATATCACAGAGGTCAAGAAACAGCAATGTACTTGGGACTACAAACTAATAGCTATGAAACCTGACTTTGAATACCAGCAATGCCATTTTTACTGAAGTGACTTTGAACTTGCCACATAACTTCTCTGGGCCCTGTCTGCTCATGGGTAAAATGAGGAAATTGGAATATATGGCCTCTACTGTCATCCGGCTCTAAATTGATGGATTTGGCACATACACCACAGACGATTACTGCTTTGCACCGTATTTTTTTAGTTTGGTGGCTATGATCTTTCTGAAGAAAAGGTAACTCTCAGGGGCATTTGTCATCAATAATAAGCATTTTTCTTTAGTACCTACTCTGTGGCAGGCACTATGCTAAGTATTCTACAATTATTATCTCACCTGATCCTCACAATAACAGTGGGAGGTAGGTGCTAGTATAAGCCCAATTTTACAGACAAGGAAGCTAAGGCAGGGAGAGGTTAAGTGACTTGCCTAAGGTCACCCAATTAGTGTCTAAGGCTGGATTTGCACTCAGGTCTCCCTGAATCCACACTCCTTTATTCTATCCACTGTGACACCTAGCCATCTCTTAGGACAAAAAAAAACCTCAGAATCAGATGGCCTGTAACCTATACCAATGACTTTCAAAAGTGCTTTGCCATGGAGGGGCAGAGCCAAGATGGTGGAATAGAAACAGCACTTTCAAGGTGCTCTGCCCCACACCACCTCCAAACAATGTGAAAGGGGAATCTGAACAACTTCTGGGGCCCCAGCACCCACAGAATGACACAGAGAAGCTAACCTCCTGCTGAGGACAGACCAGTAGCCCTGCAGGGAGCGGCCAGCGCAGCGCTCTGAGACCAGGCAGTACAGCGCACTGGGAACCAACAGCGCAGCTCTGGGAGCCGAGCCCAGGACCACATGAGCTGAGGTTTTAGCCCCAGGGCGACCATGCCAGTAGCCAGCTGGAAGGACCCCAGAACACCAGCAGCTGTGGCGATTCCAGAACTATCAGCACAGATATGCCTAGGACAAAGTGAGAGGTTAGTGCCCTATGGACTTTGGGACCAGTATTTGGGGAACTCGTCCACTTCCTCCCCTGGGGGCGAAAAGATGCTGAAGAAATGAGGTACAGAAGCTATTTTGCAGTGTCAGTGGCGGCTCTAGCTCCTGGTCTGCAAACTGTAGGAAGATCCAGCAATCAGTCTGGGGGTTAGTCGCTCTTGCTTTAAACTGCCTGGATCTGGATTATGGTCTGGGGGGGAAGTTTGGGGTGAGTATCCAATTTGCCAGAGTGGGTGGAGGCTTTACTGAGGCCACCCAACTGGCGGAAGTTGTGAAGGCCCCACGTTTGGGCGGAAGCTCTCCTGTCTGGTGGCAGAGTCCTGCTGTGACAACAAGCCCCAAAATCAAGGAATTAAGTGGCAACATGCCTAGGCAAAAGAAACAAAATAAATGGAAAAATTCAACATTGGACTCCTATTTTAGGGGCAAAGAGGATCAAAGCATGGAGGAGGACTGTGAGGTCAGAACTCCTGCACCAAAAACCCCAAATGAAAATACAAGCTGGCTACAGGCCATAGAGGACCTTAAGAAGCAGATAAGAGAAGTGGGGGGAAAATTGGGAAGAGAAATGAGAAAGATGCAAAAAAAGTATGAAATGACAGTCAACAGCCTGACTGAGGAAAATAACACCTTAAAAAGTAGACTAACTCAAATGGCAAAAGAGGCTCAGAAAGGCAATGAGGAGAAGAATGCCTTAAAAAGCCAAATTTGCCAGATACAAAAAAGAATCTCAAAAGCTGAATGAGGAGATTCATTCCCTCAGAGTTAGACAGGAGCAAATGGAAGCTAGTGACTTTATGAGAAATCAAGATGCTGTTAAACAGATCCAAACAAATGAAAGAATAGAAGGCAATGTGAAATATTTCATGGGAAAAATCACTAACCTGGAAAATAGATCCAGGAGAGATAATTTAAAAATTATTGGACTACCTGAAAGCCATGATCAAAGAAAGAACCTAGAAATCATCCTTAAAGAAATTCTCAAGGAAAATTGCCCTGATGTGTTAGACCGAGAGGGGGAAATAGAGGTTGAAAGAATTCACCAATCGCCTCCTGAAAAAGATCCCAAAAAGAAAACTCCTAGGAATATTATAGCCAGGTTCCAGAATTCCCAGATCAAGGAGAAAATACTACAAGCAGCCAGGAAGAAACAATTTCAATATTGTGGAAACACAATCCGAATAGCCCAGGACCTGGCAGCTTCTACACTGAGGGATCGAAAGGCATGGAATATGATATTCCAGAGGGCAAAAGAACTGAGAATGAACCCAAGGGTCACCTACCCAGCAAAACTGAGTATTTTGTTTCAGGGGAAAATATGGTCATTCAGTGGAATAGAGGACTTTCAAGCATTCTTGAGGAAAAAACCAGAGCTGAATAGAAAATTTGACATCCAGACACAAGAAGCAAGAGATGCCTGAGAAGGTAATCAGGGAAAAGAAATCCAAAGGAACTTATCAAAGTTGAACTATTTACATTCCTACATGGAAAAACAATAACTGTGAATGATGAAACCTTTCTCAGTATGAAAATAATTGAAGAAGGGTATATGGGCATATGAATACATATGTGAATGTGTGTATATATGTTTACAGGTATACATGGATAGAGGGCACAGGTTGAATTTGATGGGAAGGGATGATACTTAAGGGGTGAAGCTAAGAGGTGAGAGAGGAAAGTGGCAAGAGGAGATGGGGAGAGACAGGGTAGGGTAAACTATCTCATGTAGAAGAGGCAAGGGGAAGTAGTTGCAGGGGAGGGGAAGAACAGGAAGGCAAAAGGCCCTATTCTCATTGAATTTGGCTCAGGGAGAGAATCACATACATACTAAATGGGACATCTCACCCTGCAGGAGAGTAGGGGGAAGGGGGATGAGAGGGGGGATGATGGAGGGGAGGGCATTCTGGGGGGAGGGGAGGTTGGAAGTACCCACTTTCAAAGAGGGACAGGATCAAAGTAGGGAATGGACCAGGTAGGGGGTGGGATGGGTGGGAGGGAAATATAAGCAGTATTTTACAATATCTGCTATGGTAATATGTTGCATAGCTATACATGTACAACACATACTGAATTGCTTATCTTCCCAGAGGGAGTGGGTGACAAGGGAGGAAGGGAATGGATCTGAAATTCAAAGTCTTAAAATTAAATGTTTCAAATGTATATAAATACTATTATTAATACTATTTTGCATGTAATTGGGAGATAAGATGTTCAGGCATTGGGGCACAGAGACTCATCTCTCCCTAATGGTAAAGTCGAAGGGGGTATGGGAGAAGATATGGGAGAGAGCAGATTGGATGAGGGGATATCTTGTGGGACTGCTATTCTGGGGTGGTGGGTAGGGGAAAAATGGGGAAAAAAATCGTAACTCAAAATCTGGCGGAAATGAATTATGTAAACCAGAAATTAATAAAGCATTTGTTAAAAAAAAGAATTAACCAATCAGGTTATCATCTATGACATTCAGAAAGCTAATGAAAATTATACATGTTTATGGAGATGTCTGCTGCTCATAAAATAAGAACTTATAGGATAGGGATTTGTTCCAAAATCCTAGGACCTCAGAGTCTCTACAGTGCAACTTTAACTTATGTGGAAATGTCTTTCACAACAGAGGCCTCAAAGTCCTACCCACTGGTCTATTGATCTACCTCAAGGTTGGAACAAATTTAAAATGAACAAAGTAAACAAAACTATATAGCATTTCAGTTGTTCATTCATGTCCAACTCTTCGTGACCCTATTTGCGGTTTTCTTAGCAAAGATACTGGAGTGGTTTGCCATTTCCTTTTCCAGCTCATTTTGCAGATGAAAAAACTGAGGCAGAGAGGGTAAGTGACTTGCCCAGAGTCACACAGTTAGTAAGTGTCTGAGGTCAGATTTGAACTCAGGAAAATGAGTCTGCCTGACTCCAGATTTGGCCCTCCATTCATTGTGCTACTGAGTCACCCAACAACATAATATAGAAAATTTTAATTTATGGTTTTCTAAGTCAATAAATTACCTGCAAAGATCTGTTTCTATTTTTGTTTGACATCACTGCTTTACAACTGTCACCAACAAGCTGTTAACTATCCCCCCATTTGAAGCCTTCCATATATGGGGAAATCAATACCTACCAATACAACCTGTTCCATTTTTTTTTTTTTGGAGGGCAATTGGGGTTAAGTAACTTGCCCAAGGTCACACGGCTAGGATTTTGTTTGTGTGTGCCTTAAGTGTCCGAGGCCGGATCCGAACTCAGGTCCTTCTGACTCCAGGGCCAGCACTCTACTCACTGCGCCACCTAGCTGCCCCAACCTGTTCCATTTTTGATCAGCTCTAATAGTTAGCAAGTTTTTCCTCACTTGGTACCCAAACTTTTTGCAACGTCTATCCATTGTGCCTATTTCATATGGGATACCTAGCAGAATAAGTCTGATTCCTCATCTTTGTAACTGCCTTTCACACACTTGAAGAAAGCTATCATGGCTCACTCCACCGCACCTCCATGAATTTTCCTTCTCCAAGTTTTTCCTTTTCTAGATCAAGCACCCCTAAAGAGAATGCTAAGCAGGGGTATATTGGAGCAAGCTCATAACAACTTATGAAAGTTGATTGTTAAATTTTCACTATGGGCACTTGCAGCTTCGAAATCAGCAAACATTACAAATCAAATGTATTATGTTTATTGTTTAGAGCAGACTTTAAAAAGTGATGGAGAAAATGTTAACAATGCAAATTTAGCTCAAAAGTGTGACCTATCCAAAGATTTTTTTTTCTAGGAGGTGGGTGTTAAATATTTACAGCATACCAATGGTGCTATCTTCTCCTGGTCTGAATCCCATCCACCCCCACTTCCATCCTCAATAACTAGCCTCCACTTCAAATTGGAATGAGGAAGGACAAAGGCACATGTGATACACATTTTAAACTCCTTCTGGTTATGTACATAACATCTGAGAAGAAATCGTTGCCTATATTTCTCAAGCCAGGTATTCCCATACTTCTCCTCTTCCCCATTCACTCTTTAAAGCAAAGGCCTCCAGGAGCCACAAAGTGTTCGGGGACTCTTTCCATAGGTATATCATATGGCTCCAGATGGAAAATGTAAGCACTGTCTCCATTTTAGGCCACAGAACTGAACCAAGCTTCTATTCCCCCAAAGAAGTCAAGTCAACAAGCAATTATTAACTTCCTACTATGTTCCATATTAAGCACTGTGAATTCAAAGAAAGGGGGAGAAAAAGTCCCTGAATCAAGGAATTCACAGTCCAATCGGAGAGACAACATGTAATCAACTATGTACAAACAAGATATAAACAGGATGAATTGGAGATAATCAATGCGGGGATTGTTAGCATGAAGGAAGAATGAGAAAGACGTCTTGCAGACGGTAGGACTTTTGCTAAAACTGGAAGCTGGGAGTAAGACATAAGGAGGGAGAGAGCTATAGACATGGGGAATAATCAGAGAAAATGCCTTAAGTTAGGAGATGGACTCTCTTGGGGGAGGAACAACAAGAAGGCCAGTGGCATGAATGCAAATGAAAATGTTTCACTAGATTACAAAATTACCCACTTCATAAGTGGAAATAAGGAAAATAAATTCCACATAGTGTACTTAGAAAAACACTACAAAATACATCAAATATTTGCCCATCTCTATGAAGTAAGCACAACCAATAAAAACTATACCCACAAAGATTATAGTAATATAAATGAGAAGGAAGCTAATCTCTGAGCAGTAGTAGTAACTAATCTTGATCCTGAAGAAAAGATGATGATATTTCTTTTGACAGAAAGGTAAGGGATCATTGGGACAGGATGTTGTACACATTGTCAGACTGTAATATTTGTTTTATGTAACTTGGACATCAAACTATGAACATATACACAACACCTATATAAATAAAACTACAAAATAATTTAAATAAAAGAATTAAAAGTCATTTCTTAAAAGAAGAAATACAAATTATGAATAGTAATATGAAAATATTTGTTTGTGCTTTTTAATCTAAGATACCACCTTATAGTCACTTAATGGTGAAGTTAAAAATGATAAAATCCAGTGCTGGAATAGCTGTGGAAAGACAGCCATACTATGCTACTTCAAGTGGAACTAGGAAATGGTGAATCAAATCTTTTGAGGAAACAATATGGTATTATACAATAAAATAATATCCATCCATGATTCCATTGATGGGAATTAGTTTTAGAAATGAAAAGGATCTCAAAAGTAATCCAATCCGACTCATACTTGAGAAGGAATCTCCACTATAACACCTCTAACAAACAGCCATTCAGTCTGCTTGAAGATTTTCAACAAGGGAGAACCCACTACATTCTGAGGTAGCCCATTCCACTAACGAATAGCTCTTATCTCAAGGGGTAACTAGGTTGCCCAATGGCTAGAGCTCTGCACCTTGGAGTCAGGAAGACAAGAGTTCAAATCCAGTCTTGGAGTCTTACTAGTTTTGTGACCCTGGGCAAATCATTTAACCTCTGTCTGCCTCAGTTCCCTCATTTCTAAAATAGAAAAATAGGAATAATAAAATAGGACCTCCATCACAGGGTTGTAGTGAGGATCAAATGTGATATTTGTAAAGCACTAAGCATAAGGGCTGGCACATATTAGCTACTTATTAAATAGTTTATTCCATTCACTTCCTTTCACCAACCCACAAGGGTTAGGATGGTTTTACCGACATCAAATCTAAAGTTGCTTTTTTGCAATTTCCGTATGCTGCTCCTGGTTCTATCCCATAGGACCAAAGAGAATAAATCTAATCCCTCTTCAGATACTTGAGAGCCCTCCAAACACTTGAAGAGAACTACCATAACCCCCTCTTTCTCCTCAACATTCTTTCCTCCAAATAAAAACACCCATTGTTCCTTCAAAGTCCTCACATTGTATAAGTTCGAAGCCCTTTCACCATCCTCTAGACCCCTCTCCAGGTTATTGGTGTCCTTAGGACTGATCTCTAAAGATTTTGCTAGCAGGGAAAAAAGGTCTATTTGTATACATAATATTTGTAGTAGCACTATTAATTAAAACAAGACACTTGGCAACAACCTTTGTGTCCAAAAATTGGGGAACACCCTAGCAAATTATTTGATACTAACGTAGTGGAATATTATTATGCCACAAGGAATGACAATTATAAAGAATTTAAAGAAGTTTGGGAAGACAATTGAAATGATAAAGGGATGAACACAGAAGCAAAACAGCAGCACAGACACAGACTACAACCATATGAATAATAAGGGCAGCAAAAAAATCAAGATAAATACAGACAAACTTCAGAAGGAGACACGGAAATAAATAGAATTATTGTGCTACCTGATTTAAGTGAAGAAGGACTTAAAAACGGAAGCTGTAAATAATGAAAGTTTATTGATTAATGTAATGACCATAAGATTATTATATAGCATTATTATTTATTATATAGCATTATATATTATTATTATATAGCATTCATATAGCACTTTCAAGTTTACAAAGTGCTTTACATATGTAACAGAAAGTGGATCCCACATGCAGCTCACCCTGTCATTGTGTGGCTCCAAGGAAGGCAGAATGGACATCTCTGGTCTCTTCTTCCCCACCCCTTCTCCAAGGGAGACTTTCGTTCCTTCCAGGAGGGGAAGTAGGAAGTTGGGGCTAGACACTATTCTGCTCTCCTAAAAGAGAGAGTATACTGGTCTAAAACTGTATCTATCTGGTACCTTAAGTATTGTTCATCTAGGGGCCATGAGGGCAGATAGGTGGAACAGTGGATAGAATGCTAGGTCTAGAGGTAGGAAAACTCCTATTACTGAGTTCAAATCCTACCTGAGAGGCTTATTAGCAGCATAATTCTGGGCAAGTTCCCTTAATCCTATTTGCCTCAGTTTCCTTATCTGCAAAATGACCTGGAGAAAGAAAGGACAAACCTTTCCAATATCTTTGCCAAGAAAACCCCAAATGAGATCACAAAGAGTCAGACACAACTGAAGAACAAAGGTGACATAATCATATCTAATCTAACTTCTGATTATTTTGTCATTATTATTGGGGGAAGGGCACACCAAGCTCTGTATCCAAGGCTTTACCTCTTTCCCACTGAATACCAGTTTCATAATGAACACATATAAAGAATAGCAAAGAAATCCATTTATCCAAATCATAGCAAAACAGAAATCAGAGAAGGTTTACATAAGAGAACATGTACCAGACAGTACAGAATGAAGCAGTTCTCCCATTGGGAGCAAGATAACTCAGCTCAACCAAGAGAGAGTGTCCTTGATCTCACCCAAGGGGAAACTCCCTGGAGTCTCTAGAGAAGCAAGGTGGGAGCAGGGATATGATGGAACTTGCCATTTCTTCTCATGTCTTCCCAGAGTCTTTTCCTTCAGAACCTGAAGTGGGGTTGACCTCTTCCATCTTCCCTCTTAAAGTTAGAAACCAGAAGCACCCAAAGTGACAAGACACTTGACTGGACCAGATCATACTCCACAATTCTAATAACATTTAAGGGAGCAAATAGATGTGATTCTAGCTGGGGACTCCCTTTTTCTAAGGAGTGAAAAATGGTGCCCCCTCCTAGCAAGAATGAAAGTCTCAAGGGGCAGCTAGGTGGTGCAGTGAATACAGCACCGGCCCTGGAGTCAGGAGGTCCTGAGTTCAAATCCGGCCTCAGACACTTAACACAAAAATTAGTCATGTGACCTTGGGCAAGTCACTTAACACCAATTGCTTTCCCAAAAAAAAGAATGAAAGTCTCCTTTGGAGAAGAGTTGGAGGAGAGGAAGTTAGAGGAAGTTCTATCCTGCCTCCCTTGTAATCACACAATGACAGTCCTCAAACACAGGTAGGCCTCACTACACATGTGGGGCTCATTCTTGTTGCACATATATAATCTCATGTGGTACCATGTGCAATATGCCTTTGTCTTTGTGTATTGAAATGTATTTGTCAGGGGCGGCTAGGTGGCGCAGTGAGTAAGAGCACCAGCCTCGGAGTTGGGATGACCCAAGATCGAATCCGGCCTCAGAAAATGAGCACCCACACATAAATAATGACTAGCCATGTAACCTTGAGCAAGTTACTTAACCCCAATTGCTTAAAGAAAAATTTGATCAAGTTCTACAGCATGGCATAGCCTTTTACATGAGGTTCACAATCACTATCTATAGGGAAATCCCTCCTCATCTTGAATTTTCCTCTAGGACAGTAATGAACCCTGAATTTCCACTACATTTAATACTACATGTCCTCCATTACAATGGTGAACACCTTTAGCAAGTATATATCTTCCTGGTTCATGCCTTACTTATTATCAATTATTAGATGGTCTTTGAACAAGGCTAAATTTTTGTTCCATATTTTCATGAATGTTGTACAGTTTTGACATGGAGATACACCTTGTTGGTGGATAACTGAATTTTTTTTTCATTTTATTTTATTTTTCAATTAACAAGCATTCATTCTCTCTCTCCCACCTGTTCCCCCCCCCCCGCCCCAGTCATTTATTAGAAAAACAAAAGTCTTTATAGTCAAGCAAAACAAATTCCCATGTTGTCTATGTCCAAAAATGCATGCCTCATTCTGCATATTGAATCTTGCTCTGTCAGGAGATAGATAACAGAGGTCATCATCAGTCCTCTGAAATTGTAGTTGACCATTGAACTGATGAGAGTTCCTAAGTCTTTCAAAGTTATTTCTCTTGGGTCTTCTTGCCAAGATGGCCACCTAGATAGAAGGGAGGCTACCCAGTTCCCCAAACTTACACCAGCAAAACTATGAAGTTTACAGACTGAAAACTGACCAAGAAATATAATAAGAAACTACAGTAAGTGACATCTTCTACCCAATAACTAGACATAAAGTCAACCACCTCACAGACAATAGGACAACTGGAACTTTTTTTCAAGTGCCAGGGCAATCAGAGATTGAGTGCTTATAGCCTAAAAGAGTCTATCAGAAGGGAGCATGGGAGGAGGGCTTCTCTGAGAAAGCCCCAGGATAGTAAGAAAGTTCTAGGGAAAAGACCCGAGAAGCCCCAGGGAGCTGCAGCAGTCAGTGACCAGTGTGTGCCAGCAGCTGTGACACAATTCTCAGACTGGGATATCCAATGTCCAGGGGCTCTGAGGTCCTTAACATTCTACCCTGAAAGGCCAAAAAAGGCTCTGAAAATCTAGAAATCTAAATTTCAAAGAACCAGGTGGTTTTAATCCTGGGAGGTAGCAGTCAGTCAGCAGAAGAGTCCAAGAAATCAAATGCAAAACCAAGTCAGGTCAATCACTTCACAAATAAATGCATCAGGGTCAGGGTTGGGGCTAGGGTCAGCTTATACAGGCTGTGGAGAGCTAATTGTTAAATTTTCAGTGTAAGCATTTATGCCTTAGAAATCAGCAAATCCTATAAATCAGGATGATCTACTGGTTGTATAGACTTAAGGGAGTGAATGTGAACATTTTATAATAAGGAAAAATAAACTTTAAAGTTTCATAGTACTTTTTTTGAGATAGAGTTGTTAAATACTTATCAACATGCCTCCAATCAAGGCCTGACATAAAGTCCTGATTCAAGAAATATGCTGGAGGGATGAGTATATCAAAGAAAATACCAACCAGTATTAAAAAATCATTGCATATCTAACTCCATAACCACCTCAAGGAGAGATTTAAAGGAAAAAATTAGTTTTCCACAAGAATCACATGAATACCTAGAAGAAATGAAGCAAAAGATAAACATGAAATAAAAGCTCTTGAGGAAAGAATTAGCAGAATAAATAGTTTAGAAGAGAAAGTGATCCAACTTAACCAAGAACTAGAATCCCTGAAAACTGGAATGGAACAAGCAGAAATCAATAGATTTGTGAGATAGCAAGAAGGATTGGAACAAAATCAGAAGACTGAAAAAATAGGAAACTGTATATCAGATACCAAAAATAGCTGGCCTGGAAAACAGGTCAAGAAGAGACATTTTAAGAATCACTGGAATCCCTGAAAACCATGATTTTTTAAAAAAGAGCTTGGATGCTATATTTCAAGAAATCATATTTAAAAACTGTCCAGATTTATTAGAACCAGAGGGCAAAGTGAAGATAGAAAGAACTCAGTAATCATCACCTGAAAGGAACCACAAAATGAAAAGTCCCAGGAATGTCGACCAAAAAAACCAATCTCTCACATCAAAGAAAAAATACTACAAGCATGCAGAAAGAAACTGCTCAAGTATCAAGGAGCTATGGTCAGGGTCACAAAAGAGCTGAGAGATTCCACTAAAACATAGATTTTATAATACAATATTCCAAAAGACAAAAGATATAGGCTTACAACCAAAAACAACTCGCCCCTCAAATATGAGTACAGTCCTACAAGGGAAACAACAGATTTTTAATAGAATAGAGGACTTTAAAGCATTTCTGATGAAAAGACCTGAGCTGAGTAGGAACTTTGAAATACAAACACAAAATCCAGAGAAACCTAGAAAGGTAAATTTATTTGAGCAACTGGAAAGAGTTGTATGATGATGTAATGCTTATATTGTACCAAGAGAGAAGAAATAAGTGTTCCTTCAAAACTTTAATGTCTTAAAATGGCATTTTATGGAGTTAAGAAAAACAAAGACTGGAAGAGGGGGTAGATTGGTTGTGTTTTGAGTGTTTTAAGGGAGAGCAGAGGTAGGATTACTGTAAAAAGGAACAAATAGGGGATAGAACTTCTATTCTCTCACAACTAAGGTATATGAGAAGAGAACACGAACATGGAGGAAGGGGAGTAGACATCCTTTTTGAAGGAGAATAGATTTTTATTGATATTTTTTTTGTTTTTGCATTGCCTAGATTCCTTTCCCAGAGCCATCCTTGATAATAATTTTTAAAAAAAGACAAAGATAAAAATTCAGCAAAACTCATCACTGCCTTGAAAAAAACTGGCATTATACACGTCTTGTTCTAAACCTTTGTCCGCCTTACTACCACTTCTGTGAAGCAGTGATGGGAAGTATCTTCTATATAAGGACAAGCTTGTTATTTATAATTTTGCAGCATCTTTAGTTGTTTTGTAGTGGTTGCTCTTTCCATTTACATTGTTATAGTCATTGCTGTCATCCTGGCTCTGCTTAATTCACTTTGCATCAGTTCTAGTGAGTCTTTCCACAGTTCTCAGTATTCATTCTATTCATTATTTCCTATAACACAATAATATTACAATCATGTACCACAAAATTGTTTTCCCAAATCAATGTGCATGTTCAGTTCTTTACTTCAAAAAGTGCTGCTATAAATATTTTGGTCTATATGGAACCTTTTTTTCTTGTCCATGACCTCCTTGGGTTGTATGTCCTGCAGTGGAATCTCTGTGTCAAAGATTATGGACATTTTAGCTAGTGTTTTTTAATATCCCAGCCTGGATTTCTATTTAGGGAAACAAATTATGATTACATAATAATTCATAAATGTCTCATGGATTAACACCCATCCTATTGAGTTTCTATCATTTTCCCCAATTTCATTTAACCTAAAACAATTACATATATATATATGTGTGTGTGTGTGTGTGTGTGTGTGTGTGTGTGTGTGTGTATGTGTGTATATATACAGATATATATATATATATATATTTTTTTTTAAAGAGGCAGTGTGGCTCTGTAACTAGTCTTACAGTCAAAAGGTCTTGGGTTTCTCTTGTCCCTGACACATACCAATAGTTAAATCAACTTTTCAATGCCTCGGGTAATTCTCTAAGACTGTAATTTATGTTGTTGACCTGCATCATTGGAGAAAGCTTTCATATCAGTAAGTTTCTTATAGCAATTAAATCTCATGATCAAATACATATATTTACATATGTATTTGTACATGTGTGTGCATAGGCAAACATGTTTATGTGCACGTATAGTAAGATCTCTAGGACATTTTGTTAAATCAGAATGGAAATTAACAATGTATAGCATGAGGGTTCTGTAATTGAAGGGTAAATCTTAGGCATAATCTGAGATCTCAAATTCCTTTGACTGACTATAATCAGTCAGTCAATAAACATTTATTAAGAACTTCTTGCACTAATCAAAGTCTTAAATGGTAAGAATGCAAGGAAGGCAAAAGAAGGGATGTTGTGATGATGTCCATCTTCAAGAACCTAACATTTTAATAAGGTAGGCAATATGCACATAATTATACATAAAAGATATATACAGTATAAATGGAAGCCTGTCTCAGGAAAAAAAGCATCAGTAATAAGGCAAACCAGGAAGAAGGTAAGGTTTGAGCTGAGTCTTAAAGAAAATCA
Organism: Gymnobelideus leadbeateri; assembly: GCA_011680675.1. Lineage (NCBI taxonomy): Eukaryota > Metazoa > Chordata > Mammalia > Diprotodontia > Petauridae > Gymnobelideus > Gymnobelideus leadbeateri. The sequence continues at coordinate 629,037 of WOXC01007527.1, forward strand.
GGGAAACCAACAAGATGAGGAGGGGGAATATTCCAGGCATAGAAGACAGCCAGTGAAAAGCCATGGAGTAATGAGATGGAGTCTCAATTCTGAAGAACTGCAGATAGGCCAGTATAGATCAATTGTAAAATACCTGGAGAAGAGTAAAAAGTAAGACGACTGTAAAGGTTGGAAGGGGAGAATTTTTGAGGGTTGTTAAATACCAAACAGAAGATTTTATATTTTATTCTGGAGATAACAGAGAATTACTGGAATTTATTAACAGAGGTGGGGGGCAGAGCCAAGATGGCAGAGTAGAAACAGCTCGTCCAAGCCACTCTGCCCCCAGATTCCCCCCAAACTATGTAAAAGGGGACTCTGAACAACTTCTGGAGCCCCAGCACCCACAGAACAACACAGAGAAGCTAACCTCCCACTGAGGAAAGCCCAGCAGCCCTGCAGGAAGGACCAGTGCAGCGGTCTGGGACCTGGCAGCGCGCAGAGTGCAGAGGGCAGGAGCCGAGCTGAGCCCAGGTCCCCGTGAGCCGAGGTTTTAGCCCCAGGGCGGCAGGGCCAGCAGCCAGCTGGAGGAACCCCAGAACACCAGCAGCTGTGGCGACTCCAGAATTATCAACATAGACATGCCTAGGACAAAGTAAGAGGTTAGTGTCCTATGGACTTTGGGACCTGTATTTAGGGAATGCGTTGGCTCCCTCCCCTGGGGGCTAGAAGCCACTGAGGACAAACGCCATTTTGTAGTTTTCAGAGGCAGCTCCAGGTCCCGGCCTGCAAATCGTGGGGAGATCCAGCGATCAGTCTTGGGGGGTAAGACTTGCTTTAACCTCCCTGGATCTGGATTGTGATCTAGGGTGGAAGTCGTGGGTGGGTTTCCAGCTTGCCAGAAACGGAAGTTGCCCCCCACACGTTCGGGACGAAAATTCCTCTATCTGGCCTTAAAACCATAGGGTGGCAACAAGCCCAAAAGTCAAGCAATTAAGTGGCAACATGCCAAGGCAAAGGAAACAGAAAAATGCAACCCTAGACTCCTATTTTGGGGGCATAGAGCGGGAAAAGGACTGTGAGGTCAGAAGTCCTGCTCCAAAAGCCCCAGGGGAAAACATGAGCGGGTTGCAGGCCATAGAGGACCTTAAGAAGGACTTTAAAAATCAAATAAGAGAAGTGGAGGAAAAATTAGAAAGAGAAATGAGAAGGATGCAGGAAAAGTATGAAATGAGGGTCAACAGCCTGACTGAGGAAAACAACACCTTAAAAAATAGACTAACTCAAATGGCAAAGGAGGCCCAAAAGGGCAATGAGGAGAAGAATGCCTTAAAAAGTCGAATTTGCCAGATGGAAAAAGAATCTCAAAAGTTCACTGAGGAGATTCATTCCTTCAGAGTTAGACTGGAGCAAATGGAAGCTAATGACTTTATGAGAAATCAAGATGCTGTTAAGCAGATCCAAACAAATGAAAGATTAGAAGGCAATGTGAAATATCTCATGGGAAAAACCACTGACCTGGAAAATAGATCCAGGAGAGACAATTTAAAAATTATTGGACTACCTGAAAGCCATGATCAAAGAAAGAACCTAGAAATCACCCTTCAAGAAATTCTCAAGGAAAACTGCCCTGATGTTTTAGATCCAGAGGGCAAAATAGAGGTTGAAAGAATCCACTGATCACCTCCTGAAAAAGATCCCAAAAAGAAAACTCCCAGGAATATTATAGCCAGGTTCCAGAATCCCCAGATCAAGGAGAAAATACTACAAGCAGCCAGGAAGAAACAATTTCAATATTGTGGAAACACAATCAGAATAGCCCAGGACCTGGCAGCTTCTACACTGAGGGATCGAAGGGCATGGAATATGATATTCCAGAGGGCAAAAGAGCTGGGAATGAACCCAAGGGTCACCTACCCAGCAAAACTGAGTATTTTGTTTCAGGGGAAAATATGGTCATTCAGTGGAATAGAGGACTTTCAAGCATTCTTGAGGAAAAAACCAGAGTTGAATAGAAAATTTGACATCCAGACACAAGAAGCAAGAGATGCCTGAGAAGGTAATCAGGGAAAAGAAATCAAAAGGAACTTATCAAAGTTGAACTATTTACATTCCTATATGGAAAAGCAATAACGGTGACTGATGATATCTTTCTCACTATGAAAATAATGGAAGAAGGGTGTGTGGTCATATGAATACATATGTGAATGTGTGTGTATATGGTTACAGTTATATATGGATAGAGGGCATAGGTTGAATTTGTTGGGAAGGGAGAATACTCAAGGGATGAAATTATGAGGTGAGAGAGGAAAGTGGCAAGAGGAGATGGGGAGAGACAGGGTAGGGTAAACTATCCCATGTAGAAGGCAAGGGGAAGTGGTTGCAAAGGAGGGGGAGAATAAGGAAGGCTAAAAAGGCAAAACCACATTCACATTGAATTTGGTTCAGGGAGAAAATGACATACATACTAAATGGGATATCTCAACCTGCAGCAGGATAGGGGGAAGGGGGATGAGAGGAGGGATGATGGATGGGAGGGCATCCTTGGGGTGAGGGGAGGTTGGAAGTACCCACTATAGAAGAGGGACAGGATCATGTAGGGAATGGACCAGGTGGGGGGTGGGATGAGTGGGAGGGAATTATAAGCAGCCTTGTACAATATATCTACTATGATAATGTTTTGCATAGCTAGACATGTACAACATATACTGAATTACTTATCTCCCAAGAGGGAATGGGTGACAAGGGAGGAAGGAAATGGATCTGAAATTCGAGGTCGTAACATTAAATGTTTCAAATATATATAAATACTATTATTAATACTCTTTTGCTTGTAATTGGGAGATAAGATGTGCAGGCATTGGGACACAAAGATTCACCTTCCTCTAATGGAAAAGTCGATGGGGGTATGGGAGAAGGTATGGGAGAGAGCAGATTGGAGGAAGCGATATCTTGTGGGACTACTATTCTGGGAGGTTGGGTAGGGGAATAATGGGGGGAAAATGATTGTAACTCAAAATCTGGTAGAAATGAATGATGTAAAACAGAAGTTAATAAAGCATTTGTTTAAAAAAAAACAGAGGTGGGGAAGGAGTGACACAGGTAGACCTATGCTTTAGGAAAATAACTTTGGCAACTAAGTGTAGGATGTACTGAACTGAAAAGAGACTTGAGTCAGGGAGACCAACCAGAAGACTGTTGCAGTAATCTAGGTGAGAGGTAATGAGGGCTGGCACCAGGGTCATGCTGTGTGAATAGAGGTGAGGCATATGCAAAGAAATGTTGTGAAGGCAGACATGACAAAACTTAGCAGATCAGACATTTGAGGTAAGTATGAGTGAGGAGTTGCCTATGACTCTGAGGCTGTGAGCTTGGGTGATGGGGAGGAAGACGGTAACCTTGATAGTAATAAAGTTCAGAAGATGGGAGAGTTTGAAGGGAAAGAGAATTGTTTGTCTTTTGAATATGCTATGTTTGAATTGCTCACAGGACATCAAGTTTGAGATGTCTCGGGAATAGTTGGTGATGCAAGATTAGAGTTCAGGAGATAGGATAGGGCTGGATATGTAGATCTGGGAATCATTTCCCTAGAGATGATCATTGAACCAATGGATGTTGATATCATCAAGTGAGATGACAGAGAGGAAGAAAAGAAGAGGGCCCAGTGCAGAGCTTGGGGGACACCACAAGTAGCAGAAATGACTTGAAGATTCAATAAGGGATAATGAGAAGTCAGACAGATTGGAAGAGAGCCAGAAGAGAGAATATCATGAAAACCTAGAGAGGAGAGCATATTCAAGAGAAAAGGTGATCAGCAGTGCCAAAGGCCTCAGAGGGAATCAAGAATAGTAAGGGTTGATAAAAAAAACATCAGACAGTAATTAAGAGATCATTTCCATCTCTTGACGTAGCAGTTTCAGTTAAATGATGAGATTGGAAGCTAGATTGCAGAAAATTTAGAATAAAGTGGGAGGGGAGGAGGTGGAGGCATGTAGTACAGATGGTTTTCTTCAAAGAGTTTAGCCATAGAGGGGAGTAAGAAGGGAGTAAAGCTATAGGATGGTCTGATCAAGAGGATTTTTAAGAATGGGAGAGGCGAAGAGACATGGACATGTTTATAGGAAGAAGGGAAATAGTCAGTAAGTAGTGAAAGATTGGTCAGAGGTAGGTTTGAAAGAGGAGATAATTGTTACAATGGAGGGGAAAAACAGGAAGGCAAAATGGAATGGGTCAACCTTACTCTCATTGATTTTGGCTTAGGAGGGAATAACAAACACACTAAACTGGATATCTTACCCTACAGGAAAGTGGGGGTGAGGGGATAAGAGGAGAGAATGATAGAAGGGAGGGCAGGTTGGAGGGAGGGTAATTAGAAGCTCACACTTTTTGAAAAGGGACAGGGTCAAAGTAGAAAATAGAACAAGTGGGGGAAGGGATAGGATGGAGGGAAATATAGTCAGTCTTTCACAATATATCCATTATGGAAATGTTTTGCGTAACTACACAAGTACAACCTATATTGAATTGCTTGTCTTCCCGGGGGGGGGGGGGGAGTGATGAGGGAAGAAGGGAAAGAATCTAGAATTCAAAGTTTTAAAATCAAATGTCTAAAAAAATTATTATTATTATTATTATTATTGCATGTACTGGGAAATAAGATATACAGGCACTGGGGTATGGAGATCCATCTTGCCCTAGTGGAAAGTTGGAGGGGGAATGGGGAAGGATATAGGAGAGAGCAGATTGGGGGAGGGAGATTCAATGGGATAGACATTTTGGGGTGGTATATAGGGAAAAGATGGGGAGAAAATTTATAACTCAAAATCTTGTGGAAATGAATGATGTAAACTAAAAATAAACATAAAATTTATTTACAAAAAAAAAAAGACTTAAGGATGGTGACTGAGATAAGAACAGCCTGTACCAATCTATATCAATGATTTCTCTGCAACTTCTGATTTTAGAGAGTTGTCTACAACAGAAGTCAAATTTGTGAACAAAACTAAAATGCAATTAGGAAATCTTTAACAAAATAAATAAAAATATAATAAAACACACACAAAAAAAGAAAGAGGAGATAATCTTCTGGAGAATATGGGATGGGATGGAAATTTATGTGTTTGTGCGTGTGTTTGCCTTAGCATAAAAAATGGCCCCCTCTTCATGAAAGGGGTAAAAGAGGAAATAGTGGGGGAAGGCATTTGAATGATGTCAAATGAGGAAAAGGAGGAAAGTGGGAGCTCCATTTTTTTTATGAAGTATTAGGCAAGATCCTCAGTTAAGAGGGTTGGGGAAGGTGTGGGAAGGTAGAGGAGAGATGACAGGGTTAGGAAAAGCCCCTAGTAATGAGTGGGGGGGTGAATCAATTAGAGAGATACTAAAGGATTGTCCACTGATATGGCCTCCCATAGCAGGATGTTGTTATAATCTTAAACGTAAACACTCTATTAAAGATCCCCAAACTGCCCATCTCTTTGTCCACATTAAGGATGTGGACAGCAAAAGGGAAAAACACCAGGTTCATGAAGGACTGTCAGAAATAGGTGCTATATTATATTTATTTTTGTACATGTCTTACTTGTACCCTTGCAGTTTTCTAAGGAACCTAACCAGCATAGACCATGGAGAGCTACATGAATCCTTTAGAGCAGATTACCAAGGAAACTTGTTTTACTTTGTGAATCTCCTCTGAATACAAGACCAAGTTTGCAGAACTTGATTTCCGAGCTGTGACTGCTCAAGCCCTAAGGTCCTAATGGCCCTAATGCAAATACTGCAATGTTTGTGCTTTAGCAAGGCAGCTGGTGGCACAGTGGATAGTGCACTGTGCTTGGAGTTCAGAAGATCTGTGTTAAAATCCAGTCTCACATACTTACTAGCTGTGTCATCCTGGGCAAGTCATTTATCCCATTTGTCTCAGTTTCCTCAACTACAAAATGAGGATAATAATAGGACAGACAGTTCTCACTTTACATAAGTAGACCCTTTTGCAATGTGAATTGACATGAGAAGGTCTAGAAGGGAAGGAGGTAGGTAGGAAGATGATCAGCCCATGGAAGGAAGGGGCCAGCATACATCTGGGGTGCAGGGACAGAGAAATAAGAGCAGTAGGAGGAACAGGAGGACAGGGGCATTGGGATAGACACATGGAGGCTGGACAAAAGACTGGCTACATATTGGAACAGATGGAAGACAGATAGATACACACGAGGTGGGGCAAGTTCTCCTCTGTCCCACTGGAGGTCTTAAGGCAAGACATTGATCCTGGCTACAGCAGGGACAATGCCAGGTAGGACTCTCTCCACAAATTCTTCTGCTTTAACTTGAAGGGATTTTTGAGAGTTTGTTTTTTAGGGCTTGGGGTTTTTTTGTTTGTTGAGGTTTGTTTTTTTTTTTCCGGTTGGGGAGGTAGTGGTGGAAAGTGGGGGAGCACTTAGAGGGGCAGAGGAGCCAAGAGAGCACAGTACCATACAGTGAAGTTAACATAGGTGGGGTTTGGGGTTTGGGTTTGGGTTTTTTTTTTTTTTTGGAATGTAGATTAATTTCAGAATCCTTTACATAAAGTTGAATTTGTGTAAAGCAAATTTACATTAAGCAAGAACTGTCTGTCCCTACTTCACAGGGTTGTTGTGAAGACCAAATGAGATAATATTTGTGAAAGACTATTTAGCCTGTCAGTGCCTGACACATAGAAGATGGTCCTCTATAAATGCTTATTCCCTTCTCACCCCATGCTGGTTCATTCCTCAGTGCTGTGAATTGATTGGTAGACTTGCACTCAATCATGGTACTTAGTTTATAGAAAGCTCATACCCCTGCCATCATCCTTGGCCCTCCCACAAGTACAGCAGTCCTGAACTTTACCTGTTCATTCCTCACTTGGTAAACACACCACTAATAGCTATGCTGCTGTGTATAGTAGAGTTACTGGGTCCTGGGGCTTAGGACTGAGTGACTGCACTGTCCAAGGAGTCTATCACCGTGCCTGTATCTTTTGTGCAGTAAAGAACTACTTTGTTCTATCAGCAAGTACAGCAGCATATTCAGTTCTGTTACTTAAGATGCATATTAACCAGTTGGATCGTTGATGCAGTTGGAATTGAGAACATCCAGACAACCTGAAACACTCTGTTATCATACTCTAAGATCCTCAAAGGTGGCAGCCACATCATAGTCATCCTTTTATTGGTCTACACACAATATGCACTTGATGTTTGCTGGGAGAACAAATCTACCCTAACTGGGTTTTTTTTTCCCTCTCAACCTTTGCATCAGCCATACCCCAAGTCTGGAATGCTTTCAACCTTCACTACTGCCCATTTTAATCTTCTTGTACCCTTTAGGCCTTGGTTCAAGTAACTCCACAAAAGACCTTTCTTGATATTTGCTTTTTTTTTTTGGAGGGGAGAGAACAGAGAAATTGGGGTTAAGTGACTTGCCCAAGGTCACACAGCTAGTTTTTGTTTTAAGTGTCTGAGGCTGGATTTGAACTCAGGTCCTCCTGATTCCAGGGCCAGTGTTCTATTCACTACACCACCTAGCTGCCCCACTTTCTTGATATTTTCAATGGCAAATGCTATTTAGGGGTATACAGAAACTAGCTAGATCAAACCCTGCTCAGCAGCTGATTGTTTTAAAATTAAATCTGCATTTTTTCTCTACCATTTTCTTAAGCCTAGATAACGAACAAAACAATAAATCAAGCTGTGATTTGTAGCATTTGCTGATAAATGCTCACACTGAAAATTTAACAATCAGCTGCTGAGCAGGGTTTGATCTAGCCAGGTGTTAAACATTTATTAGCATACCCCCTAATGCTACTACCATTTCCCTAAGTTACTTTGTATTTGTTTTGTCTATATCATGCATTTACTTACCTGTATACATTATTCCCTTTGTCCCTGGCATCCCCCATGGAGTGAAGGCAAGAATTGCTCTCATTTTTTTACTTCAGTATCTAGCCATTTTGATAAGCCCAGTGACTGGTACAAAGTAGATGTTTACTAAATATTTATTGAATTTAATTGATTTTTTTGCTGTGTACCAGTCTATAGCCTGATATTTTCCCATAATGCTTCTATGTGTTTATACATTATATGTGTGCAATCTTCCTTAGTAATCAACAGTTGGAGACATATTGGGCATGAGAATATAATACTTGGATCAGTATCTTACACTGTCTTTTATTTTTTACATTGTATTTTCTTTTTTTATAACTAAATTATTTATTTTTAGCTTTCAACATTCACTTCCATAAGTTTTAAATTTTCTCCCCCTCCTTCCGCTCTCTCTCCCCAAGATGGCTTGCAATCTGATTTGGGCTCTACACATACATTCCTATTAAACACATTTTCACATTAGTCATGTTGCATAGGAGAATTATAACAAATGGGGAAAACCATGAGAAAGAAAACAAAACAAAAAAGACAGTAATCTGCTTTGTTCTGCATTAAACTGTCTTTTTTTTCTGGCAATGGTACCTTTAACAGCATGGTATTCAGTATAATTTACAACTTTGGGGTATATCCTAGCCTTTGGCATAAAATAAACTTTGTAAAAAGATTCTGAAAGGGAAGGGGCATATATGTACCAGAGACATCATCCACTATTAATTTTGATGTTAGCATGTAATATAACAATGGAGCAAATGTTTAGAGAGGGGTAATCTATAAACAGGAGAGGCTAATGGAATAATAAACATTGATCTAAATAAGGAACATACTATTCTAGATAAACCTGGAAGATTCTTTAAAAGAGTCCTATTCTGAATAAGTGGCTAAATAGAATACAATCAGTGTTTTATTTTGGCTTTTTATTGGAGCATTTGATATACTTTATGAAATCTTGTAAAAAAAAATCAGTTCAAACTAGTTTAAATGGGAACACAGTTCCAGGGATTGAAAAGTGACTAAAAATAGCTTTTTGTTTTATTGTTTGTGCTTTGAAGGCAATACATGCTTGATGGGGGCAAGAGAGGAAATGAACTTTTCATAATTTGGTATGAATCAAGGTTGTATGCAGCAATTATGAACTAATGGGGCCCCAGAAATGGTTATGGGGCACATAAAAATTTAAGTAACTCAAGTGGGAAGGGATCGGAGGGAATTTTCAATGGGGCCAGGCATTGCCAAATGGGGTAATGCCCTCAGATGCCCCAGTGTGATTACTGCCCTGCTGTACATTAAAAAAACAACAACAGCAACAATACTGTGTTTTCTGGATTCCTAATCACCCTATAGTTTGCTCCTAATTATGAAAGATTTCTCTGAAGTTTTTAGACAGTGTGAGTTGTTATTTAACACTAGAGAAAAAAAAAAAACATTTACCGATTAAAATAGGCTCTAGTATCTAATAGTTGACTGGCAGCTTGGTATCAGCTAAAGCACATGGGGCTTTCAATTTCTCTGCTTCCGTACTGACCATATTTGTGGTCATAGGCATGCTTCATTGCCTCTCTAAGCCTCAGTTTTCTCATCTATAAAATGAGGGTGTTGAACAGAATGATTTCTAAAGGTTCTTCCACATCTCAATCCTATGTTCCATGATCATTTCATTTCCAAGGAAATGAATTTAGCATTTAACATATGCCATTTGTGATGCTCATTGCTGAGGGTATAGAAATGCGCGCGCGCACACACACACACACACACACACACACACACACACACACACACACACACACTCTGTCCCTGGCCTCAGGGAGCTTATAGCTCAGTGGAATTGGGGTAAGGAGGAGATAAGACATACACACAATAAAAGTTAAATGGAGATGTCCAAGCATATGCAATTCAACGAAGAAATAATTCCTTATGGCTGGGGATACAAGGAGAGGGGATAAAGGAATGTTACTGGTACTTGAGAGAGGCCTCAAAGGAAGAGAAAAATACCATTATGCAAAGATGTGGTGGCATTCTACTCTTGGTGCAAGATGCAGCCAGTGCAAAAGCTGAATGCAAGACCGGTCACCCTCAGATTGGACAGTCTGTAGCACCTCTTCAAAATTGTTTCCTTTTTTAGTTCTTCAGTTTCTTAGCTACTAATTAATTGCAAATAAAATCCACTCCACCTCCAGGGAAAAAAGACTATATAATATGGAAATTGACTGTTGGAAGGGTTTTCACAGATTATCTATATCATATTGTTAGAGATACAGTTTTCCTTAATGGTAACCCTGGTCTTAAGAAAAGCAGAGACGTGCAGATGGAAACTCTTTGTCTTCCTCCTTCAAAATCATTTAGTAAAATTAGGTAGCTAAGAAATTCAATTTGTGCCTATAAAAAAAAGCCCCTATGCTAATTGCAGTGGGCAAATGAGTAATTATAACAAATTACCCAAAGAGAATGCAGAATAAAATAGCAAGTGTTATGCAGGAGAGGCTACAATTAGATGGGGATGCACGACTCTCTCTTGCATGTCTTCACTCTGAAGCTCTCTAAAGAATGAAGAAAAAAGCCTTGGACCAAAACTGAAGGGGAACAGTTTGCTGATTGTGTCCTGAGGGACTTGGATAGAACTCAAGCAATGCAGAAAATCCCCTCAGGTTATACTCGGCAGAATTCTTGACCTCTGCCATATCCCATCTATCAGAAACCTTTATCACGAGGGCATACCTAATAATGGGCCATTTGGTGGCTTATAATTGCTTCGACATTGACAGCAGAGAGGTATACCTCATCATTTTCCATATTTAAAAAGAAGTGCTTGAAACAGAAAGGGAGACATTGAATTTTAAATCATTTGTGTATTAATTGTAAAATATTAAAGCAAATTCAAACTGATTTAACATTTCAATTTATACTGTTCCTGAATTATTAGCAATTACTAAGAACCAAAATAATGCTCTTTGTTATCGTTTGTAACAGTTTGTAAGAGTCCAGAAAAAAAAATTAAGATTACAGGATCATTTACTTAGAGTTAAGGGTGCGTTAGAGGTTACCTAGCCCAACTCTCTCATTTTACAGGTAAGGAAACTGAGGTCCAGAGTTCAATACCTTACCCATGGTCACTCAGATAAGTAAATAGCAAAACTGGGATTTGGACTCAGGGCCTTCTGACTTCAAAAATAGTGTTCTTTCTACTAGACTATGCTGCCTCACACAATTAATAAATATTAAGGGCAGGTATCATTTAAAATGACAGGACTATAGAATTTTTTAAAAGTTGGAAGGAAGCTAAGAGATCACTCAGTTCATCCCCATTTTTTTTGCGGATATAATAAGGGCCAGTTTGTGAAGTCTACTCAGGATTGCCCTTCTTGGTTCTGGTGAAGTGTGGGAACTTTGTGGATCAGATACCTGGCCATATTATGACCCAGCACTGAAATAGCTAGATGTTTGTTTGTTTTTAATAGGAAAATGCTAAGTGGTCCTTTGATCCTCCCCAACCTTGACAGCTGAAATCTTTCGTTTGGACATTACAAGTAGCATCTTGTAGCTCCAAGACTTCTAGTGAAGGGAGGAAAAGGGCTGGTTCTCTCCACTTTAGTATTATAGTGATTTTACCCATATAGTAATTGATACAAAACTAAATTAGATAAGATTGTGCCTGTTCCCTTGGCTGCCTTCTCCTCTTTTTGTGTTTCTTCTTTCCTGATCTTAGATGAATGTATATCTATCCCAAGATGGACATGTCCATCCAAGCTTGAAGATGTGAGTGTGAAAAGTCAAGGTACTGGTTCCCACTGGGCTGTAGCTGAATTATGGCAGCAGTCTCAGGCAACTGTTCCAGAGCTCTTAGAGAGGGATGGCTACCAACAAGAAGACAGGCTTTATTAGAAGACATGTACTGGGAGTTGTTTGAGCAGTCAGTGAGGAACTGAGGTAAAATGTAAAATGCCTGATAAGTCCTGCAGACTGTTTTACATTCTCATGAAGTTTAAGGATCAGTTTCCCAGCAGATTATAACAGTAATTACACGTTAAGTTACTAAATCTTGTGTTAATTCTGTTAAAGACCACTGTCTTTTATGCTTAGTACTTCTGCAGTGTGTAGAAATAAATTACCTGTTCCATATTGGATTCATATTGTACACAGAGTATCTTTTTGCTTTTCTTTTTTGGGAGGAACTCTAAACATGAACCATAACCTAAGCTACAATTTGTCCCTGAGGCAGTGAGGAGGGGGGGCATGGTTAATGAGTTGAAAAGTGAAGAAAAAGGAAGCCTAACCTTTCTCATTAGAACTCAAGGTTCCTCAGGACTGGAGCCCATCAAACTTCATGCTTGGGTCCAGAGTACAAGGGCCGCTTAGTGGAGAGCTCCCTGTGGTTCCAATAGAGTTCATCAAGGTTAGTCAGACAAGAAAACGGAAACCCAGAAAATTCAAATGATTTTACCAAGGTCATAAAATTAGCCAGTGACCAAGTCAGTATTCCTGATGACATGATAAAGCAAAATTAGAATTCTATCTACTTCTTAATATATAGGATTCTCAAGAGTTTTTGTACTGGGTTTGGGCAAATAAGCCCTTTCCCCAATTGGCCGATATGCAGCATAGATCCCTGATCAATCTTTTGCAAAGGGTTTGATATCCTTATTGATGACTTGGATGATTCAGGTCTCAATCTTCAAAACCATAGTGACATCCAGTGGTCTTTTCCAACAGTGCACACTTTCATTTAAGCAAACTTGTAAGGAACTGAAGGATTTTTGTTTTACTTTGTTGTTTTGTTTTGTTTTCCCATTACACACACAGAAAAAAAAGTGCAAGGTCAAACTGGGGAAATCTTATATGGCACCTAGAGATTATGAAATTTGAAATCTCATCTAATAGATTCTTTCTAATATTGCATCTAGTAGATTCTTTCTAATTGATTCTTTCTCATATTCTAATATTCTAATATTGGAAATTATGTCCTGCCTTATTTACTGGGTAATTATGTTTTCTCTTTTAAGCATCAAGGAAATCTACTATAAATTGCTGTTCCTATAAATTGCTAGTTAAAATTCCCCAGGAATCTAAGAAAATCTTCAAGGCACAAAGCTTTGTAAAGTCATTCAAAAATTCACTCTTATCATGCATAAAGGACTATCGTGTGTGTGTGTGTGTGTGTGTGTGTGTGTGTGTGTGTGTTTTAGTTTAAAAAATAAATAGTAGGCATAAAACCACAAGTTGGGTGTTGGAATGACACTGCCTTCCCTAACAGTGTGGCATAGTGGAAAGAGCGGTCTATTTTCAGTCAGAGGACCTGGGTTCCAATCCCATTTCTGCTATTTTCTATATCTATGACACTGGGCAAGTCATTTTTCCTTTCTAAGCTTCACTTTTCACATCTGTAAAATGAGAGGGTTGGATTAGATGACCTCTGCTGTCCTTTCCAGATCCAAATCTATGTTGCTATGACTATATATGATTGTTCCAAATTTAAAATGTAGAAAGGTCATAATGACTGATAGATTCCTGGACTGTGAATCAGGAAATCTGGGCTCTGTTACAAAGTTCTTGTGTGAATACTGCAAGTCACAGAATAGTAGAGGCTATAAGAAACCTCAAACATAATATTATCCACCCTACCTCTTTCATTTTTACAAAGGATGAAAGTTATGCCCAAAGACATTGTCCAGTTTGTTCAAATTCCCCTCAGCTAATTAGTTGACCGAGGACCAGAACCCAAGTCTCCTGATACACAATCTAGTGCTTTTACCAAACTGTATCAACATGTACACAATGGGGGAAAAGGTGAAATAATATCTGTATCTTTAAAAAAAATGTGTCTGCTCTATAACATATATTTTAAAGGTCTTCAGGCACCTCAGCTATATCATGGATCTTACTCTTGGTCTATATAAAAAGAAAAACAAGAGATCCTTGTTCTTTTCCTAATTCCCCAAAGCCCCTTTCACTGCTGCTTTCTACGGTAGAGCAGACACATTTCATAGGTATGGTTTCCTTATAGTGCTGGTTGAGTTTCATTTTGTTCAATCTGGAAGCAGCTATAAAAATGTAAAGTAACAAAGTAAGATAAACTGCATTTGTGTGGAGGTTCTATGCATCTAACATAAACCAACTCAGATTTCAGACTTTAAAAATGTTATTATAAAAAATGAGCCTCTTAGTTAACCGGCTTCAATCACTCATTTTCCATCCGTTGTCAATACATGCTTCTTAACATTACTGGCTCTGCAAGATTTATTTTGACTCCCTTTCCTCCCTACCCCCAAAGCAAATAAAGTTTGAAATAATTTAATGGAAGACCCCTTCCTCCAAGAACACCCCTGAGTTGTGCAGTACCTTGCCAAACAGGAAAAAAAAATACAACTAAACCCAACTTCTAATATTCTGGCTTTTTTTAAAGAGGTGCTGGGGTTTAAGGTTAGGGAAGAGCAGTAACATTTCTAGCATTATTAAACAACCAAATGGGAAAAGAAATTATTTATATCTGCCTTAAAAAAAAAATGTGTGTGTGTGTGTGTGTGTGTGTGTGTGTATTTCCTATGAGTGCCTATTAGAGTGATTTAATGCCCATTCTTCTACAGAAGCAGTTTTATATTTTAAACTCCTCTAAACCAAGACTTTAACTACTCCCCAGTCTCAAACACTTCACATCTGTTCCTCCAAAACAGTGTGATCATATAGTCCCTTCAGCTAAAGACATTTGCAGCTGACAATGGTAATAGTAATAATTTGTGGCATCAACCTCTTAGAAGCCATTTTAATAATGAAAGATATAAGAAAGTTACACAGCAGTCAACTTTTGACTTTCATTTTCCAGTGGCTTTTGGCTGCTCATGTATTGAGATAGACCAGTTTCTCTTCCTCCTCCCCTTTGACTAGAATATCCTCATTTTTAATTATCTTCCAACATCAGGACAGCATTCACTTTTTTTCTGATTGACACAGATCACAGATAACTCCTCTAAACTGAATAGAACTATTTCCACAAGGTGCAAAAAGTTGACATTTTAAAACACCCTGATGAAATTAAAAAAAAAAAAAAACACTGGCCCAGGCATCAGATTTAGATCTGTATCATCTCCTACAGGGTATGGCTCATAATGGGTAATTATTACTGTTTGTTTAATTGATTGGTTGAGTTCCAGTGGCAACTACTCATCTAACTTGTGAAATTTTGTGCACACCATTTAAACTCTCCAAGTCTCAGTTGTCTTCTCTGAAATATAAGAAGGAAGGGAAGAGAGATGGCACATAATCTCTAAAGTTTCTTTCCTCACAGTCATTCCAAAATTCTTTATGTATATGAGGAGAAAGGTGGCAGTCATTTACTTTCAAATATAAAGTCAGTTCCGGACATTTCTACATGGGCAATCAACCAGAGCAAGAAGACTAATTCAGGTCTCTCACATTCACACCTGCACATGTAAATGTCTGCTGTTCTTAGATTCTTCCCTTCAGAAATGTTCTGAATTTTCACATGTGCCACAGTACTTAACCACAAGTATCTTTCAGGGACAAAAGCCTTCATGAATACCTCTCTCCTGCCAGGCTTTCTTTGTTCAATGGTTGGTTCCAACCAACTTGGAGAACTTTCTCCCATTAAAACAGCAATGTTGTTCTAGGTTCATTCACCTAGCTTGTGTCATACAAGTTTGAACCCACTAAAGGTAGACTCAAATTAAAAATATAATCAAATGTAATACTTTGTCACTAATTAACTTTCCCACCCCCTTAAAAATATACCACTCTCACTGATATTATAGGAAAATATCTGTTGCTTTTGTTCATATTCTAGTTTAAGGCTTCCATTCATTGAGACTAGGAAATACTATGTGTCCTGAAAAAGTCTGGTGATTGACACGTCTGATGTCAGAGAACAGGCACAGCAAAATTTAGAGGGCCTAGTCATCAATTTGGCTTCAGTATGATGAATTTTTCAGCAAGGGTCACAAAAACAGCCAACTAAGTTGTAAAAAGAAAATGGGATTTGTCTGGAGACCAAAGTGGCTACACAGGGAGCTCACCAACTAAATTAAATTTTAAAAAGAAATGTGTAAGAGATGGCAAGGCCATATAACAGAAGATGAATCTAGGAGCATGGAATAATCCTGTAAAAATAGTGTCAGGGTGGCTAGGTGGCGCAGTGAGTTAGAGCACCGGCCTCGGAGTTGGGATGACCCGAGATCAAATCCGGCCTCAGAAAATGAGCACCCACAATAAATAATGACTAGCCGTGTAACCTTGAGCAAGTTACTTAACCCCAATTGCTTAAAAAAAAAAATAGTGTCAAGGATAGTAAAGCACATAATGACCTGAAGCTGGCAAGGGAATTCAAGGAAACAGCAACAATTTTAATTATATTGGGAGAGAAAGGTGCTTTAAAGGAGGGATAGAGCCTTTGCTTAAGTGATTAATAAATGTTAGCAATAGAGAGAAAGTAGAGTTGCACAATTCATACTTTGTTTATGTTTTCTTGACCACTGAGAGTCCCACTGGAATTTACAGAACAAAAAATGATTGACAAAATGTTGATACCCAGATACGTAAGCACCATCTTAGTTGCCCTTAATTAGTCCAAGTTAGCTAGCCCAAATGAGTCACATCCTCAGGTACTGAAAGAACTTAGAGATGTGATTGCAGAACCAATGTCAGTGACAGTTGAAAAATAATGAAAAACACAAAAGGTACCACAAGATTGGAGAAGGACAAAGACCCCATTTTTTTTTAAAGAGAAAGAACCGGCATATTTATTCCGTCCATTCTGCCAAACATAAAATTTAACTAAGTACAGTATCAAAATATCATTAGGTGTTTTCTGTTGATGCTCTTCTGCAAGCTGTTCTTCTCTGTGATTTTTTTTTTGCAGCTATTTTATTTTTTAAGTTATTTATTTTAAACATTCTTGTCTTTTTAAATTTTGAGTTCCAAATCCTCTCCTTCCCTCCTACCCATCCCCTACCCACTGAGAAGGCAAGTGATATGATATCAATTATACATTTGAAATCAAGCAAAACATATTTCCATACTAGCCATATTTTTTAAAATCAAGAAAAATTATACTTCAGTTTGCACTCAGAATTCATCCGTTCTCTTTCTGGAGGTAGATAAAAAATTTTTTCATCACAAGTACTTTGGGATTGTCCAGGACTCTAGGACCATTGTATTGATCAGAGTAGCAAAGTCTTTCACAGATGATCATCATTATAACATCGCTGTTACTGTGCACAATGATTTCCCCATTATTCTAATTCATTTTGCATTAGTTCATATAGGTTTTGCCATGTTTTTCTGAAACTACCTTTTTTATCATTTATTATAGCACAAAAATACTCTATCACAATCATATGTCACAAACTGTTCAGTCATTCTCCAACTGATAGACATCCCCTCAATATCAATTCTTTGCCACTACAAAAAGAGCTACTATATTTCTGTAGATACAGATTATTTTTTTCTTTGATCTTTTTGGGATCAAAGAAAAAGTAATGTACATGTACAGAAATATTTACAGACCTAGTAGTGGTATTTCTGTGTCAAAGGTTATGTACAGTTTTATAGCCCTTTGGGTTCAAAATTGCTCTCTGGAATGGTTGGACACTTCACTTCTCCACTAATAGTTCATTAATATACCTATTTTTCCCTCTTCCTCTCAAGCATTCGGGTTTGTTTTGGTTTGGTTTTTTTGTTTTTGGATAGCCATGAGGACCATTGTACCTCAGAGTTGTCTTAATTTGCATTTCCCTAACCAATAGTGATTTAGAGCATTTTTTCATATGACTGTAGATAGCTTTGATTTCATCTTCTGAAAATTGCCTCATTAGGGGCGGCTAGGTGGCGCAGTGAGTAGAGCGCCAGCCCTGGAGTCAGAAGGATTTGAGTTCGGATCCTGCCTCAGACACTTAACACACACACAAACAAAAGAAAACCTAGCCATGTGACCTTGGGCAAGTTACTTAACCCCAATAGCCCTCCAAAAAGCAAAAAAAGAAAAGAAAAGAAAATTGCCTCTTTATATCCTTTGACTATTTATCAATTGAAGAACGGCTTTATTTTTATAAATTTGACTTAGTTCTATATTCAGTATATTTGAGGAAAAAAGGCCTTTATCAGAGAAACTTGCTTTTAAAAAATTTTATGTTACTTCATTGTCCATGGTACCTTTTAGCATAATGCAGTTTCTCTGATGATCTCTTTTAATTTGGTCTATTTTTGCTTTTGCTTTGTCTGAGCTCATGATTATTATATACCTGCCCTTTTCATGTTAGCTGAAGCAGATTAGATTCTGCCCTAGCCTTTTATTTTAATTCTGCGTGTGTCTTTCTGTTTCAAGTAAACAATACATTATAAATAATATTTCTCACATAAAAGAGTTGTGCAAGGAAGAACTTTTACAATGGAGGGGGAAATACAGGGGGCAGTGGGCAATAATTGAACCTCACTCTCATCGGAATTGGTTCAAAGATTGAATTACACAGACACAGACACACACAAGCACACACAACTATATGTGTGTATGTATATATGCATGCACACACACACACATTCAATTGTACATAGAAATGCAACTTACCCAATAGGGAAATAAGAGGGGAAAGGTATAAGAAAAGGTGGGTGGAGTTGTAAACAATGTATCATTGGATTCTGGTTTCTAATTCATGCTCTATCTGCTTTCTTTTTATAGATGAGCTCATCCCATTCGCATTCATAGTTATGAGTGCTAAATGTATATTTCCCTCCATTTCTTCTTCATCTTCACTGTCTTCTCCTTCTCCCTGCTTTGTGCAATCCTAGCTATGGGTCCATGATATTCTGGCTGCTAGAAGTATTTTCTACTTCATGGGAGAAGTCTGGAATTTGGCTATAATATTTCTGGGAGTTTTCATTTTGGAATCTCTTTCAGGAGGTAATCAGTAGATATTTTTTCAATTTCTATTTTACCCTCTATTTCTAGAAAATCAGGGAAGATTTCCTTGATAATTTCTTGAAAGATGTCTTGGCTCTTTTTGTTGATGCCTTTCAGGTAGTTCAATAATTCTTAAATTATTTCTCCTGGATCTATTTTCCAAGTCTGTTATTTTTCCAATGAGACAATTCACATTTTTATTCTATTTTTTTTTATTCTTTTGACTTTGTTTTATTGTTTCTTAATGTTTCATGGAATCATTAGCTTCCACTTACCCAATTCTAATTTTTAAGGAATTATTTTCTTTAGTGAACTTTTGTACAACTTTTTATATTTGGTCAATTCTGCTTTTTAAGGAGTTCTTTACTTCAGTGAATTTCTGTACTCTTTTTCTATTTGGCCTATTCTGCTTTTCAAGGAACTCTCTTCATGAAATTTCTCTTTTACTATTTGGCCAATTCTGGTTTTTAGGGTCTTATTTTCCTCAGCATTTTTTGTGCCTCTTTTACCAAGCAGTTAATTCTCTCTTCATAATTTTCTTACACCACTCTCATTTCTTTTCCCAATTTTTCCTCTACTATGCTTTATCTCTTTAACGCTTTTAGGAATTCTTGTTGGTTTGGGGTCCAATTAAGATTTTTCTTTGAGGCTTTTTTAGGGGGGGCAGCTGTTTTCACATTGTTTTATTCTGAGTTTATGTCTTAGTCTTCTCTGCCACTATGTAGCCTTTTATGGTCAAATCTCTTTTTTTGTTGTTTGCTCATTTTCCCTAGCCTATTTCTTGACATTGAACTTTGTGTTAAAGTTAGGCTCTGCTCACCCTGGGATTGGGAAGGCACTGTGCCAAATTTTAGGCTGTTTCAAATGCTGCTGTTTCAGAGCTAGTCCTGGAGGTCTTCAAGTTTTTGGTGCTTCCAAGATGGTGTGATTCTGAGAGGTATGGTTGCTGCTTCTCTGATCTACATTCTGGTTTTTTACTGAGGAAGGGCCCCTGGTCCCCTGCAGCCACAAGTGCTAGCACTCCTCTTTGCCTTTGAACTGTAATCAGGAATCCTGCTCCCTTATAACTGACTACCAGCATTCCTCTCTGCTTTGGAACTGCAACCCAGAATGGCATTTTGGTAATAGAGGTGCCAATCAGCACCAGTTGTACCCAGTGCCAGCAAAGGGTAATCTTTTTTTCTCACCATTTGCCCAACCCCTCTTCATCTCTGGGCTGAGAGCTCCCAAACTTGCTATTGCTGTTGCCATCACAACTTGTATGGGTTCTGGACAGGCCTCCACTCCAATCCCACAGACTTGCTTTGTTGACCTCTTAAGCTTTCTTAGGCCAGAAAAAATGTCT
This sequence comes from Gymnobelideus leadbeateri, assembly GCA_011680675.1. Taxonomy (NCBI): domain Eukaryota; kingdom Metazoa; phylum Chordata; class Mammalia; order Diprotodontia; family Petauridae; genus Gymnobelideus; species Gymnobelideus leadbeateri. The sequence continues at coordinate 649,156 of WOXC01007527.1, forward strand.
TACCCTGACCTTTTATTAGTTCTGCCTTCCCAAAATCTGATTTGAAGCATTATGTTTGGTTTGGGGTTTTTCTTTTGGGAGGAGGGGACTTTGGGAGAAACTTTGGTTCCTAGGAAAATTCTAGGATATGGGACGGCTAGGTGGCGCAGTGAGTAGAGCATCGGCCCTGGAGTCAGAAGGACCTGAGTTCGGATCCAGCCTCAGACACTTAACACACACACAAACAAAAACCTAGCCGTGTGACCTTGGGCAAGTTACTTAACCCCAATTGCCCTCCAAAAAGAAAAAAAAATAATTCTAGGATAGATCATTAAAGAAATGGTTAGTGAAAATCTAGAAAGGGAATTAGTGGTTATAAAGGACCAGCATAGTTTCATCAAGAACAGGTCATGCCAAACTAACCTCATTTGCATTTCTGACCAGATTACTAAAGTAACAAGATAATAGTTACCTAGATTTTATCAAAATCTTTGAGAAAATAATTCCCACTATTATGGGAAAGATGGATTAGATAATAATATAATTAAATAGATTAAGAACTGGATGGGTGGCCAAATTCAAAGAGAATTTGTTCAATGGTTTAATTTTAACATGGCAGGAAGTCTCCAGTGGGGTAACTCAGGAATCTGTGCTTGGCCCTATGTTTAACATAGTCATCAATAACTTGGATAAGTGCATAGATAGTATGCTTGTCAAATTCATGACAGATACAAAGCTAGGAGATATATTTGACACACTGGATGACTATCAAGCTACAGAAGATCTTGATAGATTAAATAATAGTGTTGAATCTAACAATTTGAAATTCAAAAGGAATAAATGAAAAGTCTTGCTGCTGTTCAGTTGTTTCCAACATTTCGTTACCCCATTTGGGATTATCATGACAAAGCTCTGATTTGCAATTTCCTGCCCCATCTCATTTTACAGATAAGGAATTGTGGCAAACAGGGTTAAGTGACTTGCCCAGGGTCACACAGCTTATAGGACCAGATCTGAAGGTCAGATTTGAACTCATGAAGATGAGTCTTCTTGATTCCAGGCAAGTGCTCTACCCACTGTACCACCTAGCTGCCCCTTGGCACACAGGCACAAAAATGAGCTTCACAAGCACAAGATGATAGATGCTTGCTTATATGGTATAACTGGGAATTTCAGTGAATTGCAAGCTCAATATAAGTCAGCAGTGTAATGTGGTAGCCAAAAACTAAGGTCATCTTGAGCAATGTCTAAGAAAAAGAGTTTCCAGAAAGAGGGAAGTGACAAGCCTCACCATAATCTGTCCTCATTAGGCATCAACTGAAATATTACCTTCAGTTCTGGAAACCAGAATTTAAGGACACTGACAAGTTGAAAAGTGTCCTAAAGAGAGGAACTGGGATAGTGAAAGGCCATGAGACAATATTATGAGGAACTTGTCCCTTTAGCTTTAAGATGATTTAAGGGGAACACGATAGCCATCACAGGAATTTGAGGAACTGTCATATGGAGGAAAAGATAAGATTTATTCTTTATAGCCCTAGAGGGGAGAACTAGGAGCATCAGGAGGAAAGTGCAAAGAGGCAAGAGGCAATTAGGCTTCTTTTCAGAGGAAAAACTTCCTGAAAATTAGAGCTGTCCAAAAGTATGGTAGGCTACCTTGAGAGGTGATGGGTTCCCTCTCCTTCAAAGTCTTCAAGCAGAGACTTGGCAACTACTTAAGAGATCACTTTACTGTATGGAGCTGACTAAATGGTCATTGAGGTCTCCACCAACTCTCAGATTCTGTGATTCCACTATTCTGTGAAAAGGGGTTTTGATGTGTTTTCTTTTATAAGGTGAACAATTTATTTAATAATAATTAACATTTGCATTGCAGTTGCTATGTGCCCAGCAGTTTATAATATCTCACTTGATCCTCACAACAACCCTATTATTTCATTTTATAGAAAAGGAAAACAAGTTAAGTGACTTGTTCAGGGTTACATAGCTTATAAATGTCTGAGACTAGATTTGAATTCAGTTCACCCTGACTCCAGGCTCAGGACTCTATTCACTCTATTCACCTAGCGGCTCCATTGTAGTTATAGTATTATAGCCCTTCTTTTTTATCTTAATATTTCAAAAATAATTTTGAACTTGATAATAATTCATTCTCTTAATGAAGTATCAACACCAATTAAATCACACTGATCCTTGAAATACTGATATTTTCACTACTTGTACTTATCTAATTTACACAACTAGATGTCAGTTTTACTTCCTGCTTCTGTTAGCTAAAACTTATACAAAGAGTGTGTACATTATGGTTTTTAATTAGAATGTTTGTAAATTAAATGAACACCTATTCAAAGCTCATTTAAGAATCTGACACTTGACAAGGTAGTTTAATAGGTATTTTAATGATCCTTTCATAAACATTTTATGAATTCTATCTCTGCACTGTTGAGCCACAGGAAAGCAAGGTGCCTGTATAACATCATCTTGACCCCTCACAGAAATGTCTCTGTTAAGAGAGTCATAATGGAATGCTATATTCTCTTTTATATAAAGTCAATATGAGAAACATCTGGTTGAAGAGTATCTCTGTATAATTTATAAAACTATGTTGAAGATACTATCCACTAAGTTCTTGAATACCTTTTATATATAAAAGAATCACAGGACAAATCCCAATCTTAGTTCCAGGAAAAATTCTTCTATAGATAAATTCATGTTTTCTATTGTCAGAAAGTAAAAATCCTATAACCCCAATGTTTCCCTTTTTGTTTCTCCTGCCAGAAAACTTAAGAGTCAGATACGGTCATTCATTCACTTAAAGTGCCTCAAACATCTATTCCTTCTACTTCTTTTAGGAAGTCCCTCTTTTATATTTTGTCATGGTTTTATCTGCTTTCTTTAAGCTACTCCAAGTTCTTTTGGTGGTAGATGAAATGGAATCCAGAAATGGAGTACAAGTCAAACACACACACACACACACACATACACACACACACACACACACACACACACTCTTTCTCTCTCTCTCTCTCTCTCTCTCTCTCTCTCTCTCTCTCTCTCTCTCTCTCTGTCTCACACACACACACACACACACACACACACACAGTTTAAGAACTGGAAAGGACCTTGATCCTATTATCAAGATCGTATTATTAAGTTTCTAGTACAGCACAATTAGCAAGTCTGTTTCCAATAATGGACATACAACACTGCTAGCAACACCTTTCACAAACAGGATTTTTAAAAATCAGAGATAAATCTATTTTTCTGTAAAGATGATGGCAAAGATGAAAGATTATTAAAGACTGTAAGTTTTAACGTATGTTGAATTATATAAATAGGGCAAACACCAACTTGTCTAAGTCCCAGGATACTGCAATGGGAGGGGAAAATCTTACAATTTGAGACTTCAGTTTACATCAAGGGAAATACTTTTTTACACACAGTACATAGGAAACATCTAAGTCATTAGCCTTGACATAGTAAAGCCTAAAAATAGAGATTCAAAGAGTTGTAGAAATGTAAACTAGATGGGACCTTCAAACTTACCTAATCACCTCAATTTTGTCAATAAGGAGACTGAAACCCATAAAAATTCAGTAACCAGCTTGATATCACATGACAAGTTCATTGCACAGGTAAAACTACTCTTTCTTCCAAACCTTCTTTTCCCTATTAGGACACACTATCATATTTTCAGCTGTCCCTGAAGTCATTTTTGATTCTCCTCTCTTCCCCCATGTCCAATTAGCTGCCAACTCTTGTTAGTTCTTCCACTACATTCCCTTTTCCTCCACTCACACAATTTATATCTACTCTAGAGCAGGTTTCATTATTTCACTTTTTGACTACTGCAATAGCTTTTTAAATGGTCTCCTTGCTTCTAGTCTCAACACTCGTCATTCTTGTTTTTGCCAAAATAACAGTCTTAAAGCACAAGTCAGATTAAGTCAATTCTTGCAAAAAACAACTTCAGTGTTTCCCTAGCACCAGAGTAAAATACAATTTCTTCAGTCATATTCAGCCCTCCAGTCTGGCTCCAATCTACCTTTCCAGATTTATTTCCTATTACTCTCCTTTGCATACTCTGCATTCCAACAAAATTAGACTTGCTATTCCCAGAACTCAACATTCCCTCTCCATCTTTCTGTTTTCACATAGCCTGTCTCCCTTGCCTGACAGCATTCCCTCCTCACCTCAGTATCTTAGGATCCTTAGCTTCTTTAGTTTGGTTATGGTGCCATGGACCAAGTCTTCCTTGATTCCCCACAGCTGCCAATGCTTCCTTCCTCCTCAAATTATCTTGTACTTATACTTCTTTATGGATTTATTCCCAAGTAGAATATAAGCTTCTTGAGGACAGATAGTTTTCCATTCTTCATTTGCAACTCTGGTACCTAGAATTGCCATTACATAAAGTAGGAATTTATATTTGTTGAATTTCTACTACATCAATGCTCTCAGAACTTGTGAGAGAGCCATACTAGAAATCAGGGTTTTAGGATAAATCTTAACATCCCAAAGATTAACTTTAAACCTGATATTAAGAATGACAAACACAACCTTACACAAGACTTGTATGGTGCCACTATCAGACAGAATCTTAGGCCAGCTGAATCTAACTCAATCTGGCAAACTTCCTTATGTAGACAATGAATAAAACATTTTGTTCCAGAAACAAAGAGTTGAAATGATTTGTACATAGGTTACATGGCTAGTGCCAAGTGGGACTTGAATTAAGGACTCCTGAATCTCAGTCCTATATACTCTGTATCATGCTACTTCTCTCATAATTCCCCTTTATACATGCTGGGGTCCAGGTAAATTGAGCTTTTTGCTTTCCTAAAGCACACTTTCTTTATCGGGTCTCCATGCATTTGCACTGGCTGTCCCTCCTTACTTCTCATGGAATCTCCAGTTCTCATCAAACACAAAGCACTACACTTCTTATATTAAGCCTCTCCCTCCCTCCTCACAGGAATCCTTTACTTGCTTCAAGGCTCAGTTCAACCACAACCTCCAACACTAAGCCCATTTCTGATTGCAAATGCTAAGTGTTCTTTCTCCTCAAACTGTGTTTATTTTGTTATTTAGTCTGTATATTCTTCATGTTACACCTTGTCTCCTGAAATAAACAAACACACTGTGCCATGATGGCACAATGACATCAATCAGATAAGAATTTCTACACTGCTCTTCCACAAATTAAAATTACTCTTTTTAGAGTTGTTTGGAAGTAATTTGAAAATATTAAGTTATAAATCAAAAGGACCACTTTAGACTTATAAGGAAAGGTCAAATACTCAAGTATCCAAACAGTCCTATGGAAAGACCAAGATTCACTATCAATGAGTACTTATGGTCAATAAGGCTGTCTGAATGAAGGCAGACAGTCTAACTTCCACATCTACTACTTAAGCAGAAACTTGAAATTTGCACTAGACTAAAATGATCAAGAAATCCAAGGGGCTGCTAGGTGGCACAGTGAATAGAGCACCGGCCCTGGAGTCAGGAGGACCTGAGTTCAAATGTGACCTCAGACATTTAACACTTACTAGCCATGTGACCTTGGGCAAGTCACTTAACCCCAATTGCCCTGCTTTCTCCCCTCCAAAAAAGCAACAACAAAAAAAATTCCATAAGAACCTACAGTAAGTGATCTTTCCACTACAGAATTATACAAGAAGTCAGATGCCCTGGGATATGAAATGGCACCTGACACCAAAAAAGCTACTATCAGCCTAAGCAAAGAAGTCAGTAGTCTCCTACCATTGCCAGACATAGGCCAGAAATGTACAGCCTGCAACATTCTGTGTCTGGAGGCAGCTAGAGCTGAGGGTTCTCCCTAGAAAGCCCCAGGATGGTCAGAAATTCTGAGATCTAAGAAAATAAACTTTCAATCTCCTCCTACTCATTGGAGTAAAAACTTCTAATGGCAGGCCTGAGATAAAGACAGCTCAGACACTTCAAGATTCCTAGCACTCTCTCCTGAGATGCCAGAGAAGGCTCTAAAGATCCAGAGCTAAGAACCTTAAAGATTCAGAGGGACCTAAAAGAAAGGGAGGTAGACGTCAGCACAGGATCCTAGGTGACCCAGGAACTGACCACACCACTCAAAAGCACCAAAGGTAAAATATGGCCATGGTACAAAGCCTCAGCTAAGGAACTAAAGATAGAAAGCTCTGAGAAAGACAAAGAAATCATTAACTAGGATGGAGTTAATAATTCTGTAACAACTACAAAGAAAAATCCAAAGGAGAAAAAAAATTTGATTTCCTACAAGGACCACACAAATACCTTAAAGAGATAGATAAAAGTCAAATAAAAACTATGGAGAAAAAGTGTAAGAATGAATAGCTTAGAAAAAAAAGTGGTCAACTTTACTTAAAAGATTCCTGAAAACCAGAAGGAAAAAAAACAAGCAGAAATGAGTAACTCTACAAGACAGACATACTGCAACAAGAACAATTAAAAAAAAATGTAATGTATTTAATTTCTAAAACTGACCTGAGAAAACAGAGCAAGGAGAGATCATTTAAAAATAGATTCCTAGAAATATTAAAAAAGGTCTAGAACTATATAACAAGAAATCATAAATGAATTAATACTACCCAGATTTAATAGAACCAAAGGGCAAAATGAAGATGAAATCTACAGATGATCTCCCCAAAGTTCCACAAATGTTATAGCCAAAACCCTAGGTTCCTATATCAAAGAACAACAATATTGTCAGAAACCAGAAAGGGGCAGTTCAAATACCAAGGAACCACAGTCAGGTTCACACAAGACTTGACAGCTTCTACTAAAAACAAGGTGGTCTTGGAATACAATATCCCCAAAAGCAAAAGCTATAGGCTTACAGTGAAGAATAATTTACCCTTAAATGCTGAGGATAATCCTACAGGAAAAACAGCAGATCTTCAATGGAATTTCTTTAATGGACTTTCAAGAATTTCTGAACAAAAAACCATACTTGAGTAGAAATTCTGAAATATAAGTGTCCCTTCAGAACCTTTATGTCCTTACTGTCTTCAAAGACTATTTTTATGGAGTTAAACAAGAAAAAAGAGAGGCTCTGTGGATGGAATAGTTCTGTTCTGAAGGTTTTTAAGAGGGGAAAGGGAGGGTAAAAAGGAATAGTATAGAAAAGAGAAGGAAGGGACAGAAGTTATTATTTCTCATATTAGAACAGCACAAAAGTATAGAAACATGGAGAGAGTTGGGAAGCAAGCATCTGAAGAATCTCACTCTTATCTAAAACAAAGGAGGGTTAGCAAGGAGTTTGCTATATAAAAATGCATGAAACTCATCAAAGAAATAAGGAAAGATGGGTGGGCATAACAACACATAAGGAATAGTCACAAACAAAACAAATTTCCTGATCTAAAGGGGATATTAAGTGGAGGAAAAGGAAAGCAAAAAAATATAGGGTGCTACCCATCAATTAGGGAATGGCTGAACAAATAGTGATATATTAATGTAATAGAATATTATTATACTGTAAGAAATGAAAGAGACAATTACACAGAATCCAGACAATTACACAGCACAAACTGACTCAGTGAAGTGAGCAAAATCAGAATAATTGATACATGGACAATATTACTTTCAAAAAAAACTCAAAAGACTTTAATTAATGCAGTAACCAACTATGTGTCCTGAGGACTTATGATGAAGTATGTCACCCACTTCCCAATAGATTGATGACTTGGAGTGCAGAAAAAAAAATTTTTTTTGGACAAGGTCACCATATGGATTCATCCCTTTGCTTGGTTATGCTTATTGTTTTTGAGGGTTTTTTTTTCCTTTCTTGGTTTGTAACGAGGGGGTGGGAGGTAGCATCAATGAAAAGAGGGCCACTGAATTTTTTTAAATGCAGAGAAGGAAAAGAAGTTCAGATGGAAGCACCCAAAAGCAGGATAATTTTTTTTTTTAAAGGCTGCTCAAAGTTTATTAGTTTCAGTTGAGTACAAAGTCAACAGGTTACTGAGGCTGCCGAAAAGCACATAGGTGATTCAGATAGTAAAAAACCAAAATAGCAGTGTGGTTTCCTTTACTTGGTTTTTTTTTTTTTTTTTTGGTGTTTTGCTTTTGTTTTCCTTAAAAAAAAAAAAACCACACACCCCACAGCTACTTCTATACTTATGCAGCCTATCTATTCTAAAGGAATAGGTGGGAGAGGGGAGGGAAGGGAAGGGAGGGGAGGGGAGGGGAGGGAGGGGAGGGGGAAATGGGCTCTGATGCCTAGCACACTTCAGAAGGGGGGGGGGGAGCAGCAAGGAGGGTGCTGCTGCTCATGCAGAAGGCCCAGTGCTGGTCTTGCTGGGCTCTCTGACATGCCGCTTCCTCATGGCCTCCTGAGCCAGGTCACAGGTGATCGTGCCATGAGCAACCTGGAAAGTTCCTGAGTGCTCTGGGGATTCCAATACAGTTGTCATGAATGGATGACTCGACTTGCCGAAGAAGAAGCTTGCCCACCAGTGGCCTGGGTCTGATTTAGGAAGACCAGGATGGTGGGGGATCACTTCCCCAGAATACTCAGCACTTCCACAGGAGCTGTTGCTGGAGGTGGAACCCAGACGCCTTCGGTAGTAGTCATGGGTTGCTACAAGTGAACCGCTGGACGGGATTGCTGCCATATTGCTTGTTCTTCTTACGATGATGATGATGTAAACCTTAGTGGCGGCTCCCGAGCAGAGCAGCCCCTGTCAGGCAGTGGGCTGCGGCGGACGATCACCGGTGACCTGGCTCGGGGGAAGGGGGCGCTAGGCCACAGAGCCCATTTGTAAAGGAGATTACGGGAGGATACTCCACGGCAACGAAAATGCGAGAGTTCTTTGGGTTTCAGGATAATTTTTAAAGCAATGTAGAATTCATAATATACTACTTATTCAGTTTCCTATATAATCCTCTTTGTTTTGCTATACGGTAATGTTTTTGTGTAAGTTCAGAATAAAAAAGATTTTTTTAAAATTCACCATACATAACAATTAGGAAAATAAGCCTATCTCTAGATGGAAACTTGTATAGTATCAGGGTGATTTATTCTGCTTTTGCTCTGAGATGTCCATCTATAATACTGAAAAGGAAAGCACAGCTGCTGGAGGGTGGAGAGTGAAAAAAAAAACAAAACAGGAAATTTTTTAACAAATGAGTTGCCATGTAGGTACTAGATTCACAAGAATGTTGTAGAGAAAGAAGAATCAGTCCTAATTATACCCAACATTTTTATAGCATTTATATGTGTAAGGCACTGCCCTAAGCACTTTATAATTATTTTCTCAACTGATCCTCACAACAAATGTGGGAATAGATGTTATTATTATCCCCATGTTACAGAGGAAATAACCAAAGTAAAGAGAGCTGGAGTGATTGGTCCAGGGTCATCTAGCTATTTAATGTCTGGAGCCAGATTTGAATTCAGGTCTTCCTGCCTCCAGGCACAGCACTCTATCCACTGTATCACTTAGGTGACCATGTGTTCAAGGTCTTACAATTGTGTAATCTAAGATAAATCATTTAAGTTCTATGAATTTATTTCTCGATCTATAAAATGGCAATAACATATGTAACCCAGGGGGCTGTTGTGAGGATAGTGCTTTGTAAGCCTTTTAATACTATGTAAATCCAGATTGTTATTACTAAAATGAATTGCTTCTGATTATTCTGACTGGCTGTTTAGCGTCTAGGTTTATTACAGATGTGAATATGTTCAAAGTGAGAGAAATTGATCTGAAAACTGCTAAATCACAAAATTATTAATAAAACACATTTAAAATTCAGGGACAATAGACAGTAGATTCTAAAAGAAGTGAAAATGACTACTCTACCTGAGTCACTGGGGTTAACAAGTTCTTAAAAATGCATTAAAAATATAACCTAACATAAAATTACACGTTTGGAATTCACATATTCCCTTCCCATAATGCCAGAATGAGGCACTTTATTAAGAATAGTAGTTGAAATTAACTGACTCACAAAAATTCTACTTTCTTTTTACAAACTATTTTGTTTATAATAAATATCATTTATTTACAGTTTAAAAAGTTCCCTTTTCTCTGATGCAAAACCAAATCATTTTAAAACTATTAGTTAAATTCACAATCGACTTACCTCCCCTTTGAAGAACAACATCTTTCCTGCCTTAAACAGCTATTAAAAATAAAGTATATCATTTAAAAGGAAATATATAGAGCATGACTGTTCTGAATTAGAGCAGAAGTCAATGAGCACAGATAATACAAGATAAAAGAAAGTATAGGAACTTCATGTAGCAAATATTTAAAAATCATATACACTCATGTTAAGAAAATAAAATCCTACATGTGATTTAGATAAGCAAGGCCACAATTTCATGTGTCAAAAAGTAACAGAATAATGAAGTGAACTTTCATCTGTCTCAGATAAAAAATTTACACCAAATCTTAGTTATAAAGGTGATTACTTCAAATACTTTTGAAATGCTATGATTTCATCAATGGAGACACTCCACCAATACAGACCAAAACCTTCTCCACACCTTCATAAGTTGATGCAGTCAAAAAACTTAATCAACCAGTAGCCAACACTCTGATGATGAGCCCCTCTGAAAGAAGTTTCATATAGTCCTTAGATGACAGCCATACAATCAAGCTTTGCACATCTTTAAAGACTTGGCAGTTCAATAGGATTTAACAAAGCTTATGCTCTCCTTCCATAATTTTCAAGAATCAGGGTCATCAGCAGAAACTTGATTTGCTCTTTTAATTGAATAACACAATTCTGAATCTATGCCCTGATGAAGTAGAGGGAAAACTTAGTGGAATCCTATTACTCAGTATAAAGTGGTTAGTAAGTTATAAAGAAGCAACATGGTTTAAAAGGCAAGGGCATCTAGAATGACTTGTTATTCTCACTTAAGATAAAATGAATAATCCCTAAAGAAAAGCACTGTGTAGATGCAGAAAATCAGAAGTTTGTTAAAAGTCAGCAAACATTAAGTGTGCCTGATTTTCTAAGTCTAAAAGGATTATATCAGTCAAAGCCTCTATTCTAAAATATTACAAAATAACACTAAGATTTGAAAGGTTCAAATCATGACACAGGAATACTCCTTTCTGGTTAATCTCAAACACACAAAAAAAAATTGGTTGAGATGCAGCCGGGGGTGAGAGAGAGACAAAGGGTGAGAGAGAGAGAGAGAGAGAGAGAGAGAGAGAGAGAGAGAGAGAGAGAGAGAGAGAGAGAGAGAGAGAAATCAGTACTGGGTAAATTTTGAAGATGATCATTACAATGAGTCAATATAAAAATATTTAGAAGAAAGTGAAAGAAATAAAATCCAGACAATTTTATTTCTGAGAACAAGAGAATTTTTAAAAAACCTAACTCAATAAAATGCTTTGCAGCAATAATCACATGAGCAAAACATAAAATCTTCAAATTTAAATTTATTAAGACATTCAGCTATGTCTGTCAGTCTACATCCAAATTTGCTACTAAAAATAAAATAATGTCACATCTCACATTAGGAATACCAACTCCGAAAAACACTTTTGAGCCAAGCCTATTGTATAAATAAATGACTAGTTTCTTTTCATATCAAAATTCACATAAAAAAATTGTCAATTCCCCCCACCCCAGTTCTACCAGAAGCCATGATGAATGTAAAAATTTAAATATGACACAACCTTGTCAAAGAAAAGGTGCAGTCTATCAACAGCTTTAAAAATGGCATTTGCCGCATTTGATCATACAATTATGTACTCATTCCCAAAGTGCAAATATTGCCAGAATTTAACACTGTTTTGATTTCAGTTGCAAGAATTAAACATTACACAGGATTGAAAAGTACACCTAGAGCCTTTATCTGTTCTCTAAAGCTCATCCCACTTTGAGCCCCTAAACTATGGAGGACTCCAAAGTGTTCATTAGTGCTTTAGTTTACTTCACACAGGCAACACAGTATACAGTATATTAACAAAAGTTTCATATACATCAAAATATTAATGACTCCATCATAAAGTTCAAGAGTCACAGATTACATGAATGCAAATTGCAATGCCCACATGCCCACCCCGCCCCCACAAACGCCTAAAGCACATAGGATGTATTAGCGTGCTTCAATTTTTCAATACAATCAACGCTTTTTACATCTTTGATTTTGCTTCAGTGCTATACAAAATTCAATAATCACCTGACTGAGTTCCACTTAACTGAGAAAAAAGGGGACAGGAAGAAGGGCAAATAACTCTCTGATACTCTGGGAAAAGACTAATCTTCCCCATATAAAGTAAAATGTCCGTTCGGCTTCTTCCCATGCTGCCTTTATTTTATTTTCCTTTCCTTAGCCCTCAGAAAATACTCAAATTTCTATCTGATATATCCTCTCAATTCAATGGCAGTTTCTCAAGTAGCTGAGGCAAACTTGGCAAACTTTTACAAAATATCAGCATGGGACACATATACTTTTTGATTATTATAGATTGCCAAAACTCTCTCTCAATGCCTACGGTTTGTAAAAGGCAGGCAGTCTCTACTGAGAAAAGATTAGCTTGGATCCCTGGAATGTCTCTGTTTGCTGTATAACCATAACATGTTCCTAAAATCTAGACATGACTTCTGTCTTGAATTAAATCTTCCTCTAAAACTCCAGGTTGTTCTTCTGTTTTCATATCTTCTTGGTTGACCACAATAGAGCACATCTCAACATGGGGGTTTGGAAGATGTGCCTGGGTTTCAAAGGTCCCCTCCTGATGACCTATCACTCTGGTCATTTGTTCATTACTGTCTTTAGGGTCTTCTTTCAAACTGGCCCCTCCAGGGTGCTCTTGAACTGAGGGGTCAATTCCTTCCTGAACCACAATATTTTGCTCTGTTCCAGGGTGTGGCTGTGGAGCTGGTTCTGGTCCTAATCCTGGAGGATGGGAGGAATTTTTAAGGTGGCAGTGGCACAGAGGGCAAGTCTCTTGTACATACAACCATTTCTTAAGGCAACCTGCATGGAAGAAATGGCTGCATGGCGTTATCACAGCAGATTTCATGTCCTAAATGAGAAGGAAAAGAGAGGTTAGATAATTGTCCATAGTTAATAAGTCTTTGGTGCTACTTCAAAGTTTTTTTGATCTCAAGATTTCCCTTCCCACATCATTAAAATGAATTAGAATGTGGAGTACCAGGGCTTGGGATAGAATACTTCTTATATAGGTAATCTTTTCACCACCAGGGGGCTCCCCATACCAATAAAAGAACTGCATAGAGTGCTATAATTTTAAAGGTACACAAACAAAAATGAATGGAACTAAAATTTTTTAGTTTTCTAAAATAAATTCTGTCTTAGCCTACAATAGAATGGCTAAATAATTTCAGTAGTATTACATCAATTAAACTATATCTTTAAAAATCAGAAATATCTGCATACCATATAGTACTGAGAATAGACTTACAATAATAGAATTTTTCCATGGGGATAAAACCATCTAAAAGGAATTTGCTCTTAACTACAACCATAACAACAGAATATTGGGAGAAAAGGTGGTGGATTTGTGGGATTTCATCAGGACCACAGTATGCCATGGAGTAGTTTTCAAGGCTCTGATTACACACAAAGCCATTTACTCTGGATATTAATTCTTATGGAAGAAAGTGTTGAAGGTATAAAATGAAAACCTGTAGGAATCTATGTTGTTAAAAGCTGCCAACTGGTCTTATTTTTTTGTAAATATAAGAGAAAAATTATAAATATATATATATTTTAAGTTTGAGAACTAATCCAAGCAATACTCTATACCAAGAGCTGGTAACACTTGGGAGCTACTTGAAAGCAGAAAGTAATACAAAAAAAGCAGCAAATAGGAAGCTTAAGCAGTAGCTTATTCTCTTTTTGTGTTATCAGCAGTTGATTTGAGTCTCTCAACAAAAGAAATATTAAAATGACAAACAAGAAAAGGGGAAACCTAAACAGTTCTAATGGAATGTCAAGAACTTCTACAGAGGGCTTCTGAATCAAAGGACCACATCTTTTTAACACGCATTTTCCTAAATGTGCAGAAGATAATAATGTTTGATGCATGATGTTGCAGCTTATGTCAAAAAACTAAGAAAGTTAAAAGTAGAACTACTTAAAATAAAGTCTCTGTACTTTTCCTACCACCTTCTCTCCAACCATAACCACTAACACACAAGACATTCTGAAAAATACAATTTTAGAAACATATTCTAAAGGAGGCATGTTGTTTCTATTTATTAATATGAGAAAAAACTGAGTGACCAACACACTTTAATTATACTTAAAAACAACTTTGGAGAAAAAAGCATATGCCATGCATGCCTGTTTCCACTTTCTTCCCCCTCTATGCTACTAGCAGTCTAGAAAGAGCAAAATAATTTGGAATATAAGCCATTCTCAACTGGTGACCTCAAATATTGTCCCTGGTACAATGTTTTGTGTATAAGGTACTGTTGTATGCATAGCTAAATTGTGAGTCTGTTTTCCACTGCAAATCTGACTTCAACATTAACTTTCATTTATCTACAGCAAGAGCCAGCAACTTACAGCACATATGCCAAAGATGGCAGACAAGCCAATTTTCACTGGCATGCAAATTGACTGCTAGCATCATGCACTTCCCCAAAGGGAGAAAAGTTAGGAGAGGAAACTTGTAAGCATCACCCACTACCCACTAGGAGGATCAGCAGTTGGCATGTTCTCACCAACCTCCCTCTTGTGAAATTACATATCTCCTCACCCCCCAGCACACCAGAAGGAAAGGGGGGTCAGAACCTTGGCAAACACCATTTTTCCAAAGTTCCCAATCCCTGATCTATAGTATATGCACTCATGAGTGAATATAATATACATCTGACCTGTTTTTCCTTCATTTGTGGGTGCACAACAAGTATCGAAAACAATAACAATGAATTAGTATCACAGTGGCCAAATGTTAAACTTTTAAATATTTTTAAAAAGACAAAGTATATTTCCTAAAAGTTGTTTAAGATGCTTAAAGTCATTTAGTTGCTTAGGAGATATTCATTTCTTCTTGGAAATTTAAATTAAATGGATTTTGATAAAAACCCCAAGAGTAGTTATACCACACTTCCCCAACCACTTAGATTTTTAATATTGTGCTGGGTACCTGATAACAGATGGCACAAATATCATTGTGTTTCTCTAGTTGCTCTTTTGTAGCAATGGGCAACGATTTTATTTTATTCACAGCATCCCTGCGGAGAAGAAAGCTCTTCCACCCCAGCTGGGCCCGTAGCCACACATTGTAATAGGAATGAATAAAGATGATCATGGAGCCCATCACAGTCCATTCTCCAAAGATGGTCTCTGAAACACCATATGCTACAACACAGAGTGCCACAAGAAATTCCAGCAGACGGTAAGTGCCATTCACATAATAGATGACATCATCCATGTTATCCACTGGCTCTTTTCTGAATTCTTCAACCATAAATAAGACATAAATAAAAAGAGTACCCAGAACCTGAAAGCACAAAGTATAAATGCTGAAAATTTTTGTTCACTGAATAAAAAAAAAGCAACAATAAGTTTGTAGGTCGCCATATTTCATCTTTGAGAGGGAAAGCTAGATTACTTAAAATGAGTATTGCTCTTGATGTTAAATTATATATGTTAATAAAATTATCATGGAAAAATATGTAGCTTACTAATGTCTGAATCTTAATAGTGTATTATCATTTCCCAAAATTTTGTTTCTTGTTAAACACAAAGACTTTAGATAGTTAGGAGAATAGTATGATAACAGGAAAAATTGAAAGGTAAAATTCAAACCAAGCTTTAAATTTTCATAGACCTTCAAAACAAGAAAAATAATTTCAAATTCTCTAAAAGATGTCTTTTCAACTAATTTTAGTTTGAGTGACATAGGGATTGTATCAATTAATCAACTAACTAGTATTACTGGGTTAGGCAAATGTATGTTTAGTAAAGTAAAGAACAGTTACAGAAAAAGATGTGAAAGGCCTGCTACCAAAAAGGCTTACTAATCCACAATTGGGATGACAAGAAAAACATAACATTCTTAGACAACATAGTGAATCATTAAAGTGCAACATTTTGCCAGAAAACTTCAAGTATTCTGAGATGAAGATCAAAGAAGGCTTGTGGTAATACTGAAAGCCACAAATATGGATAAGCTCTATAAAGAAGAGTGTAGAGAGATTACTACACAAGGATTGAACCTCAGGGAATACATGCAGAGTAGGAATGACAAAGAATCCAGTGAAAGAAGACTAAGAAGTAATGCTCATAGAGTTGAAAAAAGAACCAGGTAAATGTGTATTTACAGAAGCCCAGGGAGAAAAAAGTGGTCAATAGAATTAAAACATCACAAAGGTAAAAGATAATGAGATGAAATAAAAGAACATTTGATGCAACAAGAACGTAGTTACTAGTAGCAATCATGAAATAGGTGTTTCAGTGGAGTATTAGAGATGTAAAATCAGAGCACATATTTATCAATTTTTAAGGTTAATTTGCTGTCTTAGAATGATGAATCAATCTAACCATTTTAGAAAGTATCCTGGAATTATACAAGAAAAGTTACAAAGTTACTCATACTCCCTGATCCAATAAGATACTTTTAAAAAGTAAAGATCTGTCTTTTAAAAACATCCAAAGTAAAAAGTTAGAGACCATTTGTCTAATTATTGAAAAATAGTTAAATTATAAAATTTTAATATTTGAGAATATTGTTGTATCCTAATGAAAGACAAATGTAAAAAAAAAAAAATGAAAGTAATAAGACCGGTATAAAGTGATGTGCTTAAGAAGGTAAATGTAAAAGCATAATATAATACAATGATTACAGTCACATAAATGAAGACAACATTAAATAGCAATAATACCTTGGCCAAATAGAATGGATAATGTTGGCACTAAGTTACAGAACAATCCTTTCTCATTCCTTATAAAAAACTGTAAATAACAAAAGAATACCAGTTATATCTACTACCGTTGTCTTGTGCTTCTTTTCTTAATGTTTTCAGGAAATATACTGTTAGTGGCTTGTGTGTTCATTTATACTCATCTCCCACGTCAAAACAAAATTGAACATAAAAGATTGTAAGCAGTTTTGGAATGAGTAGGTGGTGAGGAAAATAAAAAAGCTTGTGGGAAGAGATCATTTGTCTGAAATGTTTAACAATGAAAGACATTTGGTAATACATTTCATATACATAAATATTAGAGTGTACTAAAAACTGTTTTTCAGTAAATATGGATCTCTGTGCTACAATAAAGATACTAAACTAGTAAAACTGTTCAACTATAACCTGAGAAGTTTAAAATTAGTAGATTTAAATAAAAATTTTTAAAAATAATAAACTTTTTCATCAAGTAATACATACAAAAATGAAAATAGTTGACTGTCATTATCCAGATTTTTAAAAAAATTTTTATGGCAAATTCAAGAGCTGACATCTTATTAAAAAAGGCAATAATAAGGGTTCTTAGGTTTTGATAGGTTGATTTGGTCCTCTGTATTTAAAACTCATTCATTTTAGACTGGTTTTAAAACATGAATTATCATGAAAATGCAAAAAATAATAACATGATAAATTATAAAAATGGTAAAATTATGTGGCCATTTGGAACATGAAAAACTTATCAGGTAAAAACATGGCAAGCATCAGCTCATGAAAAACAAAATCCATAGAGCTGTTGGGAGTTTCTGAAAAGCTTCAAAGACCAATTTGGTTGCTGTAAAGTGGATGCAATGGAAGAAAATCTTAGTAAGGCAATAAATCTTAAGCTTGTGTTAATGTAAACTATTAACAAACAAACAAAAAAAAAATATCACAAGTCCATGAGACATGCATTGCAATTGGATTTATTACAAGAGAAATGAACATGCATGTAGAACTCCAGGTACAAGAAGTTCCAAATGGAAGCTTGCATATTTATGGCACTGCAACAAAGGGAGGAGGAGGTATAGAAATTATCTCCTAAATAGGAATGGCATGGGAGGAGGAAAAGAGCAGTAGGAGTGGGGAAAGGACTAATCACGCCCCCTCCCCCACAATGGGAAGAAAAAGGTGGTGGCAAAAGTAGTATTCTTTTCCCATGGGAACTGCTGGACCATGAAGTTAGGATGGTCTGCATATCTATAAGTGTCCCAGCTACACAAGTAGTTTCTTGGTCTAGTGTAGACTGACTGGTGCCTGTCTTGACTCCCAAGGACACACAGAGAGTCAAGCCTGGGGTGCAAACAATATATTATATCAACTCAGGGGACACTTCAACTTTGACATGCCTCCTTCATACTCTGGGTCCAGTATTCTGGAAAATATGGCAACTCAAGAAGACAAGTTCAGGGGGTTCCTTAACAAAACAGACTTTTCTACAAGAAGTTTTTGGACTCATTTTTTTTATAGTAACCTACATTATTCCTAACGACTTAAAATGCAAATTCTAATCATCTTTTCTTCTATTCTTATATATTCTGTTTTGGGAAGGGGAAGACAGAAAGAGGAAGGAAACCAAAGTGTTAGAACATTAAAAATAAAAGGGTTTATTATTTTTTTGGAAGTCACTAGAGTGTTACAATATCTTTTTTTTTCCTTTTTGGAGGGCAATTGGGGTTAAGTGACTTGCCCAAGGTCACACAGCTAGTTTTTGTGTTAAGTGTTTGAGGCCGGATTTGAACTCAGGTCCTCCTGACTCCAGGTCTGCTGCTCTATTCACTGTGCCACCCAGTGGCAGTATCTTTTTGACAAAGATATTGAAAATCTTAGAAGTGAAATGAGAGATGAAGATCTTGCATTCTACTTCCTCTTCGACAAGTCAAACTAATCTTCGAACATGAAGGCTATCTCATTTTAGCCTCTCCATGGCATTTCTGAATCCCACATATATAGGTCTGATCTCTATTCCTAGTTCTTTGATGATAGCTAGAAATTCTGCATATTTGCTTTAGGATATCTGGCTCGTGCTCCCTGTACCCTGAGTGTAACCTAGAGTTGGAGGCCAATAATCACTGATAAGCTGCTAGTAGTGGACGGATGCCACCATACTGGCAGAAGGAAAATAGCTCCCAATGGAGTTTAAGGGAAGTTGTTGGCACATAAGGGTTCAAACTGAGCTTGAAAGACGTATTAAAAGTTTGCATTTTGGGGCAGCTAGGTGGCGCAGTGAGTAAGAGCGCCGGCCTCGGAGTTGGGATGACCTGAGATCGAAACTGGCCTCAGAAAATGAGCACCGAAACATAAATAATGACTAGCCGTGTAACCTTGAGCAAGTTACTTGACCCCAATTGCTTAAAAAAAAAAGTTTGCATTTAAAATATATTAACATGTTATTAGCCTAGAAGCACAGAGAACTTAAAAATTGACAGTGTTTCTAATTACAAATGTCTTTTTGCAATGTTATATTTGTAATATTTTGTAATATATATTTCTATTATATGTACATTTTATATATAATACATACATATATTTGTATTACACATTCATATTATATATACATAAATATAATATTTATACGTGTGTGTGATAAAATAACCTGAAAAAAATAAATTTGAAAACACTGATTTTTCCAAGGGTATCTATTTCTCTATTTTACATGGTAGATCTGTATCATGCCATTTAGAAAAGCAAAAATGGGGACAGAAGGGGAAAGTAAGGGGAAGCAGAAAGCTATTTAAGAAGAAAATAATGGCAATTGAACCAGAACACTAACATTAAATATCCCAATTACTGTAATCAAAATGACTAAAATGTAAAAGAATGGAAACTTACATGATAACTATTGCATCTACAATAATTAACCTAAAGGAAATTCATCCCTTCATCCCAAAAGAGAAAAAAAATCAAGTAAAATGTTACATGAATCCATTCTTGGGCTTACCTGAAGAGAAGTGAGGATGCTACTGGAGATAATGATAAGAAGCCAAAAATCCATGTGGAAAAATTGGCATATCATGTAGGCCATATAAGCAGGGAACACTAGTAAAAATAAACAAAGGCTGACAGCACGGAAGTGTTTCCATAAGCTCCTACAGGGAAAAAACAAAACAAAACATATAAATACACACACACACACACACACACACACACACACACACACACTTTATTTTGTAAGTTACCTGCCATCTCATATTTCACAATTCATCAATAGTAACTACAATGTAATATAACATCTGTATAGTACTTGTCCTTCTGACTTTCTTGTTCTGTCAATGTAATGGCTGGTATCTCAGAGTCATTTTTTTTTATTCCTATTTTTATCTCTCCCCCACACCTAAAAATTATTGGATGCTCTATATTTTCTACTTGTATCATCTCAACTTATACTGTACTCTCCTTCACACTGCCAGTACTTTTATCTCTTTAAACCCAGATTATTATAATGCTCTTGTAATTGGTAATTTTTTTTTATAATGCCCCTCCCCACTCCAGTTGGATCAGCACATTGCTGCTGGATAATTTTCATAATACAAAACTTTCTTCATTATCATGCCTCCCCCGAAATTCTTTAATGGATCTCCATGTGCCTTTAATATACCATAGGTGATGCATCTATCATATGAACTCAAGCCACATCTCCCAATTTCCTGTTCTCCTCAATATTAAATCTCTATTTGGGGGGCAGCTAGGTGACACAGTGAATAGAGCACCAGCTCTGGAGTCAGGAGGACCTGAGTTCAAATCCATCCTCAGACACTTAACACTTAATATCCATATGACCTTGGGCAAGTCATTTAACCCCAATTGCCCTGCCTTTCCCCCTCCAAAAAGACAAAAAAAATTTCTCTATTTTGGCCAGTATAGTCTATTTTCTAAATGTGATGTTCGTATTACTCCTTCCTAAAACGTGCTCCTTGTTACCCATAAAGATGTTTTAAAATCTAGCTAAAAACTAAGGTAGAAGGTAGAAGAGGTAATGGATTGATTCATCTTTGAAAATCAATAGTTTAGGAATCTCTATGTATAACTCAACTGACACTTATATGCATTGTACTACATTATTTATTATGTCTTATTTCCCTAAGTATAGTGTATAGTCCTTAGCTTCAGGGAATCATACAATCACAAATTTCAAGTTAGAAGCACCTGAGAGGTCACCGAATTCATAGTCATTCTTTGTACTTTACACATGAGAAAAGGAAGACTTTATACATGAGAAAAGAGGTTAAATGACACACTCATGATTACAAAGTTAGTTAATGTCTGAGGCAGGATTTGAACTCAGGTCTTCCCAACTCCAAGCCCAGCACTCTATCCACTGTGCCACCTTTGTATTATACATAATATAGCATATCACATGAATTGAAGTGTCCTGAGAAAAACAAAGAAGTTCTGCCCTTTATCATGAAAAGTGGAAAGGAGGTATAAAATCAGACAATTAAACAGAGTCTTACTTACAATTTAATATCTGTTTGAGGATCCCTGGCCAAGTGTCTGTTTCCATTAGGATTTGATATTAAAGGCTAATGACCAATCAAGGCAAGTCAGTTTCATATCATAAAGAAAAAAGGGGTAATTCAATATGAAACTGAGTCTTGTTCAGGAAATGCCAGTATAATTAATAGCCATTTAAATACAAAAGCTAGCAACAACCAACTGAGGATCTTTCTTCTAATGAGTATGAGACAGGGTGAGAGGGAGGGGAAGGAATTGTTTAGGGATTTGCAGAAAATATAAATAATTATTGCTGCCAATACTAAGTAACAGCTACATGTGCAAGAAAAACAAGATGACATTTATTCCTAGAGAATATAAGGTGAAATTCAATTCAATTCAATTAACATTTATTATGTACCACCTACATGAACAGCTTTGAGTTAGGCACTCTGGATACAAAAATGAAAATGATCTCTTCTATTAAGAAGCTAATATTCTTGGGCAGGAAGGGAGAATGATAACAATATAAACACATATCAGGAAGTAAATGTAAACTATATTAAAACAATAAAAATAATTTAAAGAACAAAACAAAATTAACATTGGGGGATACAGTTAGAAACAGGAAAAGTGGAACTTGGGCAATGTCTTGAAGCAAGCTAAGGATTTAAGAGACAGAAGTGTTGAAGGTGTACATTTCACAAATGGAGGGTCAGGAGACAAAATGTCTAGGTGAAGGAACAGTCAGTAGTCCAGGTGGCCTCAAACAGAAGTCTTATAAAGCATAATTATATGAAAAAAGATTGAAAAGGGTCCTGACAGATCACAGGAGGCTTTAAAGCTAGGCTGAGGTTTTTATATTTCATCTTAGAGGTAAAAGGGAACCACAGAAAATTTGTGTGCCCTAAGCTAACCAGATTCAATTTGTATTGCAGGAAGATTATTTTGGCAGCTGTGTGGAGGCTGGACTGGAGAAGGGAAAGACTGGAGGCAGGAAGATCAATTAGGAGGCTACTGCAAGCATCGAGAGAAGAGGTGATGCGGGCTTAGACTAGAGGTTCATGTGGGGGAAATGGGAATTTTTCCATAGCAAGACATTTTGTACAGGTATAATTGACAATATTTGGGAGCTAACCACATACTGGAAGTGAGGAAGAAGGGAGTCATGGGTGACTCTAAGGCTGTGAACCTGGGTGACTGGAAAGATGATGTTTTCTTCAATAGAAATGGTGAGGTCTGGAGAAGGGAGGGGAAAATAAGAGTAGTTCTACTTTGGATATCTTGAGTTTAAGATGTAGATAATCATCAGGATATGCAGGTGGTCAGGTGATAATACAGAAGAGAAGTTCAGGAGACATATAGGATGGATATAGAGATTTGAAATTCTTTTCACTGAGATAATTACTAAACTCCTTAGAATCGATAAGAGAAGAGAGCAGAGCCAGCAGGGTTGAGGATAGTGTCTCAAAAAATGTCCACACTTGATGAATAGGAAGATCTCAATCTACCCAAGGAAACTAAGACAGAATGACCAGGCAGGAAGTAGAACTAAGAAAGAAGAGTGTCACAGAAGACAAGGGAGGAAAAATATCCAGAAAGCAGGGGTATTCAACAACACTGAAAGCTGGAGGGAGACCAATTAAAATAAGAAATATGGGGGGACAGAGCCCAGATGGCAGAGTAGAAATAGCACGTCTACTGTGTTCCAGCCCACACCACTTCAAAATTATGTAAAAGGGGACTCTGAACAACCTCTGGAGCTCCAGAACCCACAGAACCACACAGAGAAGCTAACCTCCCACTAAGGACAGCCCTGCAGCACAGCAGGGAGCAGCCAGTGCAGCTCTCTGGAAGCCTAGCACAGGACCTTGTGAATTGCGGTTTTAGCTCCAGGGTGGCCAGACCAGCAGCTGGCTGGAGGGAACCCAGAACACCAGCAGCTGTGGTGTTTCCAGAATTATCAACCCATAGATGCCTAGGACAAAGTGAGAGGTTAGTGCCCTATGGACTTTGGGGCCAGTATTGGGGAGAAGGTCAGCTTCTTCCCTTGAGGGCTAGAAGCAGCTGAGGAGCTGTGGCATAGCCACCATTTTGCAGCTTCAGCTCCTGGCCTGCAGACTGTAAGGTGATCCAGCAATCAGTCCCAGGGGCAATCGCTCTTTCTTTAATGTTCTTGGATCTAGATTTCGGTCTGGGGTAGAGGTCTTGTGGTGTGTGACGAGCTTGCCAGAGTGTGTGAAGGCTTCACAGAGGCCACCCAACTAATACCTCTGGAAGTTGAGAAAACCTCAACATTGGCACAGAAGCTCCCCTGTCTGTGAGGTCAGAAATCCTGCACCAAAAGCCCCAAATGAAAATATGGGCAGGTTACAGGCCATAGAGGACCTTAAGAAGGATTTTAAAAACCAAATAAGAGAAGTGGAGGGAAAATTGGGAAGAGAAATGAGAAGGATGCAGGAAAAGTATGAAATGAGAGTCAACAGCCTGACTGAGGAAAACAACACCTTAAAAAAGAGACTAACTCAAATGGCAAAAGAGGCTCAAAAAGGCAATGAGAAGAATGCCTTAAAAAGCCAAATTTGACAGATGGAAAAAGATTCTCAAAAGCTCACTGAGGACACTCATTCCTTCAGAATTAGACTGGAGCAAATGGAAGCTAGTGACTTTATGAGAAATCAAGATGCTGTTAAACAGATCCAAGCAACTGAAAGAACAGAAGGCAATGTGAAATATCTCATGGGAAAAACCACTGACCTGGAAAATTGATCCAGGAGAGATGATTAAAAAATTATTGGACTACCTGAAAACCATGATCAAAGAGAGAACCTAGAAACCATCCTTCAAGAAATTCTCAAGGAAAATTGCCCCGATGTTTTAGACCCAGATGGTGAAATAGAGGTTGAAAGAATCTACCCATCACCTCCTGAAAAAGATCCCAAAAAGAAAACTCCTAGGAATATTATAGCCAGGGTCCGGAATTCCCAGATCAAGGAGAAAATACTACAAGCAGCCAGGAAGAAACAATTTCAATACTGTGGAAACACAATCAGAATAGCACAGGACCTGGCAGCTTCTACACTGAGGGATTGAAGGGCATGGAATATGACATTCCAGAGGGCAAAAGAGCTGGGATTAAAACCAAGAATCACATACCCAGCAAAACTGAGTATTTTGTTTCAGGGGAAAATATGGTCATTCAGTGGACTAGAGCACTTTCAAGCATTCTTGAGGAAAAAAAACAGAGTTGAATAGAAAATTTGACATTCAGACACAAGAAGCAAGAGATGCCTGAGAAGGTAAACAGGGAAAAGAAATCAAAAGGAACTTATCAAAGTTGAACTATTTACTTTCCTACATGGAAAAACAATAACTGTGACTGATGAAACCTTTCTCAGTATGAAAATAATTGAAGAAGGGTATATGGGCATATGAATACATATGTGAATGTGTGTATATATGTTTATAGGTATACATGGATAGAGGGCACAGGTTGAATTTGGTGGGAAGGAATGATACTTAAAGGGTGAAGTTGAGAGGTGAGAGAGGAATGTGGCGAGAAGAGATGGAGAGAAACAGGGGTGGGGGTAAACTATCTCATGTAGAAGAGGCTAGGGGAAGTGGTTGCAGGGGAGGGGAAGAACAGGAAGGCAAAAAGGCAAAACCCTATTCTCATTGAATTTGGCTCAGGGAGAGAATGACATACATACTAAATGGGATATCTCACCCTGCAGGAGTAGGGAGGGAATGGGGGATGATGGAGGGGAGGGGAGGTTGGAGGCACCCACTTTTTTTTGTTTTGTTTTGTTTTGTTTTTGGAGGGCAATTGGCTTAAGTAACTTGCCCAAGGTTACACAGCTAGGTTTTTGTTTGTGCATGTTAAGTGTCTGAGGCCGGATCCGAACTCAGGTCCTTCTGACTCCAGGCCCGATGCTCTACTCACTGTGCCACCTAGCAGCCCCTGAGGCACCCACTTTTGAAGAGGGACAGGATCAAAGAAGGGAATGGACCAGGTGGGGGGTGGGATGGGTGGGAGGGAAATATAGCCAGTCTTTTACAATATATCTACTGTGGTAATGTTTTGCATAGCTACACATGCACAATATATACTGAATTGCTTATCTTCCCATCAGGAGTGGGTGACAAGGGAGGAAGGGAATGGATCTGGAATTCGAAGTCTTTAAATTAAATGTTTCAAATATATATAAATACTTTTATTAATACTATTTTGCATGTAATTGGGAGATAAGATGTGCAGGCATTGGGGCACAGAGATTCACCTTGTCCTAGTGGAAAAGTCAAAGTGGGTAAGGGAGAAGAGATGGGAGAGAGCAGATTGGATGAGGGGATATCTTGTGGGACTGCTATTCTGGGGTGGTGGGTAGGGGAAAAATGGGGAAAAAATTGTAATTCAAAATCTGGCAGAAATGAATGATGTGGGGAGGCTAGGTGGCTCAGTGAGTAGAGCCCTGGCCCTGGAGTCAGAAGGACCTGAGTTCGGATCCAGCCTCAGACACTTAACACACACAAACAAAAACCTAGCCATGTGACCTTGGGCAAGTTACTTAACCCAATTGCCCTCCCAAAAAAAAAAGCAAAAAAAGAAACGAATGATGTAAACCAGAAGTTAATAAAGCATTTGGAAAAGAAAATAAGAAATATGAAAAGGTCATCATATTTAGCAGTTGAGATCTTTTGCAAGGCTGAAGAGAGTAATTTCAGTAGACAAAGGGGAAAAAAGCCAGATGGCAAAAGGTTGGAAAGTAAACAGGAGATGAAGAGATGGGAGTTTAGAAGACCTTTACTAAAAACCTGGCTGTGAAAAAGAGAAGAGAAACAGATAAAATGAAAAGTTTATGGAGAAGAGTGGGCCAAGTAAAGGTTGTTTGAGGATGGGGACAATAAGCTCTATTTATTCATGTTATTAAAGAAAAGGGAAGTTTTTCTTAAAAGAATAAATGCAAAGGGCAGGGCGAGTAGGTGGCACAGTGAATAGAGCACCAGCCCTGAAGTCAGGAGGACCTGGGTTTGGCCTCAGACACTTAAACACAAAAACTAGCCATGTGACCTTGGGCAAGTCCAACTGCCCTCCAAAAAGCAAAAAAATAAAAAAATAAAAATACAAAGAACTTCAAGTAAGAAATAAAGAAAAAGGACCTGAAGAGCCATAGGAGAATGCTAACTTTTGTTAAAAGATTAGTCACTTGGAGAATGTTACACTAAAGAAGTAAAGAAGGAATATTGAACTTTTAGAGTTAAGTAATATATATGAACTTTTTCTCTGTAGAAGGGAGTTGAACAGTCTTAAGAATAAGGAACTTCTTGTGCAACAAAGAATGATGAGATGAATTCATAGGTGTCATAAGAAAGAGGCTACCTGGGAATAACCAGAGAAAGAGGAAAAGCCTGTAGATTCATTACTGAAGGGTACTGAATTGGTTATTTACCAACAGGCAATGAACAACAGAATATAGAACAACTATATTCCCAGAGGATATACCTGGGAACATGAAAAAGAGGCCTACAAGATTTGTCCAACCTAATGACTTCCCTCTGATGATTTATATGAGGACAAATAGCACAATGAAGAACCTAGAAAACACAATTAAGAAATTTTAATTTCAGAGCAAAACACTGAAAACATTCGGGGTATAAGACTAAGTGCCATATGGCAACTAAATTACCTATTACCTAGTTCTGGGTTATACTTCTAGGGCAGAAAGGAGTGCTTGCAGTTGTGAGGGTACCTTCATGCCAGGGGAGAAAAGAGTGTGATCAGATGCAAAGGAGAAGGGGCCATAACATAACAAGAAAACATGTACAAAAGCAAAGCTTAAAATCAAAATGCAGATTGGACACAAGCCCAAAGAAAGACTTCTAGAAGAGGTAAATAATAGATTAAAAAGAGCAAAAATATTATCTTAAAATATAAAATAAGAACAGAGAAAAAATTGGGGAACAAAATGAGAGCAATGCAAAAAAATCATGAAAAGAAAATTAAGAGCAGCACAAAAAAGTTGAAGAAAATAACACAGAACTGGCCAAATGGAAAAAGAGGCATAAAATGTCACTGAAATAAATAGTTTCTCAAAAATCAGAATTGGTCAAGTGGAAGCTAATGAGTCCACGAGACATGAAAAAATAATAAAGTCAAAAGAACAAAATCAAAACAAAACAAAAAAAATAGGAAAAAGTATGAAATATCTCACTGGAAAAACAAGTGACCTGGAAAACAGATGATAATTTAAGGATTACTGGACTATACTGAGAAGTCATGATTTTTAAAAAGAGACATCATACTTCAAGAAATTATCAAAGAAAACTGCCTTGCCATCTTAGAACCAGAGGGCAAAATAGAAACTGAAAGAATCCACCAATCATTTTCTAAGACACCAAAATGAAAACTTCTAGATTATATCCTAATTCCAGCATTCCCTAGTCAAGAAAAAAATATTACAAGTAGAAAAAAAAAATTTAAGCCAAATCAAATTTAAGCCACAGTCAGGATCACAAAAGATTTAGCAGCTACCATGATATAGGAACAGAAGGTTTAGTATATGTTGTTTGAGAAGGCAAAGAACCTAGAATTACAGCCAACAATAACCTACCCAGGAGTTGTGAACTGATCCAACCATTTTGGAGAATAATTTGAAACTATGCTTAAAAGGCTATAAAAATTTGCACATACCCTTAGATCCAGCAATCCCACTACTACGTCTGTATCACAAAGAGATCATAAAAAAGGGAAAAGGATCAACACGTAAAAAAATATTTATAGCAATTCCTTTTGTGGTGGCAAAGAATTGGAAATTGAAGGGTTGCCCATCAATTATGGAATAGCTGAACAAGCTGTGGTACATGAATGTAATGGAACTTTTTGTGCTATAAGAAATAACGAGCAGACAGATTTCAGATAAATCTAGAAAGACTTACATGAACTGGTGCTGAGAACACTGACTGTACACAGTTAGCAGCAACACTATGCAATGATCAACTATGACAAACTTAGCTCTTCTCAGAAATACAACGATCCAAGACAATTCTATAAGACTTATGAAGGAAAATGCTATGCACATCCAGAGAAAGAACTATGTCATCTGAATGCAGATCGAAGCATCCTATTTTCACTTTTTCAGGTTTTTTTTTTCTTTCTCATGGTTTTTCCTTTCTGTTCTGATTCTTCTTTCACAATAGTCTAATGTAGAAATATATTTAATATGATTGTATAACCTATATCAGACTGCTTGCTGTCTTGAAGAGAGGGGTGTGGAGGGAGGGAAGAAGAAGGGGGAGAAAAAAGAGGGAGGGAGAAAAATTTGGAATCAAAATATTATAAAAGTGAATGTTGAAAATTATCTTTACATGTAACTGGAAAAAACATAAAATACAAAAAAAGTAAAAAAAAAAGAATAGCCTACCCAGCAAAACCAAGTATGTGATTACAATTTAGGAGAAAAACAGGGGAAAAAGTAGAGTTCATAAAAACTATATACAAGAGATCTTGACTTCAATCCCTAGTAAAATTCACCATGTTATAAAGTGACAATTAGCAAGTACCTAGGGAAGGAAACAATGATCACAAAAAGACAGCATGGTTTCATCAAGAATTGGAAAATCTAGGCTAAACCTCTTACTTTTTTTTCCAGGCTACCAAAACTAGCAGATTAAGATACATTAAAGACAGTTTAGTGAAATTTTAGTAACACATCAGACAAAGTATCTCACACTATTCTTGTGGAAAGGGTGGAGATGCAAGATAAACATTAGTACAAGTAGGTAAACTTGAAACTGACTAAATGGTCAGAATGAAAGAGTAGTCATGAATGATCTGATGTCAACCTGGAAAATGGAATGGCCCAAGGATATGTGTTTGACCCTGTGTTAGTCAACATTTTGCTCAATGACTTGGAAAAAGGTATAGATGTCATGATTATTAAATTTTCAGATAACACAAAAGGCTAGGAGTAATGGCTGATTAATGCCAAGGATGTCAGAATCCAAAACAATAGCAAAAGGCTGAAACATTAGGTTGGATCTTTTTTTTCTTAAGTGGCATTAGATAAGGGAAAATGTATAGTCTTACATTTGTGTTTTTAAAAAATATCAACTTCAAAGATATGATATAAAGGTTCCAAGGGAACACCTCAGCTAGATAATAATTCACCTGAAAAAGACCAGGGTTTTTAGTGGATTACAAGCTGAAAACAGATCAACAGTATAAACCAACAGTCACAAAAGGCTACATTTTTAAAAGGCATAGTAATAGAGGGTTGGGAATATATATGACAGCATGTTTCAGAAGGTCCTTCTCAGACCATGTCTGGAATGTGTTTTTGGATTTGGATACATTTTAAGATTGATATTGACAAGCATGAAATATCCAAAGGATAGCAGAAATGGTGAAGAACATCTCAGTATCATGTCCTATGAGAATTATCAGAAAGAAGTGATTTTTAGAAAAGAGAAAATTTGGGGCAGCTAGGTGGCGCAGTAAGAGTGGTGGCCCCGGAGTCAGGAGGACCCGGGATCGGTTCCAGCCTCAGAAAATGAGCACCCACATATAAATAATGACTGGCCGTATAACCTTGAGCAAGTTACTTAACCCCAATTGCTTAAAAAAAAAAAGAAAGAAAAGAGAAAATTTACAGAATGTATAATTACTGTCTCTAAGAATCTGAAAGGTTTTCACACAGAAGAGGGATAAATTTAATTCAACTTGGGCCCAGACAAGAGATCATTGAATGGATCTTGCAAAGAGAAAGATTTATCTTGAGAGAAAGAGAAATTTCTAATTTTTAGAGCTGCACAAAAGGGGAATGTACAACATGGAAAAGTAATGAATTCCCCCTAACTCAATGTTTTTAATTGAAGCAATAGTCAACATAATTGTTTCTTTTTCAGGTCAAGATGAATTAGACAGCCTCTGAGGCCACTTCCAAATCTGAGGCCTTGTGAGTCTATAGTATATACTAAATAAAATTTACAAACCCAATTGTGCACAATTTCTAAAATAAGTTTTATTGATGCCTCTTGTTTGTAAACCTCAGTCATTTCTGGATATATCCAGCACGATTCTCAGAAATGAACCTTTCTAACAACAAAAACAACAACAACAAAAACCAGTCAATCTACAAGCATTTATTAAGCACTTGCTATGTCAAGCACTGTGCTAAGTGCTAGGGAAACAAATAAAAAGTACAGACAGTCTCCGCCGTCAAGTAGTTCACATTTTTTATATATGACACATTTATAATTCAGAACATACAAGATAACCTTACAAAAAAGGGCACTAGCAGCTGGAGAGATCAGGAATGATAGCCTGTAAGAGACAGAACCTTAGCTTGGTCCTGAAGAAAGCCAGGGATTCTAAGAGTCAAGAGAGGCTGGGAAGAAGAACATTCAAGGCATAGGAAGGCCAGCAATGTAAAGACAAGGAGAAGGATGGAATATTGTGCTTGAGGAAAAAGCATGCAGTCCAGTACTGGCTGAATCATATACTACATAGAGGGAACAGAGTATAAAAAGACTAGAAAAGTAGAAAAGGCTAGATTTTAAAGAACTTTAAATGCTAAACAAAAGACTTCATATCTAACTCTGGAGATAAAAAAGAACCACTGGAGTTTACTTGGTTAGGGAAGTGATATGGTCAGACCCATGCTTCAGGAAAATCTTGGAGAGGGACTTCCAGGAGCCAAGATGGCAAAGTAAGAACTTGTTCTCACTCTCCCTTACTGACCTCTAAAAACCCAGAAAATATAATCCCAGGAAAAACCCTGAATGAGGGGAGCCAGCAGACAGACAGGGTGCAGCAGCCTTGTAGCCTTGAAAGTTTGAGGGATTAACATGAAACGTCCCTCTTGCTCTGGTGGAAGGGGAGCAATACATGATGGGAGGCATCCCAGCAAGTCAACAGCAAGCCCCAACTCAGAAAACCAGAGGGTAGATACTGAGTAATAGGGTGGTAGAGCAGGCAAGTGCCAATAACAGGACCCCCTGAGGGCCTTGGCACAGGCACAGGAAGGGGTAAACTCCAGCTTAGATAATCAGCATGCAGGTGTCCTCCAGCAGCCAAACCTCCCAGTGCTTCAACACAACTCTAGGTGGGCAGGTACCCTCCAGCAGACAAACCTTCTAGGGCTTCAAAGCAGCCTACGAGAGCAGGTGTCCTCCAGGGGCCAGACCCCCCACTCTGACCCCTAGAGCTTCAGCAAGGTAAACTACCAAACCCTACAGCCTCCAGCTGCCAGCACCTAAAGCCCCAGCACACAAAGCTAGAGACCAGATCCCTGGCCCCTGTGTAAAGCTGATTAAATAGGAAGATCTTCTCCATCCATTAATGGGTCTATGTGACATGGAACCTGAGTCACATGGAGCTGAGTGTGGGAGAAACATGCCCAAGGAAGAGAAAGAGAGCAGTGAGAGAGAAAGAAGCAAGTTGTAAGTGGGTGGAGTGAGGAATTTGTCTAAGGGAATTTGTCTGTGGGGAAGCCTGACAGAAAAAAGGCTTGGGATGTCAGTACGCTCTGGATTAGTGATGAGTACATGTAAAATCTCACCTCCTGGTATCCTAATGACATCCCAAATAAATATTTTGGTTTTGCCTTTAAGGAAGAGAGTTTATTATATTTTGCAAATGTATCCTGGAAATACACATATGTCTGCTATGGGTATCGCACTGGTGTCATATTCAATAATGAGGATGGGACTGAAAAATATAAAATCTCTAGTTGGAGACAGGAAGGCTCTAGGGAAGGAAAGGTATATTCTGGAATGGGAGGCTTTACCTTATTCCTCCCTGGCAAGAGAATGGGCTAAAAGCATGGGATTTTGTGAAAACTGGGAACCGAGGCTACAGAAGGGAAAACACAGAGATTTAGATTTAGAAAGATGTTTGTAAGGAATACTAATAGAAATGGGTAAAGAAATGGCAGGGTATGTAGAAAAAGTTGGCATCATTAATAAGTTATTGGCAGGGGTATGTAGAATAGGTTGGATGTTGTTAACACGTTATTGTATTATATGTAATAGTAGAGACAAATTGGTGGAAGAAAAGATTTAGCTGGAAAAGGAGTTAGCTAATTTGCATGAGAAGCTTTTTATGCTACAGCATCAGAACTTTCCTTCAGAAGAGCAATCTAGAAAGTATCAGATGGTAGCAGAAAATGACTCTATGAGACATCAAAAATCAGTCAAACAAAATCAAAATAATGAAAAAAAATATTAGAAAACATAAAATACCTCATTGGAAAAACAATTAACCTGGAAAACAGATCCATGAGAGATAATTTAAAAATTATCACTCTACCTGCAGCACCAGGATGAAAATAAGAGGCTAGACTGCATCTTTCAAGAAATCATGAAGGAAAACTGCCCTTACTTCCTAGAACAAGAGGATAAAATAGTCACCAAAAGAATCTACCAATCACCTTCTGAAAGAGATCCCACATTGAAGACACCAAGGAACATTATGACCAATTCCAAAATTATTAGGTCAAAGAAAAAATACTACAAGCAGCCAGAAAGAAATAATTTAAGTAACATGGAACCACAGTCAGGATTACACAGGATCTTGCAGCTTCTACATTAAAAAATCAGAGGGAATTAAGAAATTCAAGGGAAGGTGGCCTAGCTGTGCCAGATCTTAAATTGTATTATAGTGGCAATCATCAAAACTACTTTTTACTGGCTATATATATTGACTATAATAGTGGTGGAGCAGTAGAATAGGTTAGGGACACAAGATACAACAGACAATAACTATAGTAATCTACTTTTTGATAAATTCAAAGACTCCAATTTCTGGGATAAGTACTCACTATTTAACAAAAACTGCTTGAGAAAACTAGAAAATAATATGGCAGAAACTAGGCATAGACCAACATCTTATACCCCATATTAAGAGAAAGTCAAAATAGATATGTGATTTAGATATAAAGACTGATACTATAAGCAAACTAGGAAAGCAAGGAATAGTTTACCTGAAAGATCTATGGAGAAGGGAAGAATTTATGACCACACAAGAGATAGAATACATTATTAAATGCAAAATGGATGATCTTGATTGCATTAAACTGAAAAGTTTTTGCACAAAAAAGGCCAATGGAAACCAAATTAGAAGGAAAGCAAAAAGCTGGGAAACAATTTTTAGAGCCAGCGTCTCTGATAAAGGTCTCATTTCTAAAATTATATAGAGAATTGAGTCACATTTATAACAATAAAAGTCATTCCCTAATTGATAGATAAATGGTCAAAGGATATGAACAGGCAGTTTTCAGATAAGGAAATTAAAGCTATTTATAGTCATGAGAAAATGCTCTAAATCATTACTTGGAGAAATGCTAATTAAAACAACTTTGCAGTACCACATCACATCTATCAGACTGACTAACATGACAAAACAAGAAAATCATAAATGTTGGAGGTGATGTGTGAAAACTGGGACAATAATGTACTGTTGGTGGAGTTGTGAACTGATCCAACCATTTTAGAGAGCAATTTAGAACTATGCCCAAATGGCTATAAAACTGTACATATCTTTTGACCCAGCAATACTTCTATTAATTCTGTAGACAAAAGAGATCATAAAAATGGAGGAAAAAGGAAAATACAAAAAGTACATAAAAATGTTTAAAGAAGCTCTTTTTGTGGTGGCCAGTAATTGGAAACTGAAGGGATGCCTATCCATTGGGAAACAGCTGAACAAGTTTTGGTATATCAATGTAATGTAATACTATTGTGCTATAAAAAATGATGAGCAAGCAGACTTCAGAAAAACCTTGAAAAACTTGAACTGATGCTTAGTGAAGTAGAACCAGGAGAACATTGTAGACAGTAAGAAGCATATTGTGCAATAACTAGCTTTGGCTAATAACTAGACTTGGCTCTTCTCCACAAGGCAAGGCTCTAAGACAACTCTAAAAGACTCATGATGGAAAATGTGATCTCCACATCCAGAGAAAGAATCAGGAGTCTGAATACAGACTGAAGTATACTATTTGCTCTCTTGTTTTGTTTTATTTCTTCTTTTTCATGGTTCCTCCCATTGGTTCTAGTTCTTCTTTACAACATGACTAATGTGAAAATGTTTAATGTGAATGTGTATTTAGAGCCTATATTAATTGCGTGCCATCTTGGGGAGGGTAGAGATGAAAGAAGGAGAAAATTTAAAACTCAAAAGCTTATGAAACTGAATAATAAGTAATTTTTCTTAAAAGACAATCCTTTGGCAGCTATGTTGAGGATGACCTGGATTGGGGAAGAGATGTAAGCCTGGGAGATCAATTAGAAAGTTACCATAATAGTCCGGGTAAGTATCTGAACTAGGGTAATGGCTGTGTTATGCAAGAGAGTTTTATAAAGAAAGCAATTACAAAGTTTGACAACTGCTTGGCTATGTATTCTGAGCAAGGGAACTGAGGATGTCACCAGGCTTGTAAACCTGGGTGACTGGAAGGATGGTAGTGAACTTAATAATAATAGAGGAGTTTGAGGGCAAAATCTTAAGTTTTAGATATTTTGAAATTAAGATGACTCCAGGATATGCAAGTTGAAATAACCAACAGGCAACCAGTGATGGTAAGACTAGAACTCAGAAGAGAAACTAAGTAGATTTGGGAATCATCAAAGAGATAACTGAAACAATAAAAGTCAATGAGATCACCAAGTGAGAGAGGATAAATAGTAAAAGATAAGTAGGCCCAAAACAGAGAACCAGAGAACACTAATAGTCAGTGGATATGACATAAAGATCCAGCTAAAGAGACTGAGGAGTAATAAAACTCATGGAAGGAAACAGGACACTAGAGTAAGCAAAACCAAGAAAAGAATATCTAGAAGAAAGCAGTCCACAAAGCCAAATGCTACAAAAGAAGTTAAGAAGGATAAGAACTAAGGTCATTAGATTTAGCGATTAAGAGAAAATTGGTAACTTTGGAGAATAGCTTCAGTTGAATGATGAGATGAGAAGCTAGATTGTGAAGGGTTTAGAAAAGGGTTGAGACTAGATGGGGGCACTAATTGTAGATGGCTTTTTCAAGGAATTTAGTTGAGAAGGGGATAAGATATTGGACAGCTGGTGGGAATAGTAGGATCTAGTGTAGATTTTTAAGTATGGTAGAGATTTTTATGTGTTTGTCACAGGGAAACAGTAAGTACATAAAGAGAGGAGAGAAAAGGATAGTTGGGGGAGGTGAGGAGAATTATGTGGGCAATTTGTAGAAGACAGGAGTGGATGGGATCAAGGGTACATGTAAGAGCAATTGTATCCAACTCAAATAGAAATAGAACCTTGCAGGTTACACAAAATAACTTGGAAAACCACATATTCCCCACTCCATCTTGCTGTATTATATTTTTATTATTTTGCCAAACATTTCCCAATTATATTTTAATCAGGCTCCCTGTAGTCAGAGGTGGACACTTAAGAAGGAATATCTTGTCAGGGGCTGAAGTAAAGGAGCCAGCAGGAGATGAATGAGGTCAGGGGTATCTGAGATGAAAAGGCAATGAGTAAAGAAGAAGGAGCTCTCAGAAAATGGCCTCAATTTTTTTCTTTAAGTATGGAGGGAGTTACTTATTAGGAAAGGGAGTGTCACAGGAAGTTTGCCCATGCCAAACCCTCTACCTGTACCTTGGTCCTATCCTGTGTTCTCCAACAAACTGCCCACACCACTATTTTTCTCTTCTCTCTCCCTCTATTCACCATTTTCTTCTTGTTCTCTCCCTTCAACCCCCACTTCTTCCCTCTGTTTTTTTTCTTCTTCTCTCCTACCTACTTAACTGCTGTATAAAAACATGAACAAAATTGAGGCCATTTTCCTCTCCTCATCTCACATCACTCAGATGCTGTCTGTAACTCTCTCCTCTTTCACCCAACTCACAGGAAGTGGTAAGCCCTTCTTGCACAGCAAACCCATCTACATTCACATTCCATCTCATCTTCTCCAGCAGATTGCCTCCTTTATCATCCTGCTCTCTCACTAATCTTCAATACCTCCCTGTAGACTGCTTCCCTTCTGCCTATAAACATGCCCAGATCTCCCCAATCTTTATAACAAAATCCTTACTTGATCCATTGATTCTTGCTATCTTGAACATCTCTTTTCCCTTTAATGACAAAATTCCTTGAAAATGCTAATAATAATAATTAGTATTTTGCTTCTAACCTTCTTAACTCTCTGCCATCTGGCTTCCTGCTCTTCCCCAAGGTACCTTAATTGCCATATTTCTGCAGCCTTTGATACTGTCAATCACCCCCTTCTTGATACTTTATTCTTTTAGGTTTTTGCATCATTTCTGTCTCCTGGTTTTCTCCCTACCTGTATGACTGCTCCTTCTCGGTTTTCTTATTGGATCTTCATCTAAGTCATACCCATCAACCATGATTGCTCCTCCCCACTCAAGGCTCTGTCCTGGGTCCTCTTCTCATTTTCTTCTATTCCATTTTGCTTAGTGATCACCTTAGCTCCCATGGACTAAAATCTACTTATCCAGTCATAAGTTCTCTTGACTTCAAGTCTCTCTCATCTCCAACTGCCTAAAAACGGGTGTCTCATAGAAATTTCAAACTCAACATGTCCAAAACTGAACTCATTATCTTTCCCCCAAACTCTGACCTCTTCCAAGCTTCCCAATTACTGCTGAGAGTACCACCAATCACGCAGGCTCACAATGTAAGTGTCATCTTCAACTTCTTATTCTCCTTCACTACGTACAATATCCAATCAGCTGCCAAGTCCTATCACTGTAAGATAGATATACCCCTTTTCTTCTCTAACACTGAAACCATCCTGGTGCAGACCCTCATTACTTCATTTCCTGAACTACTGCAATAAACCCCTGGTTGGTCTCTCTGCCTCAAGTCTTCCCTCCTTCCAATCCAACCCCCACTAAGTTGTCAAAGTCATCTTCCCTAAGCACAGGTCTGACTATGTCATCTTATATTCAAACAACTCCACGGCTTATCACCTCCGAGATCAAATATAAAAACTGTCTGGCTTTTACTTACCCTTCTGTACTCTACAACCCACTCACACTAGCCTCCTTGGTGTCCCTCACACATGATACATGATCTTTCAACTTCATATGTTTTCACAAGATGTACCCTTTTAATTGGAATTCTTTCCCTCCTCTCTATCTTATGGATTCCCTGATTTCTTTTTAATCCCAGCTAAAATCAGACTTTATACAAGAAGCATCTCCCAATCCCCTTTAATGTTAATGTTCCTTTTCAGATTATCACAAATTTATCCTATCTCAATCTTGCTTGTCTAGTTGCTTTCATGTTGTCTACCTTATTAGACAGTGAGTTCCTTGATAGGAGGGACTTTTGTTTTGGCTTTTCTTTGAATCCCTATAACTTAGTGTAATATCTGACACATAGCAAAGTGCTTAAGAAATGCTTGTTGATTTGACTACCGTGGGCAGTTGACAGTATTTGTATATTTGTAGTGGACCAGTAAGCAGAGTTTTCTGATTTCCTATAGTTCTTTTCAGGAGCAAATGAGTAAGAACAAAAGAAAGGCATAGTGGGAGTAACATAGGGTTGGAATTTGGCAAGGTGTTACTGGTATTAAAGCAAAGGAATAAGGGGATTTAAGAGAAGATGAAAGAGTAGAGTTGAACTTTTTCTTTCTTGCTTTTTTTTTTTGGAGGGGGGAGGGTAGGGCAACTGGAGTTAATTGACTTGCCCAAGGTCATATGACTAGGTTTTGTGTTAAGTGTCTGAGGCCGGTTTTGAACTCAGATCCTCCTGCCTCCAGGGCCTGTACTCTATTCACTGCAACACGACATGCCCCAAGTTGAACCTTTTCACACAGGGTTCACGACTGTAAAGAGAGAAGAGTATAACCTGAGAAGAGATAATGGCCTAGGAAAGTACTGAGGGGTGGAGGGGTCACAGATCACAATAACCATAAAGAATGGGTTTAGAAGGCAGTGGGAGAAATAGAAGTATAGAAGGTTATGATCAGATGACAGAAATTTAGAATTCTGGAAACTAGAAATAGAACACTTGTGGGTGACAGCAAGTTTAAGAGAATGACCATCCCTGTGTGTCACTGCGACAAAATGGAGGAGAAGGTCATGGAAACTTCCTTATATCTAAACTTTCTTGTCTATATTGCCATGCTCTTTTTTTCCCCAAGAAGCAATGGATACACATCTGACCACACATGCCACAGCTTTCCCTCATAATCTCTACCAAGGGAAGAACTTCGTTACTTGTTCATTCATAGAACAATTATTGTTATTTCACTGGTATTTTTCAAAGTACTTCTCATCTATTTAATTAGGTTATTTACATAACATCTCATTTTGATGTAGAAGCTGAGGCAGCCAGGAGATTATGTGACCTAAGAAAGTTAGTGATGAAGCTAAAAACAGAAAATCCCGATCTCCAAATTAACATCTCCAGCTTTTTCCTATTAGAATCAAGTATGGTACAGGGGTTTTCTGATTCAGACCATTAGAAAAGATGAAAATTGCAACAGTCTGGCATTATGGACAATAAAGTTTAGAGTTAAGGGGTAATTCCGTGTGTGCCTTTATGTTACAACATTCTAATAAATGGATCTTCAAAATGGACGCTATTCAACACAAAATAAGATTACTTTCTTATCTATCAATTCAGGATTGTCTGGATTTTAATTGTTTTCTGTATAAATACATAAAGTTCCTCAGTTCTAAAAACAGAACATTAAAAAAAACTTTTGCTATGCTCTAAAAGAGGGTGAGGTGTGAATTTTTCAGGTTTTAAAAAAATTAATGCCACGATTTTTTATGTGGGGCCTTAACATTTGAAAAGGCTCATTTTGGGGGGGGGGGTAATTTTTGGAAGGGAAAAGGCAGGGCAACAGGAGTTGAGTGACTTGCCAAAGGTCATACAGCTAGTAAGCATTAAGTGTCTGAGGCTGGATTTGAAAGGTTTAATTTTTTAAAAAATAAAATTGTATTTCTTTTTAAGAGCAACTTAAGAAATTATGGTGGTCTAACCATTCAAAAGTAAGTTGCTATTAACTTTAAACTGTATTTCACTCACACAATATCCAAACTAAAGAAAGAAATACAAAATGGTAGCACACTGTACTAAGAGGCTGTCTCAGAGCCAGGAAGACTTGGGATCAAATTCTGCTTATACGTGTACTGGCTATGTGACTTTGGGCTAGTCACATAAAATCTCAATGCTCCATGAAATTCCCTTAGACTATAAATTACAAAGCAGATGCTGATCTACACAGATGAGTTTCTTCATTGGGAGTTTGCTGTACCAATGAAATTATAAATCTAGAGACCAGGACAGAAGAATAAAAAAAAAAATTTAAACTCAATGTTTATCAGGTACTTGTAAAATTGTATTAATAGGTCACTGCTGCAATAAGAACCTAAATTAATCTCAGACCACTTATCAAATAACAAATATTTACTGGTTGCAATAAGAACCTAAATAAATCTCAGATGACTTATCAAATAATAAATATTTACTGAAAACACAAGACCAGAGTAGTTCTAAATGCCTTAGGAAATATTAGAGAACTAATGCCAAAGTAACTTCTAAAAAAAAAGACTAAAACTCTACCTAGTTGAGATAAAGAATATGCATCAATTAAACTGGACATTCTGATCACTAAAATTAACAAAGATTAGAGCTAAACATTTGGTTAATTGTTTACTTCTCTTGGCATTTGCTTCTTTCTAACCACAGAGGATACAAAGAAACAACTGGTAAGATTGAAGCTCTGTTACAGGATTCAAACATAAGCAAACAATAAAAAAAATAGCATTCAGTATTTATTTACTTTGGCCTTATCTTAAAAGTTGAAGACTAAAAAATGGATAAAGTGTTCCAACTTTTTCTCCTTGTTCCAAATCTAATACATATATGTGTTACACAAACTTGTAACAAACTGAAGTGAACTATGGACCTAAAAAAAGTTTTGGGGGGTGGCTAGGTGGCACAGTGAATAGAGCACTGGCCCTGGAGTCAGGAGGACTTGAGTTCAAATCCGGCCTCAGCCACTTGACACACTTACTAGCCGTGTGACCTTGGGCAAGTCACTTAACCCCAATTTCCCTGCCCTCCTTCTGCAAAAAGCAAAAAAATAAAATAAAATAGTTCTCTCCAAGATTATATTATATTGAAAATAAAACCAGGTTCAGGATTCTCTTTAAGGTAAATACTTTTTAAAATCAGTTTTATTTTAAGGGAAAAAGCATGATTTAAATATTTCTTTGTAACACTGCGGGACTGATTTTTGTTCTAAGTATACAAAAGGCTTATATCTGTCAGAGATCTTAGAGTTACCAAGTTGCTATTATTTCCCTTCACATCTTACCTCCTCATCATCAGCCCTCAAAAACCAAACCTCAAAAAGTTATGATTGTGATAATTAAGGTACCTGAAATTGACTCGAGGAAGGAGCATATTACTATACTAAGCAATTATTTGGGAATTATTAAAAAAAGTTGTCCTTCCAAATAATACCTTCCACAATTCCTTTTCTTTATAATGCAGTAATAGATCCTTACATAATTCTATAACCAATGATTATATATAAACCCTCTCAAAAATATATATCTAAATAAAGGTTATATGAAGACTTCGTTTTAAGCTATCCTTCCCTGAACAATCCTTCCTCTGTAGCAGTCTTCTATTACTACATGAACTCTACTATTTGCTTACTGAATTAAACAATAATTTAGTAAACTGTTTTGTTGCTGTCATTGATATTTTTGCAGTGTAAAATCTCTATGGAGTGGCTAGGTGGCGCAGTGAGTAAGAGCGCCGGCCTCAGAGTTGGGATGACCCGAGATCGAATCTGGCCTCAGAAAAATAACCACCCACACACAAATAATGACTAGCCGTGTAACCTTGAGCAAGTTACTTAACCCCAATTGCTTTAAAAAAAAAAAGATAAAAAAAAAAATCTATACCAAAGGCAGGCAGGGAAGGTGCCTATCTCCTCATTTAATTTCATCTGGTCTTCAAGGGAGGTGTCAAATAACTAAGATTATAAGCAAAGCATAGCTTGAATAATCAGCTACTTAAATGGCCAAAAAATACTGTTATCCCAAATCTATCTTTCCTTTTATTTGCCTCTTTCTGTCTGTCTCCTCTCTTATTTCACTAATTCTCACCCCCTCCTCTAATCTTGTTTTTCTCTTACTTGGTTAAAATAGAGAATTATACTTTCATTTGTATTTATTTACTGAACTGCGTTATTTCATGTTCTTCATTTTAATGGATAAGTACAATGTTTTATATATTTCTTTAAATTAAATTTTTTTTATTTGTGTGACTTTTGATAATTATTATTATTGATTTCTTTTGGGTAGGTCAGTGATCCTAAGCTCCTTTTAATAGGGCTATTAAAAAAAAAAGCAGAAAAGGGGAGAAATGAACAACATAAAAAAGCTACAAAATGATAAAGAAAAATACAAAATATGTCCTTCTACCTTTTATTTTTCAACCTTTTTAAAAAAGAAAACATCAATTTTTATCTCTGATTATTCCCTAAATAATCAGACTAAGTTTATGCTAAAAAAATAAAAAGTTTTAAAATAAAAGATTTTCAAGGTTATTTCTTACTTGTCTCTTGATGCTCCCAGCGCCAAAACAATGGGATCTGCAATTTCTAACATAGACTGAAGGATAGAAGCTACTACAATGAAAAGTATAATACTAAGCAGGAATGCCCGATGAACAACTTGCAGTTCTATTAGACCGGTCTGCACTGCCAGAATTAGGAGTGTAACTCCCTCTGTCATCCCCCTATATTGTTTATTTGGGAAAGAATAAAAATAAAAATAAACAGAATTTTAGTTTATTTCCATTAAGTGAAGAAATATTAAAACAAATATTTAGATAACAGATGCTAGTGAATACAGATATGTCAATAAATTTTAATTTGCCAGAGTTAAAATAAACTACAAATTGTATATTAGGTTGCTTCTTTTTGCAAAGAGGACAGAAACATTATACTCGTTAGTGCCCCAGTTTTACTTCATGTATAAAATAAAATTTATTAGTTTAAAAATCAGTTCAATGTTCTGTCTGATCTTTGTGTTATATTACTTATATATGCCTATATTTTGTACATTTAAAAACAACTCTACCTGAATATACACACACTCTATATGAAAATACATACACACACACACACACACACACACACACACACACACACACACACACACACAAAGTTAGGTGAGAAAACCTGCTATATCATTTGTGAGGATGAAGAGAATTAAGATATCTATATCTCCTCAGTATAGATATAGATACAGATATATCCATCCTCCCACGTGTTACAGCAGGTTTTCTCACCTAGCACTGTCAATGTAAAAGCCCCAACTCACCTAATATCTAATGATATCAAAGCAATTTAAGATTTAAGGCACTGGGGTTCTTCTGATCTCATGGTAATAAGTATTTTTATTCCAGGAAAATTATTCCAAGAAAATTTCTTAATACTTTTTGTTAAACATAAAAACACTTTTATAAGCAAAGCTTTTTTCCTTCTAAATTCCATTAAAGATTTCTAATTAAATAAAGTAGTAATTTTTAAATTTAAAAATCATTTCTAGGGGCTTAAATGTCTAAGCTATAAGATATTTGTTTCTAAATACATGTTTTGATTTTCTCAGAGTACTAAGCTCACCGATTCATAGCAGGATCATTCATGAAGGCCCGATAGCCCTGCAAGTAAAACTTGCAGAGTGTCAAAACACCCAAGGCAACAAAGGAGACTGTGAATACCAAACCCAAAAGTGAGTATGGAGTGCTACAGCATTCAGCAATACTGGAAGGAAGAAGAAAATAAAAAGTTTAAGAAATATAAATTCATAAGTCATAAAGAAAGGACTAGATCTGAAATGACCCCCTAAACAAGCTACTCAATTTCCTTTGTGTTAAAACATCACAAACCAAAACATTGGGTAAG
This sequence comes from Gymnobelideus leadbeateri, assembly GCA_011680675.1. NCBI lineage: Eukaryota > Metazoa > Chordata > Mammalia > Diprotodontia > Petauridae > Gymnobelideus > Gymnobelideus leadbeateri. The sequence goes on from WOXC01007527.1 coordinate 692,415, forward strand.
ATTAACTTGTCACTTTGAGAAAAAAAAAACTAGTCCATTTATAAAATTTCTCATAGGAAAGTGTACAGGAAGTCTTCCTGAATACAAACAATAAAAAAAAATACATTGTAGCTTTAAGGAAGCAAAAAAAGGAACTGGAGGAATTAATGGTTGTCTCCCTATTGCCTACAGGATCAAATATAAAAACTTTCTGTTTGGCACTCAAAGCCCTTGATAATCTAGCCCCCTTCTACCTTTCTAGTCTTTTAATACTTTATCCCTTGATGTGAACAGATCTCCTGGTTGTTCCACAAACAAGAGAACACATTTCTCAACTCTGGGCATTTTCTCTGGTTGCCCCCATGCCTGGAACACTCTCTTCTGCTCCAAATACTGACTTTCCTGGCTTCCTTTAAGTCCCAACTAAAATCCCAGCTTCTACAGGATGCCTCACCTAATCTATTTTTTTTCTTTTCAACTTTTTTTCTCTTTATTTTTTTGGTTAGATTTAAAGTTTTGAACCATCTCCCTCCTCACCGCCCCAACCCACACTAAAGAAGGCCACCATTTGACACAGATTTATAAATATATGCAAAACCATACTATGTATACTTCTGTTTATATCAGTTCTTTCTCTGGAAGTATATAGCATTTATTTTCCTTCGTAGGTCTTTTATAGTTGATTTTAGTATTTATAGTACTCAGAATAACTTATCTGTTCACAATTACTCTTTGAATAATATAGCTATTACTATATACAATGTTCTACTCACTTCACTTATTATTTCATTATTCATTATTATATCATTATTTCATGCAAGTTTTCCCATGTTTTTCTAAAATCAACCAGCTCATCATTTCTTACCATACAGCAGTATCCCCCCTAACAACTCAATTCCAGAACTTACCTTGTTTTAATTATTTCCTATTTGTCCTGAATATAGTTAATTTTGTATATATTTGTTTGCATGTTGTCTCTCCCTGATTAGGCTGTAAGCACTTTGATGGCAGAGACTATTTTTGCCTTTTTGAATCTCTAGTACTTAACACAGTGCCTGGCACATAGCAGCATGTAATGTTTATTGAATTAAATATGCAATCTAGAGTAGTCTTCTTTACTAAATGATTTTTGATGGGAGATAGTGGATATACCAAAGACCAAATTATATAAGGAAAAAAAATCAAACTGACTGTCTTGGGAGATAGGAAATGACTCATTACCAAATTAGCTATGAATTATCAGACCTCAGACTTGCTAGAACAATGATCAAAACAGAAAATTAGAAGAAAAATGAGAAAACATAATATGCAGTTAAAAGACTCCATCCTAACCTATTTATACAAACTATTGACAAGAAAAATGTGGAAAGAAGATGAAGTAACAAATAATGACATGGACTGTTCTATTTCTTACAGAAATTGATCTCAAATAAGTCAACTACCCTAATGAAATGTCCAAGTGAGACTAGAAATAGCCTCAAGTAGAAAACACTTGATATCCTTGCCAAGTAGAGACATAATAATAATAGCCAAAGACAATGGTTGAGAATATAAGCTCATTTGCAAAAGCATCATAGAAAAGGGTAGTGGCAAAAATAATGATAAAAAAGGCTACATTTACACCAAAATATTTATGGCAGCATTTTTTAGTAGCAAAGAACAAAAAACAAATATTCATGGATTACAGAATGGCTAAATAAGTTTTGGTAAATTAATATAATGGCATGTTACTACTGCCACCTCCACAAAACCTTTATGAGATCAATCTAAACACATTTTGGGGGCATTCTTGGTAGAAATATGAGAAGGAAACTGACACGTCCTCACAAACGATATTCTATTGCAAACTACAACTTAAGATAATAAAAATGACTGAAAGGTAAAGAGAATAAAAGTATTGTTATTTTGTTTATGCTTATTATTACTCTATATTATATTTATTTGTTGGCAAAAAAAGTATTTGATTAAGAACAAAATGCGAACTTAAAGGCATTACTTCAATGGGATGTCTCCTGTTCAAAGAGTAACATAAATAACTGCTTGAATTTTGATCAACGTGCTCTGAAGGGAGATATATGTTTGCCAAAAGTGTTTGAACTTGAAAGGAAAAATGTCAAGCACAGAGTTCAAATCGCAGGGGGATTACCTATAAACAGTAATTTTACACACATTCCTGTTTATGTAGAACACTGCAGTTTCAAGTGCAAAAATAATGGTTTCCTAAATTAGATTCACAACTACTCAAAAAATTACAGTTTTTTTAGGAAAAAAAAAGTAGATCATAGATTTAGAGCTGGAAGAAATCTTAGAGGTCAAATATCCTTTTGCTTTACAAATAAAGAAGCTGAGGCCCAAAGAGGTTAAGTGCATAGCTAAAGGTCATACATAATAAACAGAAGAGGGCTCAAATCCAGTTCCTCTGACTCTGAATTCAAGAATGTTCCCACTATAACATAAAGTTATATGTGCTTATTATCCATACCATGACCACTGAACTGGTCCATTAGAACCTATATCTGCAGAAGATATACTACAAAATAAGCATAGCTTCAAAATGAATAATGAGAAGGGTGGGTTGGAATGAATCTGAGAAATTGTGCCATATTTTAACTTGAGGCTTCTCCCTGAAATAAAGCTCCATCTTTTTAACTGTAATATTCTTCCAACAGCAGAGTAGAGTTAGTAAATAGTGCTAGACTCTGAGTCAGGAAGGTGTGGGTTCAACCAGGAGAGTAATTTATACAGTGACAATAACTTTAAAAAGAAAAACAACTTTGAAACACTCAGTGTCTCCAGGCAGTTCTCTAAAACTACAAGTTGCAAAGCAGGTACAGATTTGCAGTGGTAGAAATAAACTTTCCCATCAGGAGTTGTATACCCCAATGATAACCAGTCCAAAATCCAAAATTTCTTCCAGTAAATCTATGATTAGAATCATGAACACTACTAAAACCGCCAAATAATCAAAACTTCAGGAGATGTACATTGTGTATAAAAAGCAGCAATATATAACAAATGACACATACAAAAATTGGTGTAAAGGATAAAACTAAATAGATATATAACTAGAAAAGCTACTGGGCCAATAATGAAATGAGATTGAGGCATTTGGTAATTTTTCAGAGATTTGTTGGATGATCCATAGACCCATTAGGTAGATCTTCCATAGAGGAGGTTTATAGAAGTTACATGAACAAGGGTCATACAGGATAAGAAGATATGGATAGGTTGCAATCTGGACCATCAGAACCAGTACCCACATCATTAAGATGATGGATCCATTGAATACAAAGTCTTAATAAAAAAAACAACTATAAGCATATAACGACAGACGGTAGATAATACAACAGTTGCTGTTTTAAAAAAGGAAAAAGTTCTGTAGGTCTAAGTAGTTGGAACCCTCAATTCTAGTCAGTAATTCAAGGGTGATATAGCACCAAAGTAGCTATTCTGATCTTAGGTTACATAAAAAAGGCAACAAAAAGGTGTTTAGAATGATGGAGTTTCCTCTGTATTATTGCCCTGGTCAGGCCATATTCAAAATACTATATTCAATCTGAGTGACACATCTTAAGATGAACACTAAAAAACCTGAATTTTTTTGTGGCAAGAGCAATAAAGTATCAAGGGGACTGATGTTCACACTAAATATGATCTATGAAGGAATTGTTTATGTTAAGCCTGGAGAAAAGAATTCTAAAAGGGGAAGTATGATAGTTGTCTTCAATTATTTAAAGAATTGCCATGTAAAAGAAGAATTAGCCCTGTTCTATTTGGTCACAAAACCATGAACGATGGACCACAGTTGGAAATCACAAAGATAGCTTAGTATAGTCAAAGGAAAGTTGGCTTCGAAGTCAGAAGGTCCTATGCCAAAGTTCCAGTTCTGACATATATTGGCTATGTGAACCTGAGCAAGTCACTTAACCTCTCAGTGCTCAAAAAAAAAACCTCTCTAAGTCTATAAAAGCTGTAAAGAAGACATTGGCCTAAACTAATACAAGGAGCTTCCTTGTCTGGGAATTCTCCGTGCCAGTGAAATTACAGGTCCAGTCCCTATCATTATCATGTAGAAGAAGGATCAGACTTGCTCTGCTTGGTCCCACAGTACTGAATTTAGAGCAATGGGTGAGTTACAGATTTTAGCTTAATGCAAAGAAAAATGCCCTAGTAATTAGGGCTAACCAAAGGTGGGAAAGGCCATTTTCAGACAGGGAGTTCCTTACTGGTCTCAAATGATACATCCTCACACAAAGGTTAGATGAGCACCTGTAAAGATGCTATAAAGTGCTCAGGTACAGATTAATCTACATGCCACTGTGGCTCTGTTCAACTTAGAGATTCTGTGATTTAAGCCACTAAAGATTCTCATTTTCTTCTTAGATAATTAGCCTGACAATCATATCACACCCTAAAGTTTTACTGATGAAGTAAAAAATAGAAATTGCCAAAGATAAACATTTTTTTAAAAGCAAGATGGTGCTATTACTAAAGCTTAGGGGGCATTACTTTTTTTCAATACCTCCAAAGATTTGTGATTTTATCCACTGCTGCATACTGTAATAACTTTATACCTTGAGATTCTGTGATTAAAACTTTTCATCACCTGGTGCTCAACCTTCTGAAAAGGTTTCACATAATTAGACTGGTCTTTAGATGTCAGGGAAATATTCCATCACTCTCTTTATGCAAAGCCTTTTTAGGGAAGAATTGCCAGAATTCGTATATTCTCATATCACTTTATAGGATCCAGGGTTGCCTCAATTCAAAGAAGAGGAATCAGCACAGCATTTTAAGAGGAGAGATACTAAATTAGCTATTAAAATTTGTTTTATCTTGATAAGTCTATTCACTGCATGTATATGAAATCTAGTTATCAAAAAAGTCAAAACTGTTTTTTCTTTTCAGAAAACAAAACTTAACAGGATCATTGAAATGTTATTCAATGAAAATTACTTTATCATGTCATAGTACCATAAGCATTTCAACTTTTCCCATAATTCTAGCACTGGTAGACTTCTTCAAACATACATACCACAGTTTTGTTTTGTATTTTTTGATAAATTTTTATTTATTTCTTTTGTATTTATACCACCTACCTATCCCACTACATCACTCCCCCACCCCTCCCAAAGTGTCATCCCTTAAAGGAAAGAAGGAAAAAAGTTCAAATTTTAAAAAGGTGACATTATATGCAGTTCCATGCCCATAGTGTCCCATCTTTGCAAAGAAAGGGGAAATGGAAAGTGGGTAATCTTTTCATATCTCTTCTTTAAAGCCAAGTATTATACTATAATAATTGTCTAACCCTACTTTTAGATTCTTTTATTTTGTTCAAAGAAGGGAAATTTACTTTTATGGTCCCTTTTAAGGATAATTTCTCCTGATCTAAGTATGAATAAATTTTGGCATGTTTTACTTTTCACTATTTCACATGAATGAAAACAGATTTGATAATTTATGACATTCAGTCAATCAACAAGTATTTAGAAAGTAACTACTTCATGCCAGGCCCTGACGATACAAAACAATGAATTAAAAAATAATCCCAATCTGCAAGGAGCTAAAATTGTAATGGGCAGTTAGGGGTTGCAGTAGATAGATTCCAGGTCTGAAGTCAGGAAGACTCTTTCTGAGTTCAAATCTGGCCTCAGACACTTACTAACTCTGTGGCCCTGGGCAAGTCACTTTACCCTGTTTGCCTCAGTTTCCTTATTTGTGAGGTGAAAAAGGAAATGGAAAATCTCTAAGAGTATCTCTGCCAAGAAAACCCCAAACCGAGTAAACAAAGAGTAAAACATAACTGAAACAACTAAACAACAAAACAAACATTCTAATGGGGAAGACAATAAGTATATAAATTAATATATACAAAATGATTAACATGAGAACAAATGCACACAGATAAAAAGTTGTTAAATACAGGGTATTTTGGGAAAGAAAGCACTAGCAGTTAGGGGTAATCAACAAAAGATTCTTCTGAAAGGTGGTGCATGAACTATGCCTTGAGGGAAGAAAAGGAATTTACAAGGTGGCAGTGAGAACAAAGATGCTTCAGGCCAAGAGAGTAGTGAATGCAAAGAAACAGAAATGGGAAATGGAGGATTCTATATGAGGAGAGAGAGAAGGCCAGTTTGTCTGGGTCACCAGAGTACTGGAGGATTAGTAAAGAACAATGAAGCTGAAAAGATGGGCTGGGGCCAGTTTGTGAAAAGCTTTAAAAGCTAAACAAAGGAGTTTATATTTTATCCTTAAGGTATTAAGGAACCACTGCAATTGATTGAGTAGAAAAGACTTTGGTAGCAAAATATAGGACCGATTTAAGCAGAACAGCATTGGAATGGAAACAGGAAGACCAATAAGAAAGTTGCTGGTATGTTGAAGGGTGTTGGTGTGTTGAAGAGGACCTAAACTAAGGTTTAATAACTGTGTGTATATACAAATGAATAGATGGATACATGAATAAAAAAAGTATTTTATTAAGCACTGTGTTAAGTGTTAGGGACACAGAAGCAAGCAATACAGTCCCTGCCACAAGGAACTTACATTCTAATAGGGAAAGGCACAACACATACAGGGGAATTGGGAGGATGACTAGTGAGTATGCACCCAACAGCACCATTTGCAAATGGCTCCAGCAAATGGAGCAGTGGCCTGGTTCCAGGGCAAGATAAGGCAAAAGCTCACCTATCAGAACCCCAAGGTCCTAGAGACAAAAGTCCAAGTTCTACTAGTTGGAGAATAAGAAGGATGGCCAGAATGCAGACCACTTGGTTTGAAAATGGCCAAGAAAAAGAGAAACGATTGGATGGGAGAGATTTGGGTTCAAGTCCCATTTCTGACACATATAGGCTAGGTGATCCTAGATAAATCAATGCTATAGACAACTCTCTAAGACTTTTAAATGGAAGAGAAGTTGCTGAATTGCATTGGTGGGAGGAGCTTCTGCACCTGGGATTTCCCTATACCAATGAAATCAAAAGTCTTTGTGTCTGCAAGGTGGCACAGTGAATAGAGCACCGGCCCAGGAATTAGGATTCAAATCCAGCCTCAGACACTTGACACACTTACTAGCCATGTGAACTTGGGCAAGTCACTTAACCTCAATTGCCCTCCAAAAAGCAAAAAAAATAAAAATAAAAATAAAAATAAAATCAAAAGTCTAGTTCCTCTCTCTTCTGTAACTTAACTACAAGTTACTTTATAATATGCATTTTTGCGTCTGCCATAGTAACAAGCACACAGTGCGCATTCAAATATTTGATTAACTGGAATTACAACTTGTCCTTATTTTAAGTTACAAATCACAATTTGTTTTTCAACCTTCATCTGCAGGCACTTAGATCCTCACCTGTATACTAAACTGATTATGTGTCAAAGGAAAAAATAAATGTCTGCTAGATTCTGGATATCTTTATATTGGGAGTTCATAGCCCAGCATACAAGATACAAAGGTAGGATGAGTAAAACCAAGTAAGAAGTAACTGGTTTGGGGAAGGAAAACAAGCAACATTTAGGAAAATATTTTTTTCCTAAACAAAATTTTACAAATAATGTATGGCATTTCTTTGGATCAAATATTTAATGAATATGATATATGTGCTATTTCACTAACCATGAGATAAACAATTTGGTTTTCCCAATAAAGAAAAAATATTTGTTTTTCTTAAGTTAGTTCAATCTGAATAATAAAGACATTTTAAAATTTGCTATATTTAGTGCTCTTATCCCAGTATGAAAATCGTATTAAACTTCTTTCTATAACGTATTCAATGTACTACAGAGCCTACAATTCATCTCTTATTCTAGGACTAGCCATAAAATGTACAAGCCAAATACTAATGCAATTCTGATAGACACCTGCTGGAGTGAAGAACAACATCAAAGTGTACCATTCATGTATTAGAATTTTATGTTCCTATGGGAAATGGTATCATGTTTCTGCTAATTACCTTGTCAGAAAGAGGAAAAGAAGCCTCTCCCGTGATGCAGGCTGATCTCGTGTGCTGAAATAAGAGTAAATCTGAAGAGCAAATAAGACAAGCCAGAAGACCATGAAAAGAACGGGGACAACCAGCTGATTCCATAAGGACATTCCCAAAGCCAAAAGGCCATATACTTCCACTACCTGAATATAAAAATAACACAAGCCCAATTAATTTGTGAAATCATTTTATATTCAGCCAAATTAACATGTATAGTGATTATGGAATTACATTTCAGGAGAGAAAATTCTAAAGAAACTTTTTTAGATTAGGAGAAAAATAAGCATAGTTTTTCTTTCACTGAAAGACTGCTTTGATTAACACTTATTTCTTTAATGAAAATAAACAGAACTCAACAATTATAAAATCTCAGATTTCTCAGTTTTACAACTACTACCTCACATATTGGCACAGTCTAACTCATAACCAAAAACAATATTTCAATAAACTAAAATGACTTTTCTGATCAATTATAAAGATATTATAACAATATTTTAATTTTAATAAATATCTGTACATAATGACACTTTAGAACTTCCTTTGATCTCCTTTATGACTTAGCAAAGTGTTTAATAAATTTAATTTCTTTTCTGTTTCACAACAGATTATAGATTTAAAAAATAGATTGTAGGCCATTATGAAAACAACATGGCTTCAAAAAAAATACTTTTCTTTTTTAAAAAACTGGTACTGATCTATGAACAATTTTTAGATATTAACTTATAATTAAATTTATATAATCTTAAAATATTAAACTTCAGGGGCGGCTAGGTGGCGCAGTGAGTAAGAGCACCAGCCTCGGAGTTTGGATGACCCGAGATCAGATCCGGCCTCAGAAAATGAGCACCCACGCATAAATCAAATGACTAGCCGTGTAACCTTGAGCAAGTTACTTAACCCCAATTGCTTTAAAAAAAAAAAATTAAAAAAAATTAAAAAAAATATATTAAACTTCTATGTCAAAAGCTGACTATATAATATATGTAGGATATATATATATAATATATATTGGATCTATATAAGCTATTCAATTCACAATAATTCACAGAAAACATCACCTATTACTTTTTATTACTACTTTATTCAAGCCAAATATTTTCATAGGAATTTCCAGTTAACCTCTCTGGGTTTCAGTTTCTTACATGGCACAATAAAAATTTTACACTACCTGTTTTCTAAGAGTTCTTCAAACTCTAAAAGCCTGTAATTCTATTCCTAACAATCTTATCCTCCTTATCAAAATAACAATTTTACAATTTACAATTTTACAAAATTACATAATTTCAATTTTTCTTCTATCCAACTTTTTCTAGGCCATAAATATCATGATCTCATACCTAAATCCATTTATTTCTAATCATTGTTTAATATCACCCACACTTTATTGGTGCAATGCATCCAATAGCAACCAAAAAGAAAGTTAATTCAACATTTGAAAATGAAGATTTAGTCCTTATGGTATTTAAGTATGCAATGAAATGGAATAATTTTACCATAGAAAATCTTAAGGAAAAATGTGTATCTCAAATTATGTTTTACTGTCTTTGATTATAGTAAGTTATAGAACAAAACATAATAATATAATCTTTTCTGGTGAGATAAATTGTATACATGATTTATAAGACATTAAAATGAAGTAATATTCATGAAGATATGTTACACTGACTCAGTTTTTGTGAATAAGCAAAATTTAAAATTCAGTTTTCCTTGATTAAGTATTTCAAAATCATTAATTTTCTTGGTTTCTATGATAAGCTATTGCTGATAATTATGATGACTGGGAACTGAATTTCACAAGGTCATACATAGAACTAATGAAAATTGTTTAGAGCTATAAATGAAATCTACTAGTGTGCAGATCCTACAAAGTTTATACTAATTACTCTAGCTAAAACGAAGTTTCCAACAGCCAATGTTACTTTCAAACCATAAACTAAGTACTTTTATGAATACATAAGGCACCATTCCTTTTCGTGGTAGATATAATCTAAATGGGAACGCTGATTACTATGCTATACTATAGGAATAACAGAGAACAAATAGGCCTAGACTCCTGGGGACTATTTAAGGAGAAGACATCATTTCCCATCTGACTATTCACCTGGACTTCATCAGTCTCTAGAAACTCATCTTATTTGAAAGATCACATCAACTCAAACTCTTATCTACTTAGTACCCTATCCCCTGGGGTCCCTCCTATCTTCTAACTAGAAAGGGTAGAGAGTAGACATCAGAGAACTCCTCTCAGAATCTCTATTTAAGATACTTTATCATTTCCCACTTGGTTTCAGGACTGCATCATGCCCCCAAACTGTATGTTCCTCCTCCCCATACCTGCTCTTCAGCTTCTTTTTATATGTTGTCTTCCTCCATTGGACTGTGAGCTTTTTGAGGGTTGGGACTGGTTCTTATCTTTCTTCCTATTCCTAGAACTTAGCACAGTGCTTGGCACAATAAGTGCTTAATAAATGTTTATTGACTAACTAGTAAAAGATTCTCTAGTCCAGTATTGTTCTGCGATTCTAATTCCTCTATGCCACTCTGGTCTCTAGCATTCCTATCTCTCTGCTTCCAATCCTGGTGAGTTGAGCCACAGGAGGTCTTGTATTTCATAACGTGTTCTCCAAAAAAGGTACCACATAAGGCATGTAGGGAGGAGTATTTCTTCACATCAGTGTTTTAGAAAGCCTCAGTCGCTCAGAGACATGATTTCAGACCATCCAGGTTCAGAGCAGAAGGATAAGACAAGATATAGTATATGCTCCTATGGCTGCCAGGGAGGGATTTGCATGCACGCCATAAATTCTGGACACTGTAAGTCAAGAGGGCTTCCTGTATCTTTATGTAGTGGATACAAATGCACATACATACATATATATACACATACACAAAATCAATGAATAGTGCAGAATAAATATGTAGGCCCATTTTCAGCACTTTACTTTGTATTCATGACAGTTTTGAGATGATAAAATCGAGATATAACTGATATTGTTGGCTAGGTTAATTTCTTAAATATTTAATTTATTAAATTTAATTTTAATTTGAGATGCTGATACATGTTTAGCACTTTCAAAAACATGATTTTAAAATATAAACTGATGATCAGCTTCTCTAAATTCTATTATTTTTGACTTAAAGTAATCTGGGATCAAAACACTTAAATGGAGGCATTGTGACACAGTGGAAATTATATCACGTTAAGAATATATATTTTCAGTGTAGCTAGGTGGTGCAGTGAATAGAGAACCTGCCCTGGAGTCAGGAGGCCCTGAGTTCAAATCCAGGCTCAGACACTACACACACACACACACACACCAAAAAGGAAAAAAAAACAAAACAAAACCTAGTGTGTGACCTTGGGCAAGTCACTTAACCCCAATTGCCCTACCTTCCCCCCTCCAAAAAAAAAAAAAAAGGAAATATATTAGCAAAGGTCTGACGCAAATTAAGAGACTAAATAAGACAATTGAAATGTAGCTCTGGCTTTCACCTATATTATAAACTGAAATAAATTACCATGAGAGAGAAATTTATCCATGGTCATTTTACTTCTAGTTGAATAACCAAAGTTCAGAAAAACAGTCAGACTTTAGCCATCAAGTAACCAACACTTCACACAAATCCCCACCAGAATTTTAATTAAACGTTAAATCATTACCATAATTACACCAAGTAATGTTACCACTAAGATAGATTTGGTTCAAAAATTTATGAAATGATGATAAGTAGTAAATTAAATGCCAAGTGCATTTTGTGCTTAGGTAGTATTTCAACCAAATATGTGTTTCTTACCTGGACCAATTCCCTATAAGCAGATTTAGCAAGATTATATGGGACCAAAAGGTTGGATGCAAGAAAATAGAGAACTTCTAATCCAGTAAAAATCATTGCAAATTTGTTTATGACAACAATAGTCTCCAGTGGAACAAGACAGAGTCGTGCCAGAAGAGGAAGCATGTGAGCAGAAAAGAGCCATATCTGTTTAGTTTTCATCACACATGAGCACAATGTACACACGACCAACTGACCTAAAAGGGGAAAAAAAGATGCAAAAATTATTATCATTTAATAAAACTGAACTCAAAGAATACATTCAACCTAATACTCTACACTGAGATGATGCTTTAATAATAAAACCTAGAGTAATTAATGCTTTTTGCATTCAGTCTCTAGGATTATATTCATGTGCTTCAAATGTCAATCTTTTGACAGTAATTCCATATTCACATTATCTATGAATCTAACATCCATCTGTCCACCATGAGTTATTTTTAAACACTATTTACTTCCATTGATTTTCATAACATCATTCCAAGCTGAAGTCAAGGATGACAGTGAGAAAAACATTTTGAAAAATTTAATTTAATTCAATATTATAATGCCACTGTTACTTTACTTTTATAACTCTGATTTCAGATGTACTCAACATTTTATGGGTAAAATTGTAGAGTTAAGAGATAAAGTAGACTCTTCAAGACTACCGAATAAAAGTGAGCTAGGAAAAAATTCATATGTCCAATTTCAAGTCTGAGTTTTAGTATAGATTGTGCTGCCCCCCCCAAATGACTCAGTCATGAAGGTTAAGTTTACATTCCAGTAGAATTTTAAGTTCCTTGAGGGCAAACTATTTTCTTTTTATATCCCCAGAACCTATACACCTTACAATAATATATAAAAAGCACTTAATACATGCTGAATTTATATGACTTTTTAAAAATGTTATGGGTGATTTTAATTTAGTTTTTTAAAAAATATTTTCTCGGGGCGGCTAGGTGGCGCAGTGGGTAGAGTGTCGGCCCTGGAGTCAGAAGGACCTGAGTTTGGATCCGGCCTCAGACACTTAACGCACACACACACACACAAACAAAAACCTAGCTGTGTGACCCTGGGCAAGTTACTTAACCCCAATTGCCCTCCTAAAAAAAAAAAAATTTTTTTTTCTAAAACTCTGGTCTGTTTCAAAATGCCATGGAGATTATCTAGGTTCTTAAAGATTATACTAGGGTGGCCTAATCAAGTAGAGGAGGCCTTGAGGCCATGCTTAGCAATTCTGTAGGTTGTCTAAAAATGAGCCTAACTGAATTCAAAAGACTTGCTAGAAAATCAGTGGTCACTAAGTGAGTTTCTGGTCACGCCGGCTCTGGAAGATCAGCCAAAAAATTATATAAGGTTGAAATCTACATCAATCAGTGGAGGAAGTGTTCATACTAATAAAATGATAGCTCCTCAAAGTACTGAAGTATTTTTTCTTTACAAATACTGATTTTAATTCCTAAATATGATATAAAAAAAAGTTCACCTGGTTTTGCTTTTAACATTTTTATACAGGAAGCAGATAAAACCTTTTTTTTAAATCTAGTTATTCTGAAAAAAAGCATGTGGCCTTTATCGGTATAATAAGGTCATTCTAGGCTTTTATGATCAATAATCAAATTAATGGTCTAATCTTTCTGAGAAAATGCTAAATAGAAGCATTACTAGAAACTAGAGGAAATGAAGTGCTACAAAAATATACTTTAGGACTCTTAAGATCTAGCATTTGCACCCCAAGTATCTATTACTTTTATGCACTTTACAGTATAATGTAAACTTACTGCAAGCACAGAAAATTCCCATAAGTCTGTGTCAGCATCACGTGGTGATAAGACCCAGGGTTACTGGTTTTATTTGTCTTCTTTCATTACTGAGCATGACTCACATACAATATACTGTTTTAGAAAACATAATGTTATGTAGGAGAAGGCAGGGATCACAAGGAATTCCTCACCCATGCTCTAAGAAAAGAGCTTTTTATTTTCTGATGTATACATTCAAACTGATTGCTCTAAACACTAAATAAAAATTTTACATTATTGGCTTTTGATTTTAAATGTCACCTATTAAAATCATGGCCAAGAACCTTATAATAATATTTGATGCTTTCAAATTAGTTAACGTTCTCTTTAAAGTTCACATCAGTGACAGGAGAAGACAGTCACTTTTTTTTGCCTTTTTTTTTTTTTTGGAGGGCTATTGGGGGATAGTCACTTTTTTAAAAAGAAGGTGAAACAACTTTGTAGTTATTTTAAAAGTTATGGGCTAGGGGCGGCTAGGTGGCGCAGTAAATAGAGCGCCGGCCCTGGAATCAGAAGGACCTGAGTTCGGAGCCGGCCTCCGACACCTAATCCACACAAACAAAAACCTAGCCGTGTAACCTTGGGCAAGTTACTTAACCCCAATTGCCCTAAAGGGGCGGCTAGGTGGCGCAGTGAGTAAGAGCGCCGGCCTCGGAGTTGGGATGACCCGAGATCAGATCCGGCCTCAGAAAATGAGCACCCACGCATAAATAATGACTAGCCGTGTAACCTTGAGCAAGTTACTTAACCCCAACTGCTTTAAAAAAAAAAAAAAGTTATGGGCTTTCACCCCCCCCTCACCATACTGCTCTATTTTTGTTAATAAGCATTTACTAAACACACCTATATGCAGACCACTGAAGTAATCAATATAGAAAATTTAGGGTATTGTTATCAACATCTTTGGATTATGCTAAATTAAAATCTTAACAAATTAAGACATACTAGAACTTTTTCTTCAAAACATTTCCATGAGTTTGAAGGGTTCATAAGAACCAATTCAGTGTTTTAAAAGTTTATGATAATTACCTATATCAATATGAAGCAAAATGATGCAAATATATACAGACTAAAACATAGAATTACAATTCAGTCCATTAAGGTAAACTGCTTCTTTTAAAAATCAATCTTCTTGGGAGAGAGGGTAGTTAGAAGCAAATACTCTTGAAAAGGGATAGGGTCAAAGGAGAAAACAATAAATGGGGCAGGGGAGAGTGGGGTAGGATGGAGGGAAATATAGTCTTTCACAATATAACTACTATGGAAATATTTTGTGTAACTACGTATTTACAACCCATATTGAATTGCTTGTCTTCCCAGTGGTGGTGGGTGAGGAGGGAAGAAGGAAAACAATCTGGAACTCAAAGTTTTAAAAATCAATGTTAAAAAACCTTTTTACATACAACTGGGAAATAAGATATACAGGCAATAGGGTATAGAAATCCATCTTGCCCTACAAGAAAGTAAGGGGTGGGGGGTGGGGGGGGATGAGGGAGGATATAAGAGAGAACAGATTAGGGGAAAGGGTATTCAGTAGGCTTGCTATCTTGGGGTGGAGGGTAGGGGAGAGACAGGGAGAAAATTTGTAACTCAAAATCTTGTGGAAATGAATGCTGAAAACTAAAAAAATAAATTTTTAAAAATCAATCTTCCCCCTCCATTCCCAACAGTGAGAAGATATACAGAAAAAATTTTTTATATATTTTATAAAAATATATATTTTATACATAAAACTATGGTTTTAGCTTGTAATTTTCAAATAAATAAAATGAAGACTTTTCCAAGCACAGTGATGACAGCCAATAATGGTGATATCATATTTTTACAGCACTTGTTACAAAGGGCTTTTCTACATACTGTTTCATGTGATCCTCACAACAGCTATATAAAATAGGTTTTATAATCCCTAATTTTACAAATGAGGAAACAAAAGTTCACAGAAGTAACTTCTGTACAGTCATAGAAGCAGCTAGTTTAGTTATACCAGCACTACAACCTGGTATTCAGAATTCTATTCTAGCACTTTTTATTATACCATGAAATGATCTCCAGATAATCTATAAATAAAAACTGACTTATTATAGAGCTTTAAAGTCTGCAAAGAACATTATCTCAAATAAGCCTCACAAAAGTCCTATGAGGTAGTTACTATAAGTATTAAGTTAAATAACTTGTTCATGGTCACACAATATCACAGGCAGGATTGAACTCCGGTCTTCCTGATTCCAAATCTGGCACTCTTCCCACTCCAACATGCTGTCTCCTCCCTCCTAATCACTAACTTCGCACAGGGATGGGGAATCTGAGGCCTTAAGATCACATGTGGCCCTCTAGGTCCTTAAGTGCTGTCCTTTGACTGAATCTAAACTTCACAGAATAAATCCCCTTAATAAAATAATTTTTTCTGTAACATTTGGACTCAGTCATAAGGAACACCCAAGGAACTAGAATGCCATATGTGGCCTTGCCATCACAGGTTCCCCACCTGACCTAGCACATCTCACCTATAAGTATAAAGAAACCTTAAAATATAAAAACTAAAATAGATAACTAAAATCAAGAATCCATCTTCTCAAGAGAGAAAAGACTCTTAATAAATAATGTTCACTCCTTCCTAAGTAAGTTCTTATCCATCATCTTACCTGGTTTTGTTAATTACGCTTACCTATTAGGGCTGTGGTGAAACGATTCATGGACAAAGGCTCTAAGTACATTGGTCCTTCATAGGCTGATTCCAGTTCACTTCTAACATAATCCCTAAAATGTCCAAATAATGAAATTTTATTTTTATGGGCATTCCAAGAACACAGAAGGAAAGGGAAATTGAAAGAAGTAAAATTCCACAGTTTAGACAGACAATTTCCTTACAAAATGAGATTATGCTAGTAAAATTATTTTTTATATCCTGCCAGGCAGAGCATTTCTAGCTCATATTGGTCTGATCATCCACAGTTGAACACACTAACTTAACTCTAACACATTGATGATATTTTGGTCCTCTTCAAGAATGAAGCACAAAAACCAATCAACCAATTAATAAGATTGTAAATAGTGCATTTTTTTGGAAATGGTTTTTTCTTCTTGCATTCCCCCATACCTACCACATAATATACTGGAGCTTAATTTTATTATTTCAGGGAACAAAAGCAGGAAGAGAGAGAGTTATCTTGCAGTTAGCTTCACAATATTTCAATAGAAATTTTATTTCCCCTTCACAGGTCTTGTCCAATAAAATGTCTCTAAAGCAACTTGTCTTCCTATACTGCTATTTGGATTACTAATAATAATAAGCCATCCCTTTCTACTTTCTTTCTAGTGCCTGGGTCTCTACCCCGGAAAAAAAAAAAAAAACAAACCTTTTTCTCAGTCTTCCTTTGTTTCTGCCTCTTTTCCATTATTTATTATTTACATATCAAAGTAACCATACAAATCAAATTTGCATATAACAAGAAAACACCAGTTTGACCAAAAATTGGTTGGCTTGGTTTCAGAGTATTTTTGCAAATTTAAAGAATTCTGATCAATGAAATCACCAGAATTCCAGTTGGTGAAATATGCTACTGTGATAGAGCAGTGATTGACTCAAGATGTAGAATGAGACATGTGTTTCTGGTCATAGCCAAAGTGGTCATCTGCTTTACTTGATTGTATGTATTTGTTGCAAGGGTTTTGTTTTCCTTTTTTTCCAATAGGGGAGAAAGACAGGGAGGAAAAGGGATAGGGATTCCCCACTATTGAAAAAGATAATAAAAGGAAACACTGTCCCGTTTATCTGCATAGCAGCTCTGAAATTACATGTGGAATGTACTATACACTCTAAAAGAAAAATAGATTTTATGTAACAGATGATGTGGATACAAAGGTGCCCTAAGGGTTAATATTAAGGGTTGCTTTTTCAGTACTTTCTGAGGTCCCTCCTGAGGCTGAGCATCCTAAAGTCTCTTCCCCTTATCTTGGAATACTACAAAACTCCCCCCTTATCCTGGATCACAAAATTCCTAATCTCCCTCATTCTGGGTCATAAATTTTCCTTTGTCTCCTTTATCATGTCCTTATAAAAACAAGCCCCTAACCCTCTGTAGATTGCTAGTCCACTTCCAGGGCTAGCCTGCTGCTTCTGCATCAATAAAGCTCCCTTTGGTTAGGAGAAAATCATCTAAGTGAATTCTTTCACATCTGAACCTGCTCTCCCAACTCTGATCTCAAAAATTTGGCACTGAAACCTACTGGCCCAAATATTAATTGGATCCTGATGATCTTCTTCTAGACGATGGGATAACAGGTTAAGTACCCTTTTCTTTGTTTTCTTCCCCAGACCTTTCTGTTCCTACTGTCTCCCTGACTGAGAGACCCCTGGAGTGAACAGACAATGCCAGCCGACTCTGACAATCCAAACTTCTGAGTGGTCAGTCAGAATGTGGACCCTCATATAAGGGAACACCCTTGCACTGGGTTGGTGACATTTTTTTCTCCCCTCAGTTTTGGGATGCTGGGACAAGCAGCAAGAGGCTACTAGGAGACTGCTAGGAGGAAAATTCAGGGAGGAGATCTTAGGGAAAAGTACCTAGTGTTCCACTGTAACACGGCCTGACCTCAGTATAATCTAGAAAAGAAATTTGTGAAGGGAATTTCTAAACAAAACAAGCTTAGTAAGAAATTTGGTCGGGGCAACTAGGTGGCGCAGTCAATAGATCACTGGCCCTGGAGTCAGGAGGACCTGAGTTCAAATCCAGCCTCAGACACTCAACACAAAAACTAGCTGTGTGACCTTGGGCAAGTCACTTAACCCCAATTGCCCTCCAAAAAGAAAAAAAAAGTGTTAAGTGTCTGAGGCAATATTTGAACTCAGGTCCTCCTGACTCCAGGGTGGGTACTCTATTCACTGAGCCACCTAGCTGCACTCCCCCTCCCCAGCACCACCCCCCACCGCCAAGTCTTTTATGATAACTGGAGTAAGTCAGTCTCTTATAAGTAAATTCATCTGTATACCTACTGAACTCAAGGGCAGAAAGATTCTACCTGCAAAAGTGTTTTTACTTATATTTAAATGTATTGAATACATTTACATGCATAGAGTTGGATCTTCAATAGCATCTGATCCTCCTAAAGGAACTGGAATCAGAGTGGAAATTTTTGAGAAAATAACAAGATTAGATAATCCTACATGTCAAAAGTGAATAACAGCATCAAGGGGCTCTTGTTTTCTTTGTTTTCCTCTATTCTGACATCACTTTTAATGCTCCTTCTATCTGGGCCCTGCAAATTCACCTTGTCTGTCAGATCTGTGTCTCCTAAACTAAGGCTGTCCACCCTGCAGATGGTCGTGCAACAAGGATACTTGTTCCACCTTCTTCTCATCCCCTGAATGCTGAAGCAGCCTCATTTTTCTCCCCTCCCCACCCTATTCAGACAGGGACAGCTCTATGGTCCCTCTCCCAAAAGCATTTGGGTGGATGATGAGGCAAACAGAAGTGCTGAGGCAGATTATACAAGCAGGAGGCAGGATGTGAAATGTGAGATAACATGCAGGGCATGACTAGCCAGAAAAGTGATCAAAGAAGACTATTCATTGAAGCCCCTCACTGTGGGGACTTGCCTGTGTGCTTTCTAGCTATGCTGTGTTCTGGGCCCCACCTTAAACCACTTTTATTTCCAGCCCACGAATTCCTGATTTCCACTCTGTGCCTGGAGTTAGGTCTGCTTCCTCAGGACTAGAAGCCTGATGACAATTCAAATAGGGAACTCTGTGGGGTAAGGCAGTGTAGGTGATTGCTGGGTGTGTCACCATCATGCCCAGGTTACTAGCTTACTCCCCATAGCTTTCCCCCTATTCCCTGGAAACTCTGCATGGAATTCATCCTTTGAGCACTTGAAAGACACTATAGGCAGCCTCTTGGATGAAAGACATTAACTATCTATATCCCAGTCTATCTCCCCCTACCTCTTCCTGACGGTTGTGGTTCTTCTCTCCTTTCCTCCATTCTGACCCCATTATTAATCATTTTTACTTGCTCTTATATTTGGTCTGTGCTTGTTTAACCTCCTGGTATGCTTTATGTCTTCTCCCCTGCAGAAATTCCACTCTCAGCTCTAAGGATATCTACCCCTACTCTTGGTGTGCCTGAGTGGTTTGCCTCTCTCCACCCTGGACTCTGCTGGCATTGGAATCCACAACCCCATGCTGACCATCCCTCCTCAACCTCTTCTCGGTCTTGAAATGAACTCTTTGCCCCATTCAACAGGAAGCAGCTACTGAATTCAATGACCTTTGCCCCTTTTCCTCCACCCCCGAAAAATTTCTCCTATCTAGTGGTTGAGTGGGGAAATGATATGAATACAAAGGTGCCCTAAGGGTTAATATTAAGGGTTGCTTTTTCAGCACTTTGTGAGGCCCCTCCTGAGGCTGAGCATCCTAAAGTCTCTTACCTTTATCTTGGAATACCATAAAACCTCTCCCCTTACCCTGGATCACAAATTTCCCTGTTTCCCTCATCCTAGGTCTCTCCCTTCCCTTGTATCCCTTATCCTGTTCTTATAAAAACAAACCCCTATCCCCCTGCAGATTTGCTAGTCTTTTTTTCAGGGCTAGCCCACTGCTTCTGCGTCAATAAAGCTCCCCTTGGTTAGGAGTAAATAGTCAAAATTAATTCTTTCACATCTGAACCTGCTCTCCCAACTCTGACCTCAACACAGAGATTCATGATTTCATATACAATTATCTACTCTTCAACAACATATAAGAAAAATGTCATTTGGTAATTAAATTCAGAATTTAAAAAAAATTAAAGAGTATTCAGGTTACTTTAATATAAAAGTAGTTTAGAAATCATAGGATCAGTTTAGAACTTAAAATAACATGTGTATTGAAATACAGGTTTTACTTTAAAGAAAAAAATATCTAGGTCATTTAATTTTGTACCTTATCGGCTGGTTGCTAAACTTAAAAAGGAAGGAAAATCTTTGGACATAAAACTAAAAGAAAGATGTGATTTAATAATTTTTCCTTTCAAAAAACAATCTGTTGTATCCAAGCTTCCTTTGCGGGGGAAATATCTTTCACTTCCAACCAGTTATTACATAGCCTTCATACTGCTAGGTACGCTAGAGCAGATGTATCAAACTCAAATAGAAAGTAAGCCACTACTCCACACATGAGGATCCCTATCAACACATTGATTTAGTTTTTGTTGTATTTTTACTTACTGTTAAATGTTTTCCAGCTGGGAGTATGCTGTGTTGTGGAACACCTGTGCCTCACAGAATACAGTTTGATACCACTGACCTAGAGTACTCTATAGGGTTTAGCATCAAACTCAAACAGAAAAGATGCTAGCAGGCCTCATATTTCTTACAAAATCACAAATTATTGGTATGTGGAGACAGTTAGGTGGCCCAGTGGAGAGAGCAGTGGGCCTGGAGTCAGGAAGACCTGAGTTCAGATTCAGCTTCCAATATTCACCCAGTGACCTGGACAGGCCAACTTTTAACCTCTGTCTTTACCCACTAGAGAAGGAAATGGCAAAACACTTTGTCAAGCAAACCCCATACAGAAAAGGACCTATCTGTACAAAAAATATTTATGGTAGCTTTTTTTGTGGTGGTAAAGAACTGGAAATTGAGGGAATGTCCATCAACTAGGAAATGGCTAAACAAAGTGTATGATTGTAATGGAATGCTAATTATGCTGTAAGAAATGACAAGAAGGATGATTTCAGAAAAACTTGGTATGACTTACATACAAACTGATGCAAAGTGGAGTAAACAGAACCAGAAGAAAATGTAAACATAAGAGCAATATTGTGTGAATGATCAACTGTGAATGACTTAGTTATTCTCAGCAATACAATCAATGATCCAAGAATTCCAAAGAACTCATGATGAAAAACGCTATATACCTCCAGAGAAAGAACTGATCAAGTCTGAATGCAGAATGAAGCATACTATTTTTCACGATTTTTTTCATGTTTTTTTTGGGGGGGGAGGTGGGGAGGGAAGGGAGGGTCTCTGTTTTCTTTTACAACATAACTAAAAAGGAAATAAGTTTTGCATGTGCACATATAAAACATATCAAATTCCTTTCCTTCTCAATGAAGGGGAATGGGAGGTAGGGAAAGAATTTGGAACTCAAATTTTTTTTATTATTAAAAAAAAATAAGGGGAAGTTTTGAAAAGAGAAAAGAAAGAAAACTCAATATAGGATCACAAAGAGTTGGACACTTCTGTTCTTGGGCTCTTAGGCAGATCAATCTTCAAACACTCCTTCATATATTCAAGTAGAATTGTGTACATTTTCAATTCATTTACTTCCTATTAGGAAATTAAATTATACTAATTTCAGCATAATAAAACAAAGACTGGACTCTTGTGTGATCAGGCACTGGCTTGTTGTCAAAAAAACAGATATTCTTTTTTAATGTTGAAAGCAGTTTTGGAGATCTTGTCTTTTTAAATACTCCAAAATGTCTGACTGTATTGGCGTGGGGTTAATCTCTCCACCAATACAAATCAATCCTCCTTGATCACCTTCCTGAGTTTCCGTATCTCCCTCATTTCCCACAAAAAAATCTTTGGGTTACAAGACTTGCAAAACTTAGTTGAGGTAATCTTTCAGCAATAAACAAGACATAGCGTGGCCACCAAACTACCTGTCTGATAGCTTAGTCTCAATCTCCTTTGTTGAATTTTTACCTAGATCATACTCCCCAACAATGGGTGTCTTCCAAGGGTCAATGCTGGGTCTTATTATCTTCTTCCTCAATACTGTCACATCTTGCAGTCTCATCAGCTTCGTTGGGTTCAATTATCATTGCTGTAGAGATGATTCCGAGAACTATATATCCAGTTCTATTCTCTCTTTTGAACTATACTCCTGCATCAACAACCACCTTTTGGACATCTCAAAGTAGATGTCCAGTACTGAACTCATTCCCTTTCTCCTCAAAACAAGCCATCTCCCTGTTGAAGATACCAACATTCTCCAAGTCACCCACCCTTGCAACCCTAGTGCTTCTCTCACATCTGTACTGCAATAACTTTCTGAACTGTTTCCATACGCAAAGTCTCTCTCTACTCCAACCTATCCTCTACTCAGTTATCAGTGATCTTCCTAAAAATTCAGATCTGAATGTTAATCCCCTTCTCAATAAACTCCAAAGGTTCTTTATTATCTCCAGAATCAAATATAAAAGCCCATTTGGATTTAAAGTCCTTTAAAACCATTGGTAAAACCCTAAAGAACACAAAACCATTTTTTGTTCCATGATGAATATCAGAGAAAGACTTTCGTCTCAATCTCCTTTGTTGAATTTTTACCTAGATCATACTCCTAGATCATACAGTTAGGGACACAACAAGTAACAAATCTAATAACTATTATGCCCAGGGCATGTGATGCAGCAATTTTCTTTTATTCATTTATCCATTCAACAAACATTTATTAAGTGCCTATAATTTTATCTCCTGCAATGATGATCATTTCTGATGCTTAAATCTAACAAAAACTATTATCAAGAGTTTGTGGTCACTTTGAACCACTAAAAAAAAAAAAGAAAGAAAGAAAGAAAGCTTTTAAAGCAGCAAATGGGATGAAACAATTCTACATGTATAATTTATACATATAATTTAGTTGCTTTATCTTCTATAATGAGGTTTTATCTTAATACACAAACACAAGTGTAAAATATAACTAATGTTTTATAAAAATCTTGATAAATGATCCTGTGAATAAGTTTATAAAATCAATATTCATTTCATTACGATAGTCACTAGTGAACTTATTTTTCTCTCTGAAGATCCTAACTATTCAATAAAAGGGGGAAAAGAGGACTGAAACAAAGACTAGGTCCTTATATAAAAGACTTAATTCCTATGTCTTATTTCATTCAAACAACAGACACAACAATACTCCTTTATTTAATTCTTAACCCTTACTGTCCTGCCACCATGGACAAAACAGAGCACAGTAAAAACAAAGGCTTGTTTTACTGAAGCTATGATTTAAAGCATAATCTAAAGAACTGTTTGAAACAATTTAAGCCAAGAACTAAGAATCTGGGGCTGTAATTCTCCAGTTCTATTTTTTATAAAATTCAGCCTTTTTAAGAAGCAAGAACTGATGAGATGCCCCAAGAGCACATTATAAACTTTTAACTCAGATGACCTGCATGATGACATTTATTATTAAGTTTATCAGAGGAAAATAACTTATACCCTAACTCAAATGAATAACAAACAATAGCTTGTTCCTCCCATATCTCTTCATTTGGGCAATCTGCAGAATGCAAGCAATGCAGAATATTAACAGAACAAAAAACTTTTTACAACCTAGTCACAGTATCCCATGACAGCTTGTTCTCTTTTCTGATTTTAAGCTGTTTCTGAATGTGTTAGATACACTGAAATTGTTTTCTTGAAAATAATCTGCAGGGGCAGAGCCAAGATGGCAGAGTAGAAACAGCACTTCCAAGGTGCTCTGCCTCACACCACCTCCAAACAATGTGAAAGGGGAATATGAACAACTTCTGGAGCCCCAGCACCCACAGAACGACTCAGAGAAGCTAACCTCCTGCTGAGGACAGCCCAGCAGCCCTGCAGGGAGTGGCCAGCGCAGCGCTCTGAGAGTAGGCAGCACAGTGTGCTGGGAACCAACAGTGCAGAGCTCTGGGAGCCATGGTTTTAGCCCCAGGGCAGTAGGGCCAGCAGCTGGCTGGAGGGACCCCAGAACACCAGCAGCTGTGGCAATTCCAGAACTATCAGCACAGATATGACTGGGACAAAGTGAGAGGTTAGTGCCCTATGGACTCTGGGACCAGTATTTGGGGAACTCGTTGGCTTCCTCCCCTGGGGGCGAAAAGCTACTGGGGAAATGCAGTACAGAGGCCATTTTGCAGCATCAGTGGCAGCTCCAGCTCCTGGTCTGCGAATTGTAGAGAGATCCAGCAATCAGTCTGGGGGTTAATCACTCTTGCTTTAACCTGCTTGGATCTGGATTGTGGTCTGGAGGGGAGGTTTGGGGTGGGTATCCAATTTGCCAGAGAGGGTGGAGGCTTTACAGAGGCCACCCAACATCCGGAACTTGTGAAGACCCCACTTTAGGATGGAAGCTCTCCTGTCTGGTGGCAGAGTACTACTGTGGCAACAAGCCCAAAAATCAAGTAATTAAGTGGCAATATGCCCAGGCAAAGGAAACAAAATAAACAGAAAAATGCAACATTAGACTCCTATTTTGGGGGCAAAGAGGATCAAACATGGAACAGGAAGAAGACTGTGAGGTCAGAACTCCTGCACCAAAAGCCCCAAATGAAAATACAAGCTGGCTACAGGCCATAGAGGACCTTAAGAAGCAGATAAGAGAAGTGGGGGGAAAATTAGGAAGAGAAATGAGAGAGATGCAAGAAAAGTATGAAATGATAGTTAACATCCTGACTGAGGAAAACAACATCTTAAAAAATAGACTAACGAGGGGTGGCTAGGTGGCGCAGTGAGTAAGAGTGCCAGCCTGGGAGTTGGGATGACCCGAGATCGAAACCGGCCTCAGAAAATGAGCACCCATACATAAGTAATGACTAGCCGTGTAACCTTGAGCAAGTTACTTAACCCCAATTGCTTAAAAAAAAAAAAATAGACTAACTCAAATGGCAAGAGAGGCCCAGAAAGGCAATGAGGAGAAAAATGCAGTAAAAAGCCAAATTTGGAGAAACAGCTCTTCCAAGCCTCTCTGCCCCCAGATTCCCCACAAACTATGTAAAAAAGGACTCTGAACAACTTCTGGAGCCCCAGCACCCACAGAACGACACAGAAAAGCTAACCTCCCGCTGAGGACAGCCCAGCAGTCCTGCAGGAAGGACCAGCGCAGCAGTCTGGGGAGCGCAGAACGCAGGAGCCCAGCCGAGCGGAGCCTAGGTCTGGGCGGGCCGAGGTTTTGGCCCCAGGGCGGCAGGGCCGGCAGCGGCTGGAGGAACCCCAGAACACCAGGAGACCCCAGAATTATCAACATAGACTTGCCTAGGACAAAGTAAGAGGTTAGTGTCCTATGGACTTTGGGACCTGTATTTGGGGAATGCATCTGCTCCCTCCCCTGCGGGCTAGAAGCCACTGAGGAGACACGCCATTTTGTAGCTTTCAGAGGCATTTCCGGCTCCCAGCCTACAAATCATGGGGAGACCCAGCGATCAGTCTTGGGGGGTAATCGCTCTTGCTTTAACCTCCCTGGATCTGGATTGTGATCTAGGGTGGAAGTTGTGGGTGGGTTTACAGCTTGCCAGAAACGGAAGTTGCCCCCCACACGTTCGGGACGGAAATTCCTCTAGCTGGCCTTAAAGCCATAGTGTGGCAACAAGCCCAAAAGTCAAGCAATTAAGTGGCAACATGCCAAGGCAAAGGAAACAGAAAAATGCAACCCTAGACTCCTATTTTGGGGGCACAGAGTGGGAAAAGGACGGTGAGGTCAGAAGTCCTGCTCCAAAAGCCCCAGGGGAAAACATGAGCGGGTTGCAGGCCATAGAGGACCTTAAGAAGGACTTTAAAAATCAAATAAGAAAAGTGGAGGAAAAATTGGGAAGAGAAATGAGAAGGATGCAGGAAAAGTATGAAATGAGGGTCAATAGCCTGACTGAGGAAAACAACACCTTAAAAAATAGACTAACTCAAATGGCAAAGGAGGCCCAAA
Organism: Gymnobelideus leadbeateri; assembly: GCA_011680675.1. Lineage (NCBI taxonomy): Eukaryota > Metazoa > Chordata > Mammalia > Diprotodontia > Petauridae > Gymnobelideus > Gymnobelideus leadbeateri. The sequence goes on from WOXC01007527.1 coordinate 718,664, forward strand.
AGAGCAATGAGGAGAAGAATGCCTTAAAAAGTCGAATTTGCCAGATGAAAAAAGAATCTCAAAAGCTCACTGAGGAGATTCATTCCTTTAGAGTTAGACTGGAGCAAATGGAAGCTAATGACTTTATGAGAAATCAAGATGCTGTTAAGCAGATCCAAACAAATGAAAGATTAGAAGGCAATGTGAAATATCTCATGGGAAAAACCACTGACCTGGAAAATAGATCCAGGAGAGACAATTTAAAAATTATTGGACTACCTGAAAGCCATGATCAAAGAAAGAACCTAGAAATCACCTTCAAGAAATTCTCAAGGAAAACTGCCCTGATGTTTTAGATCCAGAGGGCAAAATAGAGGTTGAAAGAATCCACCGATCACCTCCTGAAAAAAATCCCAAAAAGAAAACTCCCAGAAATATTATAGCCAGGTTCCAGAATCCCCAGATCAAGGAGAAAATACTACAAGCAGCCAGGAAGAAACAATTTCAATATTGTGGAAACACAATCAGAATAGCCAGGACCTGGCAGCTTCTACACTGAGGGATCGAAGGGCATGGAATATGATACTCCAGAGGGCAAAAGAGCTGGGAATGAACCCAAGGGTCACCTACCCAGCAAAACTGAGTATTTTGTTTCAGGGGAAAATATGGTCATTCAGTGGAATAGAGGACTTTCAAGCATTCATGAGGAAAAAACCAGAGTTGAATAGAAAATTTGACATCCAGACGCAAGAAGTAAGAGATGCCTGAGAAGGTAATCAGGGAAAAGAAATCAAAAGGAACTTATCTAAGCTGAACTATTTACATTCCTATATGGAAAAGCAATATCTGTGACTGATTATATCTTTCTCACTATGAAAATAATGGAAGAAGGGGGTGTGGTCATATGAATACATATATGAATGTGTGTGTATATGGTTACAGTTATATATGGATAGAGGGCATAGGTTGAATTTGTTGGGAAGGGAGAATACTCAAGGGATGAAATTATGAGGTGAGAGAGGAAAGTGGCAAGAGGAGATGGGGAGAGACAGGGTAGGGTAAACTCTCTCATGTAGAAGAAGCAAGGGGAAGTGGTTGCAAGGGAGGAGGAGAATAGGAAGGCAAAAAAGGCAAAACCACATTCTCATTGAATTTGGTTCAGGGAGAGAATGACATACATACTAAATGGGATATCTCAACCTGCAGCAGAATAGGGGGAAGGGGGATGAGAGGAGGATGATGGATGGGAGGGCATCCTTGGGGGGAGGGGAGGTTGGAAGTACCCACTATAGAAGAGGGACAGGATCATGTAGGGAATGGACCAGGTGGGGGGTGGGATGAGTGGGAGGGAATTTTAAGCAGCCTTGTACAATATATCTACTATGATAATGTTTTGCATAGCTAGACATGTACAACATATACTGAATTACTTATATCCCAAGAAGGAATGGGTGATAAGGGAGGAAGGAAATGGATCTGAAATTCGAGGTCGTAACATTAAATGTTTCAAATATATATATAAATACTATTATTAATACTCTTTTGCCTATAATTGGGAGATGGGATGTGCAGGCATTGGGACACAAAGATTCATCTTCCTCTAATGGAAAAGTCGATGGGGGCATGGGAGAAGGGATGGGAGAGAGCAGATTGGAGGAGGCGATATCTTGTGGGACTGCTATTCTGGGAGGTTGGGTAGGGGAATAATGGGGCAAAATGATTGTAACTCAAAATCTGGCGGAAATGAATGATGTAAAACAGAAGTTAATAAAGTATTTGTTTAAAAAGCAAAAAAAAAAAGCCAAATTTGCCAGATGGAAAAAGAATCTCAAAAGCTCACTGAGGAGAATCACTCCTTCAGAATTAGACTGGAGCAAATGGAAGCTAGTGATTTTATGAGAAATCAAGATGCTGTTAAACAGATCCAAACAAATGAAAGAATAGAAGGCAATGTGAAATATCTCATGGGAAAAACCACTGAACTGGAAAATAGATCCAGGAGAGATAATTTAAAAATTGTTGGACTACCTGAAAGCCATGATCAAAGAAAGAACCTAGAAATCACCCTTCAAGAAATTCTCAAGGAAAATTGCCCTGATGTTTTAGATCCAGAGGGCAAAATAGAGGTTGAAAGAATCCACAGATCACCTCCTGAAAAAGATCCCAAAAAGAAAACTCCCAGGAATATTATAGCCAGGTTCCAGAATCCCCAGATCAAGGAGAGAATACTACAAGCAGCCAGGAAGAAACAATTTCAATATTGTGGAAACACAATCAGAATAGCCCAGGACCTGGCAGCTTCTACACTGAGGGATCGAAGGGCATGGAATATGATATTCCAGAGGGCAAAAGAACTGGGAATGAACCCACGGGTCACCTACCCAGCAAAACTGAGTATTTTGTTTCAGGGCAAAATATGGTCATTCAGTGGAATAGAGGACTTTCAAGCATTCTTGAGGAAAAAAACAGAGTTGAATAGAAAATTTGACATTCAGACACAAGAAGCAAGAGATGGCTTGAGAAGGTACACAAGGAAGAGAAATCATAATGAACTTATCAAAGTTGAACTATTAACATTCCTACATGGAAAAACAATAACTTTGTCTGATGAAACCTTTCTCATTATGAAAATAATTGAAGAAGGGTATATGGACATATGAATACATATGTGAATGTGTGTATATATGTTTACAGGTATACACGGATAGAGGGCACAGGTTGAATTTGATGGGAAGGGATGATACTTAAGGGGTGAAGTTAAGAGGTGAGAGAGGAAAGTGGCAAGAGGAGATGGAGAGAGACAGGGTAGGGTAAACTATCTCATGTAGAAGAGGCAAGGGGAAGTAGTTGCAGGGGAGGGGAAGAACAGGAAGGCAAAAAGGCAAAACCCTATTCTCATTGAATTTGGCTCAGGGAGAGAATCACATACATACCAAATGGGATATCTCACCCTGCAGGAGAGTAGGGGGAAGGAAGATGAGAGGGGGGATGATGGAGGGGAGGGCATTCCAGGGGGAGGGGAGGTTGGAAGTACCCACTTTCGAAGAGGGACAGGATCAAAGTAGGGAATGGACCAGGTGGGGGGTGGGATGGAGGGGAGGGAAATATAAGCAGGCTTTTACAATATATCTACTATAGTAATGTTTTGCATAGCTATACATGTACAACACATACTGAATTGCTTATCTTCCCAGAGGGAGTGGGTGCCAAGGGAGGAAGAGAATGGATCTGAAATTCGAAGTCTTAAAATTAAATGTTTCAAATGTAAAAAAAAAAAAGAAAGAAAGAAAAGAAAATGAAATGATTTAAAGAAAGGAGGCGATGTGATATGGTGAAAAGAGTATTAGATTTGGAGTCAGAGGACCTAAGTTCAAATTCCACTTCTGTGATTTACTACCCTTGTGATACTGGGCAAGGAAATGAACCTCTCTGGTCCTCAAATTTCCCCATCTATACAATGAGGGGGTTGGAATGAATGACTCCTAAATTCTCTTCCAACTCTAAATATAAGTCCTATAATACCATATGATTTCATAACAAATATCCTAACTTTCATTCAAAGCTCAGATGAAGTGCCACCTCCTACAAAGGACCTTGCTTGATTCCCAAGTTACCAGTGAATTCCAAAATTGTTTTGTATAGTCTTGGTATATACTCTGTATTTATTTACATATGTGAATGTTTATCAGAATGTAAAATTCTTGACTGCTATGACCTGGGGTTTTTTGTTGTTGTTGCTTTGTATTTGGCTCTACAATGTATAAGTACAGGACTTATTAGCACATAGTAGATATTTATAAATGTTTGCTGGTTGTTGCTAGTGCTTCCCCCCCCAAAAAATTATTTTGTATTTTCTATGCACACATTTTGTGTTTATTTATGTACTTGCATAATTTCCTCCCTCAACAGAATGTCTGAACGCTCTCCCCCACTTCTCCTTAATTCTGAGGGTAGGAAGGAGGGAGTTTGGGTTTGTTTTTTTTTTTTTTTTTAATTTTTTATCACTAGTACCTACCACAGGGCAAGGGCTTTCTTATCTATTTGGCACTAAATGTGAAGAGACTAATGCTCTTATACCAAATGTCACAATAAGTTCAAACTGCCTGTATAATCTGAATTTAAAAGCTCACAAAACAAAAAAAAAATTAGAAGAGAACCAGATCAGATATTTTTATAGTATAGAAAATGAGAATGCTTATCCAAACAAGGGAGATCACAGAAGATAAAAAAAAGAAAATATCTATTTCATGAAACTAAAAAGCCTTTTGCACCTAAATAAACAAACAAACAAATGCATGTATGTAGCTCTGGTAAGAAGGAAAGTCATGGATTTTGGGGAAAATACTTGCATCAAATGTTTCTGATAAAACGCTCACACCGAAGATACAAAAGGAATACTATATGTTAAAACTAAGAGCCATCTCACCAATGGATGTGCTCAAAGCACCTAACCCAACCTTTCTCAAAAAAAAAAAACTGCAAACTATTAACAACAATATAAAAGACTGTTCTAAATCATGAATAAGAGAAATGCAAATAAAACCGATGTTAGGTTTTACCTCACACATTGAAAATCAGTCAAAACTGTAGCCTTGGGGTGGTGGGTAGAGGGGGAGGATGGAAGAAAAAAAGAACAAAGTAAAAAAGTGTACAGCAGAAAACAAAAGAAAACCTACAAGAAAACAAAGACATAAGGCTTTGACATAAAGAACAGAATTTAATGTATAGGCTTTCTTGAAATAAGTTATTGCTATATATTCTGAATCTCCTATGTTCTGCTGTACACATGATGTTTTTCTTTCTTTTTTTAATCTTATATTTAAGTTTTAAGATTTAAATTTAAAATGTTTTTCTTTTTATGTATTTAAGTTTCAGTAGTTCTCTAAAATTTTAAAAGTTAGAAAATGAAAAAAAAGAAAATCAGTCAAGATGACAAAAAAAAATGAGAATAGGCAAAGCTGAAGGGGCTACAAGATAGGCACATGAATAATTCATTGTGAGTGAAACTAATCATTCTGGAAAGCAATTGGGAATTATGATAAAAAAAAAAAACCTGAATAAAATATCCATACTCTTTGACACAGATCTCAGTGCCACACAAATCCCAGAAAAAGATATTCATAGTAGCACTTTTTCACAGTAGCAAGGAACAGGAAGCCAAGTACATATTCACTGATTAGATGGATAAATACATACTAAAAGGGAAAAAAATAACCTTAATATTAAAGATCATTTTATTTTTAAAAAGACAATAAAAACAAATCATATACCTCTTACTTCTCTGAGATTTATTCTTAGCCAAACAAGAAACAGTTAATTACAAAAAGTAAACAATAACTCTGATGACATGAAACTGAAAAACTTCTGCATAGACAGAATTAATGCACCTAGGATAAGAAGAGAAGCAGTTAAATTGGGGGTGGGGGGAATCTTTATATCAAATATGTTCCTGGCACATAGTAAGTGCTATATAAATGTTTGTGATTATTATAATAGAAATAAAAATCAAAATAAGAATAATTGTGGCTGAATGTTGAGGTTGGAAGAATTTCTTCTAATTTAGGAATTAGGAGAGAATGAGAGGACATAGAGGCAGGTGAACCTGAAGTGAAGGTTTTTTAAGAACAGGAAAATGAATGTGATGTAGCAACAAAAGGCAATCACAAAAATGTTTGTTTTTTTAAAAGAAAAAAGAACAAATGTGGTCAAAGCTCTTGCATTTCTTGCAATTAATCCTAACTTTTCAAAAATTTTAGTTCTTATACAAGTAGATGCCAACTATAAACTACTGCATTTTTCAAAGACCAAGTGCTCCATCCTTAATATTTTACAGATGTATCGTAATATTCATAATTAAATGCTGCATCTTATTTGAAGTATGTTTTTGTTTAAAATAAAATAAACTTTTGCCTCTCTCCAATAAGAAAAAGGGTCTTTTTAAACATTAGAAAAATAAATCCACAGAGTAAAGCACTGAACTTCAAATAAAAAACATCAGAAAATAGTTATTTTCCTCTGGTACTACCTTGCTCCCAGTTTCTCATCCTCTGAAAGCCTAATTTTTGGCCTCTCTGAAAGAGTATGAATAATACATAAAATGTGGCTGTCATAGTTTCAAGCATCACTAAAATTCTATTTTTACTTGGAGACTAAACATCTGGAGGGAAAGGCAGCACTATTGTTTTTATTAATGTGTTTTTAACACATTTCACTATTTCATTGGATCCAGGATCTCAAAGGATGTTCACTTAAAGAGCTGAGCTCTTTATAGAGCAAACTCTGAGAGGTTCTCAGATAGGTTTCAAGTAGAGTTCCAAAGAGAGACTTTTCAGACGACCAGTGTAGTTCTAAGTACGGAGAGGTTTATTAACAATAAACAGGCCACTAAGTAATGAGTTTTCTGGCCATTATTAAGATCTCATGAAACATTTTAACATAAAATGAGTCTTTAACTTAATAAAACAGAACGCATCTTTATGGATAGGCAACTACTCCTTGCTCTAAGTTCAAATAGATATTCTTCCTATAAAAAGTTCTATTAAATTATGAAACAACAGTATCATGATCAAATGGAATATATTAAATGATCATTCCACATAGTTATATATATGTAGACTGCTATAGCTTTCAAGGTGATTTCCAATAATGACTCTACAGGATCATCGTCAATTGTTCCTATCACTCTATCCCGAGTGATAAAGAAAAATGGGAAAATAAAGAGTTCTCTTGGCCTTTATACATAACTTGTCTATTTAATTCCAAGTTGTTGAGTTCACACGTGAAATCATAGGACCCCCTACAAAGTATTTTATTTCTAAGAATAAACTTCAGAAATTAAAGTTATATATCAAAAATGATATTGCATTCTTACCTGGAGATCTGATGGCCAGCATAAAGCAACAGTGCAGTAAGAAAGTATAGGTAAAGCTGAACCAGATGCTGTCTAGGTAAGGTAAGGAGCACAACACTTAAGATATAACCTGTAGGAGAAATAAAAATAAAAGCTCAAGCAAAATGTGATATTAATTCATTTTTGCTTTAATTTAACTAAGGTTTTTTTTTAATAATAGTATTTATATATTTTTAAACATTTGATTTTAAAACTTTGAATCCCAGATTCATTCCCTTCCTCCCTTGTCACCATCTTTATTGGGAAGATAAGCAATTCAGTATATGCTGTACATGTGTAGCTATGCAAAATATTACCACAGTAGATATACTGTAAAAGACTGAGTATATTTCCTTCCCTCCTATCCCACCTCCCACTTGGTCTATTCCCTATTTTGATCCTGTTCCTTTTCAAAAGTGGGTGCTTCCAACTTCTCTCCCCCCTTCCCTCCCTTCTATCATTCCCCCTATTATCCCCATCCCCCCTACTCTCCTGTGGGGTGAGATATCCTATTTAGGATGTATGTCATTCTCTCCCTGATCCAAATTCAATGAGAATAAGGTTTTGCCTTTTTGCCTTCCTGTTCTTCCCCTCCCTTATAACCATTTTCCCTTGCCTCTTCTATAGGAGATAGTTTACCCCGTTCTGTCTCTCCCCATCTCCTCTTGTTATATTCCATTCTCACCTCTTAATTTCACCTTTTAAGTATCATCCCTTCCTATTAAATTCAACCTGTGCCCTCTACCTATGTATACCCATAAACATATATATATATATATATATATATATACACATTCACATATATATTCATATGCCCATATACCCTTCTTCAACTATTTTCATACTGAGAAAAGTTTCATCAGTTACAGTTATCGTTTTTCCATGTAAGAATGTAAATAGTTCAACTTTGATAAGTTCATTATGATTTCTTTTCCCTGTGTACCTTCTCAAGCCATCTCTTGCTTCTTGTATCTGAATGTCAAATTTTCTATTCAACTCTGTTTTTTCCTCAAGAATGCTTGAAAATCCTCTAATCCACTGAATGATCATATTTCCCCCTGAAACATGATACTCAGTTTTGCTGGGTAGGTGATTCTTGATTTTAATCCCAGCTCCTTTGCCCTCCAGAATACCATATTCCAGGGCGGCTAGGTGGCGCAGTGAATAGAGCGCTGGCCCTGGAATCAGAAGGACCTGAGTTCGGAGCCGGCCTCCGACACTTAATCCACACAAACAAAAAAAAAACTTAGCCGTGTAACCTTGGGCAAGTTACTTAACCCCAATTGCCCTAAAGGGGCGGTTAGGTGGAGCAGTGAGTAAGAGCGTCGGCCTCGGAGTTGGGATGACCTGAGATCAGATCCGGCCTCAGAAAATGAGCACCCACGCATAAATAATGACTAGCCGTGTAACCTTGAGCAAGTTACTTAACCCCAATTGCTTTAAAAAAAAAAAAAAAGAATACCATATTCCAAGCCCTTTGATCCCTCAGTATAGAAGCTGCCAGATCCTGTGTTATCCTGACTGTGTTTCCACAATATTCAAATTGTTTCTTCCTGGCTGCTTGTAGTATTTTCTCCTTGATCTGGGAATTCCAGAACCTGGCTATAATATTCCTAGGAGTTTTCCTTTTGGGATCTTTTTCAGGAGGTGATGGGTGGATTCTTTCAACCTCTATTTCACCTTCTGGGTCTAAAACATCAGGGCAATTTTCCTTTAGAATTTCTTGAAGGATGATTTCTAGGTTTTTTCTTTGATCATGGCTTTCAAGAAGTCCAATAATTTTTAAATTATCTCTCCTGGATCTATTTTCCAGGTCAGTGGTTTCCCCCATGAGATATTTTACATTGCCTTCTATTCTTTCATTTGTTTGGATCTGCTTAACAGCATCTTGATTTCTCATAAAGTAACTAGCTTCCATTTGCTCCAGTCTAATTCTGAAGGAATGATTCTCCTCAGTGAGCTTTTGAGATTCTTTTTCCATCTGGCAAATTTGGCTTTTTACAGCATTCTTCTCCTCATTGTGTTTTTGAGCCTCTTTTGCCATTTGATTTAGTCTCTTTTTTAGGGTGTTATTTTCCTCAGTCAGGCTGTTGTCTCTCATTTCATAAATTTCTTGCATTGTTCTCATTTCTCTTCCAAGTTTTTACTCCACTTCTCTTATCTGCTTTTCAAGGTCCTCTATGGCCTGTAACCAGCTCGTATTTTTATTTGGGGCTTTTGGTGCAGGAGTTCTGACCTCCCAGTCCTCCTCCTGTTCCATGTTTTGATCCTCTTTGCCCCCAAAATAGGTTCTAATGTTGAATTTTTCTGTTTATTTTGTTTCCTTTGCCTAGGCATGTTGCCACTCAGTTACTTGACTTTTGGGCTTGTTGCCACAGTAGGACTCTGCCACCAGACAGGGGAGCTTTGTCCCAAATGGCTGGGGTTTTCTCAGCTGCTGGAGGTATTAGTTGGGTGTCCTCTCTGAAGCTCCACATGCTCTGGCAAGCTGGTCACACACCCCAAGACTTCCACCCCAGACCACAATCCAGATCCAAGAAGGTTAAAACAAGAGCGATTACCCACCCCCCACCCCCCAGACTGATTGCCAGATCACCCTACATTCTGCAGGCCAGGAGCTGAAGCTACAACTTGGTGGGCTGAGCCACAGCTTCTCAGTGGCTTCTAGTCCCCAGGGAAAGAGAACAATGCATTCTTCCCACTAGTCCCAAAGCCCATACTGCACTAACATCTCACTTTGTCCTTGGCATCTATGTGTTGATAATTCTGGAAATGGCCAGAGCTCCTGGTGTTCTGGAGTCCCTCCAGCAGGCTGCTGGTCAGGCTCCCAGACTGCTGTGCTGGCTGCTCCCTGCTGGGCTGCCAGGCTGTCCTCAGTGGGAAATTAGCTTCTCTGTGTCTTTTTTTGGGTTCTTTAGCTCCAGGGTTTGTTCAGAGCCCCTTTTACATAAATTTCTAAGTGGTGGGAGCTGGAGCTACACGGAAATGTTATTAATTCTCTGCCATCTTGACTCTGCCCCCAACTAAGGTTTCTTAAAGTGTTAAAATCAAAACTCTAAATTTTCTTAAGGCATTGCTAGTATTTCTATCAAGGGGAAAAAAGTTTATGGCCATTCTATCACTATGTAATTTACATAACTATGAATCATTTCCCAGTTGATTAATGGTTAAAGAATAGGAACAGCAATTTTCAAAGGAAGAAATCCACACTATCAACAACTATATGAAAAAATGTTGCAAGATGCTAAAAATTAAAGAAAGGCAAATTAAAGCAACTTTAAGCAATTAAAGCAATTTCACACACACTAGATTGGCAATACTGACCATAAGAGGAAAATTAACACTTTTTAGAGGCGCCAAAGGAAAACAGGCACATTAATAATGTTCTTGGTGGAATTGTCAACTGATTTAGCCATTCTGTAAAGTAGTTTGACATTACATCCCCACAAGTACGAAACTGTACACACCCTTTGACCCAGCAATATCCCTAATTAGGCCTATACCTACCCCAAAGAGATCAAAGAAAAAGTCTAATAATTTTATATTTTAAACTTTTAAAAAATTCTAATTTGATCTTTCTTATCCCTGCTAATTACTCTTCTATTTCTATCCTGCCCTTTGTAGCTAAACTCCTCATTCTCTTTGACCTCTTGGCAGCCTTTAACACTGTCCTACCTTTCTGACCACTCCTTCTCTGTTTCCTTTGCTGGATCCCCATTTATATCAGACCCTTTCACCATAGGCATTCCCTCAGGGCTCTGTCCTGGACAGGCTTCTCTTCTCCATATAATACTGCTTTACTTGGTGACCTCATCAGCTCCCACAGACATTTAATTACCATCTTTATGACAATGATTCTCAGATCTACCTATCCTGCCCCAATCCCTCTGCTGATGCCCAATCTCACATGTTCAACAGACTCCAGAAGACATCTTAAACTTAACATATCTAAAACTGAATTCACTATATTTTCCCCCAAATGCCCTAGCTCATACCTATTACTGTAGAGAGCAATACCATCCTCCTAGTGACTATTGGTCTATAACTTTGACTAAATCCAAACTTCAAAGAACAAATTCTCTTATTAAGGGGATTTGTTCTGCTTAATTTGGATTCAATCAAAGGGCTACACCTGAGACCCTAAAAAGCCACATGTGGCCTCGAGGCAGCAGGTTCCCCACCCTAGTCCCTCAGGCTCACAACCTAGGGGTCATCTTTTGACTCCTCACCTCTCATATCTAATATGTTGCTGAGGGCTGTTGATTCCACCTTTGCAACATCTCTTATCCCCTTCTCCCTTCTGATACTGCCACCACTCTAAAGCAGTACATCTCATGCCTGGATTATTGCAATAGCCCGCTGGGGAGTCTGCCTGCTTTGAGTCTCTTTGTGCTCCAATCTACCCTCTATTCAGTCACTAAAATTATCTTTCTAAAGCACAGGTTTCTAGACATGCCAAATGAGATGTCTCAAAGGCATCTTAGATTCAACATATCTAAAACAGAACTCATTATCTTTCTCCCAAAATGCATCCTTCAAACTTCCCTGTCTATCAAGGCCAAATCACTCTTCTAGATACCCAGAATGTTACCTTACTTTCATTCTTGACTCTTTGTTTTCATTCACCCCACATATATACTCAGTTGTCAAATCTTACTGTTTATCCCCATACAGTACTTTTCTACCATAGGCTTCTCTTCATTCACATAACCACCATCCTAATTCTGGTTCTCACTGTATCACTACCAGACTTGAGCAAGAGACTCCTGATTTCTCAGATTCTTTTATCTTCCCACTCTAATCCACACTACACATTGCTGCCAAAGTGATTTTCAAAAAGTACAAATCTGATCATACCACTCTCACACCATTAATTCCTGAAGAAAATACATACTTCTGCTTTATATTCAAAGCTTGTCACAATACAGTCTGGCCTCAACCTCCCTTCTCACCCTTTCTACACAATGCTCTCCTTCATAACATCTCCAGTCATTCCAAACTGGCCTTATTTCCTTAATCCTCACACATCACACTAATCTCCTGACTCCCTACCTTTGCAAAGACTGCCATCCTTGAGACTGAAATGCAAGCCTTCCTCAATCTGCTTCTTAAAATCTCTAATTTCCTCTAATAAAAGCTAACATTTACATAGTACTTACTATGTACTATGTATTGTGCTAAACATTTTACAATTATTATCTCATTTGATAATATATGATTTGAGCCTTACAACACTGGGAAGTAAATGCTATTATTATCATCCCCATTTTACAGATAAAAAACTGAAGCAAATTGATTTAACTGACTCGCCCAGGGTCACACAGCTAATAAGTGTCTGAAGATAAATTTGATCACAAGTCTTCCAGAATCCAAATCCAGAACTCTATCCACTGTACCACCTAGTTGCCAGGCTATGCTTCAAAAAGTGTGCTAAGCACAAAGAAAGACAAAAACATATTTTCCGTTATAGGCGCTAAGGTCAGAGGTGTTCATTAACAGAGAATTATCCATCAAAGATACAAAGGAAGGCAAAAAACGGGACTTCCTTTTTGCTCCCTACTGAGGTTGGGAGTAGAGAGTCAACAACTAAACTCTTGCCCCTACATTGTCTCCCTTAAGGAACTACTCATCTATTTTCATGTTTTCAAATATTTTTTCTAAGATAACTAACAAAATCTATAAACATACTAACTCATAATGTTCCCTCACTATGGATGTTCCTCAAAGTTCTGTCCTAGGGCTTCTTTTCTTCTCCCTCTACAACTTTCTCTTGGTAACATAAACTCCCATTGGGTTTAAATATAAACTCTATACAGATGACTCTGAGACCTATATATCCAGGCCCAGTCTCTCCCCTGAGCTTCAGTCCAATATCACTAATTATCTATTGGACATTTCAGACTGGATATCCCAGAGACATCCTAAACTCAACATGTCCAAAATATAATTCATTATCTTTCTCCCATCCTTTCCTCCTCCCCCAACCCTCCCTATTTCTATCAACTATTCTTCCAGTCCATAAACTCAAGCATTATCCTCTACTCCTCCCATTCCCTGTATCCAACTGCCAGACCTTGCTGTTTTTACTTTCACAACATCTTTATCATCTAACCACTTTTCTTCACTCATGCAGCCGCCACCTCGGTTCAGGCCCTCATTAACTCCCACCTTCATTATTTTAAGAGCCTCCTCACTGGTCTCCTTGCCTCAAGTGTCTCACAATCCCAGCACATCCTACACACTGCTGCCGAAGCAAATTTCTTTCACAAAGATCTGAACATGTTATTCTTCTACTCAATCAACACCTACTGCCCCTAGGATAAGATACATAGATATGTAGAGAGATATACAAAGCCAGACACAACACAGCACCAACTACCTTTCCAGCATCAAAAGATATTACGCCTCTTCCTTCACTTTGAGACCCAGACAGACTGGCCTTCTCTGTTCTCCATGTGATGCTCTGCACTGGCTGCTCCACACGCCTGGAATGCACTCTCTTCTCACCTCCACCTCAACCTTTAAAATGTGACTTAAGCACTAGGTATCAATGTGAGCTGCTTAAAAGTAGGATTCCCCTCTCTGTGCTTGTAAAAGTACAAAGTACCTAGCACATAATAGGCACTTGCTAATTAATTAATTCATCATAAACATTTATCAAATGTTTACTATGTTTAAGTTGCGTGCATCTATCTCTAGTCCTAACTTCACCTAGGTTCTGAGCCTATATACCCATCTTCTTGGACATTTCTATTTAGATGTCCAGGGAGGTCCCTTCACATTTAGTGTGACCAAAAAGATCTCCTCCTTGACTCCTTTCCAAACTATCTCTCACCTCATTTTACTATTAAGACTAGCACCATAATTCTCCTAGTCACCTGGGCTAGGAAGATGGAAGAATTTAAATAAGCCAACCATGTTTATTCCTAAAGTGTACTGATATCCAGTTATATTATTTTGTACGAACCACCCCTCAATCCCCAACAAAAAGTATGGTATTCCCTACCATACCTAAAGTATGGTATTCAGCTGAAGCCCTCATACACATCCAACCTAGGGGACCTAATCTAACTATGCTTAAGGGGAGGGAGTATAAAGAAGAGAAGAGGGTTTGACTGTTCTACTTTCAATCAACTGTCCATTCACATTTTTAGGCATTTGTTGGAATTTGGGAAAGACATTATCACATTCCTTTTGGCCATTAAGAGCTGAGGTGGCAGAAGACTTCAACTTTAAACTCATACTTCTTGTAATTCAAATAGCTCTTTAGGTGAATTAAAAAAGCACTGGACATGTTTTCTACTTTTTGTGACCTTAAAAGAAAACCTGTATTTCACACTGTCTAATAACCAAGCAAACTCCATACCCTCATATTTTCATCTATCTTTCACACTAAGCATTTTTAGTCAATGAAACCATAATTTCATTACTTTAAAATTTGAGCTCTTTCACATATTTTAACACATTTTCACTATTTATAGGCAACCCCTGTAGAATCTTTAAATATTTTCAGACCTAGTGTTAAGGTTGCGTCTTCTTAAGTTTAAAATCTGTCAGCAAATAATATATGTAATTATTTGCTAGGTACCAAATGAAGTGTCCTATGTGGTCATCAGCATATTTAAAATGTGGGGAAATTACACAAATGCAATATCAAAGTTTAATTGAATTAAAGAAATATTATGTGTCTAGTAATATGCTAGGAAGTGAAGACACAAAGACAAAACGGAATAAGGCTGAGGCCTCAAGCTAAATGTGTGTGTGTAGAATGTGTAATTTTATGACATCTTTGGATTTCACCTAATGTTATTACACATTTTGTTCTATTATCAGAGGCATCTGAAAATTGGTTGTTTAATAAAACTGACTTTAGTCTTTGGCGAGGGGAGGGGATTTGGAAGAGTGGAGGATGGAAGAATACAAGAATACTAAACAGGAAGTACAATACAAAGCAGAAGGAAGAGGGGGCAAAGGAGAGATCCAGACAAAGTGAGCTAGGGATATATGAAAAATGAGAGAATGTTTTCACAGTTTAGAGGATCAGAGAAGCCTTCATGGAAAAAGTGGTACATAGGTTGAGCCTTGAAGGAAGATTGTTGTTTAGTCATTTTTCAGTTGCATACAACTCTTCATGATGCCATTTGGATATATATATATATATTTTTTTTTTTTTTTTTTTGGCAATGATACTGGAGTAGTTTGCCATTTCCTTCTCCAGCTCATTTTTCAGACAAGAAACTGAAGGGTTTCAATGACTTGCTCAGTCACACAAATAGTAAGTATCTGAGGCCAGATTTGAACGCAGTAACCTACCCAACCCTATTCATTGTTGGAATCCTTCAAGCTGGAAACTTTCTAGTGTCACACTTCTAGAGCAGGATCATCACTTGCCAATTCCTGGCATCTCACTGCTTGCAACTGAGAAATGGGAAAGCAATCAGATAAATCTAACTTACCATTCCCTGAAAAGAAAAAAAAAAACCCACAGCACTTTCTCTGAGTCACTAAGCTACTCTAATGAGGAGATAACAAGGGACTTAGTCATTCTACCCATCACCTTGTAGACATGCTGAAGAAAGATTGGTATAAGCTGGGTATGCCCAAGGGAAGGTCTTCAGCATACTGTAAACCCTTAATAAATATTTTTTCATCTATTCTCATGAGATCATCTCAATATTCTCTTTCTCTTCCTGTCAATCACTGCATATGCCTGGCATATGAGACTTGATTATAAAATTCTCCTTCAAACAATTGAGATCCAGTGCTATACTTTACCTAGAGTCCTACCTTTCCCTAATGCACACTAATCTAATGTTTTTCTCACGTGAGTTGAAAAGCACCAATAATAAAGGTCTATTACTTTTAACATTACAGACCTTTCTGGAAGCTTCCAAATCCCAAAACTACTTCAACAAAACAGAGAGGTGTGACAAAGTCAGACTCATAATTTACGCATATTATTTTGGCAGCTATATTTGCAGGATTGGAATTAAGAGCAAAGATAAATCAGGAGGCTGAGTAGTATAGGCAAATAATCATAAGTGGCTGAAGTAAGACCACAGGATCACAGATCTAAATCAGGGAGGGATCTTAGGGATGATTTAGTCCAATTCCCTCTTCTTTACAATGGCCCAGAAAAGTTAATTGACTTGCATAAGGTCAAGTTGAAGACCTTGAGAGTTGGTAATCAAACTTTGATCCTATGACTTCAGGTTCATTGATATTTCCATGGTACTATGATGTCTCATATTATAGCAATATGAGTAGTAGTCAACAAGCATTTTTTTAAACATTTACTGAATGCCAGGCACATGTGCTAGCTAAGCTCTGGGGAAATAAAGAAAGGAAAATCACTGCCCTTGCCCTCAAGAAGCTCACATTCTAAAGGTGAGGACAACATGCAAATAACTAGGTATATAAAGATATATACTTAGTAGATAGAAACTGCTCTGGCATTTGCCCTGAAGGAGAGACAGGAGGCAATAAATGCCAGAAAGGTCAGAACATCTCAACCACCACCTGTCCTTCAACCTTAGAAGAAACCTTAGAAGAAACAGCTCAGTTCAAGGGCCCTAAGGATGGCACAACCTGGTTCACACAGCCAAAGAAAGGAGTCAGACATCCTTACTACCACCCATCAATCAGACATTTGTCACTGACAGGCTGGTTAAGCCCAAAAGCTAATGAACAGCTACAACCCCCAGACCACCAAACCTACTTCCAATCTGACCATACACAGCCAAAGTCTAGGGAAAATTCTCATGCATCCTTGGAATTCCATCTGCAAGTATAGTAGCTTCTATCTCAACAGCCACAGTTACTAAATACTTAGCAAAGAAAGTTATCACCAAAGTCCTTGGCATTGTCAAATAGCTCAACATCAGAAACCAATAGGGCTTTATTAATGGAAATAACAAAAAATCTGTCACTACCATCTGCTTTACCACCGTATCCAAAAGACCACAGGGAATTTCTATCTGACTTTAAGGGGTAATCTCCTACACATAAAGCCTTCTCCTATTAGAATGGGGACTCTCTGAAGGTAGGGACTATCTTTTCTATTTGTATTCTCAGCACTTAGCAGAGTGATTTTCACATTGTAATCACTTTATTAAATGCTTTTTCACTCATTAATTCATAGAAGGTATCTCAAGACATATAGAGTAGATGGAAGACATAAGCAGAACTGAGAAAGGTCTCCTCAAAATGAGGGATCTGAGCTAAATCTTGAAGGAAGTCAGAGAAGCTAAAAAGAGGAAGTGAAGAGGAAGAGTATTCTAGGCATGGTTTAATGGCCAGTGCAGAAGCATGGAATCTGGAGATGGAGTACCCTATGGGAGGAACAGAGGGTATAGAAGTCTGTAAGAAGACTAGAAAGGTAGGAAGTAGCTTGTGAAGGAGTTTAAATGTCAAACAGAAGAATTTTATAGACATTCCTGGAACCACCAAAGTTTACTAAGAAAGGGATAATATGATCAGATATATACTTTAGAAAATCACTTTGGCAGCTGAATGGGAAATGGATTGAAAGTGGAGAGAGACTTGAGACAGGGAAACCAACCAGAAGACTATTATGATCATTCGAGAGTGAAGTAATAAGGGCATGTACCAGGATGGTGGTAGCATGAAGAATGAGAAGGGACATATACAGAGCTGTGGAAACAGAAACAAGACTGACAAAGGAACAGAATAAGGAAAGCTCTACATTTAATGCTAAACAGAAACAACACTGACAAGAGAACAGGAAGAGGAAAGCTCTATGTTTAATGCTATACCAATCAAAATATTAGTAGGCTACCTCCTAGAATAAGCTAAATAAAATTCATATGAAAGAGAAGTCAAGATTATAGAGGGAAATAATTAGGGGTAAAAAGAAGGGAGACTGATTTACTTGACCAGACAAATCTGGAATTATACTATAAAATCAATCATCAAAACTATGTGGTAGAAAAGAAGAAAATAAGCATTTATTAAGCAATTACTATGTGTCAGGCACTGCACTAAGTTCTGTACAAATATCTCATTTGGTCTTCACAACAATCCTATTAGGTAGGTGCTATCATTATCATCCCCATTTTATAGATGAGGAAACTGAGACAGAAAAGAACTAAAGTGACTTGCCCAGGGTCATATAGCTAATAAAGGTCTGAAGCTGGGTTTGAACTAATTCATAAAAACAGGAATATAAATTCCTTTAAATCCCAACTAAAATCCTACCCTTTACAGGAAGCCTTCCCCAAATCCTCTCAATTCCAATGCCTCCCCTCTGTTAACTATTTCCTATTTATCCTGTATATAGAATGCTTTGCATATATTTATTTCCATGTTGTTATTCTTCCCCCCCCCAAATAGATTGTAAGCTCCATGAAGGCAGGGAATATTTTTTGCCTTTTTTTGTATCCCAGAGCTTGATACCTGGCACAAAGCAGGCATTTAATAACTATTTATTGAATTATATTAAAGTGATTAATTAATCTAGCACTCAATAAACCCAAGAGCACAAATCACTGAGGAAGAAGTTCATTATTCAACAAAACTGCTTGGAAAATTGTGGATTTTTGCAAAATCCAAAAAACATACAATTATTAAGCTCCTGTTATGTGGCAGGTCCTGTGCTAGGCACTGAGGATATAATAACAAAAATAAGTCCCTGTCCTCAAAAAGCTTATATTCAATGAGGAAAAAAATGTGTATATCGATGAGTATATACAGATTATATACAAAATAAACACAAAGTAGTTTTAGTAGTAAAGGAAACAGAAACCAAAGAAATCAGGAAAGGCTTCATGTAGAAGGTGCTACTTAAAACTGAGGAAGGAGAGAAGAATGGGAGAGGTAAGTGGGGAGGAAAGTTGGGGGGGGGGGGGGGGAAAGAG